>CADEBD010000300.1:6566070-7766070 GCA_902825455.1 Arctia plantaginis
AAAACTCGGAAATGGGGGCTGAAAAGTTTAATTTGATTAAGAAAGTTAAGGTTTTAAAAAAATTAAACTATTAAACAAATCAAAAATAAAAATCGATCCCGTTTGAATTGATATTTTAAAACTAAACAAATTTAATTTTTTTGTTTATACTACTTTTGAATGATAAAAAATGGGAAAAATATAAAAATTTAATTTTATAGGAATTCAATTGAGTCAAAAAAATATTGTTTTTTTGGAAGAGGTTGGGTGGGAAAAAAAAATATCCCCAGTTTGGGGGTGCCAAAATATTTATTAAAATGTAAAAACTGAGAAAGTATAAATAACGGTTTTATGTGGGTTTACAAGTAAAGGCTAAGGAAAAAAATTTTTTTTTTTAGAGATTACTTGCCTTTTTTTGGTGTCCTTAAATCTTCACATTACATAAAACACCCCTTTAATAGCCTTCTTTCTTTTTCTTTAGCCTTAATCGCCCAAATAATTGGTGAGGCCTCCTTTAATCCCTCCCCACTTTCTCTGTTTGGGGGCAATTGGGATCCATTGCTGCCCCCCCTTTTTTTGATGTCACCCCTTCCATCTCTCTTTGGGCTTCGGTCTTTTCTGGTCCCGGTCTCCTTCTAACACTTTTAACCAGAGTTTTGCTTTTCTGGCCATGACCACCCACTCCCACTTCAACTTTGCTACCCTTTCTAAAAACGTCTGATACTTGCTCTTTTTTCAAAAGCCACGTTTTGGGGCTTTCTGTACCTAAATGTCACCCCACCTTTTTTATTTCCATTGCCCTTTGCGCTACTTATTTTATACAGAATGGCTTTAGTCGTAACCCAATTTTCAGCGCCGATGTAAGGCTGGTAAAATGCTTGGTCAAAGATCTGACCTTTTTATTGTGCTGCGGGTTTTTTTTAAATACAAAATTGAGTTTGGAGTGGGGGCTGCCCACCCGTTGACCTTGGGTTAAATTCATTCTCCTGGTTCTCTTTTCCCCCTTTTAATTTCCTGTCCCCAGATAAAGTACTTGCAAATCGTTCAATTAGTCCATCCATAATATTTCCCCCGTATCCTCCGATTCTGTGGGCATCACTTTGGTCTTATCGAGTTCTTTGACCTACTTCAAGGAACCCCGGGAGTTCCCGTACATGCCTGGAGATCTTTGGGGGTGTCAAAATAGACGATTTTCTCTGCTATCTTAAATTTGTTAGGTGTACCATTACGAATGCCCTTATCTGCCATCTGTTTTTGACGTGACAAAATTCGATGGAGCCGGCCCGGCCCCCCCCCCCGAAAAAACATGACTCATGCGGCGTTTTCCTTCGCTTGAGGCGTTCCATTTAAGGGGTGAAGTCAAGCGGAGCGGGAACGAGCGACAAAAAGGCACAATCGGCCCCCGCTTCGGCAGGTTCGACATCTCTCCCTACTTGAAATGGCGATGCGTCCGCGTGGACAGCTGCTATCGTATACAATAAACATTTTTTTAAAAAATGCAACCATTCCTCAGTATTTTCTTATACGTTGTCAGTTCAACTATCTCAGTGAAACGGGCTTTACAGACAACCGATTTTTTTTTAAAAAGGTCCCCCATAACCGGGTGAAGAGTTTCGGAGCAGGGAATCGCCTTGTCTTACCCCCCTTTCTGATTTTTATGGGCCTAGAGTTTTGGGGAAATTTGATTTGATTGCGGGAGGCTTTTTGGTATTCTGTGCTTTTTCAATGGCATTCGCATGGTTTGGGATAGGGTCTACTGTACTGGGGGGTGTGGGCTAAAAAACCTCTCGTGGTGCACCCTGGAAACGCTGCGATGGTACGTTCCCCCTTGTCCTCTTGGAGGAAGGTTTATCGCCACGGCCAAATTCAGCAGAAGAGGCGCCGTTCATGGCTCTCGGGCAAGGCCTGGTCCAGCGGGGTGGGCGTGTCTCCCGGGTTTGCCCTGCTGGCTTTTCGCTCTTCGGAGCAGGGGGGGGGAAAACCCTCGGAAAAAAAACCTGATGGGGGGGCCCCTTGGGGGGCCACATTTTTCTCCGCTAAGCGGTGGAGAAAGGGGGAGGGGCTGGCGTGTACTCACACTACCATGGCGGCAGGGGGACTAGTCTCCCTGTCAACCGTCGGCATTATTTAATCCCAGAAGAGCGCTGTGGTTAAGTCCGCGGCCTATCGGGGGCGAGGGTTTTGGCTTAACCGCCCGGACCGCGAGGAAAAAAACCCTCTAAAAAATTCCCCAATCCCCGTGTTCGGGTGCGTCCGGGGGGATGCAGGGTTTAGGGGGAATTCAGTCGCGAGCGCACCCCAAGCCGGGGGTACCTGCGGACCCCCGGTTGGGGTTAAAAACTACGCTTGCCCGGGAAATGGGGATCTCTCCCGGGGTGCCCTTTTAGTTCCCCCCCCAATCGTGGGATTTTTCATGGAAAATGCTAAAAAAAACCTAAAGAAAACGTCGGACAAACACAACAAAACAGGCAAGCCTAAGGGAAAAGGGAAGCAAACCGAAGGAAGGAGAAACAAAACAGTGGAGCGGATGGGTCGCCACTGAGGGGAGGTGGCGTCGGGGGACGCCTATCTCGATGGGGTCCCAGAAGTCATCTGACGCTGGTCCGGGGACCAAAGAGCATCAGATGGGCTGCGTTCGGACCCCTTTTCACAGATGCGCGGACGCCAGGAAAAGGGGCGGAGGAAGGGAAAGGGGACGCCCCGGGGGAGGGGGACCGACACCCCCGGGCAAAATGATGCCCCAAAGTGGCAAGCGCCCCGAGGGAGGGGCGTAAACCGGCCTCGGCCTCGGCCCCGACCCCGTCGGGCTCCGCGTTCTCAAACGCGGAGTCCTACAAGCGTACGAGGGACGGCGAGGCCGTAGCGGGGGAGGAGATCGGGGATCTCCTGCTCAATTTTTCGGGAGCCGGTGGGGGGAAATCCCCCCCGGGTCCCGTGCCCTGCAGGAGAGGGCGAAAGGGCGGTGGCCGTCATAAACAAGGTGGCCCCAAACCCGTAAAACCTTAGGGCTCTTGTGAGGGCCCTTAAGGACTCCTCCTCCGTTTGTCGGAGGTCGTGGAGGGCTAGCCGGGCGACTCTCTCGCCTGCAGGGGGCCCAACAAAGCTGACGGAGGGGGGTGAACGACGAGCGTCAGTTCGCCCGCTTCCACGAACCCCCCCCCGAGGGGAAGCCCCGTCCGCGTCCCGCCTGCCCTACCACCAACTGGGGCATTGACTCCCAACTGCGAGAAATCCTCTCGCATTGGGAATATGCTGGCGGACGCCGGCGGGCCCGGGAGGCAGATTGCCTCCTGCGCCGTTTATCCCCCCCCCGCTCGCGTCGGCACAGCGGCCTAAGGCCCGCCGCTCCGACCGCGCTCCCCCTTGTGGAGCCGGTTTTCCCTTTACGGGGGCGGCGGCGTCCCCCTACTCCATCGGCTCCCAAAAGCCGAGGGGGGGGGCCAAGGCACCGGGCCCGGGCGCCGGCCAAGGCACCGGCAAAAGGCCCCGGCCAGGGCGCTCCCCAGGCGCCGGCCAAGACGGGGCCTAGAACAGCCCCGAGGAGCGGAGTGGCTTTCCCCCCCGCTCCCCACCCGACACCCCTGCCGGGCCCCTCCGCACCTGCCCCCTCCAACGGGGTTGGAGGAGGCGAGGGGCCCAAGAAGTCCCAAAGGGGGGCCAAAAAGGCTGCCAAAGAGCGCCCAACCTCCCTTCGCCCCCGGGGGCAAGGGCCCCTTGAAAGAGGCCGCGGAAGCTGCGCCCCCCAAAACCGCGGCGTAGGGTACCTTTCCCCCGGAGGCGGCTGACGGCGGGCTGTCCTATGCGGCCGTCCTTCAAGAAGGCCCTGGGACAGCCTCGCCAACGAGTTTGGGACGGTGGGGGTCAGGATGCGCCTCGCCCAGACGGGAAGCTCGAGTTCTCGAGTTCCCTGGGGCCGAAGGCGGCAAAGACGGCGGACTCCTTCGCTGAGAAGCTGCGGGGAATATTTGCAGCCACAGATGGTGTCAGGGTCGCCCAGGCCTACCAAGTGCGCGGAACTGCGCATCTCGGGCCTGGACGACTCAGTGACGGCCGAAGATGTCCGCGCTGTAATCCGGGAGAAGACGGGGTGCAGCGCGGACAACGTCAGGGTCGGCACCATCCGCCCCGGTCCAGGAGGGCTTGGCGCCGTGTGGGTCAGCTGTCCCGTAGCGTCGGCCAAAGTATTGGCCGACGCCGGCAGGTCTGCTCATCGGTTTCGTGAGCGCCAGGATCACAGTCCTGGCGGCGAGACCGATGAGGTGTTTTAAATGCCTGGCCGCGGGACACACGCGCGTCAAGTGTGACAGTTGTTTTGACTGCGGCGGACTGTGTTTCCGCTGCGGTCAACCGGGGCATAAGGCGGCAGAATGCTCTGCCGCCCCTCACTGCCCAGTGTGTGCGGCGGGCAATAAGCCCGCCAATCACCAGATGGGGCAGAGAGGCTGCAAGCCTCCCCGCAACTTCTCGGCAGACGTCGGGGGTTAGCCAGTCGACCCAGGCTGCCTCCGATATAGTTTCGTGCGTCGACGTCGTCGCCCACATGGAGGAGGTTTGTAGAGACGATCCAGTAATGGATCAAGTCTCCAACCTCCTGGTCCAGACGAACCTGAAACCACTGTGCCGCGGGCGCAGGATCTCTTCCTGCAAACCATGGCACAGTGGTCGATAGGTGTTGCCTGTAGTCGCGGAGCCCTATTCTGTCCCTCCCCGTCCAAACTGGATGGGTGACTGGGGACGGCTTCCGTGGCAGTCGTCGGTTCCACGACGGCTCATTCCCGCCCTTGTTCGCTAAGAGACCAAGGGCACTGGATATGGTTGCCGTCGAGTGGGGGGGGGATCACCATATATGTGTCTATTTCTCCCCCAACCGGAGTTTGAACGACTTCGAGGGTTTTCCTAACCAGCTTGGAGACCTCGATACGGCGACTAGCGTCTGGGCACGTCCTTGTGCTGGGGGACTTCAAACGCAAAGTCCATTGCGTGGGGTTCCCCCAGGACGGACGCCAGGGGCGAGGCCGTAGGAGGAGTGGGCGGCCTCGGTGGGCCTCTGTCTTCTAAACAGAGGCTCCACCAAACACGTGCGTGCGACAGCAGGGGGGGTCCGATTAGTGACCTCTCGTTCGCTACCCCCTGCCCATCGCCGCACGAGGTAAGGGAACTGGCCGTGTCCTGGAAGAGGTTGAGACGCTCTCGGATCACCTGTATATCCGATTTGAGCTCTCCCGGACCCAGGACTCCAGTAGGGGTCACGTGGCGCGGGCGTTTATTCCCCGCTTTCCGCGGTGGGCTGTTGCCAGGCTGAACGGGACCTACTAGAGGAGGCAGCCATAATTCACTATCGTTGGCTGTCTCCTCAGGCTCCGACCGAGGAGGTCCGACGTGGGGGGCTGGCCGCTTTCCGCGATGCGATTACGCATGTATGCGATGCGGCCATGCCCCGCGTTCGAGGTCGTCGGCCTCCAAGGAAGGAGGTCTACTGGTGGTCCCAGGAGCTGGCGGACCTCCGTGCGGCCTGTAACACGTGCCCGAGGTCCTACACGCGCAGTCGGCGGCGTCACCGTGGAGACGGTGAGGAGGACCGGCTTCATGAGGAGTACCGACGGGCGCGGAAAACTCTGAAGCTGGCCATTAGCCGCGCCAAAGAGGAAAAAAGACAGGAGATGCTGGAGGGATCTTAATCGTGACCCCCTGGGGTCGCCCTTACCCGCGCGGTGCGACAAAAGCTCCGCGCGTCGGGCCCCCCCCTTACGGAGACTCTCCAGCCCAGCTTCCTGCGAGAAGTGGTTGAGGGCCTTTTCCCACAACCAGCGGAACACACTCCCCCGTCGATGGCCTCCCTGGCCGGAGACCGACGGGGAGCACGGGGAGGACAATGTTCCGCCCGTCCGGGATTCGGAGGTAGGGGCCGGCTGTTCTACGGATCCGTTCCAAGAACACCGCCCCTGGGCCAGACGGGGTACCGGCCCGAGTGCTGGCCCTGGCCCTCAACCACATGGCAGACCGCCTCGGGGAGGTGTTCGACGCTAGCTTGGCGTCGGGACGCTTCCCTGAGTGCTGGAAGAGCGGGAAGCTGGTCCTATTGAGGAAGCCGGGACGGCCTGCCGATTCGGTCGCGGCCTATAGGCCCATCGTGCTGCTGGACGAGGCGGGCAAATTGTTTGAGAGGGTTCTTTCTGCCCGCATCGTCCGGCACCTCTGCGAGGTGGGCCCCGATCTGTCGGACGCCCAATTTGGTTTTCGGGCGGGGCGTTCGACAGTCGACGCCGTGTTGCGCCTGAGGGCCGTGACCGAAGAGGCCGTGAGCTGTGGCGGCGTGCTGTTGGCGGTGTCATTAGACATCGCCAACGCATTCAATAGTCTGCCATTCAGCTGCATCAGGGAAGCACTCCACTATCATGGGGTGCCAAAGTACCTGAGGCGGCTGGTGGCAGACTATTTAGAGGAGCGTACCGTCGTGTACGAGGACCGAGAAGGTAACCTGAGGTGTCGGCCCATGTCGTGCGGTGTTCCACAGGGGTCTTTTCTTGGACCCCTCTTGTGGAACATAGGGTACGACTGGGCCCTTCGCGCCGATTTCCCCCCCGGGCTGGGTGTAATCTGTTACGCAGACGATACCCTCGTGACAGCCCGGGGGGCAAACTTCCAAGAGGCGGCGCGCCTGGCCACAGGGGGAGTCTCCCTGGTGGTCGGGCGCATTGAGGCGCTGGGCTTACGGGTGGCCCTCGATAAGACGGAGGCCCTGTTATTCCATGGGCCCCGTCGTGGTCCACCCCCCTGGCGCCTCAATAGTGGTCAACTCGGTCCTCGTACCGGTTCGGGCCCAGATGAAATATCTGGGCCTGATCCTCGACGGGATGTGGCTCTTCGACGAGCACTTCCGACAGCTTGCTCCAAAGCTGGTCGGCGCTGCGTCTGCCCTAGGGCGACTCTTGCCCAATATGGGTGGACCCAGCGTCGCGACAAGACGGCTGTACACGGGGGTTGTCCGGTCAATGGCACTGTACGGTGCACCGGTGTGGGCGGCGGCTCTGACCGCCCAGAATAGGGTACGCCTCTGGCGCCCTCAGAGGGTAATGGCGGTCAGAGCCATACGCGGTTACCGCACCGTTTCGACGGAGGTGGCATGCGCATTGGCCGGAACTCCCCCGTGGGATTTGGAGGCGGAAGTGCTCGCCGAAGTTTATCGGCGAGTGGCTGACTTCCGGCGGAGAGCGGATTTCGCCCTCCGCCCGAGGATGTGCGCGAGTGGCGCGAAGCCGCTCGCCGAGCCACGATGGCTCGTTGGTCGTTCCGGCTGGAGGACTCCACGCGCTGGCTTTGCCGCCGTGGAGGGCTCTCCAGCCGGTCATCGCCGAGTGGGCAGGGCGGCAGCACGGGACCCTTTCCTTCCGGCTGACGCAGGTGCTTTCCGGGCATGGTTGCTTCGGAAAGTACCTGCACACGGTTCGCTAGGAGGGAACTGAGTCCCGCCTGCCACCACTGCGACTGCAGTGAGGACTCGGCCCAGCACACGCTGGCGGTCTGCCCCGCATGGGCGGCGCAGCGCCGGGCCCTCACTGCAGGTCATCGGAGTGGATCTCTCGCTACCGGCCGTAGTACGCTCCATGGGCCGGTAGCGACAGTTGTTTTACCGCGGTCGCAACCTTCTGCGAGGTAGTAATCTCGCGGAAGGAGGCGGCGGAGAGGGCCCGGGAGGACGACCTCCACTCGGACCCGATCCGCCGCCGGCGAACCGGGCGGCGGAGGCCCGCCTACCACAGCCTCATGCCGCCCTGAGTGTGGCCGCGGGTGGACGGGGTGGGTTTCCCCTCCACCCGCATTAGTTGGCCAGCCGCGAGGGGGCGGCGTCCGCGTGTGCCGGACGTCGCCTATAGAGAGGAACAACATTGAGACGGAGCCCGCACCAGGAGCGGGCTGGCGCTAGGAGGGGTCCGGATGTCTTAACAACAGCTGTTCCCGGATCCCTCCTGTTACAGGCGCAGAGTGGCACACCGTGTGGTTTTAGTCGGTCCGAGTCCGACACACCACCCCGCCGCAAACCCCGGAGGGGTGACGGTCCGAGGGGAGTTCCACACGTTAAAAAAAAAAAAAAAAAAAAATGGTCTACTGTACTGTACCCGCGCCTAAAACCGGCTAGCTCTTCCGGCTGGTAGAAGTCAAGTTTGCTGATGATTCTTGTAGTAAGTACTTTCGAGAGCAATTTATATGTTTGTGATAGTAAACTTATTGGTCTATAGTTGTTCAGGTCGGCTTTACATCCTTTTTTCAATAAAATTATGACCATTGCGCTGTTCCATTGTTCCGGAATTTTACCCAGATGAAGGCATTTAAAAAATAGCCATACTTTTTGTTAAAAAGTATGGCTAGTGATTCTATGAGAGTGTTATCCCCTTCTTTGAGTTGTTCAGGCAAGATTTCGTCGTCTCCTCCTGCTTTACCATTCTTCATCGCAGACAGGGCCAGTTTTATTTCAGCCTTAGTTATGTCAGGGATATCTTCTAACCCGACATTAGTGATTTTAGATTTATTCGTGTTCGATGGTGCATTTGAGTATGAGGTGTAAAGTGTTGTGTAGTAGACTTCTATAACCTTCAATAAGTTTTTCCTGTCTGCGATCAAGTTTCCTTCCTTATCTTTTAATTTTGTAATTTGTAGGGTACCTGGTTGAAGTTCTCTACAAAATACTTTCGGGCCTTTATATCGTCTGATAACCTCCTCCACTGTCTTTTCTTTGAATTTTTCTATATCTTCTTCTACTTTCTGTCTTGTTTCCCCGCAGAGCTGTTTGAAGTCATCTGATCTCTTTAAACCCTCCTTTATCATGTCGCGTCTCTTCTGCAGTAATCCTTTACTCTCCACTGATAGTTTTCCTTGACGAGTGCTATTCTTATTCGCTACTTTTAGCGCGGCCTCCATCATGCCTTGGTTAAGGGTGTCTATATCAAGGGTCTCAGGTTTTAATTCAGACAACTTATCTTTTAGATATGATCGGTATATTTCAGAGTTTATTTGCAATTTGAGTGGGTCTACTTTTCTGGTATTTTTCTTATTCAAGCACATGTATCTCTGCATTTTCGCATTAATAGATATTTTAGCCCTGATGAGGCGGTGGTCGCTCCCTGTATAGAAATTATTTAAAACACTGACGTCCTTCACTATATGTTTATGAGAGCAAAATATGTAATCAATTTCATTTCTGTACAGTCCTCCAGGTGACAACCATGTCCATTTCCTTTGCACTCTTTTCTGGTAGAATGAGCTCATGTGGTACAAATTATTTTGCTGTATAAAGTTGACAAGCTTATTTCCTCTTCCGTTCCTATCCCCATAACCAAATTTACCCATAAATGTTTCAGATGGTTCTTCTTGTTTACCAATCTTGGCGTTAAAATCGCCTATTATACTTTGTCTTTTCAGCATCGCTTGCTTTTTGTCAATTTGGTCATCTGTTGCTGCAGATGTTGGTGCATATGCTTGGACTATATTTAGAGTAATTTTCTTTGAAATGCTTATGACAGTTTGTACTACTCTCCCTGATGTAGATCCAGTTGAGATTATTTGGTGTTCTAGGTTTTTGTTAATTAAGATTCCCACTCTATACTCATGCTTGCCGTCATCTCTCCCTCTATACAGTAGGGTGTGTCCTGGTTTCAATTTAATGCATTCTTCACCGGGTTTTCTCACCTCCGATAGTCCGATAACATCCCACTTGATTCCTTTCAACTCGTGGTGTAAAATCTCCATTCTATCTTCATGTGCTAACGTATTGGCATTATATGCTCCTACATATAATGATGTCTGTTTAGGACTCGTTCTTTGTTTGCGCTTACAGCTATTTGACTCCCAGAGATTCTTCGCACCCCTGGCCAGGCCGGTACCCACGCTGCTGTCCTTGCTGGGTTCTGCCTGTCCCCTGGGAACTCGGGGCCTTGGCTTATTTCGTATCATCATTAGGATTAAAGGGTTTAGGCAGTTAACTCACTCGCTTGCCTAGGACGTCTTAGTGAGTGAAGAGTAATCTATCTAACTAGGATTCTGGGCGGTACCGTTGGCCATATATGTGGCTCATCCGCTACCAACCCTAAGTGATTCCGCCTCTCCTGTGGGTCACTAAACCAATAAACCAAAAATAATTGCCTTACTGATCCCTCCTTTCTCTCGCTAGTTTGTTGACCCTGTTTCCCATTGGGGTTGGTACCACCAGGGTTGCTACCACAAGGGTTGCTCAACGTAACGGGGCCTACCACGGGAAGGTGAGAGTGGAGTTGAGTGTCAGAGGCTAGAGTGTTCCTCTTGATGGTACACTTATGTTGCGCTTAATACTCCTTAGACCCCTTAATAGTCCACTGGTGGACAAAGGCCTCTCCTTAGAAGGTAGATTTTTTTCTGGCCAGACGGGTTGGAATAGGGTTTGTTTAAAGTTTTCTTTCTCTTTGCAGTGCTGTTGTTCTGCTTAGTTTGCTTCCTTAGTCGGCTCTTACGACACTCACGGGACAAATAGGGGTGGTGCCACTCCGTATTCTTAATCTGTCACCACGCGGATAATTTAATACTTAGCAGTTTCTTTCTTTAATATTTTTTTGCCTATTCTGTATATTAAATGAATAGTAGTTAGCGCAATGAAATGAAAGCAGAAGAAAAGATTTTAAAACCTCGAATGAAATAACAGGTATCATTTACAAATTATATTTAATATGTTATAGATTTTAAAATCTCGTGGAATACTGTATATTAATTGTTTTATTACTTACCTTTAAAATTAAAATTACGTATAGAACTTGTATCATATTGCACAACAAAAGAATATTTCATAAGCGCGTATAGGTCACAGACAAAGAGAAATCAATTAGAAGTACAGCGAATTGATAACAAAGAGAAGTTCATAGTTCAAAAATTGTGGTAATGCATTGTTGCTTCAAAACAAAATGGCGCATTCATATCAAAACTCAAGGTAATTATAATATATGGTTACCGATATTCCTTTACGCGACTTAATTTTGACATTGTTACAAACCCGGGCCGCATATTACTAAAAACTGACCATAAAAAGAATATCTGTCACTGTATTAACAGGAGCGTTAAGTTGGTCCCAGAATTCCTAAGAATACTGTTGTCTAATATAGCTGGAGATCTATTACCACTGTGACCGTTTATAAAAGGCAGTTTCAGGGCGTTTACATGTCACCAGGGACTTCCTTTCTAGGGTATACCTGGTTCCCCGGTTATTAGTACCCGAGACGGCGTGCGGTTTTAGTCGGTTCGAGTCCGACATGTCACCGATAGGTGGTATCCGAGGGGATTTCCGCACGAAAAAAAAGGGCGTTTACATGTAACGAGAACGCGATCTTGTTATAGAGTTGATTCCTTAGAAAAAAAAACAATGAAGACACAATCATCAAGGAGAATAAAAAGTACTGTATTTTATAATTATTCCTAACGTATCGTTACTAAATTTCAATACTAAAATAAAGATATGACAAGAGCAAAACTGTTCACGTCAAACAAATTAATCATAATGCTTGAAGTTATTTGAAACACCTATTTTTTCCAACATGTAACACTACTTGAATTAACCGAATACCGAAGCAAGCAATTAACGTTTTTATTAATTACAGTTATTAGCGGCTTATGTGCTAATTGATTCGCCTACATTAGGTTTACACATTTATTAATGCTTGCCTTGTTGCAAAATTTAGTAATATATGCGCGGTTTTACCAAACGTTTCGTCGAATAGACGCATTCGCTTAGTTCGAATTTGAATCTGATGCATCGATTAACAGGGTATTGTCATCTCATTATCGTCAAACCATCTTTGTTATGCCGTGTCACATACTGTCACATATATACAGTCATAAAATTTATTTAGAAACTACCTACCTGTACACATGAGTTTCGATAAATTTATGCAATGATTTACAACTTTTACGTTTCTCATAGTAATAGCCATGGAGCAAATTGGTCACCAAGTGGTGGTCACCAGCACCTATGTATACTCAAGGGTCACTAGCACGTTACCGATCCTTTAGTGTCTAGCCCTAGGGTAAGGAGGGAGAGACATCAACGTGAAATATAACGAAACAATTGCGTAACACCCGTGATCTGTGAGGCCGTTTTTTGAATCATTCGATTAGAATATAAAACCTTTGTTAACATCTTGTAAAACTAAAACAAACCTGCAATTTTAAAACTAAGCTTTTGTAGTAAAGCAAAGATTTATTCCAGTTATAAAGATAGATGCACCACATTCTATTTAAAAAGCGATACATCTGAGCCAAATTTTGTGCTGGTACACTTGTTTGGATCAAAAATGGAGATCATACATCAATATTGACAAGCTTGTGAAACATGCGAGCTCTGTAGTAATTCATTTTCCTCAGGTTGACTTTTACAACTTGCGCAAAGCAACAGGATATGCAGCAGCAAAAAAATATCCAATTCTTCCGTATACCGTTGTTATGCGAAACCCAATGGTTTTCCAGTAACGTACTGTTACAGGAGAACATTATTCTTCAGAATCTTTATTTAAAACAAATGTGTCATATAATAATATCATGTGATCGCCTTCTATACTAAAACAATAATGTTCGGTTTTTTTATTTGTTTAAACTATTATTTTCATATTTCAGTAGTTTTCCTTGTATCACAAATCACACTACAGCTATCAAGTGTGCAGAATTAATTGTAACCGTAAGTAACACTGAGGCAAATAGCTAGGTCTAGTGATATAGGTAAACTCGGTTCCAAAAATAACGGGTCAGTCACATAAACCCGAATATCTCCCGAACTACGTATGCCATCCTAATGAAACGAAGACTGTTCAATTGAGAATTTAATTATACAGATAAAAAATAAAATAAAACTTAAATCTAAACTCTCTAACTCTTAACTTATCTCTAAATTTAAAAAAAAACTAAAGTAGTCATATTTTTCTTAAGATTACATTTTTTTATGATTGTTTTTTGCTGTTTTTCAACACTTTCTTCATTTAATACTTTGTATTGCCTCCACGAGCTCTTCTGACAGCTTCCAGGGGATTAGGCATGCTGTACACCAAATTTCGGAGTCGGTGCTGAGGAATACCTTCCCATTTCTCCACCAGTGCTTGTTTGAGCTCGGGAAGCGTGATTGGTGGGGGGGTTTCGACCTTTCACGCATCTTTGAAGCTCGTCCCAGGCGTGCTCGATGGGGTTTAAGTCCGGGCTTCGCGCTGGCCACTGCATGAGTTCGATACCGACCTCTTGAAGGTAGTCGTGTACTATTCTGGCGGTATGGGGACGCGCATTATCATGCATTAATATGCCATGCTGGTCCATCCTGGCCATGAAAGGACCTACATGTTCATTGAGGATCTCTTCCACGTACCTTTCTGCATTTAGAGTTCCATTTTGAATGAGTACCAGCTCGGTGCGGGCCTCAGTAGAAATCCCAGCCCAAACTTGTACGGAGCCTCCACCGTACGCCACTTTTTCCTCCACACGCTTGATGGAAGCGCTCCCCTGGTCTTCTGTACACCAACTGCCTACCATCATGCTTATAAAGCATGAATTTAGACTCGTCCGTGAACATTACCCTAGACCAATCGTCTAGTGTCCAGTTTAGGTGCTCGCGCACGCATCTCTGTCTTGCAATTCGATATCCCCGTTCCAGTTTGGGGCCATTTGCGGGCCTCAATGGTTTCAAATTTGCTTCAGCAAGACGTCTTCTTACTGTTTGAGCGCTTAAATTGCCACCTCCAAAGCGAATAAAGTGAGTTTTTGGACCAACAGCAGTTTGAAAACAATTTCGGAGCATTGTAGCCACCAGTTGTCTGTCTTCCCTGGCCGTTGTGCATCTTGATCTGCCATTTCCTGGTCTTCTAAGGTGTGATCCGGTCTCTTGGTACCGCTGGACTACCCGCTGAACAGTCGACAAAGATACACCAATGTTTCTGGCTGTTTCACGCTGGCTCCGCCCAAGTTCCAAAAAAGTTAGGATTCTGGTACATTCCTCTAGCGTGACTGCCATGCTTCACCTCACAGAATAATAATTATGCACGTGGAAGACGTTCACTATATTTTTTTTTGTGACAGAATAGAAATGGAAAGCATCCATAATGAAATGAAACTAAAATTTTGTTTTTAAAAATAGTCATTTTTTTAAATTTTGTTTTTCTAATGAAGTTTTTTTCATCAACCAGTTTAAATAATATGCTATTAGAAGCGCAACTAAAAAGTATTTATTCTGTTTTTTATTTCATTGATCTGACTTTTAAAGTTCTGGAGGTATTTCAATTTTTGTGACTGACCCGTAATTTTTGGAACCGAGTGTATGTAGTAATATTATGTGCTAGTGATAGCTGTTGATAGATATTTATTAGGTTATGGTCTCTTTGGTACTTACATAAACTGATACCTTTGGCTTAAAGCGAACCCGAAAAATTATGACTACAAAAAAGAAAACAACAGACTGCTATCAAAAATATAGGTTCTTAGTAGGTAACGAATTTTTAAATAGTATGGGAAAAGAACGGGAGTCCTGATACAGTAATATTAGTAGGTAGGTAAAGTAAATTAACTCACAAGATATGTCATTGTAATGAGACTAACATAGTATAGGTATCTTCAAAAGATTTTAAACAACTTTAATGTATGAAATTAGTAATTAAATGTGACTCGTGTTCGTAAATATAAGAAAGTGACTCTCGATTTTATATTACTATAAATAATATAACAGCTAAAAAGTAGCTCTAAAGGTAAATGACCCGATATGTGTCTGGAGTGCCTTATTTTAGTGGAATTTAGAAAAAAAATTGTAGGTCTGAGACTTTTTTCAATTAAAGGTAACGTGAGTACTTTACACTAACCCTAACTATATATATAGGTACAATACTTATGATGACCAGTTTGCTAGTAAGATGTGGAAGCGTAGCTCATAAACAAACTCAATTTCACGTTGATAATATTGGTTATAATTTACTGCTGTAGATATAATAAGAGATAGTCTCTACACTACACAAACTAAAAGATTGACATATATTCCTAAATCCTTTGAACTCCAGAGAATAAGATCTTCACGGTAGTCTCTAAGAACATAGTCTAACTTAAAAGTAAACGTTTATGACAAAGATAATAACATTATATATACAATTACCTTCAAGTTTCCATTTACGTAAACCTCTCGAGCTATCAATTGTCCTCACCTCAGGCTGTTTACCTCGTTTAGTTTTTTTCTTTCACTTATTCTAGTGTATTTTCCGCATTTAAACAGGTTTATAGAAACAGGTGTGTGAGAAACTACAGAGGTATGTGTTTTATAACTATTCAGGTGAACATCGTGTTTGCAATTATATAAAATGACCGGGTAAGAGTTTCGTCACTGACCATTTACAGTTCGAATAAACTATGTTAAGTGAAGTGTGAAAACCGTTCAATTAAAATATTTTGTTATAATTAATTTTAACTAACCACAACGAATAAAAAATTTACAAAATGATCATCGAAATAAATGAATATGAACGCCACGCATAATACAAACGTCCTGCATATTGTTCATTGAAATGAATACTAAAACAGGACTTGAGTTACATTCTTAGCGTTATGCCCCTAATTGATCTTAACTTTAAAATAATAAGCTTGTAATAAAATGCTTTTCCGCAACAATTGGGAAAGGGAAGCCGATTACTGTTTAGAAATAGGAAACTTTGAAATAAGAAATGGAAACCAGACAACTACGATTCGACGGCATTCATTTTCTTCTTTTCTGTCAATAAAAATAGAATAGAGTCAACATAGCTCTCTTTAAAAAGAGATACGTGAGATAAAGCTAAAGTTATGAATGTAAATAGATCCCATCTATTTCAATTAATAAAAACAGGTCTAAACTTTAAAAAGTATGGCGGCTAACTTAAATGATAATACAGTAATGTTTAATAGAGAAAGACTCCGACAAAGTTTATCTGAGCACTTTAGAAGTAGACGTTAGCAAGTATTAATATTTTCTTTTTGCCGTCGCGTCTCCCGGTCTAAGCGTCACCTCCGCCTTGTGAACCCATTATCATTAATCTTACAGAAACCCTGCTAAAGATAATGTTCTCGAGATTTTCCTATAGAAAAACAATATCAAGCATAATCAGTTATCTTGGAAAATTAAAGTTGGAAAGTTGAGAAGAAATGAACACTTATCACGGGGGATCAAGTCATTTATTTTAAGTACGTGGTGGTATATTTTAATTTTATATGCATAGAGGCTTATCTTGTTACATTTATTTTACTATTACTATTTTATTTTATTATTCATTATGACTGATAATATTGAAAATGATAGAGAAGCAAAATTGCCGTGAGCCAAGGAGAGTTGTTAGATAATCGTAAATTTAATTTATCAAACAAAGATACCCTTAAACATACACAAAACAAAATTAAACTTTAAACAAAATAAAACTACAATCTGCAATGTCATCTGATGATTTAGAATATAAATCATATACTGACCCGCTCAAATATCCTTATAATATTTTTTATCAAAATCGGACAAGTGGTTTAAGAATTTCACAAAACCAAACTGGCAAAACAAAACAATCAAAATCGGACATTGGCATAGACAAAAATTGAAAAAAGATACAAAAATACTTTCTACCACGGAACATGACTGATTGACCTTTCAAACAAATCTATACATAAACTGTAGTTAAGTCCACTGTGATTTTTAAAAGATAATTCATTAATTTAATTTGTATGCCTAAGATATATTATTATTAAATCTAATATAACAAGTAAATCACCAAATTGGAGCGAGGATATGCACACAACGATTCAATATATTATATGTTTTATAACAACGATAAATGGGGGAGCGATGCAGAACGGTGTATCGGACCTCCAATTTATTTCGTCAGGAACAATCCAATTATATTTTTTCTGCCAAATAGACACATTGGAGTCGAACGTAGAATGGGAAATATTGTTACGTTACACGGCGCCGCTTCGTTGATTTTATCTGCTGTTTTATGGTGTGCCATGTCTGGCTAGGCTTAACAAACTACAGGATAAATTTACGTTGGGGTTTTTGGAAGTACGTATTGTTGGAAAAACATTAATAGTGAAAAGTTGGATACTTCGTAATGCTATTGAAATATGGGTTAACGAATTTTAGTATGGTTCGAACTTTTGTATTAGTATATTGTGTGTGTGTGTGTGGCGACTCCCACATACAAAGAAACAGAAACACACTACAGCGCCATCTAATGCAGACACACCGAACTACGGAGTAACTACTAAAATAAGAATTGCTAATCCTGTATCGCGATATAAAGAATTCCCTCGCCGATTAGCATATATACAACTTCCCAACATCAACCGTTGGGCCGCGGCCCGCCAGGCATGATCACCTCGCCTGGTCGGAGGATCCTCCCTTTGTGTTGGAGGGACATGACACCCGTTCCTCCACAGTGGTGACCCCGACGTGATTGGAAGCAGCCTTCAAAAAGGAGCAGATCATCAGCAGCACCATCGTGTACACTCCCACAGCGATGAGCAGTAATCAAGTCTCAGCCAGCCAGCAACCTCGGCCTCTACAGGGATACCACACGCAGGTAGCGACCGCTCCAGCCTGGTTACCTCTACGGCCTCATCAGCGTCTAGGCACAGCACACTGCACCAACGGTCCACGTAAGAAGAGCATTTTCTCTCCCGTCTACGCAGCAGCCAGCCACTACGCAGCAACCGCCCCGACTCACTGGGGACTTCACCGCAGCACCGCGCACCGCAAGCTATCCCGACTCACTGGGATCAGCGGACTTCAGCCCCGACTCACTGGGGCTAGCGGCACTCAGTTCCGACCTACTGGAACTAGCGGCACTCAGTTCCGACTCACTGGAACTATTCACTACTGGCACTGGCACGCTCCACAACAGAGCATAGACAGCTGACTCATCATATATCGACCTCCGGTCTTGGAGGGGAGTGATGTGGCGACTCAAACATACAAAGAAACAGAAACACACTACAGCGCCATCTAATGCAGACACACCGAACTACGGAGTAACTACTAAAATAAGAATTGCTAATCCTGTATCGCGATATAAAGAATTCCCTCGCCGATTAGCATATATACAACTTCCCAACATCAACCGTTGGGCCGCGGCCCGCCAGGTATGATCACCTCGCCTGGTCGGAGGATCCTCCCTTTGTGTTGGAGGGACATGACACCCGTTCCTCCACATGTGTGTGTGTGTTTTGTAATCCAATAAATAACAATAGGTAAAGAATGAAACTATTTTTCCTGTGTTGTAACTAAATATAACAATATAATATAAGATTTTCTTTTTTTTGAATCTTTATAAATATTATAATTATTTACATGAATATTTAAAAACCTGCTGTTAAGAACCTAGCCTAATTATCGACTCCAAGCTCAGCTGGCAAACTCAGGTCACGAGCGTCACACAGCGAGTCACAGGTACGCAACGGGCCTTTTATCGGCTTAAGTATTTCCTCCCTTCAAACCAAAGCGATGCTTGTACAGAGCTTGATTGTCACCATCTTGGATTATGGTGATGTATGCTATTATTACCTGAATACAGATCTACTCAATAAATATGACCTCCTTCTAAATAACTGCATTAAAATCTCCTTCAACTTTTGTAAATATGACCATGTTCCTCCAATTGAACTGGCTGACTATTCATCAGCGCCGTCAGCTTTGCCCCCTCACCACCCTCTATTCCATTATCAACTCACCATTTTCCCGTCCTATCTGATATCTTCATTCCAATTTCTGTGTTCCAACCACGACAGAACCCTCCATCTATCAGACAATCCTCTGCAGCTAAGCGTCCGCTTTTGTGCACTCCTCGTTCCTAATCCAATCCGTACTCCTATGAAACGCTCTTCCTCTAGAAATCAGGATAGCACCCAGCCGCCTCTCGTTCGAGATGAAAGTTCGAGCTCGCATTCTGGTTACCCTAGCAGATTCATTACACACCTTAAAGTTTTATTTATTAATAATATGTAGGTTTATGTATATATGTAACAACAGTAAGGTTTTATGTATGTGTATGTATTTGGTACGTACGTATATATATGTATCTCATCGTTACTGTCTAAATCCTCAATAATTACCTTTACTTTCCATATTAATGTCTAGTGCACCAAGTCACACATTTCGGCACCACCCTAAGATAGACTGGGAGAAAATGCCTATGGCATTAAATCCGCCATTGTACAACTCATACTTGTGCATAAAAAAAAAAAACATAAATAAATTTATTCTTAATAATATATTAACATTGACATAATATGCTTATCCTATGCATGTAAAGCAATAGACAAAGCAGCAAGGTGACAAAAATATCCACTCATTCCTTGCAACTTTTGCCTTGCAAAAATTTGTGGTGTGATTCAAATTGCTTTACAATTTAAAATTCGAGATGTATAATCTAATGTAAGGAGATCTGAGATATGTTATGTTCTCAAATCTCCTAACCACTAGCCCAACAGGCCTATTAATTACAATCAGCTCCGAAATAAAATGCCCTTGATTCGCCACCAATATTACTAATGTCTTGTCAAGCTCATATCGTCCATTAATAAAACAATTAACATAAATACAGTAAGGCAGTTCTCATGCGAACGCAAGTCATCAGATATCAATAACAATAGATATCTATTCTAAAGGACTTTGAACAATTATGATAAAACTTTCTACATAAATTATCCAGATCCCATTTATCGACCTTTGACATTATTGTTTTATGATAACGCAAGACTTCACTCCCCCACAGTTCTCAACAAAGCAATTGGCACACTGCGATATTCTGATCGTTCGAATAAAACTTACAAATTTTCGCGAAAATCTACGTAAAATCTGGGTAGGTATGGAACCCTCGGCGCACGAGTTCGACTCGTACCTGACTAGTTTTATTTTTTTTATTTACCATAATACCATTCAGACAATCGACCACCTACAGATTTCTTATGAAAGACCACAGTCCAGTGTTAATTAAGTTAAATTAATTAAATTCTGACACGAACATCTTTCGCATCGAACATATTGATTCATATTGAGTAAGTATCAAAATTGAGTAAGTAGTACTCAATTTTTACTATGCATCAGTTACTTCACCTGTGGAGGAAAGGGGGTCATGTTCCTCTAATACAAAGGGCATATCCTCCGACCAGATGATCATGCCTGGTGAGCAGCGGCCCGTTCGAGGTTTGGAACTCGTATATATGCTAATCGGCGTTAGAACTTTGCATATCGCTATACAGGATTAACAGTCACTCCGTGGTTCAGTGTGACTTCGATAGGTGGCGCTGTAGTAAGTCGCCACGCACCAATAAATTGTTAATATGTAGGTAGTTGTTTTATACACATTTATACTCACTTTTCATAAAATCTTACAAGATACTTAAGTAGTATTGACCTATTTATAGTAATTGAAATTGATAGTACTAGCAGCTGAAATCAAAATAGTTACCTATGGATTTCCGAACATAAATTCAATAATTGAAAGTTTAATATTTGTACATTATGAAATCAAACTCACTTACATTTCACTATTCAATTTAATTTAAGCTAACCAGTTTCACCTTTTGGCATTAAAGGGATTTCATAATAGGTATACGAGGGGTGATCAATAAGTAATGATAATCGAGTATTTCTAGAACGCACAAAAACCCAAATTATTATTTTTCTGCTTGCTTATATATCCACTACTTCAGCTTCAAAAAAATGTATAAATAGGACACCATTACCGGGAGATACATTCATTTGAATACGAACTGTCGAAGAGAAAACATCAAAACGGAGAAAAATGAAATAAGAGCTGTCATCAAGTACCTCTGCCTGAAAAAAATGTCTACCAAAGACATACACAGCGACTTAGAGGAAACATTGGGGGAGTCTGCTCCTCCATATTCCACAGTCGCACGCTGGGCAAAGGAATTTAAGCTGGGCAGAACCTCCACTGAAGATGAACATCGCGAGGGACGCCCTTCCACGTCCCTTACTGGAGAAAACGTCAAAAAAGTGGAAGATATCGTGTTGGCCGATCGAAGGGTGACCGTAAGGCATGTAGCTGAGGTCACAGGGATCTCCTATGGCAGCGTTCAAAAAATCATTGTCAACAAAATGCATATGAAAAAGGTCTCTGCGCGTTGGGTACCGAGAATGTTAACCGACGAGCAAAAAAAGAAACGAGTCGACATTTCGAGGGTGAATCTTCAAAAGTTCCAGGCCGATAAAGAATTTTTTTTGTCGCGTTTTGTGACCATGGACGAGACCTGGATCCACCACTTTGATCCCGAACCAAACAACAATCAATGACTTGGAAACGAGCTTCCTCACCAACGCCGAAGAAATTCAAAGTGTCAAGTTCAGCGGGAAAGGTTATGGCGTCTGTTTTCTGGGATGCAGAAGGAATTATTATGGTGGAATATTTGGAAAAGGGGGCCACTATAACAGGGTCTTACTACGCAGGCCAAATAAGAAGATTGCGAGAAGCTATTAAGTCAAAAAGACGCGGTAAACTGCGCGCTGGAGTGCTGTTTCACCAAGACAACGCCCCGGCTCACAAAGCCGCAGTTGCGATGGCTGCCATTGAAGAAACGGGGTTCGAACTGCTCGAACACCCTCCCTATTCGCCAGATCTAGCTCCCAGTGACTTCTACCTCTTTCCTCGGCTCAAAGAACACCTCCGGGGCAACAAATTTGAGGACAATAGTGAAGTGATGGCCGCAGTAGAGGCATTTTGGGAGGGTCAAGACAAAGAATTTTTTTCTAAGGGAATCATGGGCTTAGAAAAAAGATACACTAAATGTATTAACTTGCAAGGAGACTATGTTGAAAAATAAAATACTTTTTTTAATCTAATAGTTCTGTTTCATATTGATTATCATTACTTATTGATCACCCCTCGTATTTCAACAACTTCCACCAAGTGCCGACAATCGAGAGTATAAATTAAATATTTGGACCCAGTAATATAAAAATACCGAGTCTTTTAGGTTTGTATTAATTAGGTTATCGTAAGTATTATCAAAAAAGAAAATCTCAATGACAATCGTTAAAACTGTATACAAAAACGTCGATGATCGCCTCAGAGGACCGTTTCTCGATTCGAATTTTCCATTTGGAAATAGCGAAACAACGGGGCGTCGAAACGCGCCCGATTTCGACTGAGTAAATCCAATTTTATTACGCTAATAAAAGGCAATCCAATTAAAGCAGGAGATTTTTTACTGGCGTTGCTCGAAGCTAGCCGAACGTAGAGCCCTTGAGTGAAGGGCCGAGATGCGGCGTGCTACAGGTTTCAGCTGTAACTGTTGCTGTAATGAGTACAAGGCTCTTGAACGGAAAATCTTGAGTGGATGTTCTAATGGTATGTATAATTTAGGATGCTTTCAATATGATTAAATCTGGGTTGAACTGTTTTGCTAATTCAACTATAAGAAGTGGGGTGGAGAATGATGCAGTGTGTTTAACAGTTCTCAACGTCATGTCATTTCAAAGTAAAGAAAATAAAGCTAATATGATACACCGGTTCATAAAAAAGTTAAAATTGTTTTGTATCCTTCGGGATGTATACATAGCATGTCTTTTTTACACTTTCTTAGTTCAAGTTTATATATAGGTATACATACATACATTTTTTATGTCTTAATTTTAACCCTTAGAGGTAGGGTATTTAAATAGGACTATGCTAGAAGTATACCCTTTGAAATAAGAAAAAACTTTTCTAAATAAAATCACAAATTACGGAGTTCTGAGTTAACAAACACAAAAAGAAAACAGCCAAATTAAGAACCTGTTTTTCTTTTAATTGTTTAAAAAGTTCAATAGCTTTTATACTTCTTTACTACTTTTTGAGGTTTACTTGAATGAGTGAACTAAGATTACAATCAGAATAATCATCAGATTATTCTAGATTCATTTCTTCTAGATAATTCCTAGTAATCAAAAGTCACAGAAGTAAAATTATGATGTGATAACTTCAATACATCTTGAAATGATGTTCCTTAACTTTTATATACACGCATTTAAACCTCAAAATAAACGTCGTCTTAATAAAGCCACTTGAATATTCTGAACACTTACAACTTGTCAAGAAAACACTCCTCTCCACAACGTTATTATTTTTAAAGTAATGTAATCTTTTATTTCTCTATCTAGCGTTACATTGAACAAAAGTTTAATAGCTTTCTCATATAAAGTTTAACATATTATACAGAAATAGACAAAATGGAACACGATCTTTTTAAAACAATATTTCTTGGTACAAATGCTTTGACTTCAGTAAAATGTAAAAATTACGTTCGGGGAATATCGTATATGTAAGATTTGCTATCAGTACGTGACCTCATGTTCACCTAAGGATTTCAGGGACGATCTGCTGCAGTTCTATTCTTTCTTTATATATTTTAAAAATGCTCTTGAGTTTGTACTGTCTTAAAATACTATTTTTATTAGTTTAGTGGTTTGCACAAAAGACTAGGTACGTTCTACTATATTAAATAATTGAAATATTAAAAATCACTTTTAACTAAATTCTCACTGAAACACCTTCAATTTCTTTAAAATATAGATGTTTGAAAAATGGTACAACTTTCAAAGCACGTATGCTCTCTCTCTCTGCATTTATGAACAAAAGCAGTTATTCCATTCCAGTTGTAAATCCTCGTGTTCCCACACCGTGATTGGTCGGATTATTTGAATTAGAAACGAATTGGAAGATAAAAGTATCATATTCGAAACTCCGGTCACGCAAAATGTTTGAAAGCGATACTGTTACCGGATGCTCTAAAATTTTGTTGTCGTGTTACATACAATTTTCATGTTCCCAGTTCTGCTATGGTATCGTTAAGGCGTGTCATGAAAATACTTTATAACGTTTATAAAATATATATGTACAACATGTAATAACTTTGTTATCTAAACTTGGAGCGAGGGATGTGTGTTTATCGTTAAGTGGTATGAATATATTAATTTAATCATCCAAGGCATTTCATATTTTCTACGGCTTGAGGATATAGATGTGAGGGGTCGAAATTTAAAGCTATAAATAAATCTTATAGACATATTTAAAATTTATCAAAAATGATACGAGTAGATTACTAATATTGCCACATTAAAATATGCCAATAGTTTAAAAAAAACATACTTATCACATAATATATTATTTTATATATTTATTTTTGTATAATCTTATTTAACCCATAAACGTTTGAGAGACGATTGCAATTTAAACTCAAGGTAGAAATATACTACCACTAGATCTAGATGAAAATATTCAAAGCAAATACGATGCTCTCCTGTCAAGGCTCTTCGATAGTGAATTTAAATAAGTGGTGACAACCATGTGCTTAATTAAATCGCTGTGAACGTTTTTACACCAATAAATAAAAAAAAACGATGTAAGCCGAATAATTCCGAATAAATTCGAATTACTCGAACCGTTGATTGCTTGTCGTTAATCACAGTCATCGCAGCCGGCGCTGCCTTCAATATTAATCATACACTCGTTATCTGCAGTGAATCTGAGCCGGTGCTCAGAACACTAGTTAAATTGAAAATAATTTCGGTTTAAGCCTGGCATGGACCTTTCATTGGTTGGTAAATATTTAAATTTCGATTTGCCCCTTTCATTTAAAGATTTGAAATTTTCCGCTTCTAAAGTAACAAAAGCCTAGATTTAATTAGTAGTTAGGAGTTAAGTATTAGAATCAAACCATGCTTACTTGTGAAATATTACACTTATTTATATCTTGTCCTTTGAAGAAAATCCGTCATAGTGGAGATACAACACTTTTTAAATGATTGGAAAGATGTGGCCTTATTTTGTAGATTGATATCTTAAGTTTAAAATGATTAAATTTTAGTAGATTATGACTAATATGTAATGATAAGAGAATTAAATGCATGTACAAGATAGAAGCAATCTAAGAAAATATCAGACTGTTACTTTTCAGCTTTAAGGGCATAATTTATAGAATATATATATTAACATTAAAGAATTTTGGTTCCTTTATTTTCACTATGAACCCTGACTTCTTACTGGATTAGCGAGATCCTCTACAGGATTTGAATTCATCATCATTATCCGAAAGACGTCCAGTGCTGGACACAAGTGCCCCCAAGGTTTGATTTATATGCAATTTTTTAAATTGGACTTAAGTGGCGGTTTTTCTAGTTGCTTTAAGCTTTAATTATTTATAACTTCAACGACGACGAACGACATATATAAATATATATATAGTTTTGGTACTCCCGAGATAGACATCTGTCTACCTATCTAGATACATATGTGTGATCCTATCAGGGCCCCTTTTTCCTTTTGAAGAATGGAATCCCAAGAAATAGTAAAAGTATATTTCACTAGTTTAATATGCCTGAAGAAGCACCTTTTCTATAGACTATGACTAATAATAAAACTCGAACAACATCGTGTCAGAATTTGTAGGGTTTTGTGTAAATTTTTATTCTTTTTGTTAAAACCATCTGTTACTTAATTAAAGTAATAATAATATTCTACCACATTCACACAACGCCATCTATCCCAAACTAAGCAAAGCTTATACTATGGGTACTAGACAACTGATAAAAATACATATATACTTTTTTTTGGTAAATAACTACTTATTATACATAGAAAAACCCAGACCAAACCTGGTCTGGTTCATGCACACAAAATGTTTGATTTGAGCGGGAATCGAACCCGCGAACTTTGAAATAGTAGTCCGTTACACAAACCACTACGCCATTCGGTCGTCAGACTTATTTGAATAAAAATAACTTAAATAACAAAATTCTAAAATAACAAAATTTATTTGGTATAAAACATTTTTTTTAATCATGAATATATAAATAGCTATTGTATATTTTTTTAAATAGAGCCCAATTTGCGTTTGACCGATTTCTATTATGGCTGTAGAATGAACGCCATAAATGAAAGGTTCATTCAAGAATATTAAGAATATAGTAAAGGCTCGGCGCCTTCCCACTAATTGCATCCGAGTCCTGGGATCCTGACCCATTGTCAATGCCCAACGCAGTTTTAATGAAGCGTACTTTGAATCTTTTCAACGTAAAGACTTAGTTAACCAAGGTAAAACAATTTTAAAGTTTCTTGCTACATAGAAGAAAATGGTTGGAGAAAGTTTGAATGTTCTTAATTATTGTCAGTTGGTAATAGTGGCTAGTCGGAGTTTGGAGTCTATAATCGTATAGCGGGCAAGGAACTTTAACATGCTCTTGTTATATAATTTTAAACGAAATTTATTAGCACTCCACTGCAAAACCGGGTGTTATTTTTCACAAGTTTTTGTTTTGGTGTAAGAAATAGTTTAACAATCCGAAGTATCTTAAAAATTAAGTATCTTAAAGATTTCGTGCAACTGTGGAATAATTGTAGATATGGTCATAAGTATAATATAAATAAAATCAAAGTATTGGAAATGAAAGTAACAAAAACAAGGCAGACATTTAGGTGGCCCATTTTTTTGTATACATAATTACTAACGATATTAGAAGTGAGTATATATTTATTTAAGTGTGTGTGTGTTAGTATTGCAAATCTTTACTTACACATGAATATAATTCTTTGTACTTGACTTCTTTGATACAGAAAGCAGAAGCAGAATAGCAGAAGATACGAGTATTCGTCAATTAAATGAATTTTTACCACTAAGCATTAACTATAATTATTTTGTTCAGTATTTTTTTGTATTTATATAAATATGGAAATCATGGAGCTGAGTGGTAATCATCCTTTTTGTTCAATTTTTATCTATAGTAAAAATAAATAATAATGATTTGTGTAATACATTAAATGACAAAGATCTGCGTCTTGTATTTTAAGGATTGTATTTTAAGGTTAACAAGTCAGCGATGATCTAGCTGCATTTTATAATCATATCGTAAAGGATGTTTTTGTGATAAAGCTATCGATAATTATTAGCTATTCAAGAAATGATATAGGAGAGCACTCTAAGCCGTCAGTCGGTCCCCGTTGCCATACGAACATCTGTGGCAATCGTTAAGTCCGACAACAGTCTTTCTACAGATCTTCGATACTTGGGTTATGGAGGTCGCTTAACGTAAAAAAATGAACATTGTAGGCTTAACGCCCACCCAAACCAAGTTCTAGAAAGAGACTCAGAAGAAAAAAAAGAGTTGATGAACGAGCACGATATACTGTCCATGGGCGAAGGTAGTTACTTACCATCAGGTGATCCAACTGCTCTCTTGAACTCCCATGCCATAAAAAAAACTCCATGAATAATGGAGTACTATAAAATTAATTTAACTCAAAAGCCATCACCAGAAAATGTCACATTCTAACCCGCAAATCTAATCTTGGTCTAAATGCACCTCTGACAAGAATAAGAAGAGAATACAATGGCACCTGCTCACTGAAAGACATAGACATATATGTCTCTCTCAATAAATTTAGAAGGGCAACAGTGAAAAGTGCAAACCAATTTTAGCGATTGATTTTATTTTATTTTACTTTGTGTTATTTCTTATGGTTTTATCCCTAATAAATAAATATTGTCAGTGAAGTAACCTTATACTCGTAGTCTATATTTAAGTAGTATTAAGTTTTATTCAGCTTTTGTATTATTTCACTCGTAATATTGTAATGTCCGGTGTTATTTTTTGTGGCGAATTTTGTGTGTACCTGTAATGGGCATGCATACCAGGTATGATATTTTGTGGAAATATTTTATACGAGTGCATTATATTTATGCTGTTGGTATCTATACAAATAAATAAAATTGAGGTGTAATGTCAAAATAATGTTTTTTTTTGATACTCACACGGTTATTTGCACGATACCCATGCCTATAAACCAGTTTAAATATTTTTTGTCTTCCTTTTTTTTTCCGTTCCTGGTAATCTTCAAAAAGGCTTGACCGATTTTGATAATATTTTACTACCAGGTAGCTGTCTATATAATGAGTAACTTTAGCATGTTTTTCCATCAGAAAACCCCTATAGAATTTTACCCGGTCCGGGAATCGAATCCACTAAGGCAGCGCTTTTCGAATTCGCGGGCACCAGCTAGTACCAAATAAATAAATAAAAAAATATCTAGCATCGTATTCGATACTCAACAAATTACTTTCAGTACACTAAAATAGATGAGTTTTGAAACAAAAGAATTTTAATTTGTTTTGTTATCAGACTTGTATTTTATAACCCAAAACATGCCCCGAGCAACGTCAAAAATGAGAAAGGCATTGTTAATATATGACAGGAATTTGGGTAACTTATGTCATAATAGAATAATAGATATCTATATTTTAGATAGCATAAAACATACATTATTCTAGTAAGAAGTATTTTTATTTTGAATTTACTTTTATATTACTATGTATAAAAATTTCAATATAAATGCCAGCAGATTTAATTATCTATCCTTATTAAATAGTTGAGACATCCTGAAGAAAACACAATAATAGTTTTCAGTTCTCAGATCTAGCAATCCAATGCACTATACCACCCAACAACCGGAAATTGCTGCCATAGATAGTTCCATTTCATACATTGTTGCGGCTTCATTATTTTTGCGACATAAATACAATTTGAAAACCTGAAACACAAGATTTTCCTGTGTACCCAGTTCAATTTGCAAACTTATTGTCTATCAGCTAAAATCACGCAGCCTGAGACTTACTCTTAAAATAGAATTATTTCAAGTTTATGTAGGTGTCAAGAGGACTTAATACTGTAAAGTATACTTAACAGTTTGCCTTTTGTCTAACATAAAAAAAAGTATTGTGTAGGCAGAGGTATTGTAAAAAATTATGAGCATGTAGGCAGGTCCTCAAACTCTAAATGCGATCAGTCTTTTTTTTCTTTATTAAAAACATTAACTGATCACAGAGTTGTTTTAAAAGTTGACATAGGCGTTTTGATTACAAAACTACGTATTATTTAAGTTTTTTAAGTGTGTTATGAATTAAATAAATAGGACAACTAGGATTGACTGTATGTAGGTGAAATATTATATTGGGTTTGGCTACGGGTCCGTGAGGTGACGGATTAAGAATACAGAGTGTCACCACCCCTATTCATCTCGTGGGTGTCGTAAGACTAAGGGAGAAAACTACGCAGAACAACAGCACTGCAGAGAGAAGGAAAACTTGACACAAACCCTATACCAACCCGTCTGGCCAGCGTGGTATAGTAGGCCAAAACCTCCTTTCTAAGGAGAGGCCTATGTCCAGCAGTGGACTGTATAGGCTGTTGATGATGATGTTGATGATGGCTACGGGTACCGGACAGGTACGTCTGCCGGCGGCGCCGACCCCGGGTACTGGCGGTGCCAAGAGGGCGTACCAATCTTCTCAATGAGGCGCCTCTGTTTCGGGCTCTCCGCACGCTGAATATCGTTGCACAGGAAATTGACACGTTTCATTGTTCGCTGAGTGAATTTACTAAGGTAACGCTGTTTATACTATGTTATGCATTAAAAAAAAACACTTCGCTATTGCATCAGGTTTGTAACCTGTAGTAATAGATGTAAGTTTGGTAATAAATAAATAAATGTGAATCTTTCGATGAATGTGTGGTGTTATTACGATGGACAAGGTAACCTGACAGTAGTATCAGATGATAAAAAGTTCAAGAGCAATTATAGGTTATTATCTTATCGCAAAGCAGCTTTTCAGAAATTAACGATCGTAACTTACAAAAGTATTCAAAAGGAAAGATAGACATAAGCCCATTTCATAGAACAGAACGGAAGTAGTGATTAGATTGTACCGACTTTAAAAATATTTGGGAAAAGGTCTAAACTGCTTACTGCCTCGTATATGTATGTGCTTATTCTTGATGAACTCTCGCGCATCCCTATCATAAAACCCGCTTTGTTAAGGAGTTATATAATTAATCCACTTCCCGGATTTATTATATTTTCTCAAATTTTCTTCTGATTAATTTCATTGCGGGTTCCAAGACAGTTTTTTTCCTGGGACTTCTAGTGGTCATAACTCGGTGTTATCATGGGTCACTACTGTTGATCCTAGGGTACAGAAGTTACTGTGGTGGGAGGGTGGGAAGGATTAGCATCGATGAAAAAAATTTGAAAATGCATACTAAACTTTTACCCGCTAGGCAGTGTCTTCAAACGCGATACCAGGCCCAATATTACCGTATTTATTAATTATTTCATTCATGAGGATAATTATGTTGGTTTCCTCAGGATATTATATTAACAAAAATTCAATAACCTATAGGTTATTGAATTTATATATATAAATTTTAGCACTACTACTACTAATTTTAATCTACCATTAAATTCTTTATATTTATTTTAATCACAATTGCAATAATATTAAGAAGTTCAACTTTCTTTATTATGAATTCCAATAACATCGTTAGAAGATACATCACTAAATCGAACGCGTTTGTCGTCATTTACAGACGGCCGATGAAGTCAAACACGTCTACGTGTTGTTTTACTCTGGCAGTCAAAGTTGTTATTAAATAGTTGTAACATATCAAAAAAAAATTGTTTTAACCAGTCATCATTTTTGTTCACTTATTTTCACCCTCTACGTTAATCACTGCTGTATTTCATATTTGTTTTTATCTCTTTAAAGTCGATTAAGTCATGAAAATAATGACGATTTAGCAATAATCGAGTTATACATGATTCGACTTCTTCAACCATAAAAGCGCCTAAAAGTATTGCTTTTACGATTCACGCTTATTTTTTTTGAATTATTAAGAAAAAAAAATCATTCTGTAACTGTTCTCTATTACAATAACAGCAAAAAAAGAGCATGAAATATTATAGCGGTTGGAGGAAATAAAAAACTCTGTGTTGATTATCACCAGAGATAATTTAAAACAACGTTCTTAAAATCCCTTTTTAATTAATCAAAGGGTGAAAAACTGTGCTTCAGGGCACAATTTAAGAAAGATATAGGAGGGAAAAGGAATATAATGTTATTATTGATATCAGTCGATACCTATTTCTAAGGTTATATAGTTTTACTATAAAATTTTGTCTCCACTAAGAATGCAGGCATCATTCAGAGTTCACCTCTGAGTCATGAGAATAATGAACTATCAGTGAAATTCTACATTGATAGTTTTAGCCGCACATGAACCTGGCTGTAGAATGTAAGAAATTTGGAGTAATTATCGATAATCTTCAGTCACTGAATGAATGTTAAAACCCGCAAAACTGTCTTGCTAAATAATATCGAAGTAAAACAATTTGATAAAATTATGAATTAAGTTCACAGCAGTTTCTCAATTCTGTGTGGTAGGAAATTCTTCTCATGACACTTAGAAACTAAGTCTACACTTATTGAACTGCCCATCAAAATCCCGCCTCACCTCCACCGTAAATCATATTCGACGTGCGCTTGCTCGCGTAATTTCATCATAATACCCCGTACTAGTGATGGGCCTGTACAAGCGTACATTTTGAAAGATCGATATTCACCTTAAATTATGCATGAGATCGTACTGAGATCCTTTTAAACTGTTCCTGTAACGGCTTACCTTAAGCTCTGAGTAACTTTGCACACATTTATTATTTTTGGGGACTTGTTTAATTTAATATAAACTGGAAGGGATTTGGAGGATCAATAAGTTTAAACACGATACGCAAAAGTATAGAGGATAAATGAACGAAACGGGATTTCTGTAGAAAAATGTAACGCACATAATGTTTCAAATTCATAATTTTTTGTGATAAATGTCCCTGTACCGTAAATTATAACTTAAATATGAAAATATTACATTCGGTTTTGAGGGTTTTTCAGTTTCTGTCTTCTATAGAAAGTGGTTTTGTAACATGTATCTTCACGTCACACATCATCAACAGTCTTTACTAGTCCACTGCTGGACACAGGCCCCTCCTTATAAAGGAGGTTTTGGCCTTGGCTTTTGGTTTGGGTTGGTTTAGGGTTTGTTTCAAGTTTTCCTTCTCTTTGCAGTGCTGTTGTCATTCGTAGTTTGCTTCCTTAGTGGGCTCATACGACACCATCTGGTGAGAAGGATATGTATCTGGTGAGAAGGTAATTTCACATTTTATTAGCTTTAATATTTTATGTTAATGGATGTAATTGATGTATTAAATATATACAATACATCCGTTAATAATTAAGCATTGAAGAGACACGAGTATTAAAATTCATTAAAAGCCGTAATAATTTATTACCCCACCTACGTAGATATACATAGCCCACATCACACCACACTGAAACCGTTACTCATTTTAATTCCCCTTGCATACAAAATATGTAACACATACTGCCTTCATATAACAGTTCAAGCGGAAAATCCGATATCTTGAGCCGGAACATTGACGAGCGTTTAAATATTCATGAACTCTCGCCCAGGAGTACGTACACTACAAAATGACGGCTGTCACCCATCAACCGCTAAGGCGTTCTACGTACTCACCGATAAATCCTTCAGTTCTTTGAGTACTAAAAAATATTAGATAGCTTCTGAAAGTTCTATTTTTTTTTTAATTATTTAGTTATGACTCATATTAAAACTGAGCTCATTGGACCATTAGTATAACTTTGCTAATACACGTCGGGAATATAGTGTAAATATGTACATACTTATTATTTAAGGAAACACGGCATCAGGCAAATGTGGACATCATCAAGCCTATCGCTGTCCACTGCTGAACGAAGGTCTCCCCCATGAAGTGTCAACCATCCTGGTCTTATCAGTATTATCCATCCCCATTTTAAAAAAGAAGTCATAAAAGAAGATGGTTACATAAATTTAAGCTCCCATCTACTTTTATAGAAAGTAGTGCTGAATGCAGGGATGGGTGAGCCACTTTCTAGAGTCTTTAGAGCAGATGGCTGTTAATTAGCCATAAAGAGCTAGTTATTAAATTAATGGAGCTATTTAACTATATCTTCGAGGTAGAAGGTTGTTGGTCTTTCTGCCTTTTATTCGGTACTTTCCTTTTAAATTAATTTGGATTCCTTCCGTACTTAATTAGATATTCAGAATATTCGTCAAATAATTATTTTTTTTATGAATTTCGTTATAAATATATTTGTATGTTTTGACACGATTAAAAATAATCCTATTAGACTACTAAAAAATAAAATAATAAGGAGGAGAAGGACGATAGGATAAAAGGACACCATGAAGGTTTATAACTGCATGACTGAATCAGATCAGTTATTGAATTCTTCTTCGTGTCTTGCTTTATTTCAATATTTTATAGGTGGTAATTGTTAGTACGAAGTTAATACATACATATGATAAATTTGCAAGTCAAGTAACATAAGAAATATATTCACAGTAATTCCCTGGTTGACATGGGCCTTTTACAATATGCAGTGACTTACTGCGGTTGTTCACCTTTCCTAGCCAATTATTTTGAGGTAATCAAGTTGTTAGCTTACCTATTAAATGGCTATGACGATCAGAAATGTAACTTATAAATTTACTTACTTATAAATTCTCTACTTTAGTTTCGTAGGTCGTAGATTTTTTATTCATTTCTTTATGTTTCTAATAAATATTTATATGACTTAGTATCATAGATTTAACCCTAAAACCCTTTAACCCTTCTTTTATAAATATATAATACACAAACCACAAAAATCCTATCTTGGTTAGAATTTTAATAAAATTCTTAACACGGTGACTTCAATAATTATATTTCAAGGAACTCCCTCATAATTGTGTCAAACTATTTTATTTCATCAGATAATATAATTTGTGTTACCTATTTACTCTCTCTCTTAACCTCTTTAAATTCTGTAATTCCATATAATGAACTGCGAATATTTTATCAAAATACGTACTCAGGACAATTATTAATATAAAAAATTTAACAGTTAATGGGTCAACGATAGATAAAAACATAACATATTTTCCTTGTCTGCGTTGGTTGGATTGAGTCCGGTGCTATGCCTGACATATGTGTTTTCCGAACACGCATGCTTAGGTCAATTATCTGTGAGTTGAATAGCCTCTTGCGTTCATTGCGCTTACAATGAGGTCTTTCTGAAGAAATTTTTCAGCACCTTGATCGCTATAATCGTCAGAGAGAATCATTGACATAAAAATCAGAAATCAAAATAATTTATTTAAATGAAATCAACCATGGGTATTTTTATTTAAGTATAATAATTAAGAATAGTCAGTCATAATAAATCATTGTGTAGAAACCTTTTTTACTTCGAAATCGTTTCGAAATTTTTACAAGTTTCTGTTTATATTATTAATAACCAAAAAAAATATGAGTCCAACGTAACTTATTGTTCTCAAATATTAACAGTCTCACAAATTACCGTCAGATTTAAGTAATAACAGTCTGGAGATTACCAGCTGTGATCACAGCACTCGTTCACAAGCGTGAAGCGTCTGACATCGTCCACCTCAACTATATTAAAGGGAGATAAACGACCCGACATACGCCACGAACGACAGGGCTTCTAGGCGAGCATGACATACTCAGAACTGTCAGGTAACTTGGAAAGTCAACTTATATACTCGTATATCTTATTTACGTACGTATATACGTATATTTCAACTCCTGAGGACTGTCAACAAGATAATACCGATATCTAAGACGATGCATGAGAATATTTTTCTTTCGATTTCCATCTCTTAGCTACCTTGAATATCGTTCAGGCCATAGGGCTCGGTCTTAACATCTACTCGCTGCAAATTCCAGGGCAAATGCCAGGCTAATTTCATTTTTGTTCTTCTCAGAGTTTTATGATTAGCGAAATTTACAATTTATTTGGGAGTAATTGAAGTATAAGCATGTCCTCGACAAAATGTAACTTACGTAGTAACTACTGTCATGTCTGGAAATATTAACGACAAAATGAAGGGATTTTTCTAACATGTACAAATAATTCAATTGGGCCTGCATTAAACCTATAAGCCATCTGTTAGTCTTGATCAAAATATACTAGATTCTGTGTAAATTCAATGATTTATCGTCTTGACTTAAATGTTTTATGTACTGGTCGTAGTCGGTCTGATTTTACACTGTTCGCGTCTAAAAATAAGGAATTTATTTTTTATTAATTAAATAAACCTTCTCACTTTCACTTCACTTCACTTCTCACTTCTCAATTAACTTAGTAGCATAACAGTAGAGCGGTAGTATTCTTCTTTTACCCTTCATTTTTATTTGAATTTGTGAAACTTTAAATTAATGACTTATTGGGGTCAGAATTTTCAGGGTATCTTATTATATAATAAAAAAAGTTATTACTGATAATAGTACAGTCTATAAGCAAAATCCGTTGGCCCCACACTAGGCAAAGCCTGTCCTGTAACGCTAGAAATTTGCTTAACTTGTTGCTCAGACGTGTAATCATATCAATCGTTGGTTATGTTAACTAAGTTAGTAATATATTTCATAGGGTTTGATGTTTTTTTGAAGAAATTAATACTAATACTACTATAAATTAATACTAAATAATATCTAAATAAAAGCCATACTCGATATCTTTATTTTTAACAAAAAAAAAATGCAACTGAAAATCCATAATTAAAAAATTAAGAAATAGTTAACCACTATCAAATGTCTCCTGGTTGTGGCAGAGATGGTCCACAGTAAATTTCCATCTCAACCGGTCTTGAGATTTGCTCTTTTGCCGATGTCTTGCCGATGTTCTTCGCCTTATCTGTTACTGGACAACAACACATAATTTGACGGGCCTGCTGGCCTAGTGGTTAGTGACCCTGACTGCTAAGCCGGAGGTCGTGGGTTCGATTCCCACACAGGACAAATAATTGTGTGATGAGCACGATGATTTGTTCTATTTCTGGGTGTAATTTATCCACGATATGTATGTGTTTATAAATATATAAGTATGTTTATCAGCAGTTTGGTTACCACAGCACAGGCTCTGTCTAGTTCGGAACCAGACGGTCATGTGTGAGATGTGTAAATCTATTATTATTTAGAGAACTAAGTATGTTAATACATATACGAGCTCAGAACAGTACCTACTACCTTACTTTACAAGCGTTAAGTATTACATAGCGAAATATCTACGCCTCTGGAATTCGTTACCGGAACCTATAAGGCAGGCAAAGTCAGTAGGTACTTGTAAAGAACTCGTTAAGGATCACTATTTATCTCTGTAATAACTATGTGCTATATTGGTATGTGAATGTATGTTTATGTATGTATTCATATTTATATATGTATGTAAGTGTATGAATGTATATTCGTGTATGTGTAATTATGTATTTAAACATTAGTTAATATACGGAAGTTGTAAATGCGCACCACACGCTAAATATTACTATATAGTCTAGTCCATCTAAAGGTTTACTGGAAGGGATCGCATACTCCGATAAGGCCGCCAATTGTATCACTGTTTTTTTTTTTGTATGTATCATCGCATGTATCCTAATTATCGCGTGCAATAAAGAGTACCTATATATATATATATATATATATATATATATATATATATATCTATCTATCTATGTATTATGTTCAGGTTCTAAACTAGTAATCAAGTTTTCAATTCTATTTATTACCTATTCGTAAGTATAACTTTCAAATGATAGGATTTAATATTAGTGTAGAACATACAATATAAAAGGAATTGTTTTTATATTATTTCTTTTAAATCCTCCTTGCTACCTTTTACGTGTCACTCCTAATAAGACGTAACAGTAAAGAGCAATTTTGCTGCAGTGTCATGTTATTGCCACTCGTCTCTTACTCTTAGAATACTAATTATTTTAAAAGTCTCTTAAAATGCATCTAATATTTATTAGCAAACACAAGATATTAACAACTGGAATTTAGATTTTTTTGGGTTTCCGTTCTTCTTTTTATAGAATCACTATGTTATCCGTTTGTCTGTTTGGTTGTCTATCTGCGTATATTATTATTATTATCTGTCTGCTTTTTTTTCTGTTTTTTTTTTAAAGACAACTCCCGCATTAGGAATATATCCTGTGTCGCGGGGACTTATAAACATACATGAAACGGACACAAAGAACACCCAGACTTAGAACAACTATTTGTGGATCACACAAAGTGTCGTCCCATGTGGAGTTTGAACCCAGAACACTCGGCGCAGTAGGAAGCGGCGTGGCAACCACTTAAACCACTTCGCCGTCCGTGCAGTTAGTTAGTCTGTTTGAAGATTTCAGCAATTTTTCTTCATGTATTCTCGAGACCGAATTTAGTTTAGTGCGACTTACAATCTCATTTGTTTTTTTTTTCTTCAAACATTTTTTTCAAAAATATTTTAAAGAATTCAACTATTACACTATATCCTCATCTATAATCTAACAGGCTGTAATCAAATCATCTTTGAAAAGTCAAAAATTAAAACAGATTAGGCAAATATCAGAATCTACATCAATAAGCGATTTAATGATCAAATATACCAAACTGTAAATGCTAATACCAGAGAACTGTTGATGTAGAATGTTATCTGTACCACAAAAATACACCTCCATTAAATTCGGCTGGCATAATAATTAAGTAACAGGCGCTGTATCAAGGTTCTAGTGGGTACCCTAATAGCTGCCAGTTGTTTCGCAACACCCAGTTTGTTCCAGTTTCTTGCCTAAAGTCAAAGTACAAATTACTTAGGATTTGTGTGTCATAATATTTGATCTTATACTAGTTACATGGGCGCTAAGAATTTTACCCTGAACCAGTCCGCTACATTACGTCAGTAAGTATCTAACATTGTGAACTTGTTCTAGGAACACAGTTTGTCGGCGATACCTGAAGTTTCAATAAATTTGATAGACATTAAATGCAAAATAAATTTGTTCGTACTTGAAATAACAATAAGCTATTACAGGAGTAATATACTGAACCATTTCTACTTAAAAGTAATATTTGGAAGTAAATGAAGAACTGCTAGTTTGCAGCAACAGCCAAGTTGTCAACAGTGAATCACTGTCAGCAATTTAACCAGTCGTTCTGAATTTAAAATTGAAATTGGGACGTTCAATTTGAATAGCACGTGGTCGAACGCAGGAGAGGCGGTGCACCTCGTAGCTTACATAGCGAGGCGCGCTTACGGTTGCGTAAGCGCGCCTCGCGTGGTATGACAGCAGGTGCCCGCGGGAGCGAACGAACTGCGAACTATTAAATGATTGTATACCGAACCGGTTTAACAAAACATTTTACACCAATTTGCTTCAACATAACTAATAAAACGAGTGTTTGTGGGAAGTTTATCTTAATCAATTGCGCACTGTAGCTGTAATGAAGCAACACTGAAAGCTGAATATAAATATACATATATTCTAGCTTTCAGTGTATTGTACCCCATCACACTTCGCTGTGGCACATTGTGGTTGCATTGATAATGAGAAACAAAACTAAATCAGAAATAGATAAAAACAATATTTGAAGCGGTTTGTATATTTTGTCAAAATTTGAGCTTAATCGGTAGCTATGTTGCAATTTCGACAGGCCATTCGTTTTACAAAATAATTGTCAATATCAAACGGGCGTGCTGTTTCCGATCGTTTCCGATTTATCTAGACAGATAATACTCAAATAGTATAATAGGAAATTCTGTCTATATTGGGTTCTAGGGCCATTCCAAATCGCAATGATAATATTATTGCGAAATATCGATCGATAGATACTGTGGGAGTCAAGTCAATCTGTCGAGGTTAATGTCGCAGGGTGCGGGCCCGCTTGCTTGATCTTATTGAATTCAATACTGCCTTTATATTGATACACTAAAAAGCACATATTGCATTTCACATATTGTATTTCAATGCAGCTAGTATTGATATTAGACAATGCTTTTTAGATTCAAAGCATATATTCTAGACCTCGGGTAAACATTATTGAAATATATTTTTTAAATATCTCTATGAAACTTAAATTTTGCATAGAGAATGGAATCCACTAAGTATGTATGTACATACTTAGATATATACTTGATATATACTTACATATTACTATATACATACTATATACATACATACATACTTATATATACTTAGATATATACTTAAATTTACATATACATATAATGTTATATGTATATGTAAATTTATAAAACTCCGAGCGGCTTTAAACAATATTTTAGCTCCTCTAGAGAAGCAAGGTACACCCAGGCACCCTTCACCACGCTTGAGATGAACTTCTGCCGTACAACCACCTCGAGACGTTATAGGTTACTGTATACCAGGTGATCTTCTAGATCTAAAGTGCAGTTTCGCGGTTACTTATAGGATAAATGAGGCTCGAAGAAACTTGGTGTGACCAGATCAAGACAGTATTTCACTACGGTTCACTGTCTGCAACTTTATAAGGTGTAGTTCAACCGCATATGAAATACTGTACAAACCTGTCGGTCTGGAGGAAAAAGCTGTACTGCACCTTCGAACCAGCTGTTCCGTAAAGACCTTATTTTACACAGACCGACTCGAATCGCGAATTACCAAATTATGCCCGATCGGCTTGACATTTTCACGTAACGGGGCTTCCCACCATAGTTAATCACAGTAAAACATACAGAACAAACTGTCGCCTGCAGTTTTTCCGGACCGATAAGAACTTAAAATCTTCAAGAAAAGAGAGTACTCTTACCTTAAAGGCTGGCAACGATGTCTCTTAGTCTACAGGCGTCCATCATCATCGTCTCCTTGTTTGCCCCATATCTTAAAATTAATACCGCTATAGACTGAACTATGAAACAAATAAAAAAATCGCTGTAGTATATTTAAAATACCTTTCACGTGTGTACATTGTTAGAACTAGCAGGTTAATAAATGCAAGCCACATATGCATATAAATCTATTTGCCTTGACAAAATGACAAACTGAATTCATTGTTAATTGTTTATTAGTGTTTTGATTTGTTAGCTTTGAATTTGAACAGGGCAATGCCTCTTAAATATGTTTATTCATGATTATTTTTTGTTTTTGTTTTTAATTAACTAATTGACGTAATTAAAAAATTAACTACAGACAAAAAAGTTGTTTGGAAAATAATAAATGACTTGTCAAGAACAGTATCCGTGTGGTGACGGATTAAGTATACGTAATGTCACCACCACTATTCTTCCCGTGGGTTTCGTAAAAGTCCACTAAGGGAGAAAACTACGCAAGATAGAATCACTGCAAAGAGAAGGAAAACTTGAAACAAATCCTATACCAACCCGTCTGGCCAGCGTGGTATAGTAAGCCAAAACCTCCTTTCAGAGGAGAGACCTATGTCCAGCAGTGGACTATCATAGGCTGTTGATGTGATGTGATGTGTCAAGAACAGTGACCAAATATCATTTTATATTGTTGCAAAAATATTTCATTATGTGTGACGCCAATTATGATTAAACAAAAATAAAGGTAACTACGAAATCAGTGACAAGATTATTTCTGTACAATTTAAGAGGTGTGGAGTTCATAACGATACTATAATCAATTTTTAAAATAGTACAAACCAAACCTAAACTATGATAAATTGATATAATCTAAATTTTCTACTCCCTAATTTTTAAACCTTGGAGGGGAATACACGAGTATTTTTCAAATTAAAATGGTATCCACTTTGATTAAAAGCCATTGAAAAATAATTATTGAAATTATTTTATGAATGGTGAAGAAATTAAGTTACTAAGTAAATTTAAACCTCCCCTATTTGAAATTGGTCAAATATTTTGATCAGTTCCAAAGTGTTGATAAGAGATTAATATAATAAGTGGAAACGCACCGCAATTTTTTTACCCATTTGACGTCGTTACTGTGTCGTGTTAAGAATGCACGATTACAATGATTAAAATGGGACAACGATTAATATTTCAGAAGCATATTGCTTAAATATCATTTACACTAATACCTATATTATTTCTTATTTCTTTTATATGGTAAAAGGGGGCAAACGAGCAGACTGGTCACCTGATGGTAAACAACTAACGCCGCCCATGGACACCTGCAACTCAAAAGTCACAGTGGAGTCAGCGGTAGGGGGATTTGGGATTATAATAATCTTCGTAACAATTTTTGCAAGCCACAATAGACCTGCATGTCATTTTATATTTTACGAGTATATACACATACACTGACTGTCCCGCCACCTCGACCCTTGAGAATTTATATACAAACATAAAATACAAAGATTTACTCATCTATGTATACTGAGTATGTTCCATACATACTGTCATTAAATTAAACTGTCATGAAGTTTGAAGGATGATATTTCTGTAGCATCTAATTGCCTCAAGTCGTCGGTCCACCGTGCTGCAAGGCGCCCAAGGATAATACGTTAGCCTAATCGCGGTCATCACTCTAGCAGATGTCGGCTCCAACGACCATCAGTCCATCTGGAGACATGACATGACATAACATGACACTTCCACTTCTCTCTTCGCACTGATTCTCTGAGCGATGCTTTTAATCTAGTTCTCTGTCGAATATTATCGTTTTTAAAATTTTATCGACTAGAGAATCACCGGTTGGCGCTCCTTGGGGGAGGCCTTCGTTCAGCAGCAGACGGATACAGGCTCCAACGACCACATTTAACTAACCATAATTTTAAGTCCCACTTTTATAATAGGAGGCTAATGTTATGTGTTTATACATACTCGTACATAATATAAACTGACAAATTTCACCCATACACAAAACCCACGAAAAATATTTTTTCATAATGCATCACAGACCCATGAGACTAATAAATAATTACAGAAATGACAAATACTGTTACGCGTTACGTTACGTTAATAAATAACACACTTTTATAAACAAAAAAAACTGTACTTAACACCCCAACCTGACCCTGCATCTATTAACTGTTATTTACCTCCAAATAAGTCGCACCCATAGTTTTTAATTATATTTTGTAAGTCGCTTTACCCATTGTAATAGGGTCACATATGGTTGGTGGATAATATTAATTAAAACTATACATTTTTCGCGCTGACCATTAGATTTTTTGTCAAATTATTTATTATGATCAAAGTATACTTTTATATGTTTAATTCATATCATTTAGTGTGTATCTGTTAGAATGTTAACAGTAAAAACTAAAGTTTTGGCTCAGCCCAACTTTTGAATTATTTATTGAGGTCCGGTAATACATCAGGGTGCTTTATCAATCGTATTAAACTCTTGTCTCTGGTATTATTGTCCTCTAAAAATAGTAATGTGAACGAATAAAAGAAACGACAAGGTTTATCTAGTGCGATTCGTAAACTTTATTTGAAAAGGAAACCAGTCCTGTTTTGAAGTGATAAAATGATTTATACCTTAAAAGGCTAGTCGTTTCTAAGGCTGCTAATTCTACTTATTAGATAAGGTTTAATTATTTAAGCTCTTAACAATTTAATAGGTACTTAAAGCTGCTGTTACCGCTATTTCTTGAATTGTAAGTGCCAATTCCTATCTTACATTTAATATAATCGACAATGTTGCTTTACTATGATAAAAATCTATTTACATGTTTATTATTTCTTCTTCTTCCTTCCCAGCCGATTTCGGCCATGGTGACTGTTGCTAATTAATAGTAGAGTAGCTAAGTTGAACAGATCTTGCATGTGCCCTTTATTGACTACAGTATCCAAGTAAAAGTTTCTAATAACATCACATCACACATCACATCTATACTAGTCCACTGCTGCTCATACCCTTCTCCTTAGAAAGGAGGTTTTGAACATAGCGGCGAATATTATAATAATTTCTCCATTAAATATTTTGTGAAGGGTAGGTATATCATATTTTAAATACTTTTCATTTGAAATAAATTATAGGCTGTGATTGGCCTATATCACCTGTAGCCTGTGATATAGGTCAAATAGCTTTAATGGAATCTGCAAAGCAATAAATACAGTGGCAAATAAATTACATTTTAAGGCATTTTTTTTAGCCTTCAAAATGCGTTTCAGTTTATTATCGTCAATACTAATACAACCCAATTTTGAAAATATGCCTGTTAAAGTGCGCGAATTCATTACCACGCTTTAGCAATTTTTTTCTTTAGTAACAAATAAAGTCATGTATCAAGTATATAAGTCCCAGTGACTTCATCATGAAGTGCGCAAAAACGTAAAAATAGGCCAAAAATAGTATCATTTAGAAAAAAGTGTAATGCAAGAATTAAAGATTTATTAACTAATTTAAGATAATTAACTAATTAATTAATTACTATTAATAATTACTAATTTATTAATTTATTAACTAATTTAATTTAATTTTTTAGATTTATTATTTAAGATTTTTTTTTTTTAACGTCTTGGAATCAAAGATTTGATTCCAAGACGTTCATGTTATATACGCAAAATCCTACAATGAAATGAAAATTGGAAGCAATATATGAACTGATCAAAAGCAGGGGTGGAATGAATTGATTTGAAATAGGAAGTATTGAAAAATTATATATAAACTCGGTTCCAAAAATAACGGGTCAGTCACATAAATTCAAATATCTCCCGAACTACGTATGCCATCCTAATGAAACGAAGACTGTTCAATTGAGAATTTAATTATACAGATAAAAAATAAAATAAAACTTAAATCTAAACTCTCTAACTCTTAACTTATCTCTAAATTAAAAGAAAAACTAAAGTAGTCATATTTTTCTTAAGATTACATTTTTTTATGATTATTTTTTTGCTGTTTTTCATCACTTTCTTCATTTAATACTTTGTATTGCCTCCACGAGCTCTTCTGACAGCTTCCAGGCGATTAGGAATGCTGTACACCAAATTTCGGAGCCGGTGCTGAGGAATACCTTCCCATTCCTCCACCAGTGCTTGTTTGAGCTCGGGAAGCGTGATTGGTTTCGACCTTTTACGCATCTCTGAAGCTCGTCCCAGGCGTGCTCGATGGAGTTTAAGGCCGGGCTTCGCGCTGGCCACTGCATGAGTTCGATACCGACCTCTTCAAGGTAGTCATGTACAATTCTGGCGGTATGGGGACGCGCATTATCATGATTAATATGCCATGCCGGTCCATCCTGGCCATGAAAGGACCTACATGTTCATTGAGGATCTCTTCCACGTACCTCTCTGCATTTAGAGTCCCATTTTGAATGAGTACCAGCTCGGTGCGGGCTTCAGTAGAAATCCCAGCCCAAACTTGTACGGAGCCTCTACTATGGTAGAGGCTCCGTACAAGTTTGGGCTTTTTCCTCCACACACGCTTGACGGAAGCGCTCCCCTGGTCTTCTGTACACCAACTGCCTACCATCATGCTTATAAAGCATGAATTCAGACTCGTCTGTGAACAATACCCTAGACCAATCGTCTAGTGTCCAGCTTAGGTGCTCGCGCACGTATCTCTGTCTTGCAATTCGATGTCCCCGTTCCAGTTTGGGGCCATTTGCCCATTGAGGCTCTCAATGGTTTCAAATTTGCTTCAGCAAGACGTCTTCTTACTGTTTGAGCGCTTAAATTGCCACCTCCAAAGCGAAAACAGTGAGTTTTTAGACCAACAGCAGTTTGAAAACGATTTCGGAGCATTGTAGCCACCAGTTGTCTGTCTTCCCTGGCCGTTGTGCATCTTGGTCTGCCATTTCCTGGTCTTCTAAGGTGTGATCCGGTCTCTTGGTACCGCTAGACTACCCGCTGAACAGTCGACAAAGATACACCAATGTTTCTGGCTGTTTCACGCTGGCTCCGCCCAAGTTCCAAAAAAGTTAGGATTCTGGTACATTCCTCTAGCGTGACTGCCATGCTTCACCTCACAGAATAATAATTATGCACGTGGAAGACGTTCACGATATTTTTTTTTGTGACAGAATATAAATAGAAAGCATCTATAATGAACTGAAACAAAAATTTTGTTTTAAAAATAGTCATTTTTTTAAATTTTGTTTTTCTAATGAAGTTTTTTTCATCAACCAGTTTAAATAATATGCTATTAGAAACGCAACTAAAAAGTCTTTATTCTGTTTTTTATTTCATTGATCTAACTTTTACAGTTCTGGAGGTATTTCAATTTTTGTGAATGACCCGTAATTTTTGGAACCGAGTTTAGTATAATAATACCATTGAAACAGGGAAGTAATCGGAAGAAGCTGGAGAGAGTAACGTGGGAAAATAACCTAAATGTAAAAAAAATTGCAGAAATCATATAGAAAGAACGATGTGACTAATGTGATGGAATAAAAATCACGGAGCAAATAGAATAAAACACTCGAGTAAACAGAGGCCAAGAATTAGCCTTTTTTCTGGGAAGATTAAAAAAAGATCCGCTAGGGGCAGCACCGGTGGGGGGTTCATATGATTTGAATTCTCTATTGACAACAACGTTAACCACACTTCTTATTACTATTAGAATAAATAAATACTATTGTGACCAAAAATTTTTTTTTTTTATCATTCTACAAAACATTTTGCATTGGCTAATTGCACGTCTGATAGTCGGTACAAGCAGGATGGTGTAACATACCATAAGTTGACAAAAAAGTGTTTGGAGTGGATTCACTTATCACGTAGTGCAGATTTAACAGTTAAAAAAATACTTATATTTGTACCAAACATTAACATTTATTAATTCAAATGGACCAACAGCAGAAAATCCTAATCCATTGCCAGCGACAGTTTCAAAGGTTGGTAATTGTTTATTTAATGAGGTTATATTTTATATTTGTCTACATAATTATTATCAATATTAATGGTAAATAATCAACCAAAATTTATCTTTAATTGTGCGTGAAATATGAAATTTTGTGGTTTTTGTGGTTTAAATTATAAAAAAAATTGTTTTTAGATTCCTAAAGATCGTAAAAGACAGCAACGATGTAAGATAAATTGAAATATAAAATCTAAAACACCAAAAATATTAGGTTACATGCATAAAGGTACTAACACAACAAACAAACATAAGTATGTCAAGCTTTTCAGTTATTGGTAAGTTCTCTATATAAAGAGTTTGAATTAATAGGAATAATAACGGTAATAGTAATGAATGAGAGTGAGAAATGTCTTTATCATCCTTTAATAAAATTAAGTGATAATTGATAAATTTACTTTCAGTTGCGTTTCGAAAAATTCACGAGCTAAAATTTTATGCACTTTTGTGCTAAAGCTTGAATGAAGATTTCATTTCGATTTATACGTACAGTAAATCAAATCAATCAAATTATTATTAATTTCAAAATCAATAATCGCATTAGATTCTTTCTCATACACGATTTGAGGCAAATGACTGATGTCATTCTTACACCTTTGGTTTAAATTAGCTGTTAGCCTGAGCTGTCTTTCAGTTAGCCATGTATAACTATTTTGTTCAACCTCGATTTCAATTGCTTCAGGTTCAATCGGAGTTAAGTTCATTACTAATTGCTCAACTATTAGTTCTAAAATTCACTGTCATCTAGAATTAAATCCATATGCTCATATTTTATGCTTAACAAAGCATTCCAAATACAATCAATTTCCTTTTTACTTTGAACAAATCTTGACGTGAACTGATTTTTATCATAGTTGTCATTAACTTATTTTATTCGGAATAAAACTAATTCTTGATTTTGAATAGCTAACAGTTAAAATATTGTCCGGATTATTGCCTAATTTCTTGTCTTTATTTCATTCTTTTAATTTTTATGTGCATGTGAGTGCATCATAACCTTAACTTACAGTATAATCCTCAAGTTTATAGTAAAGCAACAATATGAGAACATTTCTTTGAAGAAGATACGATAAGAATTGTAGCAAAATTATAAATGCTCAGTGTCAGCTAAGCATTTATAATTTTGCTTCAATTCTTATCCAAAGCTATATTTATTTTATACTTCACAATGAGTCCAAAAGAAGATTATACATCTGCTCTTAAGTAATATATCAAATAGTTCTCATTATCTTCCATATTTGACACAGTCACTCAAACAATATTGTCTTCCTCTTTGAAGTGCTTTCGAGTTTCCACAATTCGGAAGCTGTTTATCATCGTCATATAAAGTAGCATTGAAATCTAAAGTATCAATAAGATATTATACATGATAGCAGAACAAAAAGAACGAGGGATAGCTTGGAATGGAAAATTGGCCCAGTTTGTAGTAGGAAAAGTGCAGGATGTTGAACTTGGCAGAGTTGTATTGAGTAATTTCATGCGATGCTGTTTATCCGCTAGACATTAACAACTATCAATTCCAATGGTTTTTTTTATTATTACCATTTGCAATGCATTCATCGATTGTTAAATATGGGAAAAAAAACAACAACAAAATTAATTTAAAATGATAAAATTTCAAACAACACAATGACATATACAATAGAATTTATGAACCAACTAACCTTTCAACTAGGTCATTTTTATTACTTGACACGGTTAAGCCACGACACGCAAGCCATCGTTTTAAGTAACTTACAAGATGATCTTGCACTTTTGCAAATTTAAATTTCGCCCCAGGTACATCATCTTCATCATTCTATACGTTTAACGTTGTTGTCACTAGAGCATTCAAAACATGTACCCACGCCGGTGCTGCCCCTCTCGGATCTTCTTTTAATCTTCTCAGGAAAAAGGCTAATTGAAATATTGACATGTCGAATGGATTAATAGATTAGTGACAGCGGATAGCCGTAAGTACAGTTTGTTATTACAGCACAACTATTTGTTTATAATTAGAAGAATATACGAGTATATTATGTATGTAAAAGGTTACGTGTAACATACAAGAATGACTAACATAACTCGTTGGGGAAACAAGTGCCTACAAACTTGTTTAAGATGGAAATAAAGTAATGGTCTTACGGAATCAGGAAGATAGAATATGAATGTTGTATAATTTCTCCAATAGCCTTAATTGTGTATGCCTTAATTGTGTAAATAGACGTTTTATTGTTGTAAAAATAACACAAAAAACGAGTAACATAAGCAACATTTTTAGGTATCTGAAATAATCTTTAAAATAACATTGTATCTTAATATTTTATGAGTTGAATAATGGTTATTATTCTTCTACTGTCACTTGCTCTTATACCGAGTTCAAACATTACTTATTATTTTAAATTTTCTGAAGCTTTTAAGTAATTTTTTTTTAATTTGTCTGCCGCCCTGTTATCTATACAATGATTTTTTTTCGAATTTAATTCTAGAGTCGCACCCATTTATTTATAACTAAATAACCAGAGCTGATTTAATAAATACTAAAGAGGATATTTTTGACTCTACTTCCGTTTAAGACTTTGATTAATACCGTCTCATTAGAATGTAACAACTACAGAACAATTTCAATAAAGTATTATCACTAAAAGAGGCCATCGCTTTAAATAAAAATTCTTGCTCTTCATAAGTTACATACATACATAAGAACAATAAATTAATAAGTTAATTCTAACATTATTTACGATTCAAAAGTTTTAACTTAACTCATTACGAACTATTAACACCAATAAAACAAAGCTACAAATAATTACAATACCAAAAATTTTTATTTTACAAGTACTAGGTAGTTCTTCTCTACATTATAAAAGTATTAGGTTGATTGTAAGAGTGAAACTGGACTATCATATACAGCGTTAGACTAATATACGGTTACAATGCATTTTTAAATATGATTGAATTAACATTATAATATAATAATAAGCCTTTAAACACATCAAAGTAAGAAGAGTTTCAAACTTCGTTATTAAAGTGAACGTAACACAAAAGCGTCTTAATACAAGTTATCCTAAGCTAATATCTAAATTGAGATGACGCAGAACACAGGCTGTTAGTATAAGGCTAAATCTGCACTATCTAGGTTACTACTTCGTTGTTTCATACACCAAATGTGTGTGATAAACATGAAAGCACACTTTATAAACATGTTACGTTTTTGTTAATAATACGAAGCGCGGACACTCTACTTGTTCACTAAGTAGTACACAGCGTTTACTTTGCCTTTTTTCCAAGAAATGTAGGTTAGCTGCAAATGATAACAATCCTGTCCTTATATTATGAGTCTGTATTCAGAAGTTCCTAATGACATAATTACTATAAATTACACTAAAGTTATACCAGTTTCATTTTTTTATGAAAAGTAATGTAATGTTACTTATCTTAGTATCGTGTTTGAAAGCCTATACTACATTCATTGATGATAATCTTACGAACTATAAACCTATGGCCCTACCAGCTAATTTAACAAACATTGTTCTGTCAAAATGTTAACGAATAAGAATATTTAATTTACCATGAACAAACAATTTGAACGTTGTCCGCATTTTTCAGAAATGTCCTATTTTCCTTCCCCAGAAAAGTTTAATTTTTTCCAATTTAAAACTCACCTGAAAAAATCTCTAAATCGATCCTAACATTTCCTTCAAGTGTTAGGCTTACATACTTACTACTTTTTTATTTCGTTTTAATCAGTACGCGTACCTGGTCTGTATAAAGCCTTATGCTAAAGATAACAGTAATAGTGCGATTGCGCCAACAAACTCCAATGAAGGAAGTTTCCAACTAAGCAGACTCAATAGTAAAATGATATCGTTAATGAGAACTTTGACTAAATACATGTTTGTCCACATTATACATTAATGCGACACACGGGCATACGAAACTACTTCTATATGACGGAGGACCGATTACTGGGTTATTTTTAAATAGAGTGATTCATTCTATTAACAACCATATATTATATACCAAGTTCTTACCAACAGTCGTACATAGATCCGTACATTAGTAAATACAGTTAAAGATGTATTCCAAGGTCTCACCAACAGTTTTACAAAGATCTGTACAGCCCGACGGCTCAAGCGAGATTGACCAAGTACAATGCAGCTATTTTTTATAGGACGCATTGTTTGCGCACGTGTTTACATGTTGTTAGGTTAAGTGTTGTATTTTCTTGTTGTATTATCTAATAAGATTCTTCAGGTTATTTCTTAACACTAACGATCATAACTTCAATTATAATCCATGAGAATCTATTTTAAATCAATTAAATTATTTTTATTAAGTGAGGTAGTTGATAGTTGCCCCGATATTTTCTCTGAACCCAATCCTTACTGATGTTGATATAAGTTAAATAATGTAAGTAGCTATTAATGCGACATATAGTCCCGTTTACCTACATTTGATCATCAGATTTTGTGACCATAATCTCTGCCATGTGCCAATATTTTCTCCATGTTATGAACCCACTGCTAACAAAACTTTCGTTATGCACTTAATAGGATCTATATACATTAATGTATCATTTATGATTTTAGGACCGACTTTACTAAATATTTGAGAAAAAATATAAATATTTCTGTACGAATATTTCCACCGCCGGACATGAACGCCTGCAACTCGGGAGTCACAAGCGCGTTGCCAGCCTTTGAGGAATGAGTACGCTCTTTTCTTGAAGGTTTGAAGGTCGTATCGGTCCGAAAATACCGCAGCCGATAACTTGTTCCACAGATTGGTAGTGCGTGGAAAAAAGTGTCTTGAAAAGCTCACAGTGGTGAAGCGCCAATTATCCAAGTGGTGGGGATGAAAATTTTGCCGTGTGGAACGATCTCGGAAGGCTGCGGCCGGTATTAGCCCGAACAATTCCTCGGAGCACTCACTCCATGATATATACGATAGAGAATGCAGAGCGAAGCTACATCTGTTAGTAATGTAAACATATTGAAATAGCATTTATTTTAATTTGGAACACATAAATATTTTCTCTAAATCACAGGGGCGAACAGCTAACAAACTTTGTATTAGACTCCATTCATTCTACATAGCACATCATCATATGCACATGGCAGTTTCCACGAACAAAAGTTTAGCTGTTCACAACAACATATTAAATACTACCTATTTAATTAAATTAACATTTGTTTGGAAGGCAACAGAAACATTAAATCTGTTCGTAAACAACGAAATACCGCATTGTTTTCATTCAAATTCTGAAATTTAACTACTATAATCTGGTTACTGTATATTGATACGATGAGAATAAAATCCCTTCAGGTTTAAGGCTCCGCCCCAGGATTATGTGGTATTTTCACGTAAAATCACACCAACGGCCCGGCCTTAGATGCCTATTCTAGGAGGAACCAAACCATTTGATTTCAAGGTTCCCACGAATCGACGCCACACCTATCCAGGTTCTATCCCGGGGAAGCATCTTCTTCAAGACCGCCATTCTGTCCTCTACCACAGTCTCTAATCTGACACCACTGGCTGATATGGCCGCCAACACTTGAGATCAGCCCTCTATCGATGCCATTCAAGTGACTCTTATTTGAGGCATTACAGTATCACAGCAAGAGACCACTGCGATACAGGATGTTAAAATAACCTACATCACATCATCAGCCTTTAATAGTCCACTACTGGACATAGGCCTCTTCTTAGAAAGGAGGTTTTGGCCTACTATACCACGCTGGCCAGACGGGTTGGTATAGGGTTTATGTCAAGTTTTCCTTCTTTTTGCAAAACAAATAAAATAAATAACCTACGAAATCAAGAAATATGATTTCAAAGTAACAAACTGTAAAGAGAAATAAAAATAGATGTCAATAATGATTACAGAGTTTGCATTTAGATTGAATCATTCATTATTTTGTAATCTCTACCATAGGTCCTCAGGAGATAAACACATCAAATTATTTTTTATGTTTTTTTACTATTCTCGTTGAGATTGTCACGTCTCGTTTGAAGCCATTAAATTATTAAATATAATATTTTAATCAAATTTTGATAATGTACATTGGACGTTTATGTGCTGTTTCATATTTGACACAGTTGATATAACTTGCAGATATGTGTAATAAAGTGACTTTAGTTTTAAAGAAATCTCCCCTTAATTTACCTATTTATTATTTGGATTTAACCATAACAATCTAAATTGTCAGTTGCTATACATTACAGAACAAGTCAGCATATAAAGATGCTTTTTATGTGTGAAATGTTTGAGAATATTAGGAAAAACACTGTTCAAAAACACCATATGTACACCTAACTATGCATGGCTTCAAAAGCGTTATAAAATTAAAACTCTCTCAAACGAAGTGTAAAATAAATTCACAAAAGGCTATTGTGTTTTTTTTTGTGAATACAACTTTGACTGCACAAACAAAGCTTTATGCAGTTACACTAAAAATTTGCTTTCTCTTCGTAAGCATTTTTATGATACTTTGTTATTGTTAAAGTAATGTAGAAATTTTCATTGGATTACATATAATGCAAATACAGCACACAATACTCATCAACTGTACACAATATTTTGTGAATCTGAACTAGATTTAACTTAGGTTCTTTAATCTTATCTTTATCAGTACAACACATCGATTCTGATACTCACTTTTGTCAATCGCCTGAATATTTATTTTCCTATTATATTTGAAATTCATATTATCATCATAAATATCATAAACATTAATTACGTAGCAAATCAACAACAGAGGACATAGTTTACAGGATGTATAGAAGATTTAAACATGTTACGTATTTGCTTTAAACATGTCCTTATGACTAATTACGTACAAACTTAGAACGAATTCAGAATAAAATTTGCAATTAATAATTCCCGTTTGCTAAATGCTCGAGTTTATTCATATTGTACGAGTAACATGGCATTTTTCATTTGGCTAGACAAATAGAAATAAAATGATAAAAATATCTAGCTACTAATTCCTACAACTCAAACCAAAGTAAGTATAGCCGTTGAGTAAATTCAACAAAACCACAACTCACAGCAAGTCAACACAAAAGTTAATTTTAACTGATAAATGAAACAGTTTCATTGTTTCATTTGACTTTTTAGTACTGTGCCTCCAAGTTCAGTATCCTTATTTAAATTTATCCTTTTTCTGAAACTGTTGAATTTCTTTGTTGCTTCTTCGCAGGTTTTTATTTTGATAACACATTTTACTTACATATAATAAATAAAAGGTATTAGTAATACCTTTTTCTGGTATTTGTAAAATGTATCTCGCTACAGGGATCAGGGGTAATTGATAAAGGATGCTTCGGGGATCACCTGTGTCTAATCCGCAAGAAGCCAACGCCTGGGTGCCACCACTGCGATGGCGTGATCGTCGACACGGCGCTCCACACTCTAGCAGAATGCCCGGCGTGGGTCGAGCAGAGGCGTGACCTCGTGGCGGCCATCGGGGTGGGAGATCTCTCGCTCGCTAACATGATTGCGGCCATGGTGCGGAGCGAGAATACGTGGAACACCGCCGTCTCCTTCTGCGAACATTTTATGCTTGCGGCTATGGAAGAGGAGATGGCGGAGTGAGACCGGGACACGACACGTCCTTCGGGGCAGGAAGGGAACATCCGGGTTCCCACACAGGAGGTTTCATCTATAAGCCGTTCCCCGGCTACTGGTACCTGGAGACGGCGTGCGGTTTGCGGTTTTTGGTCGGTTCGAGTCCGACATAATCACCCACTGGTGGGTGGTATCCGAGGGGAGTTCCGCACAGAAAAAAAAAGGGGATAATTGATAAAATCATCCTTTTAACATTTTCTATTAGAGTTCTGTGCCTAAAAGGTGTCAACAGGACTACGAACTTCATCATCCGTAACAAGTAGGCAGTTTAAATTAGTTTCAGACTTATTATAGTCCTATACTTACATATACGCTTTATAATAAAGGCAGATATCTGAAGGAAACGATGGTTCATGTAAACAGAGAAGTCATAAATGTTGAAGAGTGTTTTTTTCTATTTATTTTGTCACAAATAGTTTTTTAAAACAAATGTACACAATAGTGACTGAAAACGGTGCCGAAACTATTAGCTGAAATAATTAAAGGATATTTGTGGACTTAGAAAGCTGCATGAGTCTGTCCAGCGTCGTATAGTAGGCCAAAACCTCCTTTTCAAGGAGAGGTCTATGTGGCTGTGGACTATTAAAGGTTGTTGATGTGATGAGCCACAGATGTTACCGAATTGAATATTTATGTCAATAAAATACAAGCTTATACGTATTACAATTGTGATATACAGAAAAACAAGGGTACCATATTATAACAATTGTGTCAAAGATTTTTTGCATTCATCATCATCATCAACTGCTTTTAATAGCCCACTGCTGGACATAGGACTCTTCTTAGAAAGGAGGTTTTGGCCTACTATACCACGCTGGCGTCTGGCCAGCGTGGTATAGTAGGCCAAAACGGGTTGTTATAGGATTTGTGTCAAGTTTTCCTTCTCTTTACAGTGTTATTGATCTGCGTATTTTGCTACCTTAGACGGCGCTTACGTCACCCACGGGATGAATAGGTGTGGTGATACTCCATATTCTAAATTCGTCAACACACGGACAACTTAAATAACGTGACGAAAATGCATTTAGGATCTGCTAGACTGGCATAGCATCCCAATAGTAAATATAAAAAAACGCACAGTTCTCTAACGCTGAATAATACAGTTGTATGCCCTGCCATAACTGAACATGTAGACAGTTGATGTTTCATATCTTACCATGTTCATTACAGCCACCTTAATTGATGAGTAAAAGTTTAGGCTTCCTAGCAGTAATTTACGTCACAAGTTGACATGTTTTGTAATAAATAGCTATTCACATATTAGTATTTAAGAGTAACTCCTTGTGTTATAATAATTTTGGTGCCCTTTTAGCGTCGTTAAATAGATAGAATGGGATTCGATATACGCGTAAGTATGTTCGCATAAAAAGTACTTGGCACCACTTAATAACGTATGTATTGCTTGTATGTATGTATATATTCATTATTTAGCATTATACCATTTAGTACTTTTCAAGAAACTATTTTTTTTTAAACAACTAATCCGTAGAAGAACTTGTTGCTTGCGGTATTTTCGATCTACTACGAACTCTGAACCTTCAAGGAAAGAGAACTCACCTCGATGACTGGCAACGCACTTGTGAAGACTTTCAGGTTTCCATAGGCGAGTCATTTATCATTCAGTGATCCGTCTTCTCGTTTGCCTTCGAATATTAAAGCATTTGTACATTCGACTTTGTTTGTGAAGCGATGATTAAAACTCTAACTTCGATATATTTCTTTCGCATTATTACAAAGTTCGTGACTAATTTGCATATTAAATATGACGCTGTAAAAGTTAGATTGTATATTTAGGAGGTCACGTAACTTTAAATTCCTTTTGGTGTTATAAGGCAAGAACATAATGGCGGTTGTTTTGTTCAATTATTTATTGTTGTTATATTTTAGTGATACTTATCAAATTTATAACTAGTTCTGTACATTCTGTACGACACTATTGAATCTGCACATCTCTACCCCTTCTGCTAATATGGCGTAATATAGTAAAATGTGTGTTTGCGGTGCATTACTTGAAATCCAATATCATCTCTTTATATAATACCATAAAACCAAATAGTTGTGTTTAAATAAAATCCCGGACCATCCTACATGGCAGCAATGCGTGGTTCATGCGAGTTCAAATTAATTTAAAAATTAAAAAGTGTGCCGCAAATCGTACATAAAATAAAACTGCTACAAATTGCAAATGAAATAAAAAATAAAAAAATTATCAACCAGTGCTATAAAAAAATGAATCACCACGAAGAACAACATAGTACAAGTAGTTCTGCTCTGGAATGCGCTCCCGCTCGAAATCAGGATGTCCACAAACCGTTTCGCATTTAAAAGGAATGTACATAATTACCTTCTTGAGGAGATGGCGGAAGTGACTTAACAAATGGTACACCTCCTAAATTCAAGCATTCACAGTGTACAAACATAAATAATATGTATTTATATCTATATTTATTTCTATATATATGTGTAATTATATTTGTATTACATTATAACTTATATGCATAATATTTGTAGATTTTGCTTAGTTTTAGATAAACAATTATTTACAATCATTGATACAATCGTAACCTCGGTGCACCTACCCTACAAGATTTCTACACCATCTTAAGGTTGACTGGTAGATAATGCCATGTGGCATTAAGTCCGCCTCGTGCAAACTGTAATGCAGGAAGTGTAAAAATAAAATAAAAATAAAAAAGCTAATAGATGCGGAATCTTTTTATATGTGGAAATTCGAAATAACAATACACCTAAAATCACATGGGCTTAGTGAAATAACAAATGGCCAACAAGCCGAAGGAAAGCTTGATGAACTAAAGGACACCAAAGGGCAAAAGATTATACTACAAACAATTGACAAGAAATTAAAATCTCACATCATAAATTGCACATCTGCTAAAGAAATGTATAAAAAACTTTGTGACCTGTTTGAAGGAAGTAAGTCAAGAAATAAATCAAAATTGCTACAAGAGTTCTTCAACTACAAATATAATGAACAAACAATAAATCAGTTAGTAACTGGCATTGAAAATTTAGCTGTGAGACTAAACAACTTCGGACACAAAATTGATGATGACCTGATCATGTCAAAAATACTTACTTGTTTACCGGAGAGATTTAAGTACTTTGCCACCGCGTGGGAGTCGACATCTAACAATGAAAAAACCCTAATAAATCTCACAAATAGATTATTGTTAGAGGAGACCCGCAATTCTAACTGTGAAGAACAAATTGCATTCAAAGCTGTCAACAATAAAAAATGCTTCAAGTGCAACAAAACAGGACATTTTCAGTCACAGTGCAAAGTGTGTAACATTTGCAAAAGATCAAACCATCAAGAAAAAGACTGCAGATATAAAAATAAAAACAAACAATTCTCAATTTGTAAGAAAACAAATCATTTAGAACAAAACTGTTTCTTCAGAACTAAAACCAATAAAAAAGAAAACAAAGATACAGCACTACTAACAAATGAGACAGCAAATAAGAATAATAAATTGAAATTTATAGTTGATTCAGGAAGCACTTCACACATGACAAATAACATCAACATTTTAAGTAAATATGAGGAACAACAGTCCCAAATATCTGTTGCTAATAATGACACCATACTATCTCAAGGAGCTGGAATTGTACAAGGTATGAACTGTCAACTATTAAAAACTTTATATGTTCCTGATCTGGCACAAAACTTAATGTCAATTAACTCAATTACAAACAACAATGGAACTGTGATGTTTACACAAAATAATGTTCAAATATATAAAAAAGGACAGTTGATAATCAAAGGAGAGAAAGAAAATGGATTGTACTACATAAACATAAACCAAGAAAATCATGAAAATACTCTGTTCTTAACCAAAGAGAAAGGAACTGCCTTAGGCACAGAAGACTTGGACATCCCGGAAAGGACATATTAGAGATATTACCAAACATGGCTGATGGAATATTGTTAGAAGGAAATAAAAGAATAGAGCAGTGTGAGATATGTATTAAAGCGAAACAAACAAGATTACCTTTTACTTCAGAAAGAAAGAGAGCAGAACGCCCATTGCAAATCATTCATACTGACATATGTGGTCCATTTGATGAGCTAACTCATGATGGCAATCGATATTTCATAACAATCTTAGACGATTACAGCCATATCACAAAAACATATTTAATGAAACATAAAAATGAAGCTTTTACTCTAATAAAGGAGTATATAGAAGAAAAAGAGAGAGAAAAGAATGAAAAAGTTTCGTGCATAAGATGCGACAATGGAGGAGAATATAGAAGCAACGAACTGAAAATATGGTGTTCAAAGAAAGGGATAAAACTGGACTATACCATACCATACACACCACAGTTGAACGGAAAGGCGGAACGGTTAAACCGCACTATACTTGAGAAAGTCAGAGCATTACTATTTGACTCAAACATAAAAGATGAGATGTCCGGAGAAGCTGTTTACTGTGCTACTTACCTACTCAATAGGCTGCCCAGTAAAACACTTGATAACAAAACTCCATATGAGATGTGGTATAAGATAAAACCAGATATTTCAAATATACAAGTATTTTGGTGTACGGTGTATGCTAAACAATTAGGATCAGTAAGAAAGTTAGATCCAAGAAGTAAAAGGCTAACAATGATTGGATATGCAAACAATGGATACCGGCTATGGAACAATGAAAAGAGAAGAGTAGAAATACACAGAGACATAATAATATTCAATGAGAATAAAGAAGATAAAATAAAATCAAATGAGAAAAATAAGATAATACAGAATATAATAAATACAGAAGAAGATATAATAAATACAGAAGAAGATATAATAAGTACAGAAGAAGATATAATAAATACAGAAGAAGATATAATAAATACAGAAGAAGCAATAAGTACAGAAGAAGAAAACTTGAACTTAAGAAGACCAGTACAACAGATAGAAAAGCAAAACATAGACATACCTAACATAGAACTAGGTACAAGAAGAAGTCAAAGAACACGAAAATTACCAGAGAAGCTTAATTATTATGTACTACTTACCTACAAAGAGGCTACCACAGGAATAGAAAAAGAAAATTGGGAGAAGGCAATAGATTCAGAGAAGGAATCATTAAAGAAAAATAAAACATGGAGTCTAATAGACATATCAGAGGCAGGCAGTAAGAAGATACTCACCAATAAATGGATATTTCGAGTGAAAGACGATGGTACCTACAAAGCAAGACTGGTGGTAAGAGGATTTGAGCAAAGAGGTATAGACTTTGATGAAATATACAGCCCAGTGGTAAGTCAGTCAACTCTTAAATCTCTATTTGCTATTGCAGCATCTAAAAATTCTGAAATTGTTACTTTTGATGTGAAAACTGCATTTTTATATGGCGAATTAAATGATGATATCTATATGTATATACCAGATGGTTATGATAAAGAACCTAACAAAATATGTAAATTGAATAAAGCTTTGTATGGGCTTAAACAAGCACCAATTACATAGAATAAGACTTTTACCAAGACAATGTTAAAACTAGGATTGATTCCTACTAAAACTGATAGATGTGTGTTCGCTAATAAAAGTAAAAATGTAATAATTGATATATACGTGGACGATGGATTGGCTATTTCAACTAATAAAAAAGAATTAGAGAACATTCTGAATTGTCTAGAATTGAAATTTCAAATTAAAATATTCAAAAATCCTAAAAAATTTGTTGGGCTAGAAATTTGTAAAGATGACACAGGTATTTTATTAAAACAAGAAACATATATTCAAAATTTACTTAAAAACTTTAACATGATAGATGCTAAACCTACTAGTATACCTTGTAATATTAATAAAGATACTGACACACAGACAAACATGACATTACAGCAGATTAATTTTCCATATAGGGAATGTGTTGGTGGATTGTTATAATTATCAACAAGAACCAGACCAGATGTAGCAGAAGCAGTAAATAAAGCCAGTAGAAAAATAGAAAACCCTAATCAGACCGATGTCATAGCAGTAAAGACAATTTTAAGATATTTAGCAGGAACTAGAGATAAAGGCATACAATACTTAAAAGGATGAAATATTAATACGTTAAATGCTTATTCTGATTCAGATTATGCAAATGATGTAACTACTAGACGTAGTACCACAGGTTTTGTTATAATGTTATGCAATGGACCTATATCATGGTGATCCAAACGACAACCAATAGTCACTCTATCATCGACAGAAGCTGAATATATTGCTGCAGCTGATTGATGTAAAGAAACATTTTATCTAAAATCATTACTTTGTGAATTACTTAATTGTAAAATTAACATAACTCTGAATATAGACAACCAGAGCTCTATACAATTAATTAAGACAGGATTATTCAATAAAAGATCAAAACACATAGATGTTAGATATTACTTTATTCATGAACATTTTATAAAAGGAAATATTGTTGTTAACTATTGTCCCACAGATGAGCAAGTAGCTGATATTTTTACCAAACCGCTTGGGAAAATTAAATTTGAAGCTCACTGTAACAGGTTAATACAGTATATAAATTTTAATAACATGTTATATTAAACTTAATACATAGTTTAAAGTATAAGCTAACTAAATAAATAAATAAAACATTTGTATTGTAAAACTTAGGATTAATTTTAAGAGAACCGCTTACATACATATTAGGAAGTGTAATAAATTAACATAAAGATGCTTGCATTTATGAGTGTTATGTATAAGAAATTAAAAGGTTAAAAGTTTTTGTTTACTTATATGTATGATTATTACTTAAGTAAGAATCTGGTATAATATTTGAGAAAATATATAGTATTACATGCATAATTATGTACTTTAGTTAGTAATAAAAGTAAAATATAATAGTAATTGCAGAATATTTGTAATGTAAAATGTAGTGCAGAATCTTGCCATAAAACGCTATATGTATTAATATTTTTCAAAATTGTTAAATAATTAAATTTTAAAAAAATAGGAGAAGGTGTTAACATTTTGTATCTGTGGCAACATTCTGTACGACACTATTGAATCTGCACATCTCTACCCCTTCTGCTAAGATGGCGTAATATAGTAAAATGTGTGTTTGCGGTGCATTACTTGAAATCCAATATCATCTCTTTATATAATACCATAAAACCAAATAGTTACCCGGACCATCCTACAAGTGGCGTGCAATGGGAGAGGCCTATGTCCAGCAGTGGACTGCGATAGGCTGATGATGATGATGATGATGATTATTTTAGTGTGTTAGGCTGAGTTTATTGTGTATTTTTATCTAAACAAAGTTATAATAATACTATATTCATGAATACATACAATTCAAGTCTGAAGGTAGGCTGAATAATTAGTTAAGGAGGTGATAGTAATAAGTTCGAATATTTACTCACTAGGTTAGAGAGTTCAGATTTTCGGCAGTACCTAGCCAGTTTGAGTTATAATATGCACCCTTTTTTGTGTCAGAATCGAACCGACTAAGAACTGCACTCCGTCTCGGGTCAATAGACGGGTAACCAAGTGTAACCTAGAGGAAATTCCTGGCACCACCACGAGTGTCACCACTACCACCATTCTAACCGTGGGTGTCACTAACGGAGTAAACTACGCAGAGCGATAGCACTACAAAGAAAAGGAAAACTTGACACAAAACCTAATCCAACCCGTCTGGCCAGTGTATAGTAGACTAAAACTTCCTTTCTAAGGTGAGGCCTATATCCAGCAGTGGACTATTAAAGGCTGTTGATGTGATGTGATCTATTAGAGCTAATGATAATCTGCCCCAATACATTCGAAAAATCAATATTCTTTTCCTATAATTGTCTTCTGTTATTTTCTACCATTTCTTTTAAGATACTTCCAAATTGCCCATCTAATCAACTATATTAAATTTATAGTGCCCGGTTGACCGCAAGTGTTTAATACTACTACTGTGTGTACTATTGTAACATTTCATTTAGTTGGTAAATTATTCTAATACGGATACTTTTTGTTAAAACAAAAGTATTACCAAAAAATCATACTTCATGAGCAGCTAAATATAATGTTAAGTTATATTATAAAAATGCGAATTGTGAGTTTGTTTCTTTCAAGATTTAACTACTTAATATGTCATCAAAAAAGTTTTTGTACCAGTCGTCATGGCACAAAAGCAGGCAGCCTTTCTCCGCAAAAAGTACTGATTCTGTAAAATTAGAGAGGTTTAGTAATTTTTAGACGGTCCTCAATACATACTATATTACACATATAATTCTATATAATAAAATCATTCTACACTCGTTTTTATCATTGTTACATCTCCTTTCTCAGCATATATAATATCTCGCTCTATATATTATGTAACAGTTAAGTAATTACACGTTATAAATGTTTTACCCGAGTACCATTAGGTAATGAAACATGGTACATACTATTTCATATATCGTCTCGAGTGTCTGTTGGCTGTGTTAAGCTACGACTGCGTCAACAATGCACACGGTAATCAAGTGTATTTACGATTTAATATCTACATGTATATATTGATTATATTTGACTAGCAATATTGACTAGTGACAGGGGTTATGTCGACATATTTGGTATTAAGCACCTATGAATTTTTAGTTACGATAATTATAATTATCTAAATCAAAAATTCAGCACACTTGCATCGAAATTTTTTGTAAATTATTCCCTAAATGCTTAGCATATACTAAGGATGATTTGTATTTACATGCAATGTAAAAAAAGGGTTTGTGTCAAGTTTGCCTTCTCTTTGCAATGCAGTTGTCGGCTTTGACTCCACCCACGGGATGAATAGGGGTGGTGATACTTTGTATTCCTAATCCACTACACGGATATGATGATTGATTAGGCAATGAATAAACAAATGAAGTCGAGATTCAAGGAGCAGAAAATCTATAACCATTGGGGACGAATCAATTTCGACTGGAAAGCCAAGCTTGGATACTAAACGACGACACTTCAATTCTTCTAATGGTTCTTCTTCTAAAAAGTTACGGTAATATGATGCTAATAACTGTCTTTGTCTCTTTAATAATATTGTTCAATACATTGGAATCATCGAGCGAGTTTATGTTGTCAAAACAGAAACATTTTGTTTCTTACATAGCGTATTGTAAAAACGGTTAAAATAATAACATATTGAAAATATTCAGTAAAACAAAGCCCCTATAACCATGAGTTCTCACAATCCTCGCACTTTGTTGTACGTCTAGGGATTAAGTATCGTTTTATCGTAGCATCGGACGGCAATCAAATAATAAAAGTCAAACCGATAAAAGTCCAGAGAGCACAAAGCCAACTTAAGTCTGATAAAGTTGAAAACAGTTTATCACCAATTTTACACCTAGTACCACCTAGATCAATAATGATCTCAACACTAGGGTGAATATAAGTAAGGTAGAGACATGAAATAAGTATTTGTATTAGAAAATCTATGATTAAACATGGATTAGATAAAAAATAACCTTAAACCTTGACTACATAATTTTTAACATTAAAGTGCTAACTTTGACGTGGTGTCATAGTTGCTTAAGACACATGAACGATTATGACGTCACCCCAATATAAGACACCGTTTATGTACACGGAATTACCATGTACGTAAATTATATCGTATCGTATCGTCTATTATATATGTATTTGTAAATGTAGTTTCGTGAAGTGTATTCAAGCCTATATAAGTAATGTATTAAAGTTATTCCGGTTTTTATCGCATCATATTACATTTTTACTTCAAATTCTCACTGAGAAATGAATGCATATTATTTATACATCAATCAGGATTTTCCCTTTCTGCGAAATGAATATGGGCCCTATTCACACATTTGTGCTTTATCGCAGTACACATTGTTGTCGGCTTGTAGCCATGTTGTAGGGCTGTTCATGTCGTCATCTCAGACTTTACAGCACTAAATAAAGTGCCTGTTCTGGAAATTATGTGGTGCGCTCCACACATTGTCACACGTGCTTCAAGGAAACTTTTGCTAGCGAAGTTATTAGTTGAGTAGTTGGGTAACAAGGTATAATATTTGTGGTTAGTTACCTCATATTTCACTTCAAATAATTGTTTCGAGAGTGTTCATTGAGTTTGAGATATGGCATTTATTTTGAAAGTGTTTATAATGTAGAATATTTTTCTATAACAGAGTTAGTTAGGTCGGTACTCGAAACAATTTGTAAATGTGTATTTTTTTTGGTGGTAGTCTATATCATGCGGCAACGTGGATTTAGTTGGGTCACGTATACTGTCGGTTATTTTTTTAACTAGTAAGCTTCTCAAATCATACTGTGTTAATAAAATTAACCTATATATTATACATAACCTACTTACCAGAAGAAATGATGCTAAGGGACACATTTCGTTAAAATTATAAGTATCGACACTATTTTGTGATGAATGTATTTGTAGCTATGCTTGTTAAATAAATAACATGCAACTATTAATGCATGCCTTAAAGTTATACCATACTTCTCAATCTTTCTAAAAGATAAGGAAATCATTCAAATAGAATAGGATATTTTTTGAATGGAAAGTAACTTAACATATTTAAAAAAAGGATCGTCTATGATATCTCCTACGAGATATTCAACATTTCTACTAAATCTCACTTTATTTGAAATAGCTAGTACTAATATTATCTAAAATACTGGTATAATATTTAGGTCAAGTCTTAAACCAGTCGAAAATAAAGTACTCCAAAATGCTAATACAACACAAACTGGACTTGTTTTAAACTGCTATCTAATTCGTTGGCAATAACCCACTGATATTATTATTTGTGGTATTGATTTTTTGCTTCAAGTTATCTAATATAATGACAGTGTGAAGATAAAATGTCAGTAATTTTAATACTGGCTGATATATAACCTATAACAATAACTGTTACAACACTAAGCGACGACGAGTATGAAGAAATACAATTTATGCACGTTCAAAAGACTTACGAAGTTCTAACACTGCCAAACCTACTCGCGTGCCTGCTTGGTGATTCAAATACCAGAAATACCTTACCACACAATCAGATTAGCTTTAATCAAATATCAACTTTACGAAAACCGATTAATTGGTTCAATTGTCTGGATCAATTTGACATTGCACGAACAATCTGTAGGCAAAGTTCGTATGCAAAAGTCGATGTTAGATTCTCCCCACGATTGGATTGTCTACGGAGCAAAGTTTGATAGCTTTGAGAAGCGTACTTAGATACAGAAGTTCGTATGAATTATTTCCCCTACACGATGAGACGTTCTAGACACAAAATGGGCTAAGAGAAACCAACTTTAGATTTTGCATTCTATTTTGTAAGTAATTTGTAAGTAGACAGAAACAATGGCATTAGAGGGTTGGTTGGTTGATCAGTTGATCTGTAGAAAAAGCTCATTCTTTCCAGTGATACTGTTTCCTTTACTAAGAAAATCAGATTTGAAACGATTATAACATACTTATATCTTGTAAAGCCAATAAAATTATTTATTGCTGGCAAATACTTGGACTCATATTATTCACAGAGCTATAAAAAAGTTAATTAAGTACAACTTGGTTGTACAAAATGAAGATATTTGTATATAGACAGGTAGAATTAGCTTTTTGGTCCAGAAAATTCCTATTGGAACGAAATTTTTCTTTTAGTAAAGATTCAACTATCAGGAATTGATTGCAATAAAAAAAAATTGTCAGCTAAGGTGGCACAACTAATGTAAAAACTGGTAAAAATAAGTTAAATTACCTTTAGCTAATTAGTTTAATTAATAATTAGTTGACAATATTTAATAAAATATTTTATTTGCTCCAATAGAAATTTGCCGGATTTATCAGGTCTTTTTTTGCTAATTCTACCTGTCTCATATAGCGGTCGTGTGTTTTAGAAATAAAATTCTTTCTTTCTTTTTCTTTCTACACTATCTCTACTTGTCAGGATCTTGGTACGTTGATTATTTACTTGAATAATAAAACAATCCTGTCAAGGTATTTTGTGCACCTGTCTATGATTTTTTTTTGTCATTCTTGGATGTAAATATTTTAAACACAAACCTATCAATGTCATAGAGTAAATTACTTGTCAATTTTTATTAATATTTCTTTTATTATTATTTTTTGCCTGCGGTTCCGCCCGTAGTAGTAAAAGTAGTCAATAGCACTCAGGAATAATATGTCTTTATAACAGTGAAAAAATCTTCAAAATGGGAACAGTAATACCGGAGATTACCTCGAAAATACAACCTCAACTTTACGTCTTTATAATGTTAGTTTAGACAACACTTTTAAAACATCCATTATCCTGTTGAATCATCTTCTCAACCTCATACAATGAAACCTAAGGTTGAATAAATAAATACTAAATATTAAGTAAATACATTATGTTTCATTGTTATACCATAAACCGTTATGTAAATTTCACGACTAAAAACCTGTCACGACTAAAATACTGGCTTGTGCAAATTTAACTTGTATTGTCAGATGTCTTCGTATCTTCTATTGTACTTTATACGGTACAAACCTTTTGAATCCATCTTAAGATACAGTTATTTATTGTAAAAAAGCTTAGAAATTGCTCGACGTCTAATATAGTCAATTTTCTGGTTTGCGTTTAATAGACAATGATTTAGTTTGGTACGTGCAAACGTTGCTTGAAAACTGTAATTGTCCGCGCACGTCACGAAGTTGCATTCCCGCCGAGTGCCGTGGGATAAAGTTCAAAGGTCACAGTTTCTATCACGCCTTTGTGCTTTAGGATGCAGCTCGAGTTGTAGCTGCAAATAATGGCGGAGGTTAGCTTATTTTAATAATTTACCCATAAATGCAAATTGCTGCGATTACTCTTTGTAATATTACGTTACACGCTCACGTTCGGATGCCGTTGAGGAAGGACAATGTCTTGTTTATCTCATACATCTGTAAAACGTGATTTTGCCTTTTATTTTCTTAAATGACGATATAAATTGCGATTAGCACATCACATCACATCGACAGCCTATAATAGTCCACTCCTGGACATAGGCCTCTCCGTAGAAAGGAGGTTTTGGCCTACTATACCACGCTGGCCAGACGGGTTGGAATAGGGTTTGTGTCAAGTTTTCCTTCTCTTTGCAGTGCTGTTGTCCTGCGTAGTTTGCTCTCTTAGTCGGCTCTTACGACACCCATGGGAAGAATAGGGATGGTGACATTCCGTATTCTTAATCCGTCACCACACCACACAATTAGCACAATAGTTTTTAAATAGTTTAACACAAAACTTTATAATGTAGAAACAGTACTTCACGTATATTCTATGAAACCTTTGCGTAAAAATTAGAAAATAAGATCCATTGGCGTCACATAAGACGCACTTGAAACCTACACGAAAGCAATAACACGTGGACATACGACTACTCAAAAAGGAAAACAGTTACTTTAAATTAACAACAATTACTTAAAAACCTGAGATCTGGAGGAGTTCGTGTAAAGATGAATTAAATTGGAATACATATAATCGTTAATTAAAGAGCACTGTTATTAGTTACATGAATGCACAGTCCTATTTGCAACTGTGAGGCATAAAATTGCTTGAATACGACAGTTAAATAGATGCATAACTGGGGTTTACGATGTTTTGTTGGAAAAGAGTTGTTTTAACTAATTGTATAGATCTGGGCTAACCTACATGTAGGTGATACACATACATATATTATTAATTTCTTTCACCATAAACAATATTTATGTATATATTTAATTTTATTTACATTATGCAATATTAGGTACAATATATAATTCAGCATACGTTATAAACAAACAAATATTACATTATTATAACTAATAGTATTTACGCGACTTACCAACCGTAAGTAACGTTACACCCTAAATTCCAAATACATATATCTATAAATACAGTAAATCACAGAATAGGTTACTGTTAGTATTAATAACATTATCTACAATATTAAGAAAAAAAAACATATTTACTTTACTAGCTTTTGCTTGTGGTCATATGTATCACACGCGGTAATATCGACTTTGTCAATAAATTTTGCCGGGATAAATAGAAGCCTATATCCTTTTTTTACGCGTTGAAACTCCCATGGTATATCAGTATCGAACCAACTAAAACAACACTCTGCGCCTAAAATAGGAGGAAAATTCCAGAATATAACCTGACATTATAAAAAAAACATCTAGTTCCTCACAGTTGTTTTGGCGTGATTGAGTAACAAACATCTATTCATCCATCCCAACTTTTAGATTTACAATATTAGTGAAGATTGTATTAGACTGGGGGAATTTAATAGGAAACCGCTTAGGTATGCTCTATGTATTCATAGAGTTTATATGTTTAAGCGGTGTATATGCTACAGAAAGATGTAGTCAAATTCGAGGGTTATATAGTGGACCCCTTAAATAATGTAAACCGAAATATCTTTGTAATTTTATCAGCTTCACAATACACATGATCACATCACACATATCAGTAATGATGTTCTAATTATCGAGCTAAAATATATCTCGGTTTCAAGTTAGTTTTAGTTCCTAAACAATAATTTACTATACTATACCCAGAAGATATATATTTCATAACAGTTTAATATTTGCAGTATCATGTTCAGATAGTGCAGTGGTTACAAGCAAAACCAGCCTTTAAAGTAACGAATCTTATCACTATACGCCGTATCTTGTCCTAAGCATTTACAGCATGAAATAAATAATTGAACACAGGTGACGGAGCAGACAGCCAGGCGACAGGTGGCTTTTAATAGATGGATAGTATAGAGGATTGACCTAAATAAATGAACACACCTACACTTCGGACAGAATAAAAGAAAAAAGTGTTATTTTACACGGTTTGGACATAAAACCAAAAGTAATTTAAAAGTTGGATGTGTAAATATACTATGATTTCTTCTCTGATTTCTCAAAAAATATTGCAATATCGCTGACAGAGTGATCCTGATATTATTTATCTGTATAATAATGAAACTAGGAATACTGTTTCTTCAATTGAAGCAAGAATATCAAGTATTGGATTGTCTAACAGTTATGGTAATCGTATGAAAAACGTTGTCCAACGAGTTGCGATGTAATTCAGATTGTCTTTATTCAACTGTCTAGGTAACATTCGAAAAAACCCTTAAACATAGAATTATATTCGGTCTCTCAAGGTATACTGTACTAAATATTTATAAGCTACTTTCAAAATGCAAAAAAATCAAACATAAATATCCTAGATTCAACAACAAAGACAACGTGTTCGATGTTATATCGACGGAGTCCACCTTGCAACTTAAGCATTTACATGGCATATAGTAGTTCAGAATCGTATATGTGGCCGAGAGCGATTGTAAAGTTGAAAAAAGTCACCGTATCCCTTTTCATTGCTTTTCTAAGTTGTTTTGCCTTGCTTTTGTAGTTTTAATTCGTAAACATTAATAGACGATTGCATTTAAAAGCCCGCCTCATGTTTGTTCCTCTCAAAAGTAAACACAATTTCCGAATCAACGAATAAAAATAACTGAACATTTTATGTTTACCTCTCGATCTTCCAATATCCCTGCGTTCGAAACTTACTTTCTACCTTATCCGTACCGGTAACAAAGCGCCGTTCAACTTCCTACGATACTTTGCAAGTTCTTGATAACCTGCAGCAGAGTACCAAGATAATTCCACTTTGCTCACTCTCAAATTTGCTACATAAGCATTTTAAGTCGTAGCCGTTGTGCGGTTTGGAGTTTATTTATTACCTGAGTATTATACTAGGAGCTGAGATTGCTTAATTCTTACATTCTATTCTTATATTGCATTGTACTAATATTAGTAATACTGATATAATTAAATGAAGTTTTTCTATTTATGAAACAAAATGATAGTTACTATTCCTTAAAGAAAACTAAAGTATTAATCTCTTTTTCAACATTTAACGCGTTAATATCAGCGATTATTATTCAGAGTATGTATTTAATATACTGATGACCTGACTTATTTACTTACCATTGAATTATTAAAACACTTATAGGATAAGTTAGTTATTCGTCCGTATAATTGAGTAAATCATAGAGAGTTGAAATTAACATCAAATGGTTACGTCTGAAGTAATGGACTTCAGACGTATGGAAGCTATAACAAGCTCAAGTTTCAAAGTTAATTCAAACAAAAGCTATGACCACTTCATTAGCTTCATTTTATTGATTTGATGCTCTTTGAAGTTATAAAAACGTCAGTTTCGGTTCCTAGTTATTATTTAAGCAACCGAAAAAGATGCCTTAATACGCGTTGTCTTCGTTATTATATTCTTAGGAATACACGCTGCGGCTCGTTATTGAGTAAACTATATCATAATCCGTTTATATTGCATCTATTTCACAAAGACGTGTACAGCAATAAATAAACCATGCAAAACAAAAAAATGTAAGCAGGAAAACTGATCACGTACAGTAATAGGGTAATTCATTTTGCTTATCTAAATACGAATCTTCAATAACGCGTGTAAATTGTACCGTGCCGTTCTACGGCGTATTTGTCATAATCAATCATGGTAAGGTCACCATGGCGCAGGTGGCTGTTGTTTCCTAAAGTTTTATAACCTATGTGACAATATATTTCATTTTATTGAGACACATTCTACTTAAATTAATTATTCCTATCCTTTTACTCGTATTTGCGTTTACTAAACAAGTCTTGCTGGATTTATTCATACTTTCGTCTAACTGAGAAAAGTTGTTGGCCTTCTGGTTTTGTGGCTCGCTATCTTGACTGCTGAAACAGAGGTCATGGGTTCGATTCCCACCCAAGACAAATATGGTGTAATGAGCACGATGCCTGGGTGTAATTTATCTATAATATGTATGTATTAAGAAGTATGTGAATGTGTTTATTTAGACATATACATTAGGAATGTATCCTGTGTCGCGGGGGACTTTACAAACATAGATGAAAGGGACACAAAGAACACCCAGACTCAGAACAACAATTTGTGGATCACACAGTGTCGTCCCATGGGGGGATCGAACCCGCAACACTTAGCGTAATAGGAAGCAGCGTGGCGACCGCTTAAACCACTACGCCATCCGTGCAGTCAAGGCTTGGCCCCTATTAGAATCGAAGATAAAAACTCTAGTATATGTGAACATATATAAGAACAATGTAGGTATAAATTTAGATATTTAGAAAAAAATTAGAATGCATAAAAGCGTGATTAATCGTAGGACAATTAACATATGTTTTTACTGCATAACGTATAGATAAAGTAACACAGTCCGATAGATAAGTTATTTCTGTAGCTACTTTTTGTGTCAATAAATAATTTTACAATTATACAAAAGTTATTTGATGTTACCCTTGTGTTATTGTTCGCTTTCCAACTTATCGGAATACAAGTATTTGAAAATAAATACGTTAGTTTTACAGAAAACCAACCCAATTTTCTAACGTAATATATTTTTATATTATATAATTTCCTCTTTTTATTGAATGAAGTGACAAATTTTAAATCTATAAAGAATATGATATCATAAGGCTTAAGACATGGACATATTCGGATAATAATTTGATGGTGTTCTTGAGTTTTCTACGTTGTTCAGTAATTAGAAATTTTATACCCGATCATTTTAAATACGAGTACGAGGTAAAGTATAACCTTTCATATATAAAGTGCTAAGAATAGTCTTTCTTGGACTAAAACAGTATTGTGATTTCAAAGTTTTAGTAATCTATCGTATCGTATTAAACAAGTATTTTGTTATGTAGAACATTAAAATACGTTTCGATTGAAAACAAGTATATTTATCTATCATCAATAATAATCTACACTTAGTAAATTTATTTTCTATTTTTTAATTGGAAGTAATTAGAGCATGCAGTGCATCCATGCAAAAACATGCAATGCAAAAAATTGTTTCGTGTTTATTTAAGGCTTTCAAAACTCTTAATAACGAGAGTAAGTAATAAGCATATGTTCTAGCAGTTAAGCCAATTTATACTTGTGGGTATAGGTCACTATATAAATGGGTACCGTAAAAGCCGACTAAGGAACAGTACAACAGCACTGCAAAGAGAAGAAAGACTTTATACAAACTCTATATCAACCCGTCTGGCCAGCGTGGTATAGTAGGCAAAAACCTCCTTCCTAAGGTGATGAGATGCTCGATTTTTTAAACTGGAACGCACCTGTGTCAATTATTATTAATAATATATGACACTGAGGCGTTCCATTTATTTGCACAATTTATTTGAAAATCGAACACAAACGGCCATTTACACCAATAGAAAAAATAATAATTAGGTATTATACTGTCATCATTTCCCGCTATTTCGTCTACAAAAGTAGAGGTTAAACGTAATATTACGACTTTAAATGTGGTTTATCTGAAGGTAAGCTTAGAACGTTTAAAATCATCTTTAGGTGAGTCTGCTCCTTCTCGAGCAACAATTTTTAGATGTTTTAACGAATTTAAAAGAAGGCACTTAGAAGAACTAGCCTTGAAAATGATGACAGAAGTGGACGCCTGCCAACAGCAATCACGGCTGAAAATGTGTGGACTACTGAAATGCTTGTGCGAGATAACCCACAAATTACATAGAGGGACATAGAGAAAATCTTGGTCATCAATTCGGTTAGTGTTCTCACATCATCATAATCATCACAACATCTTAGAAAGAGGAAGCTTTATTGTCGTTGGATACCTCGTTTGCTCTCGGAAACGGAAAAAGAAGCCCGTGTTCGAAGCTGACGTAGGATGCGTCTACTGGAATAAGTGTTTGCAAAACTGTATAGAGAGTGATAGAGAGTTTTTTTTTTTAATATAATATTATAATATACATTGTAAGTGTATGTTGTTCACTTACTTCGTGTCTCAAAATTTATATAGTGACCTACGTACATAAGATCATATCAGGACTTGTATATTTGCAATAATTATCTACACTTTTCCCGTACTTACTGCTAATGTAAAAACATATGTCGCCATCTATTGTTCGTTAAAAAAATACAACAATGTATTCTCATAACGCTACGTTTTGTTTTGCGCCATAATTAATATAGACATAATAATGGTCATTTGTTTGAGAGGCTTAAAAAAATACTATATTGTCTTATCAATTGTAGCTGCCTCGGTGCGGTCTTTCTACTTCATACGTAGGTTATTTCTTTTTATATGTATTTTAATTAGTCATTGGGCTCTGTCATATAGATTTGTTGCCAAAGGTATTATTTGCAGTACCATGAAGGTAGGTATAATTAAATACTTAGTATTTGGTATATACATGTGTTTTTTTTTGTAAAAGACAACTCCCTTATTAGGTATATATCCTGTGTCGCGGGGGACTTTACAAACATACATGAAACGGACACAAAGAACACCCAGACTCAGAACAACAATTTGTAGATCACACAAAGTGTCGTCCAATGTGGGGATGGGACCCACAACACTCAGCGTAGTAGTGAGCGGCGTGGCGACCGCTTAAACTACTACGCCATCCGTGCAGTCATATTGTAAACCTACTCTTATTTATTTTAAATCGTACGGCTTTAAGATCGTTACCGGGGTCCTGAACTTAAGCCTTTAATTAAGCAATTATTGTTGTAGTAGTTATGGATCACATATTAAAAATATTTCCAAAAAAAGAATGCGATTCAATAAATGTATTTTGAAATCACACTTTGTTTTACCGTTTACGTGTTGGTTGAAAAAGATGTAGGACAATATCTGATTATATACACCAGAAATTTCGTTCTTTATATAGAGGATAGAGGCGAGCAGAACCAACTCAGTGTATGAAAAGTCTCCGTAAAAACGCGTCCAATAAGGGTGTCGCTGCGGTAGGTAGGGTAGGATATATATTTACATTGGCTTTATTAATAATAAGACATTGTTGCCAATTCTGTTGTTCGAAAACTCTCTAAACTAAACTAAAACTCATTAAAAAACTTGACAGGACTAAAATATTTTTTAGTGTAATTTAGAGTGTTTTCGAACAACAGAATTAGTACCACTGGTACTAGACTGCGCAAATAGTCAATGAGTTTTAAGGACAATAAATAAACGTGTTATAACTTTCAAACAATAAGAGTATTATAATATTTTAACTGAGCACACTTCACTGCGTCTACAACAGCTATGTTCATATCGTAGTTTTTCGTACGGCAGCGACTTCTATTATCAGTATATAGCTGGACACTTTTTTAACTGGACAATGGAGGTAGTGCGAGACAATTATTCACCACTCTTGAAATAATTCGTGTAATAATTAATTCGTTCCATAACGTGAGAGGTACACTACCGCAATCTCTTTTAAATTCACTTAAAAAGAAGACTTCAATACATTTACCAAGACTTTACTTGACTCTAACCTTTAATGATGTATCTGTAGGTACTTCTATTTTGATAGCAAATACCATATTCGCGTTATTTAAATTGTATGATTACCTAATTCTAAGTATAGATACGCAATTTCGGTATAGAAAAAAACAAATATTTCGTTTTAAAGCTTAACATTTCTGTCAGTAGACTCATTTCGTTCTCACATTTTACATATAATCTGAAATAAGTTTTTTTTTTAATTTTGACGCAAAAGCAAATATATTTTTTTGGTCAAAAAAATAACGGAGTAAAAGTTCCTATACTAAGAAATAGTCTCACAGCCTTCTTGCCCCTTTACCGAGTTTCCGTTTAAGTTTTTTAGACCTTCTTTAGTAGGAAATACTTGTTGTTATTGTGGAATATAGTCAAACTCAGTGAGTAAATAAAACTGTAACTTTACCCATTTTTCTTTTTGTGGGGGATAGACTATTTATTTTGAATAGGGATGAAAATATATTTTTTATTTAAAGAAATATTTTTCAAGGTATTCAAAATCCATATGGTGACGGATTAAGAATACGTTATCCCGTGGGTGTAGTACTAGCCAACTAAGCAAACTACGCAGGACTGCAGCACAACAGCACTGCAAAGAGAAGGAAAACTTGACAAAACACCTCTCTCTTATATCTGGCCAGCATGGTATAGTAGGCCAAAATCTCCTTCCTAAAGAGAGGGCTATTTCCAGCAGTGGACTATTAAAAGCTGTTGTTGATGATGATGATTCAAAATACTTTTATTTATTATTAACTTAGAAACTAGCCGCACATTATTATTTTTACCCGAATTTCTTATGTTATAATAATAATATTTCAAACTTCTGACACATAACGGCATCTAGTTTCAAACTAAGCAGAGATTGTACTATGAAAACTAGACTGACAGATAGAGTACTCATTTACTTTTTTTTAGTAAATACATACCTACATTTTATCATATTTACTGGAACCCGAGACCTCAGCACAGCAGTCGCATCCACTACCACAGCACCACCGATGTTTTGATACTTTTACAGAACCTTGTTTAGAATTGAATACATTCTTATTACCTAATAATAGTTAGACCGCCGCGGGCCGCGGCGTTATTTACTGATAGCCATCTATCGCGGCTTGAAGAAAGCTACAAAACAAAACTATAACATAGAATTTTGTCTATGTTATAGTTGAAACCACGAAGATATCGACAGCTGAAATAGTGATGTTTCGCTGGCTCCGTTCATTATCGCTATACAGAGATTGTTACTCTCACCGAGAATACGTCAAGAACCTTCAAATTAAGACAAATCTGATACTAATGAAAATCCAGCAATGTCTTAACAAATAAAATAATGTTATATTTATAGGATGTTTTAAATTTTAAGGGACTTTAAAAACATGTATTCCTGCTAATTCAAACATTCCAAGAACTTTATGCATCTAAATTTGATTTTAGTTTTAAATTCTTGTTCCCAATCTGTCGATAATAGTTTAACAACTAGCAGATTGGAGTTCACAGGTGCAGACTCAGGGGTTCAATGCGGGGTTCAAACTCAATTTGTGCAGACTAGGGTTTTAATTGTTGCCGAACGCAATCAATTTTAATATGCGCTCGCTATCGTCGGATGGGGCGTAAGTGTACATACAGTCTAGAAGAATGGTGAATATCAATACCATTGACTTTTTTTTTCTTAGTTGATGTTTTTAGTCACATGTCACACAAGTAGCTGGTACTTATAGCACAGGATATCCTATTAATTTAGAGAGAGAATTTCCTAAGAATTAAGATTTTTTGTACCTCTATTGAGAATTCTACTACTATGTTATACTACTTGTACTACTTGTATATTGTGCCAATAAAGAAATGTATTATTTATATATTTACTAAACACAGTTTTGGAGTCTGGCAGCTGCAATACCATTAATTTATGTTTGTATAAACTAATTTTGAAGTAATTATTGTGTGCATTCTATATGATTTAAAAATATGTTAATTTTACTTCTTACAATCATAATAAGCAGGATCAAAACATTTCTTGAATATTTTTTCAAATGCCAACCGGTTTCAAAAATGATTTTTTTTATCGTGATACTTTTCTAGTCTCGATTTTTTTAAGTCATTAACTGAACTGAATTTAGATGTAGTTAAAAACTACTATCGTTATTTTTTGACTGTTTTTTTTTTAGTAGTTTGCCAAATTGCCAAGAGAAATTTGAGACCTGAGACCTGCCTGAGGGTATTGGTATCTTTACTTGGTTTTTGGTTGTTATTGGTATATTACTATACAGCGATTGTGACAAACTATTTAAACTATTATCTTACCTACCTATTATTTACTTATTATCATAAAATACTGCGGTATTAAATGTAAAGACAGTCCAAAATCATATTTTTTACTCTAAACTATTATATATACTCGTATTACAGTTCTAAGTGTTAGGAACCTCGGTGTATTAAGTAGTTTCACTCTTTTTTCATTAAAAAAAAAGACAGCCCGCATTAGGAATATATCCTGTGTCACGGGAGACTTTAGAAACATACATGAAACGGACACAAATAAAACCCAGACTTAGAACAACAATTTGGGGATAATACAAAATGTAGTCCAATATGGGGATTGGACCCACAACACTCAGCGTAGTAGTAAGCGGCGTGGCGACCGCTTAAACCACTACGCCATCCGCACAGTCGATAAGTACTGTAGGTAAGTATTAAATTAATCGATTTAAATTACCTCATGAACAACTTAAAAGCTCTTTTCATGCAAGTGAGGCCCAGAATTTTCCGACTGTTATCGGCCTCATCTATCATTTTAAAATCAATCATATTGTGTATGAAATTAAACCTAAAATTCTAACATATTGACGTAGGTTTGTTATTCATTAAGATATTTATGCGAGTCAGCAAGTATCAGGAGGATTGTTATGGATAAAACAAATGAACCGTGTCTCACAGAGTTACAAATTGCTGATATTGGTCGGTAAGAGTAAGTTTTAATTCAGGAAACTAGGCTTACATAACACTGAACATTATACCGATTGTTGTTTCCGTACGAAGCAATGCATACGAATGTTTATGGAGCCAATACTGCCCGAGAATTGTACCGTAAACTAAAATTTACTAGACTAGGCTTTCCTCTTTTTTATCGGCAGTCCATTTTATGCATGCCCATAAAAATCCAATTGAAACCATCGTTTTCATACATCTTCTGTGGAATATTTTTATACTTCTTTTCCAAAGTATGTGCGCCAAGTGTAATTTTGTCTTTACAGTGTTTGTCGTTTATTACTCTCTAGAGATTTAAAGCGGCTATTGTAAATAGTTACTTCTGCATTTTTATTAAATTTGTCACTATATTTATTCTGTATAGGCTACAAACATGTGGATTTATTTTTATTTCAGTAGTAGTATATCCTCTTTGGTTACTTTGGTTGTATGCACAGTCCGGAATATACTCTGTATAGAGTTCGTAGAAGAAGGATAATCCATGATTGGTTTGCTTTGTAAACCCTCGACAGTTGTCATCATTGATTTGTGCAAACCGAGGGTGTTTGGGGCGTTTTCCTTTCTAAGAAACTATTGAAAGATAAATTTTTCCGGCATGACTCCTCATTCAATTAGTGATAACTAAAATAAAATAGTCTGGATATCGTTAGATTTGATCATTTATATAAAGAATGATTAAGTAGGCTTACTAATTAGCCTAAAAGTGCAGTCCATTGAAAATGTATTTTCTAATTAGCTATTGATTAACTGATAGTAGGCCAAAACCTCCTTTCTAAGGAGAGGCCTATGTCCAGCAGTAGACTAGTATAGGCTGTTGATGATGATGATGATGATTGATTAACTTAATTATAATTAGAATGAATACAGCTTCAGATACTGTACTTTTGATCGGTATATAAACGTGCACACATAACTCTCTTTGAATACAAGAATATATATGTATACGCTTCAGAAGAAAAGTGTGGATTTGTTCTACCATGTTTTTGTAGGCGCGAAAACATCGCCTAAAAATCACACCATTCCCAGCAGTTTTAAGTAAATATATAATAAATTTTCAATAGCCTGCTCATTTTGTTGTAGGTACACACTTATATAAGAATATTCTTAGTTCTCTGATTATAACAGAATTACCAAGATATTTTAAGGTCACCATATATTTCTGTAATAAACAAGCCTAACGACATTTCAGAAATAATTATTATTATATTTAACTCAGAAATAAACCGATTTGAACAAATCTTTATTACATTGGTTAAACAATATAAAGCATTTTCTTGAAAAGCCTTGTTAATTATGAAATTAATTACATTGCCTCGACTGATTTAAGCCGAACCGGCTTTCTTATTGTTAGTAACGTGTGGCTGTTAATTAAGAAGATCCTCATTACCATTTTAAGGGTAAAGTTCTGGGGATCTCATCTGTGTTGCTAGATTCAATAATTAATTATTGAAAACCACTTTTTTATTGACGACGTTTTGGTTTTCTTCAACTTACAGGTTGAGAGTGACATAGAAAATAAGAAGATTTTTACTGAAAATATTAAAACTACACGTTGCTTTCCACAGACTAAATTTTATTTCTTAATAGAATACAACCATAAACAATTACACAGTTTTAAATATCATAGACTAATGTACACTAAATTATTATTTTGATACATATCTAACACGCTCCCTTATTAAAATAATTGACATATTTACAATAACAAAAATAAAATAAACTAGTTATCGAAACAAAAGCTTAAAAATTTACAAAGGGAGTGACACCTAACTGTTCAGCAAAATTATTATGTTTTTAGCAACTTAAACTCTTCGTTAATACATCTGCAGGCATATCATTTGTATTTAAATACTCAATTTTAATAAAATTATTTTCAACTGCTGTTCTGACAAAATGAAATCTAACATCAATATGCTTGCTTCTTTTATGAAATAAACAATGTTTAGTTAATAATTGTGCACCCTGGTTATCATTATATAACAGTACAGGCGACTCATTTCTGCATTTCAATTCTAATAATAAATTCCTTAAATAAATAGCTTCTTTACTTGCCTCACATATAGCCATATACTCAGCTTCGGTGCTAGACAAAGCTATCGTTTTTTGTTTTTTACATTCAAACGAAATTACACTACCAGATAACTTAAACATATATCCTGTGTAAGACTTACGGTCCACACAATCTGATGCCCAATCAGCATCAGCATAACCTATCAAATCTAAATCATTTTTAACATATTTTAAACCAAAATGTTTGGTTTTTTGTAAGTATCTTAAAATACGTTTTACATGTTTCCAATGTGTATCATTATAATTGTTATTGAACTGGCTAAAGTAACAAACAGCATAAAATATATCAGGACGGGTTAACATTGATAAATAAAGTAAACTTCCTATTAACTGCTGGTATGGATACTGAGTAGAACAAGTGTCTGCCTTTTTAAGCTTTAAATTTACTTCCATTGGTGTACTGACTGGTTTACAATCTTTCATATTAAACTTATTTAACAAATGATCAACAAACTGTTCCTGATCTACAAAAATCTCATTATTTTCTTTTCTGACTCTCATACCTAGGCACTGTCTGATTTCTCCTAAGTCTTTTAACTTAAAGTTACTTTTTAGCTCAGTCTTAAGACATTCAGTTTCTTTTTTACAATCAGAAAAAATAAAAAAATCATCTACATACAAAGCAATATATGTTCTGGCAGTATTGGTTTGTTTGATAAATAAACAAGGTACTTTTTATAACCTAAAGTCTGTAAACAATCATCTACTCGTTTATGCCATGCCCTAGCCGATTGTTTCAACCCATAAATGGCCTTCTTTAGTTTTAGTACTTTGTTTTCCCTATCATGACATGCAAAATTCTCAGGTAAGCTCATATATACGTTTTCTTTTAAAAAACCATTTAAAAATGCTGTGGTTACATCAAGGTGAGTAATGCCTAGATTATATTTGACACTCAATGCAAATAATAGTCTTATTGTTGAATGACGGACCACTGGTGAGAATGTTTCTGTATAGTCTATTCCTGCTTTCTGGGTAAAACCCTTTGCGACTAGCCGAGCACGATACCTCACATTATCATCACTATCAACTTTTTTCTTGAACACCCATTTACACTTAACCACTGTAGCTTGCTTTGGCCTGTCCACCACTTCCCAAGCTTCATTTTCTTCAAATGATTTCAATTCTTCTTGCATAGCTTCACTCCATTCCTTTGATTCTTGTCCATTTAAAGCCTCTTCATATGTTATCAGCTGGTCTCCGCATGGGTCGGTATCTGTTTCAACACACATGTTGCTGTAACCAAACCCGTCAGGCTTTTTTCTTTCTCTAACTTCTTTATATGGTTTTACATTCTGTAAATTCTTTAATTCTGTTGCTGGCACACTGTCAAAAAATTCATCCGAAGAACTATTGCCCGTGATTGATTCTTCTTCTATGTAGGTACTGTCATTATTGTTACTCTTTACGGTACTATCTGATAGTTCAGAGTCGGAGCCGTCAGAATCTCTAAGCTGGTCAACACTGTCAGAAGCCGACTTGTTGTTTTCATTTATTACAGCTTGCATCATTTCTGAATTATTCTGCTCAATAATGGTGACATTCCGGCTTGTTATAACCTTGTTGGTTTTGGGATTATACAGTCGGTACCCCTTGACATTTTCAGCATAGCCAACTAAGTAGTGCTTTTCCGCTTTCTTATCCCACTTAAGTCTTTTCTCCTTTGGGACGTGAGCCATAACTGTGCTTCCAAATACTCTTATATGACTGACATTTGGTTTACAGCCAGTCCAAAGTTCATATGGAGTTTTTTGATTTAGCCCTGAAGCTATAGTTCTATTTTTCAAATACACTGCTGTGTGAACTGCTTCAGCCCAAAATTTCTTCTCAAACTTTGCATCATACACTAAGCATCTGGCTCGTTCTATAATAGTGCGATTAAATCTTTCACACATCCCGTTTTGCTGTGGGGTGTAGGGATTAGTTCGTTGATGAACTATGCCACTTTGCTTCAAATAGTTTTTCATTTCATTTGAACAAAATTCTGTGCCATTATCTGTTCTCAACACTTTTATACTACAATTTGTCTGCTTTTCAACCATTACCTTGAACTCTTTCAAACAGGAGAAAACTTCACTTTTATTCTGCAAAAAATAGACAAATGACATCCTGCTGTAATCATCGACGAACAGCAAAAAATACCTGGATAAACCAATTGATTTAGTCTCCATTGGTCCACACACGTCTGCATGTATCATCTCAAGGACATGCTCACTTCTGTGATTACTATGTGGAAAAGGTAACTTGGTTTGCTTACCTTCACAGCATACTGTACAGTTGAACTTGCTGATCTCAGATTTTTTATCAAATTCTAAACCTTCAACGGCACCATCTCTCATGTCATTCATGTCTTTGCTGTTAATATGGCCAAGCCTTCTGTGCCATATAACATCTGAAGTTGTTGTTGTTGCTGAAGCTGCCAATACACTTGACCTTGTGTTCAATTTGTAGACCCCATTCACTAACTGTGCTATGCCGATCAGTTCATTCTGCGTATTTCTGATGTAACAACATTCACGCTGGAAACTCACTTTGTTTCCATGATTTATCAGCTGACTGACAGACAATAAGTTTGTGGTAAGATCGGGAATACATAACACATCTTTAACAACAACATCATATTCCTTATTATTCACAACAGTCGTGATCTGGGTACTCCCTGAGCACAACACCGGCATGGTTGTTTTATTTGCAGCTGTAATCTCTTTTGTAGTAAGGTTATGTGACTTGTTATCTATTCTCTCCTGGCTGATCATCATGTGGCTACTTGCACCGGAGTCGATGTACCATTCATTTTTATCAAAACTGCCGTTAAGAAACACTGAACTAAAAGCATTTACTTGTTTTTTCTTCCTTTGCGGACATTGGTTTTTATAGTGACCAGTTTGTTTACATCCATAGCATTTTATTATTTTGACAGATGACGTTTCCCCAGTTTTGACAACTTTGTTTCCTTTATTACGCTGCCAACCTTTAGACGATAAAAATGCGCCTTCGGACTCACTGTTGCCAACATTATCACTCATATCCAACAGTTTTGTTTTAATGACGTCAGTCGATATAGCCAATCCCGAATGTTCGATCGCCATTATCATAGGCGAAAATTTGTCGGGTAAACCTGCCAACAATAGCGATCCGATCCATTCCTCATTGATATCGAACCCGGTACCTCTTAATTTTTGCGCCGTATCTATGAGCTGCGTAACGTATGCCGTCATTGACTCACTGTTTTCAAGGCGTATAGAAATCAAATTTCGTAATAAGCTAATCCTGCGTGTGAAACCCGAATCGTCGAAGAGTGTCTTGAGTTTCTTCCATACACCCAAAACTGACTTCTCATTCTTTATATGCACATATAAAGACGAATCTATTGTCATCACCAACTTAGCTTTTGCCTTTTGATCGTCAATTCCGCCATCACCGGCTTCTGGCTTGCTGATATCGACGCCTTCCAAAATCAAGAAATTCTCCGCCGCGAATGCCCACTCGTCGTAATTTTCACGACCCTTGAGTTTGGAAACGTTAATTATGTAACTTCCAGCCATTTCACTTTAGAGAACTATAAATTTTATATTTTTTAATGCGGGACTGGGCCCATAACCTATTAAAACTACACGTTGCTTTCCACAGACTAAATTTTATTTCTTAATAGAATACAACCATAAACAATTACACAGTTTTAAATATCATAGACTAATGTACACTAAATTATTATTTTGATACATATCTAACAGAAAATAAGAAAAATGTGGTCTTAGTACTTGCTGGTGCTACTTTAATAATAAATAAATAATAATAATAATGTTTTCGGACATCTAACACACAACGCCATCTAGCTTTAACCTAAGCACTACGCTTGTACTATGAAATCTAAGAAATCTAGATTGACTGATAGAATACTTATATCCTTTTTTGTAAATATATACATACTATACATAGAAAATACTTAATTTATGTACCAGTTGCAAGTCAAATATAAAATCCAGAAGGAAAACTAGAACATGATACTGAAATGGAGTATTTATTATACAAATTAGCATCCAGTTAAATATCCATGTCCTTTTTAAACAATTAAATTTTTTTAGGCTTTAATAGAAATGTTTATCAGCCTATATCATTATACACACTGCAAGGAACACCAAAAAGTGAACCACTAAAACTTAAATTATTTGTGTTCGAGTTGTTTACACTCCGAATGTTTGTAACTTTCGACCGTAACCTCATTTTTAATTAACTATCAAAGAGGTATTTACCTGTATGATTCCCAAGTATGATTTCACGTAAAATATACTATTCAATGTTAAAAAAAAGAAATTTGCAGAAACCTGTGTTTCAGGCAGTCGATTGACTATGTTAGTTACAGGACGTTCATATGTTAAAGTACTAATAGATTGATAATGTAAGTTACTTGAGACTGGTTTGTATACACAAATATATGTATATTACATATTGTTTAATAACCTAATTATAGTTTAAATTAGATCATTTTAAAATTGCTAAGATGTTTTCTGTGTCTGAATATACTATTGTTTAATCGATTACTTTACAATGCTACTCAATAATTACGACAAAGATTTTAATCAAGTTAATCATTTTATATAAACACCTTTAACTTCATGTAGGTTTGTAAGTGGTCTGATGCGTAGCCGTAAAACAGCGCTCTGTTGGTGCCCTAGTAAATTAAAAACTGTAAGTATGATTTTTATAATTGAAGATCATGAAAAAATGGGTTCGAATTGTTTTTTAACCAACTTCAAAAAGGAGGAGGTTATCAAATCGAATGTTTATATTTTTTTATGTATGGATTTTCAAAATTCTTATTTTGTTCAACAAGTACCTTGATCATTTCTGATCATAGGCTTCTCAATCATTTGTTTTATTTTGTTTTCGTTTCATTCATTTCGAGTTCAGTAGAGTAATCGAGTCTGATGATGTCGTAAGCCCATCTTACTTTAGAACATTCGATGTTAATAATGTATTAATGAAAGTGAACCATAATAACCAGTATTATAGTTCACTCCAATAACTTTCGTTACTTACTGTATGTACAAAGTGATCAAGAAACACCTATTTTAGTTAACACAATCGAACTATTTGCATTATTCAAACAACTCACCCTTGTTATCTCTACTCTCGTAACTTTAAATAAACTACACGAGTTGAGAGGAGAAATATAAGTTCGAGAACATCATACACAGGGCCACGGGACTTAGCTTTCAACTGTTGTGCACTTTGGTTTCTAGAACAACATTGTTAAGTCACCTTAGAAACTTTGAAATGTTGAATTTATTCATTGGATGTTGTTTTGATATTCACAGATGGTACAATTTAGGTATATATTTGAAACTAGCTGAGACCCGCGGTGTTACCCGCGTTTGTTGTTATATATAACCGCGGGCAACGCCGCGGGGCGAAGCTAGTCTAAAAAAAGTAGCCTAAGTTACTCCTTATGTCATCAGCTATCTGCCAGTGAAAGTCCCGTCGAAATTGGTCTAGCCGTTCCAGAGATTACCCGGAACAAACAGACAGACAGACAGACAGACAGACGGACAGACGGACAGACAGACAGACAAAAATTGAAAAAAATATTATTTTGGCATATGTACCGTGTAAACATACACATGCATTTAGTAAAAAGCGGTTATTTTAATATTACAAACAGACACTCCAATTTTATTTATTTGAATAGATATCTAAAACGCGTAACTTCGCCTGCGTCTCTAAAACGGAATAAATTTACTCCATTTTTGCAACATTTTTCATTGATTGACGCCTATAGGTGCTAGCGTGATGTTATAGAGTAAAGCCTTCCTCCATAAAGCTAACACTAAAAGAATTTCTTAACTCGAAAAAGTAGTTCCTAAAATTAGCGCATTCAATAAAACAAACAAACTCTTCAGTTATTGTTAGTTATCTTCAGCTGTTATCCACGGCTTCGTCTGTGTTTATGTCTAAGAATTTTAAAAATCGGTTTAGTGATTTTGGTGTAAAAGCATAGCAAATAAAAGAACAAACTCATTTTTAGATTTACAAAATAAGTATGGAAGTACGGATTAGTGTAGATTTAGCTAGAAAGTAGACAATTTGGTTAGAGTTCAGACTTTCCACCAAGTTTGAATTACAGTAGACCCAGACCTGCTCGAGCTATTCCTTATACCCTTCAATCAATTCGTCAAGGCATTATGCCTCTCCTATCATTACTTTCATTTACCTTCTTTTACTGTCATTCTGTCCATCTGATTCCTAAAGCGCCCGGTACAGCAATAGCTTGTCCCCGATTTCGCAAGAGATAATTACGCCTCAATCTACCTCTACGGAGAAGTAGGCGTCATTATGTGCATATGTTTCCTACACTTAAGTGAAGATTCACATCACGTCAACAGTTTTTGACAGTGCTGGACATAGGTTGCTGCTGCCTGACATAGGCCTCTCCTTAGGAAGGAGGTTTATATTGAACGAGTTGATATAGGGTTAGTGTCAAGTTTTCAAGCAGTGTTGTTGTCCTGCGTAGTTCCTTTAGTCGGCTTTTACGACACCCACGGGATGAATAGGGGTGGTGACACTCTCTATTCTTAATCCGTCACCAAACGCAGTGAAGATTGATTCTCCACTAATGCAAGCCTTATAAAAACATTTGTATAATAATATATAAATTATTTGTAAGATGTATAATTATCTTGATTATTTTAAACTTTTTTCTAAATTATATGCTTCAATAAATAACTCTGTTGTTTTAATCAAAATCTGACTGCTCTCACCTCTGACAAAAATGTTAAAATTTATTAATATGATCTGGATTGTTATCGTATACAAACTTGATCTAGATGTTGTATCAATTTAGGGAACTATTAGGTCTATAAGTACATACAAATATGTTTAATTTTAACATGTAAATGACTGTTTGTTCCTCAATGAAAATGTCAACTCAATAAGTCTTATAATGACAAAAGTAATTGCTCTGTAATTAAAAATAAAAATGAAAACTCTGCACATTTGGTTTATAGAAAACAAAAGCTTTTGGTTAACTATTTCTTTTAAAATAAATATAATTATAATGAACCGAGAGATTTAGTATTAGATTGATTATTAGGTCATTAGAGAGCGCTGCATGAAATCTACTGCAAATTATTTTATAACTGATCGTGAAACCGGTTGCGAAGGATATTGAATGCTTTGATTACGAAACATTGCAGTTAATTTACGAATATCGGCATACCAAACAGTAATTTAATATGTATGTACTCTAAGTCCAGATTAGGGTACAATAGCTGACATTGAAAAAGGCTTTTCATATGAAATGTTACTTCAAAATCTCATAACTTAAAAGTATTGCTATTCAAATTGTCATTACAGTTGGTACGTCTTCGACCACATGGTCAATATAGCGACATCCGTGAAGGCTGCATATATTAAAAACTCTTCAAAATTAATGTGAATTAGATGGTGTTATTTTAATACTTAAAGAGTGTCAGATACGCGCAATTCACTTTCTTGCTAAATTTTACAATACAAACAAAAATAAAATTATTTCACAATACAAAAACACATTTATTTTTTGATTTTATTTAAAAAAAAGACAACTGCCGCATTAGGAATATATATAACATACATGAAACGAACACAAAGAACACCCAGACACAGAACAACAATTTGTGGATCACACAAAGTGTCGTCCCGTGTGGGGATCGGACCCACAACACTCAGCGTAGTAGTGAGCGGCGTGGCGACCGCTTAAACCACTACGCCATCCGTGCAGTCCATTAAAAATAGAGACATTGTTTTAGTAAATTAAACTAATCAACTTTTGATGGAAAAGTGAAATCCTAAACATTAACATACAAACTTATTTAAGACTTAAACGCGATAATGTTACGAAGTACAATAACCTTTGGTAGTTAACGTTTCGATCGTATTGCATCGACGCCGACGCCGCGACGTCTGTTAGTCAGTCAAATATGTTTAAAAACAATTACTGCAATTATTTATTGCTAGCTAGTCATGTTCTGTTGGCCTGTTTAATCACAGGACGCACAAACGATTACGTGACACACTTCTTCGCGCTATTGCAGTCTTAGTTCTGTTATCCTATCCGAGACTTATTGTATATACCATAATTGCAAACTGCTACCGTGTCTCGAATCACTTGGTGCCCACGATTGTGACAATGATACATATTTTATTAACGAACAAATTAAGTTTTCACTATTTGCAACATTGATGTAATCACCGATTACATAAAATAACCAGTTCATTGAACGTAAAACGTCTCAGAAATAACATGTATATGTAGTTATAAACACGTTCCAATTTGTAGTCTATTTATTAACTGATGAAGGTTTATTGATCACTTATAACCTTTTATTATAGAACATTAGCTCAATAAATTATTGTCTGAAAGCTTCTTTATATACTATTATCAGTTACTGGTCTTTTAAAATGATTTATGATTACTCTAGTAATATAATTGCTACCTAATGCTCACAAGGCGAAACTAATGTAAAAACAGTAAACTATGAGCTGAATGATTGCACGTTTAGCCGTTCATGATGTTGTTAATTGGCTTTCAATCAGAAAAACTGTGTTTACTGTCTGATCAACACTGACACTTATGAGTGCAACTTCATATATATGGTATATTAGTCCAGTAACAGCGATATGTTGAGAAGCAATGTTGTAAAACATATGTGTGTGAAAGTATTTAGGTCATCACAACAATAAAGTATACAAATTAGTTTGATCAACACGGTTAATACAATGTAAGAATAAATAAGTCAGTCAACACTAAAAATAGAAACATAAATGCAGAAAGGAATAAGTAAATTCAAAAGGAATATTATACACGTATTTTTAAACTACTATCAAGAAATTGGTTTTGCTTTTTTTATAAATGCTATAGAATTAAGCTCTCTTTTCAGACAGGTCTTTATATGACGACAATGAACACCTAGTTTCCTTAAATTTAATCTATAGGTTTCTACACTTAAAAAAAAGGATGCTCTGTTTTCGATTTTGAAAGTTTCGTTCATCTGATCGTCATGAATTTTGTATGTAAGTTGCAAGGAAGGATATGGTCTTGCAAGGAAGGATATGAGGTAAAATGTGATTTTTGGACATGTGTGTAGTTGCAAGAACATAATTATCTTCTGTATTGTATTAAGTTAAACTTTACTATTAAACATTGATAAGCTTTCTAAATTTCAAACTAACTTGAAGTGAAATACAGAGACAGGCATACAACCACAAAAAAAGTGATAATAAGTTATGGATCTGAGATATGACAGAATAACCCAAAACTAAAATACGTTACAAACAAACTACAATCCTATTTAGTTATTACTATTATTATTATCTACCTCTGGGAATTTTAAGCTATAAATTTCATAGCTTTTTGCATGCCACCTACAAAATCGTGCTTTGTTAGTTTGGGGCTCAATATTTAGTGGAATAGTTTCACAAGTGGTCCTCATAAACTTGTTCCTACTAAGGCAGGTAGCGACAACTATTCAATTTAGTAAACTAGCAAAGATAACGTATGTACCAAACGGGTCCTACCTTTGATTTATAGATAACGAAAAACTAACAAATTCACTAGCTTTTGAATTGGTTCGCATATTTATTTATAATTAAATTTGATTGTGAGATACACACGTACAAAACCAGCTTTGTGGTGAGTGCTTCCTGATGCTGTATAAACCCGTAACAGTAATATGTTATAAGACGTAAATATAGAACAGGGGCATTTTTTTTCAGGTAGTAACAAACGTAGAAAAATTATATATAATGGCGATCTTTTATAGTGTGGACCTGTCGCGCTAGTCTATAATTTGAACAATAAATTTATATTCTCTGTATTCTAAATAACATATAATTATCTTCATTTCTGCTCTCTCTGCTTTTCTCAAAAGGTCATTCATTAAACGCCACTGAAAATATGAAAGAACGTTAATTATATCATTAAAAAAAAAACTTTAAGCGAAGTTAACCCATTGAAATACAATCTTAATCTCTTTAATTTAGTTTACATTTAGACTTGATATAGTCAAGAACATTAGATAAAATAAATGTGACAAAATCACTTTTTTTTTGTGTTTGTATACCTGGAATAAAAAAAAAAAAATATAATAATATTGTACCACATTCACACAACGCCATCTAGTCCCAAACTAAGCAGAGCTTGTACTACGAGTACTGGACAACTGATATAAATAGATATATACTTTTTTTTGTAAATACATACATATTATACATAGAAACAGCCAGACCAAATCAAACATTAAATGTTCATGCAGACAAATGTTTGACTTGAACGGGAATCGAACCCGCGACCTTTGGAATAGCAGTCCGTTACACAAACCACTACGCCATTCGGTCGTCAACAAATAGTATAATAATAGTACAGAATATCGTTTATACCGGTACTGTACGTACTATATTAACAGTCTGTAAGTTTATAAGGATGAAATGAGCACAATAATGTTATGTATCAGTATTGTGACTCGGCTCTGTCCTTGATAACAAATAATTACCTACAGCACGGTACATAAACACGCGGTAGGACTTCCCGCCTACAGTATTTAATTTCTTCTATCTACTTGACTTCAACTAAAAATGTGCGGGTAGGTGAATAACGGCAGAAGGGGCACCACTAAACGTTGCGCACCATTCAGTACTTCGCATCATCTGAGTAGTGGAGATAATTGTTTTATTTAAATTAAAAATTAAAAACTCTACTCCTGTAATTAATCTTGACGACCGAATGGCGTAGTGGTTTGTGTAACGGACTGCTATTCCAAAGGTCGCGGGTTCGATTCCCGCTGAAGTCAAACATTTGTGTGCATGAACATTTAATGTTTGATTTGGTCTGGGTGTTTCTACGTATAATAAGTATGTATTTACAAAAAAAAGTATTTATGTATTTATATCAGTTGTCTAGTACCCATAGTACAATCTCTGCTTAGTTTGGGACTGGATAGCATTGTGTGAATGTGGTACAATATTAAAATCTTAGAATTTATTTTTATATAACAGCTCTTGTAATACTATATTTTCTTATAATTTTGTGGACAGTTATACTGTTTTACCTACTCTTTGCTGGTCAACAGAGTCTGACAACAATTCAGAACCACCAGTTAAATTGATTCGTTAGGCCATTAACCGATTTCGTGATAATTGACAGCTATAATTTACTGTCAATCTAAGACTTCTGACAAATTTGTAATGAACTATTGCAAAATTTAGACAAACCAAGGTCTTAATACAAAATATTATTCAAAGAACAAAAGTGAATGTAATGCAAGAATTTCTAAATATAAACTTTGTCGTTTCCTTACAAATGCACTAGCTCTTATCCTTACAGTGAATATTTGCTGTCTGCAATGCAGCTCGTGTTTTATTGTGTGTTTTATTTGGTAAGGTTTAATTTTTGCATGGAAACATCATCATTATCAACATCATCAACTCCTCCTACTACGTCCAGTCAGTTCTTCTCTGGAATGCCCTCCCCGCCAAAATCAGGATGTCCGCAAACCGCCTTGCATTGAAGAGAAAAGTGCGCGATCTTCTTCGGAGTGAATTAGCAGTCACAACGCTAGTATCCGACTGAGTATTTATATATTTATTAAATTTATGTAGGTATATGTATGTATGTGTGTTTATATATTGTGTATGTCTCTGGACTTCAATTATGTTAAATTTAATATTTTATTTAGCACCTTTCGCATCATATTTCCACATCACCTGAAAGTTGACTGGGAGAGCACGCCTAATGGCATTAAGTCCGCCTTTGTACAACATGTGCATTCAGTTTTAAATAAATAAATTAAAAAAAAAAACAGCAAATTAAAGATCATGCTAAAACGAGTTGTAGTAAATCGCATCTGTCACTACACCGATGTGTATTAAAAATAACAATGTCAGTAGCATAATAAACCTCACTTCAGACTTTTGTACAATCTGTGTAGATTTAATACAATTTACTTTTGCTATTACTCCTGCACATCGTAATAAAGTTAACTACTCAACGCAACGCGCTCGCCGCCACCCCGGGCCTGCTTCTGCTAGGGTGACAGATGGCCTCACCTGTCACCCCCAGGCCTGCGCTTATGGAGGACGGAGGTCGTTCTGCGACCTCCGGCGCCTGAGTCGCCTGCGGTACCTGGCCCGTTCCCGGGCCTGGCGGGCCAGGAGAGTCCTAAACCTCTCCCGGTCCCGCTCCGCCGTCTTTTTCGCGAGCATAACTTGCTCGCAGAAGGATAATAAAGCCTCTGACATGTCCGGCAGTAGCAGCCTTTCCTGATTTTTACACAATATTATTTAAAATTATTAGGACAAATATAGCAACAAAACACATACCATATATATTTATAACAGTTATTGTGCAACATCTTTGATAAACTCTTCTTTCAGGCTCCATCGTTGGTGTATGTATGCAACTTATTTTACATGCTTTAATTGTTTTGGAAATACAGTTGTGTTGGATTTCCCTTTACCTTTCCCATTGACGGCCCGTTGGTCTAGTGGTTAGTGACCCTGACTGCTAAACCGGAGGTCGTGGGTTCGATTCCCACCCAGAACAAATATTTGTGTGATGAGCACGATCGTTTGTTCTGTGTCTGGGTGTAATTTATCTATAATATGTATGTCTTCAGAACTATATAAGTATGTTTATCAGCAGTATGGTTACCTGGTGGCAGTGACAATATTGAAATACTACTGTAATAAAACAACCAATATTACTATTACTCTACGACAATATCACTAAATATAGAAAAAACGACATTCCATTCATATTTGTGATAGTAAATCATACTTTATTATTTATATTTCAACAAAGTTTTAACAAAGAGATGGAATGCCGCCTTGAAAATTAAATGACTTCAAAGTGGAAAGAGACACTCCAACACTATTTTCATAGCGACGATGAGCAATTTCCTATAAAAAAAACTAATAAAGGAAGACAGAGTGAATTGCCTTTAGAAGTGAATTTCAATAAAAGTTTAACTTAGTTTTAGAGACTTCGCATATTATGAGGGTAGGACTTTTGAAAGGGGTTAAAGAAATACTGATTTGGAGTAGACAAGGAAAAGGTGGTGCGTAGATACGAATAAATTGGAATTGGAAATATTCCTTTGAAATCTCATTGCAATAGTTGTTTAAGAGGATTGCGAGGGACGTTCTAAATTTATTCAAAAGCTCAATGTGTTTATTTTAGGGTATCTTATTCAGGAGTGCGAATTCTTTCGCTCAGTACCATGATTGTGGCCATAATACGAAGTGAGAGCACGTGGAACTCCGCCGTCTCCTTCTGCGAGCAAGTTATGCTTGCAAAGGAGACGGCGAAGTTCCACGTGCACGTTCACGAGCACAAAGGGAACATGAAGAATTTCACACAGGAAGGGGTCATCAACACGCTGTAGCTGGTCCGAGGTACGTCGTTGTACCAGAGGTTTCTGGTTCACCGGCTACGGGTACCCAAGACGGCGTGCGGTTTTTGGTCGGTTCGAGTCCTATTTAACCACCCCACCGGTGGGTGGTATCCGAAAGGATTGCCGCACAGAAGAAAAGGGTATCTTATTCACCATCATATGTGTGAAAACTTGACTTTTAGGGGAAGTCTATGTTCTTCATGTGGACGTCTTTCGACATTCTTTTGGTATTCTTTGTGTGGGTGAAGTATTAAGAATATGGAGTGTCATCACCCTTATTCATCCCGTGGATGTCGTAAGAGCCGGGTGCAAATAACGTAGGACAACAGCACTGCAAAGAGTAGGAATACTTGACACAAAACCATTTTTTTTTTTTTAACGTGTGGAAATCCCCTCGGACCGTCACCCCGCCGGGGCTCTCCGACCGACCGACCGACTAAAACCACACGGTGTGCCCTCTTTGCGCTTCCAGTTTAGGAGGGGTCCAGGTAGTTATCGCCTTCTGGACCCCTTCCAGCGCCCCGCGTGGACCGCGTCCCTCGAGTGTGACCCTCTCTCTTTAGGCGACGTCCGGCACACGCGGACGCCGCCCCCTCGCGGCTGGCCAAACTAATGCGGGTGGAGGGAAGAACCCATCCCGTCCACCCGCGGCCACACTCAGGGCGGCATGAGGCGCAGGTGAGCGCGCCTCCGCCGCCGGTTCGCCGGCGGCGGATCAGGTCCGAGTGGAGGTCGTCCTCCCGGGCCTTCTCCGCCGCCTCCTTTTGCCCCTGCTTCTGCGCCCTGAAGTCAGCCACTCGCCGATAAACTTCTGCGAGCACCTCCGCCTCCAAATCCCACGGGGGTGTTCCGGCCAAGGCGCAAGCCGCCTCGGAGGACACCGTGCGGTATCTGCGTATGGCTCTGACCGCCAATATCCTCTGGGGGCGCCAGAGGCGCGCCCTATTCGGGGCGGTCAGAGCCGCCACTTGACACAAAACCTATACCAACCCATAACCAGTGTGATATAGTAGGCCAAAACCTCTTTTCTAACGAGAGGCCTATGTCCAGCAGTGGACTGTTAAAGGCTGTTTAATTGTGTGTGTGCATTGTGACCACAAACCATATCGTACCAGTGGTGTTCTCTTACGAAAGTCTGACAAAGCTGTTCTCTAAAACGAGATAACAATAGGACGACGAACCTATTCTCCCCATCGCTACAATTGGCTACCATCAACTGGATTGAAATATCTCTCCTATAGGAATCAGCATAGACTTACTTGCAAAATACATGATACTTAAACGGGTATTTAATGCTAATATCTTGGTATACATTGAATTATTTTATAATAAATAATATTTCAATATTATAGTAACATAGTTACTACGTTACAAACAAGAAATTATTTGTACAACAGAAGGATTGTTCCTTTAAAAATTAAGCGTAGATTAAGTTTTAAACCTTTGTAATATACATATTTTTTTACTCAAACAACTTCATGATAATTAAAAATAAGAATTTTAATTATATTTATTAAGATTCGAACATTACTTTGAAAAGGTAAGTAACAACTTATTTCAATGTATTCAGTGGAATATTAAAATTTTAATTAAGAGTAACTTCGTAGTAATTTAGTGCGCTGTAAAATTCATTTTGAATTTTATTGCTAGGTCTGTAATGATTCAACAGAAAAACTGTAATAATTAAAAACATAAGACATTTTGGGAGTCTCCTGTTTTAATTAAAAACATTTTTTTCTTTCTCCTGAAAGAGTTTCGTTTAGCTTAATTACAGTTAATTCAGGCTCCCCTCTGTCATCTATTTTATCTCAGGGCATAGCAGCAGCTCGTTGTGTAATTAGCTCACTAATGATGTTTTAGCGACATAAAACCATTCTCATTTTATCACACAAACTCCGCAGTTTTGGGTCTCTCATGAACCTACACGTGTATGGGATTTATTGGAATAACATGCCGCCTAAATCTATTTAAGTGTATAAATAACAGTAATGAGTATAAAAACCTTACATAAAATAAACAGAGGATAGAAATATTAGTATTACGTTAGGTGGTTAATTTTTTCATGATAAATATATTTGAAATAATATAGTATAAGATAATACTGTGGCCTATTACTCAATAAATAATAACAATATAAGAGATGCACAGTGCCTCCAAAGTGTATCTAATATATACTTTGCTGCCACTGCAGTGGTTGAACTATGGATTAAGTTAGGAACACATTACTGTGTCGTGTTGCATCATGTGTGTGATATGCTTCTAAGGTGATACGACACAGTAATGTGTTAGCTTCACGTACCACCCATGTAATTAGGCCGGTCTATGTTATTTTATGTGCCACCTTTGGTTTAGAGAAGGTTTCTATCCTGGCTATCTAGAGTCTGGTGATTTTGGAATGTTTTGCTTCTTTTATAACATTATGTAGAAACGTTGTAGTTAATAGAAACGGTGTAGTAGTGCCAAACTGACATGAGTTGATTTTTATCATTTTCTTTTCTCGTCTCTGTTTTTCTTTCTGTATATTTTGTTGATCGTTTAAAATAAATACAAATAAAACGAAACAATAAACTACGATACGGTATTCCTTGATGAAAATTTTCTTAACTAAACTTTATGATTATATTCACGTCAAATTTAGTAATGTTTCCTTGAATCTTACGAAATTTGTAAACGAGAAAAAGCTATCACATTCTGGCTAAGGAGCAAACGCCATCTTACAGTGTTTACTTTAATGACTCCTCTCATTACTACGTAAGCAAAAAAGATCTCTTGAAATTTATTAAGAGTGCCTACTTCAAATTTCTATTCAAAACACCACCTCCTACGGTTATTGTATAAAATAAAGCAGGTTATACGCGATTATCATAATGAAATTGCTGGCAATTCAGGAGAGGGAGGGGGGGCGCTCATAAGAAAAATGGTAAAATTTGTGGCGTTAAATAATATCGTTAAGAGAGTAGAAAAATGTTCACCGCCCTGTAGGTCCACGTTGGAGTCGCTCCACTCTGAAATTGAAAGTCGTATATTACACGGGGAATTTTCAATTACGGCAATCCTGCGGTTTTTCATTCGTAATGTGACTTTTAGGTAACGCTTCGAGCTGGTCATTCATAACTGCCACGACTAAGGAAAACGATACCAAAGATCCAATATCGCCGAACACAATTGTAGTATTCTTATCTATTTCCGTCTTTAAGTCCACACTATCCATATTCAACTTAATATCTGTGTGGGATTACCATACAGATATTATTTCCGTATGAAGTAGTAGTATTCCGTATGAATGATACAGAATACTATTATTACATTTTGTAAAGTAAGTAAATGTTTAAATTTTTGTAATATTAGGAGTATTTTTTTATTAATTACTACTAATAATAATACCCCACAGATCTCACGCACGGCCCTCTAATTACAACCTAGGCAGAGCCTGTATTATTGAAACCAGACTGCTGATAAACGTACTTACTTCTGAATACATGCACATTCTACATAAATTTAACCCAGACACGGAGCGAATTATCGTACGATCACACAATTATTTGTCCTGCGTGGGCATCGAACGCACGACCTCTGACTGGTAGTCAGAATCGGTAACCACTAGACCAACAGTTCCGTCAAATTCGTAATGTTCAAATATGTAATTCAATTTTCAATTTTGTAATGTTCGACTTATCATAGAATATTTTTTGAGTAGCTTACCTGACCTCGTTGCCTCGTTTTGATTAGATTTTTTCTTCAAAGATATTTGGGGCATCCTAGATGAAATGTATACAAACCTGCAAGACCTCGTAAGATTTAGGTTCAAGAATGAATTTGTGAATGTTAAATACGATAATTGAAGTATTTGGTACTTACTTAATTTTAAATATTATTATTTTAGTGTTTATCTTTTACTGTAGGTAGCTCTTTTGAGGCGCATCTTCGGAGTACATTCTTAATTTGAACTTCGTTGCTTCGAATTTTTATAGTCCCTTTTTGTCATTACTATAGCTAATTTGACAGCGCTACAAAATAAAGTTTTTTTTTAAATTGAGTACTTGGCCAGTACTGAAATTCTAATTTTATTACATATGTTTGAGAAGTGAAAATTCACCAGGCTATACAATTACCATAATTAATAGTAATCTTCTTATTAACATATATTTTTATAGAACATTTATCATTTCGTAGCAATAAAACTCCCATTATATAAAACTCCATTATCCATCCAACTAGTAATAATAAAGCTCCCATTATGCATGGGTAGAATAAAAAAAATATCTTAGACGTACTGTACAATAGTTCCGTAAGAGGTATTAAGCTATTGAGAATCGCGCTTTTCAAACCAATCTCGTAGCTCGAGGCGTTCAATAAAAAATTATTATAATGCAAATTGCATTTCTTTGTGAAGTGACTGTAGTATGCTCACACTCAAATCCTTTCAATCGTCTGTTATAGAACTGTCTACTCTAAACGTTTACTATATATAAATATGAAATAGACAATTACTTGTACCGTATTTTTATTACTTAAAGTAATATGTCCCACGTCTTAACTTTTGTTATGTTGTGTATGTTTTCGATATGCTTATGCACATAATTAGGGCCGGTTAAACCGGAGTAATACCTTCTTTTAATCAGAGGGTTTCCCTCGCTCTCTAGAACTTGGACCTCTTTAATAAGGTGTCTATAAACTTCATACAATACACTTCATACAATACCACACCATCGAAAAATCCATATATTTTATTGAATTAAGTATTCCATTGGAGCAGTACTTTCATTTCTGGATAAAAGGTATCTTATTATCGTTTCCGAAGTCTAGACAATGTACGAGTAGATGCTAAATGGTACAAAAGTATAAACAAATTGAAATCATTATTTAGTTTTGAAATTGGAATTGAATGCGCTATTAAAATTTGAAGTGTAATAAAATACTTGGTTGTTTGCTTTTTGGGGAATGATGTGATCTTTTTTTGAACCAGTATCTACGTTTAATAATTTAACCAGGAAACCTGTAATAAAATTTTAACATATTTCGTGTAAATACATAAATATATTGAAATTTATATTACATGCAAGCTATTATACACGCAAACTCTGGACTGGAAACTAATGTAGACGACAGTTATCTGAATAAAAAATGTTTACTATACAAAAGAAAAATTTAGAAAAATACAATCTGTCACACACTGGGCCGCTACAAAACTAAATCTATTTAATCTTAGGCTAACGTAAACTTTGTTACAAATAAGATAAATTTATATCGCAAACCCGGCCTATTTCCGTAAAATACTTTTTAAAGTATTTTACGGAAATAAGTAGTCTCTCACGGTTTATTCTCTGACGCCTAAAAGGAACGTAATTTTCTTACGTCATCTGTTTGGCTGAGAAAGGAAATTAAATATCTTATCAAGAAGATAAAGTCGCTCACCTTTTTCACAGAAACTCTCTTGATAGACTTAAAACGCTCAGATATCAAAATGAACAGGCTCTAGCGTAAAATCCTCGCTGAATGATGGAAACAAACTGTTTTAGCCCGTCGGAGACTACGAGTTCCATTTCTCCTTAGCGAAAATATTTCTATGCATGATTATATTAATTTGATATTGGTCTCAATACTTCTAATTCAGGACCCCTGCAACTCACATGTCACAAGGGTGTTGCCGGCCTTTTAGTAAGCCCCGTCTACAATATGGGGTTAGTGGGTTAGAGCATTCGGTGACCTCACCCAATCTGAAATTCATATTTTTTAGACAACTCCCGCATTAGGAATCGCTTATCCTGTGTCGCGGGTGACTTTACAAACACACATGAAACGGAAACAAAGAACACCCAGACTTAGAACAACAATCTGTGGATCACATAAAGTGGTGTCCCTTGGGGGGACCGAACCATGGCGACCGCTTAAACCACTACGTCATCCATGCAGTTAGCAGTGGAAGCGGACATGCAGCGGAAGAATTATTGAACACCATTTTTATGTCAGGCCGTGGCATCACTTCGGCCGACCCATATAATATATGGGTCTATGACGAAGTGTGGTAATCACGCTAAAAAAAATCTATACCTTTTCGATAAATGTATTTTAAACAAATACATACATATATATAGCAGCTTCTCTTTAACATTTCAAACTTTACTTTGAAACTAAAGTATATACGTTTTTGGAATACTTTGTGTAAGAAAAACGGATCAGGTATCATATAGTGACAAATGATTTTTTTTTACCTATTCTGACTTTTAAAGTTGGGTTTAGTATAGCAAAGTACCTCCTAAAAAATTAAGTTAAACTTTTGTAGCTAATAAAAAAAACCGTTCAAGATATGTAAGGCAAGTTTTGCAGTAAATAACTAATTTGAAAGTGTGCACTCCGTAATTCTCTCATCTCTTTGACATAGAACACTAATAAAATATAAAGTTCTAACCAACATTTGTTTACAACTAAAATATTTGAGCCAGAATTCAGAAGCGTACCGATCATTAATCCCACGAAAAGGAGATTATGCAACTTATATAATGAGGAAGAAGCTCCTATTACACCTGCCTCTAAGTTTCCACGCCAATTTTAACACTAATGAAATATTGTACTGGGTTATAAATCATTTAAATCTATTTTCACACGTAGTATTGAACTACACCTATAACAATACAACTGAATATTTTCTCAGATTTCTCATTTATTTTTAACTTTTTCCATTCTTAACAGAATACATTTGTAAAGTTGAATATCAATATCGCATAGAATAATAGTTTTATATTCATGAATAATTTAATAACATTACCGAGATCTTTGAATCATTCATAGACAAGAATAATGATTAGAGTCTGTAATAAATTCTTCAGATAATTGTAACAGAATCTGACACCTATTAGTATTTGTAAGACATGATGCATATTTTTTTAATTTCTTATACAAGTTCGCTAATTGAAAAAAACTAAGTTCAGCCGTGTCTTAGTAGACTAAAAGCCGACTCCAACCTAGTTTGGGCAAAGGCTCAGAGCACCGATGAATGAATACTAGTTAGCAAATAATTATCTTTGTAAAGTGTCGTCACCATCGTCTCCTACAGGAAGATAATAATAATAATGATTAAAATAATACCACACAGAGACTGATACAAGAGCAGTTCTCTTCAACACGGCATAATAGTGAAACAATAACCTGGCTTATCGTTACCACTTACTAATTATTTAATATATTCCACCAACAATCATAGGTATTATATGTAGAACAACTTCTGAAAAAAAAAGTTAATGCCATGAGTCCATATAAAAGTGCGTTAAAAGTTATTTGATTTGGGGAGGAAGGATGCTTCGGTGAATTGACGGTCTGTATTTGAACTGCACTCAAACTACTGTCAGGATACAGTATTTGTGCAAAAAACAAACCGGCCTCAAAAAAATAACTAGCTAACAGTTAACTTCTTAATTATTTATGGAACCATGTCTAATACAAATTGTTAATATTTATTTATTGCTTTATGCACAAAAAATGTGAAAAGGTGTACTTAATGCCATAGGTATAAAATACTTATAAAATATATAAAAGATATAAAAGACTTATATTATTATTTATTTAAGTACGATTATTTATGCTTTGCGTATCTATATATATATATATATATATATATATATATATGTATTATGAATTTGAGTGTGAAGATATTGCATAATTTTAAGAAAAAAAATGTAATTATAAGATAGTTGAATAAAATTGGTAATGAATATACCAATTTACATTTTTTACATTTAGTTACAGTAGTAACAAAATAGTTGAATTTCATCTTAAACCCGTCTCATTTCCTTACCAATATTAATTAGAACTCTATCACACGTAACAGTAAATGCGTTCAAGACCTCCTGACAACTTCGAACTTCACTTAAATTGAGATCCGTAAATTACAAAATGATATCTTGTAATAATTAAACATTACATTACTTTGATTACAAGAATAGAAAGCTGTCCCACCGTACAAATTAACAAAAGATTTTTCCTTTCAAAGATGTGCGTACTTTTGTTACAAGGCTAATTACTGAAACGGTAAATTTTAAAAGTGGAAAGAAAAGAAATATTTCAAAGTGGGTACGTAATTATGCTCCAAATTATACTTTTAACTTGAGAGAATAATAATAAGAATGAATGGCTACGTATTATGTGTAGGTACATTTATGTACGACAGATTAGGGGGTGTAACGGTTCTGAAAGACTGAACAATGCAAAATATTACTATTCTCTTATAACATCACAAATCACGTATATATTGAGTTATTGAAAGCATGATGACTAGACTTTAAATTTCATCAAATTAGTTGACAGCGCTGACAAGTTTAACTTTTAAATCATAGTTTAACTGCTATTTGCATATTTTAATGTTTTTAACTTATTAACTATTAACTTGATAGTTCTGATAATAGATAGTTCAGATAGTAAAAATAGCATTCTTGTAACCGGGTGTAGGTGTATTTCGATTTCAAGCAATGTGCAAATGTATTTCGAGCAAGCTTCCCTTGTTTTCCTACATTTCCCTTTCAAAATTCCCCTTAATATCACCAAAATATCCATAAACCCCATAATACTCACTATGTGCCCTATTACATGAGTACACAAGGAGCCAATTATTACAAATTGGAAAAAAAATGCCTCTAGCCGCCCGTTTGGAAGTGGGCGAGAAGGTTTGTATGTACTGTACTGTTAAAATTAACATTCTACGACCATAGATTGTGTACACGAATATGATAAACACTACAAAATTAGGACTAAAAATGCAAAATGATGTTTTTTTTTTTAATATGGGTCTAATAATCACTTGCACTTAGGACAGACAAATGGCTTAGATTCTTTTTAAGGGGAAAGTTGGCATCTGTGAATGTTACACTGTTCTTAACAAAAAAAAATGCAAATTCCGAACCGGCGAAGTGGAACTGGTAAAAAGCCAAACTTTTCTCTGAATGACAAAACTCGCAATGAATACTAACACGGAATCCCTTAGCATTTAAATGAACGAGACCTACCGAGTTCCCGTGTAGCTGAAACTTTTTTAATTTCGTCGCAAGGAGCCAGGTGGCCAGCTCACGTCAGTTTCACTTCGACAGACAATCCCTCCGCGCTCCCTCTCTAGATTCTTGCGATAAAGCACCTCACTAACAATCCTAAGATTTTTTTTAAATGGATAATACTGGCCTTTTTAAACAACATTTTGTTCTTAAAATATAAATATATCGTTCTTATAACTTCGTGAAAATATTACTTGTCACCCTCATTTTAGAATAGTTGGACTGATTATTATAAATATTAGCATAAAAAACAACGACCGGAGTGATACCACGGCCTCACAGAAATATAGGTATTTACATAACTAGGTAAGTAAATTCGAAAACAATTCGAAAACTATTGACATGAAAATCGTAACGCCATCCAACGATATAATACTTTACTATTAAAGATGAAGAAGAAGAAAAAAACGTTAGATGGTGTTACCATTAATACTAAAAAGCATAATACCTTTATTTAAAATTTACATTAAAAGAAACGGAATAGGAGTGACACTTTCCATAAAACAGAGGGGCGCGCTAGACACAGCTGGCCAGCGCGTGCCATCGCGAGCCAGCACGAGACAGCGCTCGACATCTTTCGGTGTAAAAGGGTAAGCGTGATTTTAATTTACACAAGGTCGATCCAAGCCTCGCTTCGCCGGTGTAAAATCACCTTTAAGCACCAAGTGAGTGAAGTTGTTGCACGGCACGGCATCGCACTTGTGTTCGTCACGTAGTTTGGCAGATTTTCAGCATAAAAATTAATAAGAAAAAACATACTAAAAACATCATATTTATTTCTGTAAATTTAAACAAGCGCATTCTTTTAATGCTGTAAAAATGATATTGTTTGTAACCTAACCTGACAAGATGCTTTCAAAACATTAAATATAAGAATTCATAACAATAATGTTCAAAAGACAAATTTTCCACTTTTCAATTAATGCAACTTTCTTAGTAATTATTTAGAAATATAGATTTAGAGCATTGGGGATTCAAGAACCAAATTTTTGCTAAAAAATTAGCCTGCTTTTCCACTTGATTTACATTGAAAGCAGATGTTTGTTTTGTTTTATTTGCCCTGCAATACTCATAATAATATATTAACTATAACGAGGATAATTTATAAATATGAAAGTTTTCTTATGCTTTCACTTATAACTAACTTGTTTCATGAAACACTCATCTTTAAATTTGCATACACGTTGTTAAAATAAAATACTTGTAGAAATTCTCTCGGGATACCAGAATTTATGGACACATTGTAGCATTGTAGAGTATTATATTTATAAATCATTGGTATTATACATAACCGTTTTAACAAAAACAGAAATTCAGAAAGTAACAAAATCGTTTATCAAAGAGAAAACGCATGTTTATGAGATTTTTAAGAAATTGTATTGATGTACGTTTTAATTGTAATGTTCTTCAATTTGATTTAATGCAAGTAAATGAATTAAATTATAAAAAAAATCCTAATCGTAATCGTTTATGTTTTAAACCAAACAAAATATAAATGAAAATGTAATTCATCATCATCATCATCATCAGCCTATCGCAGTCCACTGCTGGACATAGGCCTCTCCCATTGCACGCCACTTAGATCGATTTTGGGCTTCTCGCATCCAGCTCCTGCCAGCCATCTTGCGCAAATCGTCACTCCATGTCATTATTTTTAACTCGTAACTCGTAAGCACATTAAACGTTGACTTCCACAAGTAATAATTCCTTTTGCAAAGTGCTATGGAAGAATATCATTAAAATACATTGGCAATCATGAGGCTAGATGTACGATACGAGTATGATGAGAATCATGTCTAACTGTCATTAACCAAGCGCCTCTATCACCCGGCGGCTACCCATAAGATTTTCAATATTAAAATTAACTAACTGGATATATATAATGAGTATATTATATTTTACTGGAGTAATTGGTTAGTCTGGCAACATCTTTCACTATCAAATAAAATACTTAACGATTCGATAAAAACTATAATAATTATAATATTCAGTTGCTTTATCTATTTAACGAAAGTAAAAGTAATCCGAGCGAAACAGAAAAAGGTAGGATTTTATCCAAAACAAAATTACTTTGTTGCTAGAAAACTCGAAGGGGTTTGAAAAAAAAATAGGCAGCCGCAGTCAACTGTTACCCTTTTTATTTACACTTTACTGGTGAACCTTTTCATTACCGCGTTTTTTCCTCGCGATAGCTTGAAGCTTAGGTAGCTGTTTTAAACTCAATGATGATGATTTTATTAATTATAATTTAATAAAATATCTGACATTAACAACAATAATTATCTTTATTTTATACTTACTATTAGGTCTTTACCTATGAAATTTCCGTTTTGTATGCAATAAGTGAAAGTACTTATTTTTTTAAACTTTTTTATTTCTGTTATTCGAAGTAATCACCCATGCAATCGACGCATCTTTGCCAACGCATTGGCAGTTTATTGATGCCCTTCTTGTAAAAATCAGCTGGACGGGAGGCAACAAACTCTTCAAAGGCATTTTGTACTGCCTCTCGGGAATTGAATTTTTGCATACAAAACGGCAATTTCATAGGTAAAGACCTATTATTTTGTACTTCCTTTTAAACTAAATTTTGTAAACCTTTGTGACGCAGTTTTTAAGGCCAGCTCATTATAGTATAATTATGTAAAACAAAGGCATAATTCTAGGCCTTAGATCAAACATCTATGCTGGTTTAAACAGTGATCAGAGAATTTAAAAAAATAAAGTACTTGATACCATGTTCTATATCCAAGACTGTACGTATTCGTAAAAGCTCCGAATTACATAATTACTTAACATAGTATTCACATTTTGTTAACACAAAGGGCTTCTAGAGGGTTTATTATTTGTAACATAATCCTAGTTTAGAAAAACAAAACGGGTAAAACAATATTTGTTAAATTTTAGAGTGCAAAATAACTTGAAAAAAAAAAACTTTCTAGCATACTTATATTATGTGAATTTTATCTAAAACAAAATATCCTGCGTGATAATATTTAAGACACCGTTGAAAGAGTTCGGATAAAAGTAATCTGTTTAAAGACCTAAGAATATACCCTTAAACATAACGATCAAGATTCGAGAAACATTCATTATGCAGTTGTAGTAAATGTCGCGATTTTGATGTCTTCTATACATATAAATAAACTCTACGTGAAAAGTCTGCTGTCACCAGATTTTTTTATCATCGATAAAGTCTGGCAGAAGTTTAATTTCACAAAAAGAAAGATTGATGTCATGACTTGTCATTACATAATTACGAGTATATTATTATGAAGTACAGTGCTGCATATGTAAGTGATCAAGTCGACTGGTAGCTCTGTTACCGCATCAGAGAAGAACCAATTTCCATTTGGAATGCTGTACTTAGTAGAAACAAGCATAAATTGTATGTGGGCTTAGCCAGTACATTCATAGTTCAGTAGGACTCTTGGACCTGGGGCTAATTCAATAGACATGTACCTCAATAATTAATGTTAATTATTAAGGGACATGTCTACAAAATTAACCAAAGGTAAAACTCTAATGTGGTGACGGATTAAGAATACGAAATGTCACCACCCCTATTCATCCCGTGGGTATCGTAAGGGAACTATCTGCACAGGACAACAGCTCAGCAAAAAGAAGGAAAACTTGAAACAAATCCTATACCAACCCGCCTGGCCAGCGTGGTATAGTAGGCCAAAACCTCCTTTCTAAGGAGAGACCTATGTCCAGCTGTGGACTATTATAGGCTGTTGATGATGATTGATGAAAACACTAATAAGTGTATTATCAAGTTGTAAATTATTGTTAGAGGATCTAGGGTCTTCAACAATGTAATAGTGACCAGCTTTACCAGCGACTAGGCTAACTTGAATGTAAATTTTGTCAACCAATTCAAAGTAGGTACTGTTTTCTTAATGAATTCTGCAACATTGATAACGTGTTTGCAACATTTCGCAATGATCAGTTGAGCAGTATATGCGTGGAGATGTAACAAACAAAAAAGTCACATTTACGTTTATAAAATTTAAATTCAACATCCATCCATACTGTCAAACTTTAGCATGAATTTGAAAGAAATAAAATAGGTCCAATAAATAAAATTATGTCATTCTGAAAACTCAGATGTCAGTAATTAAAAAAATATTTATGTACATGATTGTACCATTTTGGAAATGAACAAGATTGGATGCAGGGGCATTATTTATTGGCTGTCTGTCACATGATGATGAATAACGAATTAATTTTTTGCATATGTATGTACTGTATGACAACTTTCTATAATGCCATATGCAGTCGATTGTGATGTTAATGAATTAATTATTAAACACTCGCTATTTTGGAGTCAGAGTTTTCACTTTTAAATTGAAATTATTTACATACGATTTTAGTATGAAAGTGTATAAGCTGTAGCCTCAAAACATATTGTTTTAATTTTTGATACCTACGGGGTAAATAAAATGTCATGCATACAGAAATCAATGTTGAAATACATTTATGAGTGAAACCGTACCCTTATTAAAAATACGACTTAATTTTAATATTTTATTTTAGTTTTTAAGCATAAAAATAGTTACTAGACAGCAAGGCTCCATAAATTAAGTGGCGATCAACAGTTCGGCCATTTCAGAATGAGCCAAGGTCTATGAAGGTCAAGCAATAGAAATACGCAGAGATGATCAATAATAATTTCACTCTGACAGGATTTCTAGTTCCGATGAACCATTCATTGAGCAAACGCCCGAACTTGGACTCTGCATGTTGATCCTTTGACTGGCTTCATAACACGCCTATACAATGGGCACTCACAATGAGGGACTTGACAACATATAGCGAAACCACAGTGTGATCCTTCTTACAGCCCGGATTGGGCAGTGAATAGATTTCGGTATTCCTGAATTAAAGTGATACATTTTTAATAGCTTAGTTCAAACAGTAAGTGAAATAAATGAGAAGCATTGGAAAAAGTTTATTGGTCTTCGCCCATGACTGCAGTTAGGACCAGACGCTGCAACGCCCAAGCTGGGCAAATTGTGCTGAGCTTAGTCCTCATTGTAGTCCCCGTATCACAGGCACTTCCCGAAGGAGCCGTGCTTGGAAAGGATCTGCGGCAGTTGAAAGGATGGGTACCCGTGCCTCCGCCCGGACGATGATAATCGGATAGAGCGCATCCACGGCGGCAAAACCAGCCGGTTGATCAATAAGAGTTTCTTTTGATATTAATTTATAAACATTCTATTTACCAAGACTTAGGCTTTATTCTATTTCAAATTTTAAAATAAATTAAGTGATTACTGATATAAGTTTTTGTTGATAAATATCGTCCACCATAATCCTCGATCTTCTTGTGGGGAGAGGAAGGAGTCGAAAGCCAATATTCTTCCGAAAGAGGTTTGATCTTATCGTGGGTCCATTACATCGTGGCCTCTACTGATTAGTACAAATGATGTATCTAAGAAAACTTAAAAAAAATTAGTACTGGTAGAACTTGACTCAGACCTTTGAAAGAAGTTAGTCTGTAAAGCAATATAATCGTTCTGTGATGGGTGCAATTAACATCTATTTTTGTTAGAAAGTCATTACAAGATTACGAAACAAACTGTCACAATATTGTCTTATTATAGGAGCCTTATCGCTAGTCACTATTATAGATAATTAAAAATTACACGGTGACTAGCGTTCAGAAAACTATTTAAGCATTTCATATTGAAACCTTGCATTATATTTAAATTTTGAATTGAAAGTTATGGACAAGTTTATATTTTACTGCAGTTTGTTGGCTGTGATTACGGGCCAGGGTAAGGTTATTCTTCCATAAATAGGTTTTCTCTGTAGAAGAAGCATTGATTTGCACCACGTTGAAACTGCTCACTTAAACCACAGTTCGCTACATACGTTTTCCTGGTCGGAATTGTTTTGCCAATATTTTTCTCTAATACTAAGATAAAAAAAATTATACATATACATCATGTTAAATTACTTTTTGCAGAGTGGTTTTCTCCTCTCAGCCTCAAAGAGCTAATTATGTTCATGTTCACGTGAGTGATACCACGGCCTCACAGAACACCTGTGTTAAGCAGTTTTCTCGTTGTTTTTCACCGAGTGAGTGAGGTTGCCGGAGCCCAAACCCCCCTTCTCCTGATTCTGAGGAGAGGGACTCAAAAGACAGATACGCACTTGTGTCTCTTGAGTTGTAGGTGTCCACAGGCGGCGGTAGTCACTTACCATCAAGTGACTCATCTGCTGGTTTGGTCCCTATACCATAAAATAATACATTTTTTCAATTATTTATTTTATTTATTTATTTATGACTTCATGCACAAATGTATACATCGGCCGTCTTAATGCCTAAGGCATTCTCTGCCGGTCGACCGATTGAGCTATGCAGAGTAGGAATGAGGTAGGTGCACCTATATACTATGGAATCCTTATTTAGTGCCTACTATTTGTTTTTCGAACAGAAAAAAATATACACATTAATATATACATATACTATTACAATGCATACTGTTATCATTTAGAGATACAACTTTAACCTTGTTTAATCAATACGTTGATTCTGAGCGAATGTGGCTAGAACTTCGTCTGTCATGTTTTCAAATTATGGCTTTCCCTACAGTCTCAAAAATGTTACCAGTCCAAAAGAAATCTAATCCACAAACTCATAAACTTCCTTACTTATCGTTTGTTCACTAATTATTATAAAATTATTTTTGATACTACCTTTTAGGTGTTTGGTGTAAAGGTCATCGCAAATATAAACATAGAGACAATAATGAAGTCAAAATAGTCGGGGGTAACGAAACCACCATTGAAACACATCCATATCAAGCGTATTTATTACTATACGATGGCAGTGATTATTACCAATGTGGTGGATCTATTGTTAGTAGAAACCATATAGTTACAGCCGCCCATTGCTTGACCAGGTAGGTGCTGAGAAGAAATTATTTTTCTTGGACTAATAATTGAAATATCAGGTAAACTGTACCTTCTGCAGTTACTGTTTGAATGTCTGACAGATTTTTCTGTCTTATTAATCTCTGGGATCTATAGGCGTAAATCGTGAGTTTTTTGTTTCTAAACGCTATCATGAATTACATATTCAATGGATCCTCATAAAATTTTGAAGCGCTATAGTCAGGGGTAACAGAAAAGCGTATAGAGTACCTTTTATACAGAAAAGGATCTGTTGCCAAGAAATAGTTAACGAACAGTTTTAAAGCTGATTTTTTAATATCTGTTTAAAAAAAAATCTTATGTCGAGTTTTTAAAATTTGTCAGAATGCAAATAATATATGTTAGAATTGGCAGTACGAATTCATCATCTGGAGGTACTCAGTATCAGGCTACGTCATTCTACGCCCACCCTGGCTATAATAGCCGAACAAGTGATTACGACGCTGGTGTGGTGAGAATACGAGGGGGAATGAACTTGGATGGAACTAACGCTAGAGCTATACCTCTGGTTAATGTGGGTTATGATCCGAAAGAGGGAGCTGAAGTGATTCTCACTGGTTGGGGTGCTACTTCCGTAAGTCGTTCTTTTTTTTCTGTTTCTAATCTCTTTCAGAAAAGAGGTTTTTAAGAAGTCCATTCAAGTATTTTTAAAGTTAATGTAATCAGTGTTAATGTTAGTGTAATTTGGTATAAAATGTTATGATAGGTATACATAAGTCCAGTTGCACCAAAAGCGCGTCACGCTTTTAAATAAATAAAAAATCTTTATAATTTTATCTGAATACAATAGCAGAAGTATAAATCATAATGGTTGCAATTAAACGAAATTCAAAAATATTTTTGCAGCAAAACGGCAGCACTAGTAATACTTTGATGGTAGTTCAAGTACCTGTTGTTTCTCGAACGCAATGCAATGAAATCTTGAGGAACAGTATCACTAATAGAATGTTTTGCGCTGGGCTCAATGAAGGTGGGAAGGACACGTGTCAGGTAAACAGTACATTAGAGTTTATACTAGTATATAGTGTACTTGCTATTGTCCGTGGCTTCGCCCGCGTGTATGTCTGTTATCGCGGTAAAAAGTAACCAATGTTACTCGCTGAAAATGTAGCTTTCCGTTGATGTCTTTTTTTTAAATCGGTTTAGTGCTTCAGGCGTGAAGGCGTAACAAAGAAATAAACAGAAAAACTCACTTTTTTTAAAGTGTCAGTGATGGTATTTTTTCTTAAAAATTTAATGAGGCCAAATGGCCCAAACGCTTAATTAAAAAAATTCAAAACGGTATTCTGGAAGATAGTTAAAGAACTTTTGCTTTTGAAGGGCTTTGCAATTTGTAATATAATAAAGAAAAATATCAACCATAGTCATGTTAACCACTTTAAACTCTACCTTATTACGGTTGTAAAGGCTAGTTTTTCTTAAGATTTGACTTTTCGTTATCATTTAGTTTGAATATATTTACTATTACTGTACTTTTACCTATGCTTGCTGCATATAAAGATGAGTAAAATAACTATTTTAAATATACATCACATCAACAGCCTTTAATAGTACACTGCTGGATATAGGCCTCTCCTTAGAAAGGAGGTTTTGGCCTACTATACCACGCTAGCCATACGGGTTGGTATTGGGTTTGTGTCAAGTTTTCCTTCTTATTGCAGTGCTGGTGCCATGCGTTGTTTTACGCCCTTAGTCGGCTCTTACGACACCCACGGGATGAATTGGGGTAGTGACATTCGTATTCTTAATCCGTCACTACACGGACAGTAAATATACATAATAATATATATTTTTATATTTTGCGTGTATTGAGATTAATATAAAAGAAAGTATGAAAATAAAATTAGGTTTTTCATTTTGGATATTGTATTTATTCATTCAATTTTTTTAATAATTGAGATAATCGCTATTTTAAATTAACTTATTTTACCATTTTCGTAACTAAAAGCTAAGCTATCTTCCCAGAGCCTTAGCAAAGACTTTCTAATTACCAAGGAGTATAATATAATATACAACAGAAACATTACTAGAACCAATTGACCATATCAATCTGCTTATTAAACTTATAACCAATACTTGTGTTATAAATTAAGTCGCAATTTTTAGGGGGATTCCGGTGGTCCTGCTGTGACCAGTTCATCTAACAGGCTAGCAGGCATAACCTGTTTCGGTTTTGGATGTGCTCAACCCGATTCACCTGGAGTATACACCCTTGTTGGTAATGCAGAAGTGAGATCATTCATAAAGATGCACACGGGTGTTTAAAAATAACATTTTACGTATATTTTGAAGTTAGTTATGGAGAAAATAGTAAAGGCACTCTGTATATACTCTGTAGTTTTAATTTTTGTGACAGTTTTTTTTTCTGTGCGGAAATCCGCTTGGATACCATCTACCGGACAACCGGTGAGATGGTTATGTCGGACTCGACCGACTAAAAACCGAAAACCGTCTCGGGTACCAGTAGCCAGGGAACCAGGTATACCCTAGAAGGAAATCTCTGGTACCCTGACGGACTCGGGGCCATTTACGGTTTGTATGTAATTTTTATGGGAATTACATTAAAATACAGGTTGATTGATCTAAAATATTGAGTGTTCCGATTGAGATTATCTTGTAAGTAAATATATACAAGACACCAATGAAGGGTGTGTTTTTTTGTAAAAGTAAATATATTTTGTTGGCTTTTGCTATCTTGATCTTTGATAAAGGTTTGTATATGTAAAATATATATATAACACATTACGATTAACAATGTGTAATAATAGGCTTGATTACCACATACTGAAATCATAGATCATGATTCGTAAAGACTAATGTTTTTATTAGAACTAAAACCACCTAAAACCTAGGGCTAAACCTAGTCATTATCTAGAATACAACGTGGACATCCTTTTTTTAACATTTCTTATAATAAGGTAATGTGTTATTTTTGCAGCTATAACTAGCTGCAAAAATAACTTATATTGCTTAATTAAATTAAAAATAACTTAATTAACACACAATAACACGACAACTTAATTTCTAAGCCTAATCTATCAGCAAAAAGTAATTATTGCATATTACTTAAGGTAGGTCAGGAACAAATGTCACAAAGTTAATATGCAATAGGGGCATTATCAGCAGTTTCTATTTAAATTGTCTTTCAGATAATTATAAAACATACTGGGACTCTAAAACACTATATAAGCATGTCGTGTTGAAATCATACATCATATTGTACATTGAAAGCTATGAGCAAGTTCATTATTTATAGTGCTATCTTCACTGTGATTTTTAATGAAGGTAAATTTGTAACTTATTATAGCAGAAAAAGTTTTTTTTATCTTTTAACGTTTTCACAGTTTAAATGAAAAACCCATGACTTATTAATTTTATTAGCGATCAGATACTTAGTAAATAAACTATGCTATATGGATATTTAAAGATGTGTGTTACACATGATAGTAGAAAGAGTGTTTCTTATTAGACTATTTAGCATAAAGTCAATAATACTTCTATTGCAGCTGTTCCATGATAGAACGTTTCTTATTGTGAACTTGTACACTAAAAACACTTTTTACACCTCGTAATTTGAAAGTATTTAATCGCTATACTGAAGTCACATTATGTTTTATGAAAGTAATTAAATAACTCAATCATAATATCTATCTTTCAATAACATAGCACAGCAATATTACATTAAGTATATTCATATAATGGTTGAAATCTACACACTCACATAAATATGTTAAATACCATTTAATCTAAACCTATCAGTATGATGTTGCCCAAGTTAGTGTCGATGTAAAAAAAGAAGAAACCACAATGACCTGAATGAGTTGAAATGTAAACGCATAAGTATTGTTATTATATTAGGTCTTTACCTATGAAGTTGGAGATTTATATGAAAATCTTAAACTAAAAAAAATTTGGTTATTTTTTAATAAAATCTATCAAAATATGTATTCAAAATCAAAGTCTGAATTTTAAATAAAACTAAACTGGCTTTCGAATATTTTTTATTAATTAATTACTTCTGAAAATGCTGGTTTTTAAATGTCCAACAAATGTCTAAATATTCTTGTAGAGGTATTGATCTGTTCAACTGTGCCATCATCAGCCTTTAATTGTCCGCTGCCAGACGGTAGGGTTTATTTTAAGTTTTTCTTCTCTTTGCAGTGCTATTGTACTGCGTAGTTAGCTCCCTAATTCGGAATACTCCACGAATAGGGGTGATGACACTCGGTATTCTTAATCCGTCACCACAATATTGTGTTCAACTGTATAAATTAGCAAAATAAGAACCATTTGCTTCCAACCTTGCTTACCATTCGAGTTTCCTCACTTAATGATATCCTAATGATGTATTTTATTCCCACCCTGTTCTATTGTTGTCACTAAAATTAAAAAGCTTGGAGATAATTTTATGCTGATAATAATTTAGACCACATGCTAATTAACCATTAAATCGTTTTATTGTTAAAAAAATTAATTATCAATGACGAAAAATCAAAATTGAAAACCTTGAAAATATAAAACATGACATTACTTCAGTAGTGCTGTTCAACAACAAATTCTCACAGCTTAAGTATGACTCTGTCATGCCTCCATAGTATCAAAACCGTAGGCATGGCTTTGTCACAAAAGACGGAACTCATACAGTATGGATACAATGACAACATGTGTAGGTAAACTAGTGCAAACCGTGCTGTGCAAACTTCGAAATGATTTGAAAGCTTATAATGTCATCATATCATTTACAGAAGATGTACTTTTAACCGTAGAATTACTTGCACGATTCTATAAACGGTTTTTAACTTCACTAGAACCTAATTATTTAATAATTTTAAATTTAATTTAAAATTAAATGAAATTTAAATTAAATTAAAATTAAAAAAAAAAAAAAATCCCTAATTTTTATTTTTTTATTTTTCCCTAATTTATTTTATACGAAATTAAACATAAGTGTATCACGGAAAAATATAGTGATGGTCTAAAGCGTATCTAATAATCTCACAAGCAAAGTCGTGCATAACAAAACCGACCAGTCCAATCTCCAGCACTTCTGCATTACCTAAATAGGTTTAGTTATCCAGCTTATGGGCATGACGTTGCGTGTAGCTGTAGTTGTACTTTATCTTGTTGAATCTATTAATCAGAATTTAAGAACTTCTAGAACTACCCTAGACCTACTCTTTGTTTTAATATGGTTATCATAGTCCAAAATTGTGCTTTTACGGAGAAAAAAATAATTAAAAATTTATTCTTAAATAAAAAAAATATTTTTTTTTAATAAGATCACGATTCTCATATGCTTTATAAATAAATATAAATAATGCTTTACATGTTAAGTGAAAAGATAACCAAAAAGCTACAATATGTGCACATCATGGGTATGTTGAGTCAGTTTTACAGCATAGAATTATCTTCTGTGGAAACTCTACTGGTAAGGAGCGGGTATTTCTATTACAAAAGAGGCCTATACGGGCAATATGCCATTTGCAAAAAACAGATTCATGTAAATCAAATTTTATACGTTTGAAGCTACTTACATTTCCTTCAGTATACATATTTGAAGTTGGTAAGTTTCACATCACATCACATCAACAGCCTTTAATAGTCCACTAGTCCGCAAAATTTTGGAAAAAGTAATAGTCGGTAGGTGCAAGGTCTGGTGAGTATGGCGGATGAGGGAGAGCTTCCAACCCCAGCTCTTGCAGCTTGGAGACTGTCTGTTGCGCAGTATGGGGTTGCGCGTTGTCGTGAAGGAGCAGAGGGGACGACCGATTGACCAAAGCTGGTTGCAGATGTGACCACCAGACCTTGCACCTATAGTCTAAATTTTGGAAAAAGTAATAGTCGGTATACCGACTATTACTTTTTCCAAAATTTAGACAACTTTTTAGTGGGTAGAAAATTCAATTCCCGAGAGGCAGTCCAAAATGCCTTTGAAGAGTTTGTTGCCTCCCGTCCAGCTGATTTTTACAACAAGGGTATCAATAAACTGCCAATGCGTTGGCAAAGATGCGTCGATTGCATGGGTGATTACTTCGAATAACAGAAATAAAAAAGATTGAAAAAATAAGTACTTTCACTTATTGCATACAAAACGGCAATTTCATACGTAAAGACCTATTATTAACTAGAGTAACTTCATTCTGCTTCTATTTTAGGTGCTAAAAGTTATCACAAAATCGGACTTGATGACGGCAATGATGAAAAGATAGTCGGTGGTGAGGAAACAACTATTCCAAACCATCCATACCAAGCGTTTTTAAAGCTGTACGACGGTGAAGATTACTATGGATGTGGTGGATCTATTGTTAGTAAATATTATGTAGTGACTGCAGCACACTGTTTAGCGAGGTACGTTTCACGTTCTGTTTTATGTCCTTCTTGTTGGTATTTTCTATTCACTGGTAACAATTAGCACTAAATAACAAAGGCTTCATAGGTTGTTGGTTTCATTGAAAATAATATTCTATTTGTTTTTATTATCAATCATCAATAGCCTTTAATAGTCCTGGACATAGGCCTCTTCTAAAAAGGTTTTGGCCTACTACTCATATTTCACGCTGACCAAACGGGTTGGTTAAGGGTTTCCTTCAAGTTTTCTTTCTCTTTGCATAGCTGTTGTACTGCGTAGTTAGCTCTTTTTTTTCTTTCTTAGAGCTTTTTTAATCCCATCCTTAACATCTTTTATAAAACTTACTACCTTCTACTCGTTTGAAAGACGATTATAGTATTTTTATATTTGAGAGTAATTTTTGATTAAATACTAATGGGTGTGTTTTTACATTTTTTATATGTGGTCCTAAGTTCAAACTATTAAAGTCTAAACCGATTTTAGTAAATAGTATAGTACGACTGTTTCTTTTTTTTAATAATAATTTTAATTTATTTTTCTTTCAATTTTTTTCGAGTGTAAGAGTATCGGTATCAAAGTAAAGAGTTTCATAAAATAAATACTAAAATATATATCCAACGTATCTGTCAAAAGTTTGTTATTTTTAAAACATTCTTATTTATTAAATGCACCAACCTTTTAATTATTCCTGATATCACGATAAAAAAAAATATTGTTATCGTGTTATTATACAATACGTAAATAACTTTATTTGCAGAATGCAGAAAATTTACCTTAGAATTGGCAGTACCCAGAAATATTCTGGAGGCACTGAATATGAGACAACGACGTTCTATTCTCATCCTCGTTATAAAAGTCCCGATTTTGACTACGACGTTGGGGTTGTCAATATACCTAAGGGGATGGACTTGGATGGAACTAAAGCCAGCACAATACGTTTAGTTGGTTTCGGCAATGATCCGCAAGACGGTGAGGACGTTACTCTCACTGGTTGGGGTGACACCGCCGTAAGTTGTTTTTTCATTTCCCTACACACGTAAGCGTATCCAAGATTTAAAAAAGTAATCATGTCGTAAAAAGTAATCATGTCTAATATTCGTTGAAATTAATTAAGTCAGATATAACTACTGACATGACTTATAAATAGATATAATAATTTTATATTATAACCCAATGTTTCTACCGTAGTGGCCTATCCAAAAACAGGACAAGCATATGAGTCACGGCCTATTTCGGACGTGCGGTGGCATAACTTAACTCACTTGCCATATCGGTTTTCCTTTCCCTAATTTCTTCCCCAATTTCCTTTGTTCTTCGTCCTGTCCAAAAACAATTGCATTCTCAAGAAGAGTTTGCGTCAGGGTGCCTCCCTGTTCATAAAATATATTAATAAAAGCCCCTTGCAATATTACACAGTACGCCGATACCGCCGAAAACTATGAGTGATTACGAACATTCCTTATCATCATCATCATCATCAACAGCCTTTACTAGTTCACTAGTTTTGGCCTACTATACCACGCTGGCCAGACGGGTTGGTATAGGGTTTGTTTCAAGTTTTCCTTCTCTCTACAGTGCTGTTGTCCTGCGTAGTTTGCTTCCTTAGTCGCCTCTTACGACACCCACGGGATGAATAGGGGTGGTGACACTCTGTATTCTTAATCCGTCACCACACCTGATACCGATACCTGCATACTTTGTTTGCCTGGTGCATGGTGGTTAGATTTTCAAAACTTACAACTGTCAGTTGTGAATAAAAAAAATATCTCCTTATAGGAAAATGGTACTAGTTCTAATATTTTGAGGGTTGTTGAAGTACCAATTGTTAATCGAACGCGATGTAATGAGCTGCTGAATTATCGAATTACATCCAGGATGTTTTGTGCTGGTACCGAAGAAGGTGGAAAGGATACATGTCAGGTAAATAGTGTTTATTTAAATTATAGTAATGTACTTGTGATGAAGCTTCAGTATTTGTAAGTAGGCGATGTCTTTCATATAAAAGTTGGATTTAACCACTTTAATCAGACGTTTAGTCAAAAACACTATAAGCTTTTCTTTGAAATATTTAAAAAAGTGACCACACACTGTTTGTTTTACATTATAGGGAGATTCTGGTGGTCCAGCTGTTATTAACTCAAGCGGTCAATTAGCAGGAATAATCTCTTTTGGGTTTGGGTGTGGCCAACCAAATTCTCCCGGCGTCTACACCCGAGTAGGGAATATGGAGATAAGATTCTATCTAGCTTTATTTGGGCTGTAACAATTGTTTAAAATAAATAAATGAACTTAACAGTATGTTTTTTTTTTTTGTTTTATTGACTTTGTCATGAAATATTTCTGCATTAAATAACCACCTAATACTAGGAAGATTATAAGCTGTTTAATACAGAGATGATCACAGCCCATCGTCACCTCACCGGAACAGAAGGTAAGGTTATCTAACTGAATAAAACCACATTGCATTGGCCTTTTGCTGAGGTCTCAGGAGTATCTTAGAAAAGACATAGGTACATGTGAATCCCGATGATTTGGCCGCCTGTTGAGTAAGGCGACGCCACCGTTATATGCTAAGGGTTAAAGGGAACATGTTAAACCTGCTTCTGCTAGGGAGACAGACACATCATCAGGATCACCGGTGTACCGCACGATCTCCTTTGAGGCGGCGAGTCTCCTAGCCGGAACTCCACCGTGGGACCTGGAGGCGAGAGCCCTTGCGGCTCTGTATCAGTGGCGCAAGGAGGCGCGGGAGTTGGGTCGGTGTCCCGAGATTCGAGAAATCGATGACCGGAAATCCCAACTCCGCCAGATCATCATAGGAGTGGAGAGGGCATTGGAGAACTGGGCTGAAAGATTCGGCCTAGTTCTCCTAAACCGGGGGGCCGTGGCCACGGCGAGGGGTAGTTCGATCGTGGACATCTCGTTGCGAAGCGCGCTCGCTCGCAGGGAGCACAGGGAACATGGAGTTCCCACACGGGGGGGGGGTCGTCTACTCGTCTGTAGATGACCCGAGGTATGTCGGGGCACCAGGGACTTCCTTTCTAGGGTATACCTGGTTCCCCGGCTATTAGTACCCGAGACGGCGTGCGGTTTTAGTCGGTTCGTGTCCGACATGCCACCGACAGTTGGTATCCGAGGGGATTTCCGCACGGAAAAAAAAAAAAAAAATGGGAGTGGAGAGAACGACTCGGGCAACCGAGCGCCGGGCACGCCGTCATCGCGGCGGTATGACCCGTTATGGAGGATTGGCTCGAGAGGCGTTACAGGACCCTCTCATACCGACTGACGCAGGTGATCACTGGGAAAGGATGTGTCGGGGATCACCTGTGTCTGATCCGCAAGGAGCCAACGCCCGAGTGCCACCACTGCAGTGGCCAGAACGTGGACACGGCTCTCCACAAGTTGCTCGCTTCCAGGGAGCAGAGGGAACATGGGGTTCCCACACGGGGGGGGGGGGGGGGGGGGGTCGTCTACTCGTCTGTAGATGGCCCGAGGTATGTCGGGGCACCAGGGACTTCCTTTCTAGGGTATACCTGGTTTCCCGGCTATTAGTACCCGAGACGGCGTGCGGTTTTAGTCGGTTCGAGTCCGACATGCCACCGATATGTGGTATCCGAGGGGATCTCCGCACGGAAAAAAAAACAAAGAAAAGGGAGACAGACACACAATTCCTATTATGTGTTCTAAAAAACAATGTCAATTGATCTCACACGTACTCTCAGCAAATCATCTTCAGAATTTCATTACGAAATAGACTACTGACAGTCTAGGAGCACCCAAGCGAGCGAGTTAACTTTTAGCCAAACATGGTTATTTTTTTACCCTAATTATAGTAAAAAAAAAGTGCTTCTTCAATCAGACGGACCAATAGGTACTTCATTTCGGCCTCTTCGAGTTACTGTAGTGTCAATCCCGTTTTCTTATCCAAGGCGCATGGTGTCTCCCACTCTCCCTCCTTCGGTCTACCCGTTTTTTACCCTATTTTACCTTCCTTATTTGTTAAATATCCGTGTGTTGATTAAGAATACGGAGTTTTATTAAAATACTTTTTTTTTGTAAATACCTACATAGTATACATGGAAAACACTAAACTCCGTAACCAATATTTGCAGATCATACAAACATTTGTTCATGCCCGGAAATCGAACCCAAGACCTTAGCTCAGCTGTAGCATACGCTACCACTGTACCACCGAGGCAGTTAAAATAAAATGTCCTAAAATATAGTTTATCTTAGCATTACATTCATTTTTAATAAAAAAAGTAAGATTTATTACCTTTTTTTGGATGCGGCGGAATAGAACCGTTTGGACCGACCCCCTTCAAGGGTCACTATACACTACACTACACCACTACACTTGAGGGGAGTCTATGGACAGCAGTCGACATCTTTTAGTTGAGATGATGATATTGCTATTAACTTTTTTACAAAAATATGTCACACCATATTCTTTACAACATAGTACCGCTAATTGCATTCTGTACGCATTGTTAACATCCTGTACTCATTAATGGGTATCCTTGACCATTATTCCTCATCATGGTGCTGAATTTACTCCGAAACTGAATGATGACATTAATGTTGAAAATGTTAGTCCAGAGGGTCCACTTAACTATTTGTAATTTTCGAAAATTTACTCTAGAACAGTTCTTGAATAATTATATATCAATGATTAGTATAGATTCTGGACCAGGTATAATAACATTCATTGTCACGTATAGATTGACATCGTGGCTAAGGTCACAATTATGAAACCTACATAGTTAAATTTGTAGGAATTTACATAACGCGTTTTAGGAAATACGGTTTGTTTATACCAAGCTAACACGAGTAGTGGCAACAGTGCGTGAAGTTAAGACAGTTTTGGTTTATCGCAACTAATTGTCTAGTTATCTGTATGGCAGTAAAAAGGTTTATCTTATTGTTTCAACCACTAAAGTGTTGGAAACGGTTAAAACCATGTTAAGTGGTTAGGAAACTAAAATTTTCCTAAAAATATTTAGCACTCACCTAGTTACGAAATGTAAAAATGTAGAGGATACAATACGAAAAAGAAATGATCTGCTACTCAAGGCAGCTAGGCCTAATATTATCTTTGCAATCTCACAATCGAGATGCGCAGTACGCAGTTTTTTTTTAAATAGTCTTCAATGCTCTATCACGAAGGGTATAAGTGTTAAGAAAAGGGTGTACACTGTTCCAACGATATTAGTATATTCATTCATATATGCATAATAATGAGTAGTTCATATAGCATTATGTTTCTACTGAGTAAATTCACATCTGATAGACTTGCCAAAAGCAGATTTTTTTTACATAAATTACTTTTTATTCCAAATCATAAATAGTTTTCTATTTTAATGAACCCTGGATATTTTCTACAAATACCATCAAAATGTGAACCTAATGACCGACGACCGATGCGAATGTTATATTATAAGAACATACTCAGAATATACCATAGAAGAATTATGATTATGTTATCAACTTAATCCAAATCTTGAGGTCAGTGTATTCAGCAATAAACAATCGTGAGATATGATACGAGTTAGATAACTGTCACGTTAATACGTTAAACGTGACTATTGCAGCGAATTGTTTTAATTGGCGTCAAGGGAATATCGCCTAACGTCTTATTGGGAGACACACGATCACGACACACCGCCTACGTGACACAAGGCTGTTATTTTATATTATGTCAGTCACTGAATTATACTTTATAGCTATTGAGAAAAAAATTAAATTGCGTAAGTTTTTTTACACCACAAGCATAAGCATTTCTTTTTTTGGGCTACGAACAATTATAGTTTTGTAGTTTTTGAGTGATTAATGTTTTATCAAATGTTGTACTCGTAAATATAAATAAATTACCTTTTAAAATCCCTACCTAAAACCTTTTAAAATCTTTTTAGAAAAACGAATACTAATAACAAGAGGCAAAACCGAGATGCGCTTGAAACTTTCCATTTGTCAATCTCTTTACCTTGAAAAATATTCTATTTATAAGTTATTTGTTAGAATATTGAAATCTAGATTGAAATTTTACAATTCAACAAAACACTTTTTGCTCTGAAAATAAGTTAAATAAAACTTAAACTCAAATACGGTGAGTGATTTTGTGGTTCATTGCAGATAAACATTGTATTGTATTCAAATTTCGGATAGATGTCGTATTTAAATAGACGAGAAAAAAATTTACTTGGGTGACAATTGCAGTATCAGTAAAAAACTAAGCGAACATCAATGAATGCAAAACCAATTTGGCTGAAATGTGAGTTATGTATATTTTATTGTCTTCATAAACTTTTTTTTTGTAATATTTTAAAACTCTGAACATTCCGTACTCACTTTATGTATCATATCGTCTTAAGCCAGCTCTTCGACTAAACCTTTATAAAAAGAAGGTAAAAACTCGTAAAATACGAGAAACCGCATTGAAAATAAAATACGAGGGCATTTCCTACATTTACTTAATGGATTGGTACAACAAATCTTAGTGACATTTGGCCCATCTATATCGCTATATATTTTTGAAGAGGGTATGCGAAGGGAAAAAATTCATTTCATTCAATACATAAATTCTGGACTAAATATATAGAAATAAATATATATACATAGTATCTATGTATTATTATGTGAAAAGATTCCTTTTAAGCAATTTTCGTAGACGTAAATATTCGAATTTAGAAGAGGTGCAGAAAGCAAAATTCTTTAATAAATACATAATAAAACTACATGCCCTGACTGACTGACTCATTAAAGCATAGACAAAACAGCAGAGGCTAAAAACTGGAAATTTTGGTTGCTAATACTTTTTATGATGGAAGCACTCACTAAAAAAGATTTTCTGAAAATTTCACCTCTAAGGGGGTAAAATAAAGGATGAACGGTTGTATGGAAGTTCGTCATTTACAAAGTTTGAAACACGAAATAGGATTAACACGGGAGTGTAAAAATAGTGAGTTTAATATATATTAATAACTTCCGTACGGAATTTAAATATTTATAGTTGATCGGTCAGGAATTAAATAATAGTCATAATTGGCGGTGGATCTGATTGGACAGAGCGCAATAAATAAAAATCTATGTAATGGGGTTAGATGATAAACTATATAATTATTTCGTCGAGTTTTGTAGATTTCACTATCACACAGGTCATCTACTAATAGATATTACCTATACCTAAGCGTGAACTAATTTGCACAATAATTTCCTGCGACATAGTGGTGTGATAAAACCATATCATTTCAACATATTTCAAATCAATTGAATACAGCATAATACGAGATACGCAGTTTTTTACTTATATCAGTTTACATTTATCTTCAGATGCATAAATTTTAATGTATTTTATAAACTGCACACTTTATTTTTGAGTTTTTATTCGAGTTTTACACTAAAAATAAGCTCATAGAATACATAGTATAATATATACAAACATAATATAGTGTTGATGTGAATCCATTTCATCCTAAAAGTATTTAGCTTAGCTGGTGCATATGGTGGTGTAATTTAAGTATTGTGTCACTACGTGATTAGCATTACTTCTAACACAATGAGTAGATTTTTAATAAGCTAATGCACTTTTAAAGAAAATATTCAGATTTACTACAAAACATTTTAAAGTAGGTTTTCCTGGCATCATCGTAGATGAAACTACAATCAATTGCTGCTAAATTACGGAACCAAAACGGTAATCTATATCTAACCGACTAATATTTGAATCGAATCGAAGTCAAAATTTACGGGGACTTGCAATGAACTTTGTATAAATTCTAAATGGCACTCTGTGCTAATTGCTTTGTAAAACGTCATTGTTAGAGTCGTTGACAGCACGCACAAACGGTCACGAATCCGTCCCAACTGTCATAACTTGCTTCATTTATTATCGGTAAGGTAAAGTTTTGAAACTCCCCAGAGAACGTTGGTGCCGGAGCCTTGTCGTCTGTTAGTCATTAAATCAATTTAAAGTAATAAATCATGGTTAACTTCAGCTCTTCGGATAAACTTTTCGACCATGAAAATTTGTTTGGTTGTGGTTATGGTCTTAAATTTGCAGAATATTTAAGAATCTATCTTGTTAATGAGTGGTCCATCAATTCAAATAACCAATTAACGCATCAATTATTATTTTTAAACGAGAATTTAGGGTTAGGTACTTCCTATATTATCTACCTACATAGCTCTAAATAGAAGAGGAAATAATTGGAAACTTTTAAAATGAACCTAATAAGAAAAGAAGAGCATATTTCTGGAAATATGTTTAACTTGATTAAGGTAATAGTTTTTTGTTTTCAAATTAACAGTATCACTCGAGTGAGCCATAACCCTATTGAAACACCTTAACGCCAGTTTTAATCGCTACTGAAGACTGTGACATTAATGACATTACATAATTTTAAGTTACAATCAAAGTAAACTTCTTTACAAATACGTTAGACGTGAACATTCTGTTCTCAAGCTAATCAACATTTTTATAAGACGAAGTTAAAGAAAATTATTATATGAAACATGTCACTTGAAAATTAAAAGTATCACACATCAAAATGAAAAGAAAATAACGATTATAAAATTGATCTATCTAAATAAAGTTGTTTGAAGAGTGGTTCATGTCACTTGTAATCGAAAACTTTCTTTTTTATCTGTCAAGTGTCAACTGTCAATAGAGAGGATGTCATTATATTGCGGAACCGATGAAGTATTTATGCCTTTATTGCCTAACCGGTTTTAAATGTTATTTAGTTGAATGAATAAATGACTCTTGTATTAGGGCTAGCGTGTGACTAATTTAATGACAAAAAAGATACAAAATGCTTATTGTATTGAACTACTATATTATCTGTTATTCACATCACATCACATCAACAGCCTTTAATAGTCCACTGCTGGACATAGGCCTCTCCTTAGAAAGAAGGTTTTGGCCTACTATACCACGCTGGCCAGACGGGTTGGTATAGGGTTTGTGTTAAGTTTTCCTTCTTATTGCAGTGCTGGTGTCCTGCGTTGTTTTGCCCTTAGTCGGCTCTTACGACACCCACGGGATGAATTGGGGTAGTGACATTCCGTATTCTTAATCCGTCACTACACGGACATTATCTGTTATTACTATATTTTATTACAAAAAACAAAAAAAACTTTTTAACCGAACAAAAATAACATTGCAAAGCTGGTGAATAGGCTAAGCGTACAAATATATTTTGTATTTTTAATTGATTAACAGTTCCTTTACGATGGTCGGACCGTTGACATAGCGCTCCACACGCTGGCAGAATGTCCGGCGTGGGTGGAGCAGAGGCGAGACCTCGTGGCAGCCATCGGAGTGGGCGTCGTCTACCCGCCGTAGATGGCCCGAGGAGGGTACACTTGGTTCCCCGACTACTGGTACCTGAGAAGGCTTGCGATTTTAGTCGATTCGAGTCCGACATTACCACCGGTAAGTGGTATCCGAGAGGATTTCACAGGAAAAAAAAGGATAAGTAATTGTGTGCTGAGCACGATTATTTTTCTTGTACCTTTGTGTAATTTATCTATAATATATATTTAGAAATATTTAAGTATGTTTATCAGCAGTCTAGCTACTATAGTACAGGTTCTGCCTAGTTTTGGATCAGACTACCGTGTGTAAGATGTCCAAAGTTATTATTATTATTCGATGATAAATAATCAACACAGGATGTAAACTTTATATACTGTAAAATGTTTATGTATGATGTTTTTACACTTATATTATAATATTCATTTAAAATATCTCAATAATCACTGTAAATGTTCGCGGTATACTTTCGTCACTATTACAGTTTCGAATAGATCGATTATACTCACCAAATCGATTACGTTTTGAAATTTGTTCACGTAGCGCATGATAATATAAATCATAATTTATTTTTTTCCTATTCAGTATTAAATATAATAAGTAGATACTTGAGTTTCTTCACACATTCATCGAAATTGTTGTATGTCGTAAGAACCGTACGTCGTACGTCGGTACGTCGTACCGCAGAATAGGCAATTTCATACGGGGACAATTTACTACTTATGTAGGTATATGTTATTTCCTTAACATTACATCTGTTGCTTATATTGTGACACGTTACAGATATCCTTAATTTAAAACTTATTGAAAATTCTATTGTACTTGTTACTTAGGGCACACTGAAAGTTTCTGGATTCTGATAAATAAGACTAAATATAAGACTAAGACTAATTACAATACATTTATTATTTTTTAATATCAATTATATATTATGATTTTAATTTATTTAAAATTAATATTTTAATTTATATTCTCCCCCAATTAATGCATTTTTGCATAATAAAGCAGTAGAAAGCAGTTGCACCAGTGTTAAATTACTGTAAAAGTTAAGTCATGAGGTATCCATCGAGTGTAAAGCTTCCGAACCTTCAGATGCACATGTAAAATGTTTGGCACTTTACATTCCAATGCCTAACAAAGCACGAATTTGCTGGCGAGTAATTTTTTTGTCAGTTTCAATAAGTTGTAGTACGGTGTCAATATCAGAGTCTGTAAACGCAGTCGCCGGCTGACCTTTACGTACCTCGTCACGGAGAAGATCACGTCCACGTCTAAATCCTCCAAACCACGAATACACAGAGCTGCGACATGGTGCTTCAACACCAAATGCCATTTAAAGTCTCTGGCAACTCTTTTGTTGATGAAAACGAAAATCATAAAAAATCATTAAACGTAAATTTGCCCGAGTTAAATTCATTTTAATTGCGACATACAATTTTCGATAGAACGTCACAATGAAAAAACAAATGACAGTCTCGCAAATCAAAAAGTAACATGTTTCCAAAGAGTTCCATTTTCGAAATCCATAATTGTTTTTTCAATCTTTTATTGTAAGTGGCCAGAACCAAAGACTTTCAATATGCCCCACGTATTAAAATTAAACACTAGCTTTTAACACTTTTGTACTTGTCTTAGACATATATTTTTAAAAAGTGTTAAATACAACTATTCGTTCGGAAGTTATGACCGTTTTAATTTACGGATATTACAGCTCTTATTTCGCAAACTATTCAACTGATCATGAGATTTTTTTGCTGTATATCCTAAATATAATAGTTTGTCATTTCATCCTGTCACCGAAACTCTACTGAAGTTGTCTCCCTTGCTATTGCAAGGGAGACAACTTTTTGGTTTTGGTAACTTATTAGTTATTCTATGTTTTTGACCAATAATCATTTTAAAATGAACTATAATTTATACAAAAGTACCCAAGTAGATATCCACTTCAGTAACGATAAAGTATTACAATCAATATCTTGACATGTGTCTGCTCAAATCTAACTACTCAACCATACACAGTGATCTTTCGTTGATCAGAAAACTAGGGTATAAATAATAATACAAAATAAAATAACCTAAGAATCATATGAATATCTTAGACGTTGCTGACATGAAACTAATCTATGTGCCGATATCTCTCACAAAGACTCACGACATCGTCTAAGTGCATTGATCTTGATCCCAGCTGATGCTTACTCCAGTCATCCAGTACTTAATCAGAGCGCCTTAACAGTGCACGTATCCTCGCATTGCAGACAACAGTCACGACAAATAATTTAAATTTGTTACCAGCCTTATGGTCATCGGTTTAAATGAAATCTCGTCAAAGCAATGGCTTTTTGATGTGAACATAACTAGTACACATTACTTAGAGGTGCAGGATATGAGACCATTAATGTCTGACAGCTAGTCAGGCCGGCTAAGGTAAATAAATAATAATTTGAATTGAAGTGAAATTGAATAGTTTATGTTTGAAGTAAAATTTATTAGATAATTGTTTGACAACGTTTTAAATATACAATTGTTGAAACTAAAAAATAAAAATATCATCAAAAAACAGAGAAGCCATTTTTTATATATTTTATTTCTATATTCAGATTTTCATGTTTGTTATTTTTGAATAATAATATTTAATCCTTTTACAGCAATACTCGAGAAATCCCATTACGTTGGTGATTCTAAAATAAACTAGTGTGTGAACACGCAAGCCCACATCTTCAGCACCTGCTAATTAAACCCCTAGTCATCGAGAGATACTCTCACGCTCCAATTGTGCACTGAAACTCAATTAGCTTTAAAAACAAGTCACGTTATCTTACATGCTATATCGAATCGATTTACGTAAAAATTTGCCCCATAACTATCGCCACCGTTGCCTTAACCTTAATAAGTGGTCCGTATACAACGCATTGTATAGGGTGTTAGATCGACAGTGATACCTTACCGATTTACGCCGTACAGTGTTCGCCCGCATATTTGGTTTTACTTTTAGGTGAGCGTGCGCGAGCGCAGCCACGCACTACTCTTCCGTTAAAGCCGCTCAGTGCAACAACGACACTGGCCGAGAACGAACTTAGAACCTCGAATCGTACGCCGCGTCGAGACCGCGACGAACCACGATTGTGAACTGTGAACTTACGGACTTTGTTGTGCCAATTATTTTTGTGATTGTGTTTGTTTGGCATATTCACGGTAAGTTACATTTTACTGGCGCTCTAAGTGTAGATTAACTTTCTTTACATAAAATAACCGTTGCGCTCTCTCCGTTTAAAGACGAAGAAAGCCGTGAATAGTCGAGGCGGTTGTTGATAAATAAATTTAATACAGAGATGCGTAAAAATTCCCCATACAAAATATGATTTTTTAGTAATCTTCCTGTTGTTTAATAAACCTTGTAATTGTTATTTCAAAGCGATTGCTATTAATCAAATAAATATAGTTTACTTAATAAAAGAAAAGTGTGGTACTTTAAAATTTAAATTTGTGGCGAATTTGTCAAACTTAGTATTCCTGCTAAAAACAACAAAAAAATACCACAAAAAAACACGAGTAAAATAAAGAAAAATATATTTTTATGTTTCTAGAAAGAAAAGTTATAGAATTATAATTGTCCTTCGTCGTACCTATATTAATGTAAAATAACTCTTTATTTTGTTTTAAAAAAAAGTAAAAAAAAATTAAAAGCATATTGTGTATTAAAAAAATGATAATAAAAAAGCATAAAATTCCTAGATATCGAAACCAAATTAGCATGCCTGTAACAATATTTTTTTCTCATTTCATAATAGCGATACGGTTCGGTCTAAATGTGTAACATTATTGAGCCATAACCGACTACATTCTTTTAGCAATTCAAGTGAAAACCGTATTTTTTAACATTGTAATTTATGTGTTAAATTATTTTATGTTAAACTTTAAGATACAGGACAACAATATATATTTGGTTACTTTCATTGTTTTTCGTTCTGTTTATGTTATTAGAAGTACCTTAAATGAAAACAAATTTACAATCAAATTTACATGGATATTGTAGTTCATAAATATAAATGAATGTTGCATAAATATACAAAACTGTATAAATTAAACAGTTTTTGAATGAACAGTGTTAAACAAAATAAGATTTCACAAGACAATTTTAATAATTAAAGCAGTTATTTAAAAAAAGAAAGTCAGTAGTATACCTTTTTATTAAAAGTAATAATATATTGTTTTGGTGGCATAATAGATAATTTTGGATAAAGTGATAAGATTATTAAATAAAAAGTTTAAAGTGTGTCTCGTTTTCACTTGATCTCAATATCCCACGTTTCGTTCTCGATACTCGAGTCAATGCGATCATCGCGACCTACAAAACATAGAAAAGAAACACTCTCACTGTCATGCAGTTAGAGGACCGCTTTATGCAATATAATATAATTCATGAATAGCAAATAATCATTATTTATTTAACTCAGTTTCGAATAAAGCGTAGTTCGTAAATATGTGTATTTAATATAAGAAATACCTATTTAAAAACAGGTTACAATTTTTTCACCCTCTTAAACTTTTTTTTTAGTTTAAATGTTTGTAGAAAAAAAACGATTTCAATTACAATCTATTTTTCATACTACCTTTGAAACTAATCTAATTTTCATATTAACATAACAATCGGAATATTACTGTAAAAGTTCAGTTGAAGAAAAGATAGTGCGTATAAATAATTTAGTGATTGGCTTGCGTGGGAACGCAATTTGCACTTAACCTCAACAAATTCTGTTTTGTGTGTTAGCTCTTTATTTCCGAATTTAATTGCTGGGCCTCTGCAATTATATGAATAGGAATTGATGCGTGAAAATGACAAAGAAACTTTACCACTTATTGTATATCGCAAATTTTGTTTTTCAAATTATTTTAACTGACAATTCTTACTCAAAAATGTTGATGACAAGTAATAACATACAAAAGACAGTAATACATATACAAATTTTGCTTTGTATAGAAAAATTGTTACCAAGAAATAGCTAACCATTAAAACCTTCTGAATGCTTCAGAAAACTTTATTAAAAGCATCATAAATGTGACGGACATAATTAAGAATAATCTAATATTTACATATAAAATAATGAGTTCTTATGAATTTGAATCTAGCTCAGGATTTATGCCGTATAAACCTTTTTTTTTAAGCTAACTTACGTATCTACTGAATACATCATACACAAAGTTTAACAGTGCATGTTCTAAACTATAGACAAACTAAATGGTTTACATGACAGCGATTAAGTAGAAACTTGTATTTTTATAGCCAAAACTGTATTGCAAATTGTTTAATTACGGCTCTATGAATATTTCATACACGAGTTATTACAAAGGCCATTGACGAAGGTAAAATTCTACATTTAAGTAACTTTAATAGTAGTACTATTCACGTTTCCAAATTTGCTCTTGTACTGTTTTGCAATTATGACACAATAGCATTAATTTATTAATCGAGTAAACTAATTATAGGGACCTTGGTTAGTTTACTCGACTGCGCACTAAAATAGGGTAGGTAAAGATTTTACACAATGTGTTAAATGTAGTGTGTAATTATAATACATAGCTATTTATTGGAACAAGTAATTTGTATGGTATGTGTAAGCTCCTTTGTGGTATATGAGACGTAAAATACAATTCGTGTTTCTTCACGCATGTTCATGTTATTAAATAGGGTATTTATTGTAGTTATCGGCCATTGACCCGCTTCTTAATAGGTAATTTAACGAATTTAGAAATGAATTTAGAAATATAGCAGTAAAGGATGAACATTTATGCTAAGATCTTGTTTTGTTTGATTGTTAATTTTACATTAACATTACGTACATACAATAACAGAAGTTGTGTTAATTTTATTCCATCAGTAGGATTAATTGACAAAACTAGGAAATTTCTTGATCCACAAAACCTTCAGCGTCTTTGATCTGTGAAATTTACATTTTTTAGTTCAACGGATGAATTTCGTTGAGTCGTTTGAACTAAAAAATATGTTAATACAAATGAATATATAACATCAATTGAATATTTCCTACCTCTTAAATATCTGTTATAAAAAACAAACTAAACTTATTTTTTGATAAAACACGGAAAGTAAATTTTTACACCATCTATAATAGATATAGTTTAGCATGAAATTTAACGTAGATATATTCTCACTAACTTAAGTCGAAACTCATTGAAAACATTTCAATATTAAAGTTATTAATCATATTGTTAAGTAAATAGCGTTTGTCAAACTTTGTAACTTAGTAACCTATTCGAAATTGAAATAATAATTTGAAGTTAGCATATTACTCTGAAACAGAACTAGTTGATACAGTTGTGTATATTTGGGGAATATAATATGTAGTTATTCATATCTCGCAAACAAAGTTACCAACTAACTAAATTAAAGATACTCACTGCTCGTAAACTTTCTTTGATTTAGTTAGACATACACATTACGTGACTCTCAAGCGTATAAACATTTGAGCTATAATAATTTATACGTAATTAATAAAATGAAACATACTCAGCCTTAACCACACAAAAGAGGAGGTCTTTTCCGTTAATAAAATTTACAATTGTAAATAAAAACTACAAGGATTTGCAACTCATGCAAGGTCATCATAGAAAAAACGACTTATACGATTCTAAGTAATCTTTCATCTTAAACACGGGAATTATGATTAAAGCTATATGCTGGGTATAAGTATTAAAGGTCAAAAGAATGATTTTTAATTATTTTCATACCTGTTAAATTTTGTCGAAACCAATAAATTCCAATTGTAAATGCGTTTTCATTAACTATGTGTAAAAATAGTTTTTTGTTGAAAGTGTATGACAGTATATGATTCTGATAATCCTCTTCCTCTATAGCAGTTTGTTCCACGTTTCTGTGCCATCCTATATCATATAATATATCTAATGAAAAGTAAAACTATAGGAGACGTAGAATGACTTCAATACGATGATGTAAGATTATGATAATCGGTACAATTCTGTAATACTCAGATAAAGATAATCCGTAACAATATTTTAATTCAATTCGATCTGCCTTTTTCTGAATGGATAAAACACTTTCTCTTAATAAATTAGAAGTGTATGCATTTTATCCGATATGGAAAAGGAGGTCGTTCTTGATTCGACTGAGTAGCCGTTTATAAAAATAAATAAAAACCAATGAATTGCTTATATTTAAAGTATTTCCTATTAAATTTTTAATAAAATATTCCATCCAGGTACAAAAAATTAAGGAATGAAAACGACGCAGCATATTACAATTTATCATTGAAATCAGGGATAATTTTAGTAAATGTAAGTAGTCTTCTCTTTTTGCTGTGTTTTTGTTTAGTGCACATGTTACTTTTTTATTTATTAGGGAAAACAACGTTTACTTAAAGGTATATAGATATTTGAAATATGTATAGCCATATTATGCGATGGCCTTTTTTTTCTATAGTTGTAATGTATTGTTCCAAAATCATTCGGCCCACAAAAAAATATTGCCATTTAACAAAAAAAAATACAGTTTATGTTGTTGTGATTGGAAATGGCTTTTAGAAGGAATATTATTAAATACATTATTGATAGTTTAGCATGCAAAATTTAGAAAGTTCGATCATTGAATTATTTCTACACAATCTAAGGCACGGTCCAATTGAGCTACCCAAAATTGACCTCGTTTGAAAAATGTTGTATTGATAAAAGTACGCAAAAATACGCATACGTAAATGTAAGACCCCACTTTGCTTATGATTACGTAAACTAAATTTACGGTCAGCCATAAAACAAGTGCAGTCACGCACCAGAGCCATCAACAACATGACAACTTCGTCAATAATTATTATATCTATTACATGAAGTCTGCCATGCATATTGTTATTACATAAGCATAAGCTTAAATAAATGTGTCGTTAACAGCCTTGACTGCATCGTACACCTACACACCATCAAGCTCATTCTGCAGGTATACCATACCTACAGAACTGAAGTATTTTATATACGTTACTGATTTAACGATTTTATTGAGATACTATGAAATTCATTTCTTTCTCTTTTCCCACTTTAAGATTTTACTGGCAGAGCTACTGTGTCCTCATTTTTTTTTTTTGTTTTTAAAAAGACAGCTCTCGCACTAGGAATAAATCCTGTTTCGCTGGGGACTTTACAAACATACATGAAACGGACACAAAGTACACCCAGATTTACAATTTGTGGATCACACAAAGTGTTGTTCCATTTGGGGTTTGAACCCACAACACTCGGGGTAATAGGAAGCGGCGTGGCGAACGCCTCAACCACTACGCCATCCGTGCAGTCAATGAATCAAGTGATATTTAACAATTAGTTTATTTTATAAATCATCATGGTATTAGTAGCCAAATTTCCATTTTACATTTACAGGATAAAAAACATAAATATACAAACTGACATTTCACAACACAATTTGGCATTCGGAATTCCGATTTCAGCCGCAAACCCATCGTTGTATGAAATACTGTCCTAAAAATAATTGGGTACTTTTTATAACATAACATAATAACAGTAACAGTTTTTTACATTCATTAATTTTTAAACCGCAATCATTTAATTTCACCATCATACTTTTTAGAGGTATTTACTACTTAAGTAAATAAATTACTGTAACAAATTACCTAAAACTAGTATCGGATTTCCTTAATAGTTCCTTAATTTCACTAGTTATCAATCAAGTAGATGCAACTATATGCCAGTCAAACTGGTATAAAACAGCGTCAATCTAGAGTTGCTTTCAGCAACCGATATCGGAAACAAAGTCCTCCAAACAAGTGAAGATTCGCAGTTGGTATGTGAAAGTACCACTACAATAAAATATTCTAGACACGCGAAGATATGAGACCGGTAGAGCACCTGCACGTAGCGGTATACTGACGCAACTAATTATACATAACGCCTCAATAGACGAATCGACCTACACGATCTACAAAACGAAGCGAAAGTCAGACGTAATATTTAAAACATGCGAACACTGATCAAATGGGCTTTGGGAGGTGAAATCTACAAAACAATAGGAAAGCATTTCTTGAATACCTTAACATCTCCAAATACTATATATCTCAAAAGCAAAGTTTTTTTTGTATCCTTCCGATAGTTAACGATTTAGTAACTTAAAAACCGCTGATTCAATTGCATAATTCTTCATTGAATTTTTTCCTCTATATCATTCAGATACGAAAATTTTGCATTTGATGTTTAAATTATCAATTGTGAAGAGTATAGATATAATTAGAGATTAGTAGAAGCAAATTCCACAAGCAAGATCTCAAAGTAAAATTTAATGAAGTGGCATACTTCTAAAATTCATGAAATCAACAATTACATAGATAAAAGAAAAAAAATTAACATCGGTAATTTCATAATATGAGCAATAAACTTCAGGTGTGACTCCTATTTAAATAATATAATACCTACTCTTAGATATACTGACCAGCAATATCTAGGATTCTAGGATCGAAATAGAGCACAGCTTGAATATTCTAGAATGGATTTCTCAATAAATACACATCATACATAATATTGAACGATACAGTAGACGTTATGCATCAAAATATCTTACCTATTTACCTTACCTATATTATATATTTCTTTTCTATTTAATAAGTGTCAGTTTTATAATAAAGTTAACTGTTATTATTATTTCAATAAATAAATTAAAATTTCAAAATCGTACTCTGCAATTCTAATTGTAACTTAGTAAACCGATTGACATTCTAAAAGGTATAAAGCCTACATTTATAGCAATATGCGTTGCTTAAATTTGGTGCATAAATTAAAATACTCCTTTATTCATAACGTGAATTGCTTCAATAAGTCTAATAGCGAATGCAGGAGTGCAAGATTATTGCCACTTAATGACGAGCCAACTGTTTAGGATTTAAGCGTTTTAATAAGTAATAAGTAAATTATTACAAATTTGGCCGCCTTTGTATCACTGATGTTACTTTAATAAAACCGTTCTAGATACTGTTTGTACTTTTAATGATGACAAGTTGTACTAATGCAATTTGCCTATAAGTATGCAACTGTAAAATCAATGCTCTAGTTTTAACTTGTACTAGGTAATTATGTTTTATATGGTGACGTTTTTTTTAAATTTGTTATGATGTTCCAAATAAAGAATAAAAGCCACTAAACATTTAAAAAAAAAAGATATCGTTCTCGTTAAGGTCTTGTTGAATATATTTATAAAACAGAAACCGAAGGAATGGAGAGCTCAGCCTTCAATAGAAGGGAGGCCATTAAAAAACTAAGTAAGTATACCATGTTACTGGTTAAAAAAATAAAAATGTATACATTTGAAAGTTTCTTTAATCTAAGAAATCAAAAAAAAAAAGACTCATTTAAATGCATAGCATGCCCTTTCAGTTCCTTCGACTCGTTATCTTCAAGTTAAGACAAAGGACAAACAAAGAGTATAGAAGGCACTCTCTACTTTTAGCGCTGACATAAATTGTATAATGTCCTCATGGTTCGAGGTACTCCGCGAGAGAAGTCAATGCACCTTCACGAAGTTCACTGCTCCTCCTGAGATATTCCTGCCGCGTGCTGAATGTTAAAACTTATTTATCGCGTAAAGTATGTGGCAGTTGAGGTTTTACCGAACAACTTTTGAATTCACTGCTAAAATATATTTGGGAAATTGAAGTTCTAAAGATGCATCGGGTCAGAAGCAAGCAGACGAATCACATATTTTTCTCGTGTTCAACTCGTTGAAATGGAAAATATTTGTCACAAATGTTCACAAATCACTTTTCCCGGTCTAACTTTTTACCGAAGAATGTTTCTTCAAATTTTTTTTGAAATCTTAACATGTGAATACCACATAATGTATAATGATAATTTTAAATTGGTACCGCAAGTTAAGTAATAAAACGTCTGTGGTGTTCTGGTCTTAAATAACCTTATATTTATGTGTGATTTAGCTTTATAACTACGAAGACTTTAAAAACCTAATGATTTCATTTTAAAGGTCTAATATCAAACCCGTCAAGTATAAACAAGCTTATAACTCAAAGGTCTAGCGAGTTCGAGTCGACTCGAGTGGGTTCTACGAATTTTTGTTCAAGAGTTAGCAAATACTAGTTATTCACTATTTTTGTATATTTCTTTAGCAGATAGTGTCTTGTTTACGCTTCCTACTGCATTTTCTATTGATTCTTGAAGGTTTTCAATGAGGCAAAAAAAAAAATACTGTGTCAGTGAAGATAAAAATATGTTTTACACTTTTATTATACCTGTCTTAGTGGGCGAATGTAATGGAATGTTTCAATTTAATTCTTACGCAGAAGCAGACATCCGTATAACTTAAAAGTTTGAACACGTTTTAAGAACAGAAGTATTGCATAACTATGATCTGATATTATCACATTCAAAGAGTGTATTCTACTCGTATTTCTAAAAATAGGTAAGTTTCCTACTAAAATGAACATATTTCGGTAAATCTAGTCATAACTTCACTTATTGTTTGAGGAATATATGAACTTGATTATTTAACCGATGTTAATTCTTCATCACATATCTGTTTTATGACGTCAGATCAGGGTTTGTTTCTTTATTAAAAATAGTACAACGATAATATTAAATAATATAAAAATAGTTTCATTTAGTCTAAGAATTAATTACAGTATTAATATACAGTAAGTTAGAAATAAAATAATAACCTTTTTTTGTGTTCGAAACCTTTACCGATGTTATCTAATTTTAGGTGTTTAATGTACCCATAATATTGGCATTACGTCATGACTAACATCATCGCACAAAAAATAAGTTGGCAGATTAGTTTTTATTAAACGTTATTCAAAATGGTTTTCGAGAGATGGAAATTTTAATTCTTTGGCTCCAGCCGCTAACGAAACATGAGCCTAGATGGTAGCCATGGTGCTAAGCTCGTATCGTATTTTTGTACAAATATTTTAGAGAAACTTAATAATGAGTAGGTCTGCACGTAATGTTTTAAGCGGTCGACACGCCGCTCACTACTACACTGAGTGTTATGGGTCTGATCCCCACATGGGACTACACTTTGTGTGATCCACAAATTATTGTTCTGAGTCTGGGTGTTCTTTGTGCCTGTTTCATGTATGTTTGTAAAGTCCCCCGCGACACAGAATATATTCCTAATGCGGGAGTTGGATTTTAAAAGACAGTTATCAATTCGACTGCACGGACGGCGTATTGGTTTAAAGGGTCGCCCTGCCGCTTCCTATAACGCTGTGTATTGTGGGTTCGATCCCCATATGGGACGACACTTTGTATGATCCACAAATTATCGTTCTGAGTGGTGGGTGTTCTTTGTGTCCGTTTCACATGAAATGTTTGTAAAGTCCCCTGCGACACAAAATATATTCCTAATCCGAGTTGTCTTTAAAAATATGAAATACAAAAAGTTTCGAAGTACTAAAATAGTGACAAAAAAATATAATTATATCACGCATTGCAAAATATGCAACAGGAAAAACATGCAAACATTTGGAAGCGGTCAAAAACATGAAAACCAGCCTTATTGAAGGCGGTTAAAAGTTTTGTTCGCAATCTCATCAAATAAAAACGGCTTAACAACTGAGCAAAGAGCTTTTCAAATATCAAGGGTGTCGCTCTAACACCTTTTGTGTGACCTGTTCAAATAGCCGCATACAGTAGCCCGCAGGGTACTTTATTTTAGTGTTACCATTCTACAATTTGATCGTTTGCTGTAAGAAATTGCTAAAGAGAAAATTATTAAAATATTTGTTACCATATTAAACGGAAACATTAGAAAAGGTATAAATACATATTTGTCGCAAGGCTGATTTCGCTTATATAAAGAAGTAAGAAGGTCCTAACTCGGTCAAGTCGACGGATGCATTCCTATACTGCTCTTGACATTCCACCTTGGCTAAGTAACTACTTAATATGTACAACAATAAAGATTATGTGGGCAATTTAATATACACTACGGTAGTTATTACTTGTTTTTCTTAAAACCAGATATAATATACCAAGCTTATCGTGTTTAATGTGAGTGCCAACCGTAAGCTTTGTTTGTAAGCATATTAGAGAAATAATATCCATGTATAAAAAGTTTCGTTGTTTATTTAATATTTAAATGTCTGTGAACTTTTTGTACCAAACTATAAAGAGAAATCTATAAGAATATTATCGGACCTGTCATCATAGGTATAAAAGTTGGATTACAAGGAGAGCGGATGAATGACGCTGAAATACTAAGACAGACAAGGGCAGGAATGAATATATATTCATTCCTCTCCTTATCCGTCTTAGTTAGACTATAAATGTATATATGACTATGTCTTGTATGTACTAAATGGATCTTGCGTGTAGCAGTAGTATATCAAAAGCGCCAGAAAATAGACATAAAATTACATAATAGACAAAATATTAGTGTGTTATATTTACAAGCTGACAGATACAAAAGTAGAGGATGACCAAAGATAAAATGGAAGCAATTGTTTAACCCCTTTCATGAGTTATATTTAAAGAGATTTTATTGACAGGAAGTAAGCAAGTTTTCATTTTGTTCGTGTAAATATGATGAAAGTGGTTTAAAAAAAGTTGAATTTTCGTTCTTTATACTTTTTAATTGATTATAAATAATTACAGATAGGTAATAAGAAAGTAAACAACAAGTACTTATCAACAATGTTATTAGTAACCATGTAGGTATTGGTAGGTATTTCCCTTATACACAACAGAGTACAAACAGCTCTTGGTTTTAGGGATAGGCTTCCCTTTAATGTATAACGAAAACAATACGACCAACACGTTAAAATCAACTTGCTTATTATTTACAACAAGATCGATCGTGCTACAGAGTTAACTAAACTCACCTCTGACATAACATTTAGACAAGTCATAAAACATTATTACTACGAAGGTTCTTTTAAAACGTATGTTTTAACTGTATTTTGTATTTAAAGTTAAAAACAATATAATTAAAAAACTGATGACGTAATATTACAAAAAACGTTCGTTGCTACTAATAAATCAGATGTTATTAAAGGCTTAGATAGTTTTATAAATCGACGAAGTTAGACCGATAAAATAAGAAAATTAAGGCTTGGTAACAAAGCGTGTTCTAACAAATCCTTAGGTCGTCTAGGAGTCAAACAATTACTTTCAAGATTTATAGGGGTTAAAGTTGGAATCACTTTCTTAGAAGATTTATGAACTCAAGATGTCTATAGAAATTCTCTATTGCCATTAGTTTAATAGATAGTTTATCTTTATTCAACTATGCTTCTACGGAGTTCATTTGTGAAATGAAGTTCGCAGTGCAACGTCTCTTTTATCCACATTCTTCCACACTACATTGCATTGTACAAATAAAAGTTCTGTTTTTCTCTTTGTATATTATTTCAGTAGCTGACAAGAAACGGGTATATACAATATTAAATGTATATACAGTTCCAACTTCTTTACCTCTAAATTTTACATTGTTTATTCTTCATACTAAAATCCTATAAAGCGTTGAGTAAGTCAATTCAGGTAGTAGCAACAGTTAAATAAAAATATTGCTAATAATAGTTTAATAATATATCTCACAAACGGCCCTAAGGTATACAGAAATTCTGTTTTTTTCCTATTTGTCAAAACACTTTGGGGGTCTTCGCTTGCGTGATTATGTATTTTTTCGTGTTTTTAGCTTTTAAAATAACGAACTTTTATGCAACAGTTCATCCTCTTAGGAGTAAAATTTTCAAAAACCCTTTTTAGTGGGTGCTTACAATTTAAAAAGCATAAGCTGCCATAATTTAAAGTTATGAGCCCAAGTGGTTTAAGCTCTGCGTTGATGAATCAGTCAATCGGACCAAATAATTTTATATGTACAGATTTTCTTAATTTAAATCATTATGTTCTTTATTGCTGTAGAAATACGACAAATAAAACTTCTCGTCTATAACATCAAATGAATTGACATTCATAAAACGTAGTCCCTCTACAAACAATAATTTTGCTGATAATACAATAGCGTGTGACACAGAGTTATTATATTTGCAATACTTTGTAATCTTTTTGTTCATTGAACAAAATTTTCAATTAAGAATAACGTGGGATATTAAGTGTATACCCATTTCATCATGTCAACAAACCAGTGTTTTTTTATTAGTTTATTTATTTTTATAAGTTTTACTGTAATTGCAGCTAAAGCAGTAGTCATAAAAACAATAGCGCTAACAGTGCTACTTGTTTTTGCAGTAGACTTTTATTTATCTACTATTATTACACTAAAATAAAAATAATAAATATTGTTTTGAACTAGATATAAATAAGTAATGTTTGTAAACTTATAACGTAAATTCTTTAACAAATTTCTCTAAAATACGACGACGCGAAGTTGCTGCAACGAACTCGTGTGACGAGGCCAGTGTCCACATTTAACAGTCGGCAAACTTTATCCTCGTGAGATACAATAGTGTTACTCGAAACTAATCAAATACATTTTCTGCAAAACTGGATTTATTTACTTTTAAAAAGAAATATATATAAGTTGTAGATATGATGTTTCAAAATATTTTTTAAAATTTGACAGCTCTTGGAGTTAAAAACAGACTATAAATTAACATCAAAAAGAAATCTTTGTATTTATCCTATCTCTCGATAGCATTGGGTAAACCAAATTAAACTCCTTAGTCTCCACCAAAATATTCCAGAAGTATTCTATGTTCTTCAATCTATGGTATCAATAACTTATGTACCGTAAGTAAACTGACCCTGTAAACAATTAATGGAACACTAATTTCAATAAAAAAAAACCAAGAATGAATCGTACACAAAAAAATGGGTTCATAGTTCATAGCCCACAGGTACCCAGCTAAGACTAAATTAATCAATGACGTAATTCTAAGGCAATCTTTTATAAGCTGTTTCAAAACGAAAGGTGAACTCGATCGTGGTGCAGGTACTAAATAAACCAGTAGGGCTGAGTGCATTCACACGAACCTTTTAAGATACCCCTCTTAAACGTTATTTATTTTCGCCCACATAAATTGGAATGCCTAAACTGCATCTTTTTGTGAGCTTAATTTTTTTGTTTTTTAAGAGACTTTAAATAGAAATAAATTTTCGATTTGGTCATTTTTATCGCACTCTTTGAACCGATTATCAGTAAAGAACTATCTCAGAAGAGACTTTCACGACAATAGCCTTGCCCAATATCACATAAGCGAGATCATAATTAGTAAAATGTAGTCGATTAATACCTCTCTGCTTACTCCTTCTGGAATATGTATAGTCGTGAGTGTAGTAAACTCGTGCAGTCAGACCTGTCAGTAAAATTTTAAATAGAAGACGATCCTTCTATACTTTCCTAACGAATTCTTTCCAAACGATTTCTAAATGTATGGACCGTAATTACAATGCAATCGCATCGCTTCATTAATTTCAGAGTTACAGAATAAATTTATACGCATCTAGAGCATTTAACTCAACACAATTACCTATTTCAACAGGTTTGTTCTTTAATTTGATGATACCGATTGATGATGTTACAACAAAGACTTGTGTGGATTACATTACAGTTCTTTTTTGTTGCCACAATCACAATAAATCATTCGTAATTTGTCATTCAGTCAATAAAAATCGATTCGTTGTGCTATTCATAGACGGAGGTAACTTTTCGTCATCTTGAATAACTCAAACTGAATTACGATTGCTGTCCACTATTACGAGAGTATAAAATATAAACTTCACCGATATGATGTAGGTATTGTCTACGAATATTCTTCGTTTTTTACTTCCTTGTATTATTAAAAATTTAGTCTAATATGAGTCGAATATTTCAAGTACTAGTATTTTATATATTTAAAAAAATGCTTGGAACCTTCAAAACAATTAATTTACATAAAAAACATACATAAATTCAAGGAAACTACCGGTTTTATTAAAACATTCTCCTTTTTTTGAAGGAAATAATAAAAAAAAATGTTTATTAAATCAGTTGCTTTTTTTTCAGTTTCAATGTTAATTTCTAATAAAAAAATAAAAAAAACTACAACCTTGTAATATCGTTCTTTATACTCGTAGCGCAGTAATAACTGAAAATAGATATTTAATCATACAACAAGAGATTTTCGAAAGCCTGAAGTTGTTTGCTATCATTGTCAACATAATTTACTTACATACATGATTTTAATAAAGTTTTAAATTGCATTCTGTAAATAAACTCTACGTTGGTGCTCTTTTTTGCCTTTTTTCAGCGTCCATATGTAAGCTAGGGATAAAAGCTGAAATGCTGTAACGAATACTTTTAGTCGGCTTAAAACCAGACGCAAATGAAACCGACGACTATTTTTTAAATATCTTCTTAAAAAATGCTTAAATTAAAAACATTATTAGTATTTAAAATATATGTATTTTATTCGAAAATACCAACTATGTGTACCACTTCAGATATGTAGACAATATTGTACAATCTGTACTACGAATTTATGTACGAACGTCATCGTTGACAACCGGGATAGGTTGAAGGAAAATAATCAACTTATTTTAAATATAAACCTAAAAAAAACGAAAAGGATTTTAGAATAGTCAGAAAGAATGCACAATCTAATAGACATGGAGAGCCCATGTATTTTTTAAATATTTAGTCCGTAATATAATTTAAAAAAATAAGACTTTAAAATTAAAAACAAAACAATAGTTGAATTGCTAATAATACTTTTTAATAAATCTAAGGGTGGTTGATTTTTACTCGATGATACAAAATGTCAGAGAAATTGATTACGGGGTTTTAAAATTAGCATTATTTGCCATCCATATTAACATAAATAAGAATTATAACAACTGAGCAGCAACGATGTACACATTAAGGCCTGGCCCTTTTATTCAATGAGCTTACATTCTCTGTGGTGGGGAAGCTCCAGATTTTTTTATGCGAGTCATAAATAGCTACGTTTTTTTAATTACTAATTAAGGAGTAAATGACAGTGCCATATAGAAAAATTAAAAATTGACACTCACTCATAAATGCGTTTATTTCAAATAATGAAATAAAGGCATTTGTATTTTTTTATTTTAAAACCATCGATTATGCTGACAGAAATAAAAAAAAGTCTTGATGATTATTTTAAGAACTTCAGAAAGTGAAATAGTACGAGTATTATGCTCACTTCCGTTTTTTTAAGTATTAAATATAGTATTCTTTATTTTTTAAAGCTTTCAACAGTTCAAGTTGAGTTGTTCAGAAACGTTCTAGACTACAGCTTCAGTACTTTGCTTTTAAGGTGAAAGAAACGTGAAATTCTTTATTTAGATATGGGACACCAAAATTATCAGGCATTTGGCAGGATTTGACACCAATATTATATTATCACTTCCGACTTCCGCAGATTAATTGCGAACTCACAATATTGTATACAATCATGAATAGCACTTTTCAAAATCTCCTTGTATTTTGTGTACTTCTTTTGTTTTTTATATTTCTTTTGTTCTCAATGCAACTTATTGAGAACAATAGAAATTCATATAAGTGAGAACTATTACATAGAATTCGACACATGAAAACTTCCGTGAGCTAGTTAGTACACAATTGTTTTGTCGCTATTTTCTCTTATGTGTTTAATGAGCGACCTTTCCGAACGTTTAAACAATTTTTACTCACAACCTCAATTATTTACAAAATAAAAACTTACATATAAATTTATAGTGCTTTTGTTAATTTATGCTATAGTTTTGTGTTTTTTTGGGCGTCTGTACTTCCAAAGGAAAAACGGAACCGAACGGAACAATATACTCAAGTCTACAGTTGCTTGCAGCTGTGTAAAAATCAAACCTCTAAGTTAACGTAAAAAACAAGCGGCCGTTTATGATGCAAAAAACGCATATTTCGACACTCTTAAGGGAATTAAAAATTATATGGTATTCCCGTTGACCTAGAACTATAAAAGGCTTAATTTCACTAATGAAACACAATAATAAAAGTAATTATAGGTTTTAGAAACTTAATTTCGATAATTAATGAAACGGGAAAAGCTCGGCAAAAATTCGAGACTCCATTCCTGATCTTTGTATTTAAAATATGTACATACAAATTTGTACGGAACCCTCGGTGGGCGAGTCCGACTCCGCGCAAGTCTGGATTTTTTAGAGAAAGTGTCTTGCAATATTTTCTTGTTACAGATATAACAAAGGTAAATTCAGTCGGTCTCCTTTTGTTTATTTCTAAAGTAGTTTATCTCAAAGAATGAGCATTTATCTGTAGCACCTTATGATTTCTAAGAGAGCTGTGAGAACTGGAGACGAAATAATGAGAGGCTAAGTTATTTTTCATAGTGTACTTTCTTTTCTTCTCAAAGATCACTGCCATTCTGTAGTGGTAATCTTTGGTTGTTCACACAAAGTTAGTCAGTTAACAAGCAAATGTAGCAAATGTAACCTGCTCGAAACTCCGGCGGTTCATGGTTATGTGTAATTCATATTGATCTAGTTAAGTCCTATTGTTAATTGTATAAATGCTTTCGTTGTTCATTTTAAGATCTATTCGTGTGAAAATGATAAGAGAAAAAAAAGAAGGACATAGGCATGCTATTAGCTGTTAACAATAACGTCCATCTCCAGAATTCTTAACCCTAACTCCTGCAGTTCATAAATCTGCAAAATCTGCTTGCTAGCACGAACAAAAGAATGCAGATGGTGGTGTCTTTTTCATGTTTTCTGTGATGGTGGTAATTTTTCAAGCAATCCTGTGCTCTTTTTTGCTTAATAATGTTCAAAGAAATAAGGATATAACAATGGTACAGTCAGAATTAGTTACGTTAATGTCTAGAACATTTTGAGCATTTTCATTTCTGTTTACTACAAAGCACAAAGCTCTACAACTATGAATGAAAATATTGCATTCAGCAACAGCCATAATCTTCCTCTGTAATGTGCTTTACAAAGCAGTGGCTTGCCATTGTGCTGCATAAAAAGTTTATTTTAATGTTTAACGTTTAATCGCACCACTTACCCGTTTAATGCAAGTTGTGCATGTACCATCGTTGTTCTCATTTTAAATAGAAAAGCATGTACTGTAAATAAATATAAAATAATATTCTGGGACAAGTTATACATACATCGCTATTTAAACCCGAACTAAGCAGAGCTGGTATTATGACTTCTAATAAACAGACTACACCTGAACAGTAGATAACACTATTGCAAGAAAAAATATTTACTCTGAGCGACTCCGACATGGCAGACGAATGAATACCATCGCGTCCTGAGGTTATCGTCTTCTTAATTCTAAGGTATTTCTCTACAGTAATTTGGACATAAACTTAGTGCAATGTATTATTATTTACATAAAAATACAACATTAATACTTGAGAAATAATAAGATAAGACAAAGAACGCTTTGTTCTTTGTTTAATCTTATTATTGTACACATTTCGTCAATGCAATATTCTAAACACAAGGTTTTTAAAATTAAATAGTTTTGCAACAATTTATAATGTTTAGACCATAAACCAAAATAACATTTGCGAATTCTGAATTATACGTAAAATTTAAAAAAACTAAATTAAGGTACATACAGACCATTCCTCTTTGGAGTTCGCAAAAACATACGTCCTTGTTATCCGTAAGCTTTGCGAAAGAAGATTTAGCAAAAGTTATGCAAAAGTACTATTATGGACGACGTTTCGGCTGAATTGCACTTAAGATTCAAATAAAGATTAAGCATAGATCCCAAGTTTTGGTGGCTATTTTGTGTTAACTGGTTTAAAGAGTTTTAACTAACAAAATGACGATGTGAATTGTCCTTGTCAAGTTTCATTTACACGCCGATTTTGGTAACCAAGTGTCATTGCATTAATGTAATCATGTTTTGCTGGTTATTTCGCATATTTTATTCTGTTTAATCTGTTGGTGCAAACTAAGTTTTAGTGTATAATTCTAGGAAGGTAAAAATATTATTCGTTTAATATTATAAGAAACTCGAACAAATATACTGGTAACTTCATCTCATAGGGTCCATAGAGAGTTTGATGCAAGGTATGACGGTCAGTCTACTGTTTTTTTTTCTTTTTGTTGGTAAGATGGGTCACCGAGCACGTGGCACGTGGGCACCACGGTAGTTGACAATGAGATTGGCAATGCAAAAGTGATGCCATAAATAAAGAATGTTCGACAATTAAAAAAAAAATACTTTCACATATTTTGTATTTTTTTATGAGTATGCTATTGCTTCCAACCATAGTCCACGGCTGCACTTAGTAATGCTTTTTATACATTTTTCTTTAATGTGGATATTTCTGAAAATCTTGGATAATTTTCAGCATTAATGGGTCAGTTGCTACAAATCAATAACAAATTCCTAAAATTTGTAGCTTTATATTATTTCTGAAATATATAATTATACTATACAATATTTAAATACAACCACACCTTTCTGTACCACTCTGTACAGATTACATTAAAATTTCATAGACTAAACGTAGGTGAACAAAAAACCACTTAACTGTACTTAACACGGTGATACAGGCGCTTCGGTGTAGCCTCATTAACCTATGTCAAGTTTGTTTTGTATTTTATAAACATGGAACTTACATTTCTTAGATGGATAAACAATTTTAAAAAATGTGTTGATGACAAATTCACAGGTGTTTAATAAAACGTATCACAGCAGCTCCATATGTGCACATCCATCTTTTATTGTGATGATGTAAAAGAGCACACTGCCATTTAGTTGAGGAAAACGTATTTTATTACACTTAAAGAGTAAAATAGGAAAATTACATAAAAAAGAGTATGGTTTTTGTGGAGTTGAGTGAAACAAGTTTTATTTATTAGTTTAACGGTGTCAAGTGCGTGCAAAGATAACTCTGTGGCCTCTATATTCCCCGCACACACATACAGGTACGCAAGTTCCGTCTGTTTGCAGTCTGCAGTCTCAATCCGCTTCCCCATCTGATAGTTTCGAGGCACCCTAGCTCCCTTCCTCTGTTCCCTTAAACCAAATTTACCTAGCTCATTTGTAAATTATTATAAAATGTAAATTATTAAATTTATTACTTTTTCAAGAAGAGTTCGTATTGGGTATGCATTCACCCACAAAAGAGGTAATCTCAATATAAGATCAAACGTGGTTCAAAAAAATGACAATTTATTTAAATAATATTGATATGAATTGTTTACTTTAATTTATGGCATTTAAATCAATATCTTTCTTTATAACGTAATAAGTCTATTGTAATAAAATTATAATGATTATAGATACAGACAATCTTATTTTAGAATAAAAAACAAAAACGAAATGAAAAATAAAAAAAATGACATTGGCGGCGTGGAGACGGAGATCAAAGACCGAGTTAAAAAAGAAGAAAGGCTTTTCTCAACTGCTTTTATTTTTAGAATCTTAATCGTTTATTATTTATGAGAGTCTTAACAGGCATTATTACTTACTTTTATTGGACAGTTTTGTTTCCAGAATCGACACAGAAAAGAAAATACATCCGAGTTCAGCTCATATAGTGTCAAAGAAAACAAAAATAATTATTTAATCTCTTAAATCAGATGAATCAATTTCTCTTTAAATATCTTGGTGAAAAGTACTTATTTTTTAATGTAGTGAAAGTATTTATAATCCCATTCGAATTGGATTTTTTTACTCTATCACTCACAATAAAAAGTTAAACGTGATTTTGTAACTTAAAACAACTGGTAGGAATTGTTGTTGCAACTTAACAGCGAAGCGTACGATAAACAATGCAGTGCTTATTAGCTATACAGTGCAAATACTAAAAGAAAATATCTTTAGAAGAAAGTTGTTAAAAGAAAATAAAGAAGACATTTCTAGTGATTTTCAAAGTTGTTGAATACTTGTTGATTGTTGACACGATGTTCCCGCCGCTGGTACACTTTTCTGAATAATGAAAATTTTATGATAATCTGAAATACTTATACGGTACGCTCTAGTAGTTAGTGATTTTGATTATCTGATATATATCCTGGTTCGATTCCCACCCAGAACAATTAATTATGTGATGAGCACGATAATTTGTTGTGTGTTTGGCTGTAATTTATCTGTAATAAATGTGTATTTAAAAATATATAAGTATGTTTATCAGCACCCTGGTTACCATAACATACGGTCTACCAAGTTTGGGATCAGACAGCCTTGATCAGACAGCGAGATGTTCGATGTTATTATAGGTTACTATTTTATAGAAGAGGTGATGTCTTTGTGACTGTGAAATATGAGATATATACCGCGTGCTAGCCGCGGACTATCGCTGGTTGGTTCATCAGTAGTTTATCGCAGTCCACTGCTGGACTTAGGCCTCTCCCATCGCATGCCACTTATATCGATTTTGGGAAAGATTTTGTGATTTTTTCCTGGTTGGTTCGTTGAGGACATACCGCAGCAGAATCAACGGTTCACCTATTTCAAGCGCGCCGACTAATATCGAATAAAGAACACGCGGTACTCTGTGTGATTTTAGTCCACATTGGATACTCATGAGGATGTCCAAAACGAAAAAAGCATTTATAATATTAAGGAAGTACGAGACTACTACAAATATTTAAAAACTCCAAGGACATATTATTTTATTTTTATTCTAATAAATAATTTAAATTGAAAATAACCGAAAAAATCTTTATTTTGAAAGTACTGATAAAAGTATTGAAGGTTAATTATTAAAAGTTATTAAAAAACCTGATACGTCTTTTGTTTGTTGTCAGTATTCTCCGCAAAGGTCAAATAGTCTTAGGTGCATAAATATAAAAAAAAGTTTTTCTGAAAGTGACATACATTAGCAAGTTTGACACACAAAATCTTACCTAGACCGAGAAAAAGTTGTGGTGGGTTAAGTATTTCCAAAGCCTTACACTGACAGTAGGCACTTGGAATCCTGACGATCATGTTCTCTAAAAGAAATGCACCTAGTTGATAGTTTTCCCAATAACTTGATATTTCAGTATTGCTCTACTCACTGCATTTATTGTCTTCTGCTTAAATAAATTCTAGTAATACTTAACAGGAAACTTGAAAATAACCAGTAGTATAAAATAGCCTGGTATTATTATTAAGTTACCTAAACAGTTCTTTTAAGAGCGAGCCATGTGTTTTTTTTATTTAAGAGTATAATCATAAAAAAAATCATTGCATTAGTAAGTACTTAACATGCTACTCAGGTAATACTAAACCAACTGACTATATACACAACAAGACTAGGTAACAATCTAAGCTTACGTAATATATTTCAAGATCAAAGAAGTTATATTGTAAATTTTAGTTACCTCACGAGGTCCTTGCCTCAACTCCGATGATTTTTAAATCAACTATTAATACTAACAGGAAAATCAGAATTACTAAGGTTTCTCCACTATAAAGTTTCAATTAAATAATGCGTGGAAACCTTACCTCTAATTACCTTAAATTAATTTCCTAAGAGAATCAAAGCAATTACCTTGAAGAATTGAACAGGTATTGTTTGCTGAAATGTGATAACTAAATCACGTCTATATTTACGGATATTAATAAGCCTTTACTGATGGTTTATGTACATATTTTCCAATAATATGTATGTGTTTATAAATATATAAGTATGTTTATCAGCAGTCTGGTTGCCATAGTACAGGCTCTGCCTAGTTTATAATCAGCCGGCCGTGTGTGAGATGTGTGAATATATTATTATAATGAAAATTTACCTTCTACGGATGGTAGTTCTGAAAAGAATTCATAGTGCAATATATTTATACATATATACTTTTTAACAATTACTCATATAAAAATGAAATTCTTCAAATAGCAATCGTCAAATAATTATAGGTAACTATTACTGCGATGCCTAGGGCTCAGCCCAATACTGCAAGGCGCCAGGTCTACTGGTGGTCGCCGGAGATCGCACGGCTGCGTCAAGCCTGCGTGACCGCGCGCCGCCGGTGGTCCAGGTTCCGCAGGAGGCGTCGCCGCCCCGAAGATGCGGCAGCGAGAGAGGCGGAGCTGTTAGCGGGTTACAGGGTTGCCAAGAGGACCCTTCAGGCAGCGATAAAGCGGGCCAAGAGCGAGGCCCGCCGCGAGATGCTGGAGACACTGGAGCGGGATCCGTGGGGACGCCCCTACCGTATGGTTAGGGGCAAGATGCGCCCATGGGCCCCGCCGCTCACACGGTGTCTTCAGCCAGAGCTGCTTGAGAGGGTCGTTGGCTCCCTGTTCCCAACGCGAGTGGTGGAGCATACTCCGCCACAGATGGCTCCGCCTCCGGCGCTTGAGGCGCCTAACGTGGATGACGACGACGTGCCTGAGGTCACTGGGGTGGAACTAAGGGTGGCGGTGTTACGGCTTAAAGCCAAAAACACCGCCCCGGGACCCGATGGCATTCCTGGCCGAGCGTGGGTCCTGGCCTTAGTCGACGAGGCTCTCGAGCCCCGACTGCGAGGGTTCTTCAGCGCATGCCTCGAGCGGGGCCAGTTTCCGAAATTGTGGAGGACGGGGAAACTGGTCCTCATCCGAAAGGAGGGGCGCACGGCGGACTCAGCGTCCGCCTACTGGCCCATAGTGTTGCTTGACGAGGTGTGCAAGCTCTTTAAAAGAGTGATTGCAAGGCGCCTCGTCAAGCATCTCGTGATGGTTGGGCCGGATCTGGCGGACAACCAGTACGGTTTCCGTCAGGGGCGCTCCACCGTGGATGCGATCATGCGCGTGAAGGCTCTGGCGGAGGAAGCAGTCTCCCGGGGTGAAGGTGGTGTTGGCGGTGTCCTTGGACATCGCCAACGCGTTCAACACTATGCCCTGGAGCTGCATCAGGGAGGCGCTCGTGTATCAACGAAGTGCCTCTCTACCTCCGCCGCATAGTCGGGGCATATTTGTCGGAGAGAGCCGTCGTCTACCCCAGTAGGACCGGTCTCGGTAGGCGTGAAATGTCGTGCGGTGTTTCCGCAGGGGTCGGTGTTAGGGCCACTCTTGTGGAACATCGGCTACGACTGGGTGCTTCGTGGTACCTTCTTGGATGGTGTCGCCGTCGTGTGCTACGCGGACGACACCCTCGTGACGGCGCGCGGCAAGACGCACCACGAGGCAACCCTGAGGGCCACGGCGGGGTTGCCCAAGTCGTTGAGCGTATCCGGCGGCTGGGTCTCGAGGTGGCTCTGCACAAGTCCGAGGCCCTGTTCTTCCACGGGCTTCGGAGGAAGCCGCCTGAGGGATCTAGGCCTCACGGTAGGAGGCACTCGCATCGGCATCGAGCCCTCGATCAGGTATCTGGGGCTCGTACTCGATGGCCGATGGGACTTCGGATATCATTTCCGAGGTCTGGTCCCTAAGTTGGTTGGGGCAGCGCGTGCGTTGGCGCGGCTGCTGCCCAACATGAAGGGACCCGATGACTCCTGCCGTGAGGCTCTACTCGGGGGTTGTGCGGTCCATGGCCCTTTACGGTGCCCGGTATGGGCGGGGGCCCTGAGGCCAGCAACGTCGCGATACTGCGACGACCGCAGCGAATGCTGGCCATCAGGATCATAAGGGGGTACCGCACGATCTCCTTTGAGTCAGCGAGTCTCCTGGCCGGAACTCCACCGTGGGACCTGGAGGCGAGAGCCCTTGCGGCACTGTATCAGTGGCGCAAGGAGGCGCAGGAGTTGGGTCGATGCCCCGAGATTCGAGAAATCGATGACCGGAATCCCAACTCCGCCAGGTCATCATAGGGGAGTGGAGCGAACGACTCGGGCAACCGAGCGCTGGGCACGCCGTCATTGCGGCGGTAAGACCCGTTATGGAGGATTGGCTCGAGGAGGCGTCACGGGACCCTCTCATACCGATTGACGCAGGTGATCACTGGGAAGGGATGTTTCGGAGATCACCTGTGTCTGATCCGCAAGGAGCCAACGCCTGAGTGCCACCACTGCGATGGCCAGACCGTGGACACGGCTCTCCACACGCTGGCAGAGTGCCCGGCGTGGGTTGAGCAGAGGCGAGACCTCGTGGCGGTCATCGGAGTGGGAGTTCTCTCGCTCGATAGCCTGATTGCGGCTATCGTGCGGAGCGAGAGTGCGTGGAACTCTGCCGTCTCCTTCTGCGAGCAAGAAGGAAACGGCGGAGCGGGACCGGGAGAGGTTTAGAACTCTCCCGGCCCGCCAGGCCCGGGCACGGGCCAGGCAGCGCAGGCGACTCAGGCGCCGGAGGTCGCAGAACGACCTCCGTCCTCCATAAGCGCAGGCCTGGGGGTGACAGGTGGGCCATCTGTCACCCTAGCAGAAGCAGGCCGGGGTGGCGGCGAGCGCGTTGCGAAGCGCGCTCGCTTCCAGGGAGCACAGGGAACATGGGGTTCCCACACGGGGCGGGGGTCGTCTACTCGTGTGTAGATGACCCGAGGTATGTCGGGGCACCAGGGCCTTCCTTTCTAGGGTATACCTGGTTCCCCGGCTATTAGTACCCGAGACGGAGTGCGGTTTTAGTCGGTTCGAGTCCGACATGCCACAGACAGGTGGTATCCGAGGGGATTTCCGCACGGAAAAAAAAAAAAAAAAAAAAAAAAAAGGTAACTATTACTAGTTCTATGATATATTGTGTCTTACCTTTACAATTTTTCTCTTAAATATCTCTTATACTCATATGTTTTATATAAAAATAATTTTATGAAAATGTTGACAAGTATTATTTTGAAATGGGAGTTAAGTAGCTATCTATCATAAACTTTTGTGATATTCCAATTTCATTTATATTTGATTTAATTTTCTATGGCTTTGAAAAAATCTTTTATAATTTTTTAATTGCATTTTTTGATGTCTTGTAATTGAGAAAACATAAGACTTAACTTAAAATATTTGGATGTATTTGTCTAAGTCTATGTCTATGTCTATGTCTGAGACATGTATTTCTCATAGAATATCGCAATAAGTAAATAAAATACAACATAGTTCTTTGTAGTAATGGCAAATAACATAAACACCATTAGAATATTCCAATAAGTCCGTAACCATTATTGCCTATAAACGATTGGTAATTCGCGACCGAACAGGTTTCGCTATGAAGGATTTATTCTATACAGAATCTATGTCAAGATCAAGGAGTAAAAACGAGTTTATTAGTCATCGTATAATGTTTACACATAAACGTCAGTGACCCACAAAAATGCATGTGTGTATAAATAGACCCATTTATACTTATCAAAACAGGTTTTTTTTAAATGATCAGAGATCACAATAATAAAGATATCAACAATTTTTTTTATTTATCTTAGGAATCAATTTGTTCCGTCCTGATCAAAAATGTTAGAGGCAAGTTTTTTAAAATATACGAGGTAATACTCTTATAGTCATTACATACTTACTACAATGGTTTAGACTGTGCATCAAAAAAGTTTCACTTAAGTATTTCATCAATTGATATTTAAATTACATTTTTGAAGCTATTATGAAGGATCCATTTAAAATGTTTCAGAAAAAGTATTTCTATATTTGAAACAGTCTTTGTAGCTATGTATAAAAGAAAAGCTGTTATCATGCCATATTTCTTCGATGGACGTATCTGATATTTATCAAACGTGTCTATTAAAAATAGTCTTACACAAGGCACAATTTCTTACCTTTACCTCTAAGGTCTGATGATTTATTTAAATGTGAAATGAATAATATCCTTCAAAATGAGTATAGGGAACTTCTAATAGAACACTTTGTTACATTTCACTATATTTCAGAAGAATCTGTCTCCATTAGATGTTGACTCAAAAATGGTCCCAAGTCAAGAAAAGTCTTATACTTTTTTTTAACTTGGGACCATTTTCGGGTCAACTAATACTTACTAATACTTTATGAATTATAATTATATAACCCTTAACTATAATTCACTAAGTATAAAAATATTGTTCTTAAAATTATCTTTATTTAAGGACTAAAGATATTCCAGGCGCGAAACAAATTACAAACAAACACGTATCCAATTTGCTAGGAGGATAACACAAAATAATGGCAGACTCGATACTTAATAAAGTTCGAGACTTAATGTTAGCTGGAGATTACGGGGAGGCAAGAGGTGCGCCGGTAACAGCTACATACAACGGACTACACAGTCTACCCATTCCTTTACTTAACAAGTTTGACCTGACTCGCCCATGCAGTTTTATATAACTTGAGAACAAAATGAGCTAGGAGTACCTCCGTTATAACTTTTAAATTTGATGAACAGCAACTTTAATATTGTGAGAATATTTTTCACTCGTTGCATTTTACTTTGATGATGCAATGCTCTTATGACTTGAAGTACTTGTGAAGAAATTGCTTTCATTTTGAAACTGGTCCCTTTGAAAAATACAGATGTGGTTAAGTTTTTTATTAACTTTTGTGTAAGTACATTTAATTTTAAAATGATACTTGTTTTTCAAGTAATTAGTAACAGGACAGTCAGGTCAGTCTATCATATGGCTAGGTGACCATTCTTATCACACCCTTCGTGCCTTAGAAAGCACGTTAAGCCGTCGGTTCTGGTAGCCATACGAACATCTTTGGCTAATGTTACGGGTAGTTGGAGCTTTAAAAAGCCCGATAACAGTCTTTCTACAGAACTATTGCCTAGTATTTGGGTTGTGGCAGTCTGATGGCTCGCTGCACGTAAAAAAATCGAGGTTCAGCCGTATCGTAGTCGACTTAAATCCGACAACCAAGTTTGGGAAAGAAAGGTCGGAGGAAGAAGTACATAATGTCAACCTTTTTCATACATTTACGGCAGATTATCTGCACTGACGAAAAATTTAGTGGGCAATAAAATATTGGCAATATTCTACGATCAATACTAAAAAAACGGTAAAATCTAAGTTGAAATCATATTTAAGGCGATCTCGCAAATAGCCAGTACAATATAGGAACTCATATTTAAAAATGTTATATATGGTATAAAGGAAGACAATAACAAAAATAAAGTAAAATTGAATACAATAAGAAATAAAATAATGTGTATATTTTAAGTAAGTGGAAATTTTAATTTTTACAGCAGTTTAGGCATCTGTTTTTATAAATATTAAAACAATAAAAGTAAAGTAACAGAGTTCTACTGCAGCAGTGCTGCACATTAATGACTGTATTGTGAAATTTTTATGTATTATAATTTTGTAACTATAATTATGTAACTATAATATAATGAGTACTTTTAAAACGGAAGGATGTATAAAATGACTTATTTTAGTATTTTTTTGAATATTAAACTAATTAAGGTTATGGAATGCGAATTGTATAAACAATGAACTAGTTTACTCTACTTATTTTAAATGTGTGCTCCGTTTTCTGTAAATAACAAATAGCTATTGAGATGCGTTTTAGCTAAATAGAATTATTTATATATTTATTTGTCACCAATAACATACAAACACTTCATTATTATAAAAAAAACGAAAAAAATAAAATTAGAAACATACAGTGAATATTGAAAATAAATAGATTAGATGTATGGTACTTTTACTAAAATCAAAGTAGTTACTTAGTTATTATTTAATGAAAAACTAATTTTCTTTCAACTAAACTTGTTGAACTAGAGTAACCCTCTCAATACAACGTGGCGATAGCGTTAGTTGTGAGGCATCGCACTTGCAATGAAGATGTTATAAGTTTGAGATTCATCAAGTAGAATGCCCTTTGATTGAAACTTTTCTATGAATATGAATAAGAAAAAATGAAGTTAACATCACCACAATGTTTTTTTAAGAGAAACCAGTGTTAAGCAGATCTTGCGTTGATTTTCACTGAGTGAGTAAGGTTACTAGAGTTCCACACTTCTTTTCTCGCTCACTCATACTCTCCGTTAGACCATACTGAAGTGGTATAAGACTAGCATTATAGCCTCATGAATCATCATCAGCCTAATCTTCATGAAGAATAATAGTAATTCTTATAGCACTGAAAACTTTATTGTTAGAAATGCTAAGCAATTTTGAACAGAAAAGGTATTATATTCAAAATCTCCTATAGCACACACAAAAAAACGATAATAATACGAAATAGTAAGAAGTAGACCTTTACAATTTCTTTGTCATAAATCCTATCAAACTTAAGTGAGATCTGGCAATTCTAGTCATCAATAGTATCAAACTATCTTGTAGCCTTTTGTAGAATACAGGCGTTTCCATGGTTTAGTTACCGAGATAGCCCAATCGTATAAATATAATCAATTCTGATTCTAAAACCTAAGACAAATATGTATGCCTGACATGTGTGTAAAAATCTGTGTAAAAATCATTTTATTCGCATATATGGCTTCCTGACTTTGATGACTTTCCAACGAAAGTGGCGAGGCTCGCTAAATTTGATGCGGGCTTAAAAGAGTTTATCGATGCTCATCTGTTAAGGTTATATAATCTTACACTGGTTTATTCCTCGGATTTATTCCGTGGATGTTATAATAAAGAAAAAATATTTCATACGATATACAACAAATTACTACACACAACTATTAAGTGAAAAATTATATTTTTCACAGAAACATATACTTCGTTCAGGAATGGAAACCCATGTATGCACCGGTAATTAAAGTTTTTTCTATCGTCCTAGTTAAGGGGATATAAAGTTATTTGAGATATCCTGTATAACATTATATTTATTACACACACATAATTCAAAAGCATTCCATTTTATTTTACATTCTAGGATAAGTACTTATTTCTGTAAATTATTTTGATTGCACCTTTATAAAGAATTTATATTCGACAAAATCTATATAATTTTCACCTAATGTTTGGTTCGTTCCGTAAATTTATTATGTTTAGTTAGTTGCTCCATTTAACAGATTGATTGAGGACCAAATACCTTAACAATCTAATGTAACAACGATTACGAGTGAATGTGCAACATGCACACGATCAGGAAAAAATTACTGTAATTTGTTCTTCTGGTACTTATTACTTACTGTAACAGAACGTGTTGTTAAATGAACTGGGAAAACTTAATTATTTTATGTACTTATATGTTATTATTTTTATGTAGAATTATGCAGACGAGCAAACTAGTCACGGTGATGGAAAGTGAATATATCCGCCCATGAACGCCTGTAACTCAGGAGTCACAAACGCGTTGCCGGCCTTTTAGGAAGGAGTACGCTCTTTTCTTAAAGGTTTGAAGGTCGTGTCGGTCCGGAAATACCGCAGACCATAACTTGTTCCACAGAGGTTATATTCTTATCATACTACTACCTATTTACATTTGTATCTGTGTCCATAAGTTTTTAATTTCAAAACAAGAGCTATCTCTCATCGAATCCGTTATCGTTTTTGTACCGATTCATAACTTGTTAAGGACAACAAAATATGTGTATGAACATTCAATTGGTGAATCTCGGTGAGTCTTTTGGAGGCCGTTTCAGGTCCTTATCATCATTCTGTAGATGAGATAATAAGGAATTTTGTTTTTATTTAGTTTTCAGATTTCCCTTTAAGTCCTATTATAAGGAAAGAGCCTTTATAACATGTATACATCAGCTCAAGAACAGTTTTACAGACATATTTCATTGTTTGTTTAGTGAACACATCAAGCACTTTTATAAGCCAGCTATCCATACTTTTTAAACAATTGTGGCAAAATATTTTTAATATTAAATAATTTATAACAATTACTTAAACAACTTCGAAGTAATTTATCTAGAATCATTAGTGAAGGTGAGTTGAGCTGAATCTTAGTTGCGACCGCCCGATGGTCCGGTTGGACAAGCCCGAGTACAGTAATTATAGACCGGCTGTTTGTCGCGGCACGCGTGCCACGGCTAGATTTAACCTAACTGTGCTACTAAGCTTCAGAACAAAATACTAAACTGAAATTGTTTTTTTTTTCAAGCTTTGTGTTTGTACTCGTAAGTACATTAGGATCATCTCAAAAACATACTTTTTAGTTAATGTTGGACTTTAATTAAAAATGAACAAAGTGCAGTGGTTGTACTTACTATCGGATTCAATTGTAATAATTGGATAAACTGTTTGTTTATTTACCACAAATATCTTGGAAAACATAGTATGAGATTTGACTTTTCGCCAGTTGATTTTTCATGAAAAAATGGAGTGTGAATTAGACTGAGTAAGAGTCCAATCAGAGACTAAACTATTAAAATAATATATGTTGGTTGTGTACCTTTAATTACTGTATATGCTTTACATAATAATCTGTAAAGAACATATATTAAATTTTAAGTTTATGCTCGTTCCCACTATTATTTTACTAGGAATCGAGCGTAACCAAATACACGACAAGTATATTTTATACAAGTTCATATGTATGATGAATCACTTGCACAGCCGTCAGTAGCAAAAAACATAATTACAAGTACCTACCTACCACGTTAATAGTGATACGTATTACATAATACTAACAAATATAAATAAATAAACACATTAAGTATGCACTTATAATAGTAGTTAATATTAGTATGACATAATTATGATATATGTAATACAATAACTCATTAATACACTATTTTTTTATGCATTCGTAAAATATTATGTAACAGATGACTTAAATTTCCATTCATTTTATTAACTTTAAAAGTATTGGAGTTATAAGTACCGTTCCTAACCTATTTGTGTTAATATAAAGTGGCACCTCAAAATCAAATCACGACGAGAGCTTATATTTATAGTCTAAATCTTAACGTTAATCGAAACGAAAAGTCAGTTTGAAATGTCTCATATTCTCCAGTGCGTCGCGAAACTTAATCAACCGTTTTTAAAGTGCACTCGACGTCCGTAGGAGCTCTTAGCTGAATGTTTCTGCCTCGTAACCAACTTGATTAAAACTGGCAACGGAGACGTAGTAACTGGCCACTTATTTCAACAAACCACCGCATTTACCAGCTGCAACACATTTAATAAGGTTCGTTTCAGGATATTTCGTTAACATTAATGATTATTGAAACAACATATTATATGTTAGTAAATATACAAATACAGACAAGAAAAATAGTTAATACGTAGTGAAAACATTTCTTTCTAATCAGTACAGCATCACAGGCTGATATAACGCGGTTACACAAAATCATGTGTAGACCAATTCTCGTACGTCAGCGACGATGTCAGCCGTCGACGGGGCCGCAGGCGGCGGGGGCTCATGGAGGACCTGAAATAACATGGTCCGGGTCCTCCTAGAGTTAGGCACCTGAAGCTGGCCGTCGGGGTGGCTTTTAGTAGAGTCCCCGAGGAGCAGGCAATCCGAAGGGTTTTTCCATCCCGTCAACAAAAAAAAGGCCAATTCTCGAAATAAAAGTTCGGACATACTTCAGTGGTACGAGAATGGGTCTTCTGAGCTCGAATGTCATAGTAATAGTGTTATCAACGAATGAGTGACACCACTATTACACCAAATGTTTATTATTTTTTAGGCACTGGAAATCGCATCAAGCAATGCACGAGTGAGGCATATGATATGTTGAGGCAGCAAGAGTACACCTACTAAACGTCTAGTGTTTTTTATAAAACCTTACAGAATCAATAGGGAAACTTCTGTCTACAGTTCTAGAACAGAGGTATAAGTTTAGTCAGTTATGAAGAACTGGTAGCCCTATTATAGAAACGCGTATTGGTTACATACAGTACTTACGATTGTGTGTGATTGGTGTGAATAAAAGAAAATCGCCTATAGGGATTGTTTGGAGACTGTGTGTTACTTGCACCAGTTGTGTCAATATTCATAGAAATATCTCCTCCGAAGCTAATCGCTTAATAGATAATAGACAACAATGTTGATGTTAAAGTTGTTTTAGTGTAGGTAAGTTATTTTTCCAAAAATACGCATTTAAATTATAATAGTAAGTTTACGTACAGCTCGTAAAAGATAATTAAAATATTATATAAATACAAACGTTAACATTAACTCTATGATATAAAATATTTATATCTTCATTTAGATTTTATTTGTGTCTTAAATTCTAAATCGAATTTACTAGAGACATTACTTTTAAATTTCTTTACATTTACTTGTAGGTAAAGTATGTTTATTAAAGTCGATGTTTATAGCTTTAATAACATATAAAAAAACGGCGTAGTCATTCATCATAGCCAATATAACAGATAAAGACACGGTTATGATTGCAATAAACGAAGTGTAAATAGCATATCAATCATAAATTCATAATCTACTCTCTCTTTTTAATCTACTTGTAATAATTTTGATAGACTTGTGCCAGTAACAAAAGTAATAAAAAACGTGTAATACAGATAACATAAATTTGTACAACTTATTTTACATTACATAAACATATAAGCAGACAGATAGTGAATTATTTCAGTATTATAATACAGTTCCAGATGTGTTTATGGTATTATTTCACAAACGTATGTCGTTATAATCATAATAATTTAGTTATGAATACCAAAAACTGCGTGAGGGGTCTATAGACCTCGGTTGGAACGAATTTACGCAAGAAGTGTCGGAAAAAAGTCTAGTAACACATTTTTTAGTTTCACTGGATGGGAGTGAGACCGAAAACCGCTCAGAGCGTGTAACACGCAATAAGGAACTTGGTTCTAAAAAATATAAAAATTGAACTTGTAATACAAATGTAAGAAAACCAATGATTTAAGCATACGAAAATTTTATCTAAATCCATACTAATATTATAAATGCGAAAGTGTACCTGTCTGTCTTCACGCTTAAACCGATTTAGATGAAATTTGATAAAGAGATAGTTCTAGTCCCGGGAAAGGACATAGTATAGTTTTTATCCCAGGAATCATCCTTTAAATGGGTGAAAAGAGCGTTGGAGGTTTGTGTGGGGAATCAATAACCGCTGATCCGATTTAGATGAAATGTACTATGGAGATAGTTTGATTCTGGAAGGACATAGGCTACTTTTTACCTCGATAACCGACATGCACGTGAAAAGAGCCTCAGGCAAATGCTAGTAATTAAATAAAAATACCTCATGTTGAATCTTGTTCTAAGAAAAATAACATAATATTTGATGTTTTACACCTTTCCTCTCGCTCTCCTGCAATTGTGAGAATGTTTTTGAACAACAGAAAGCCAGAGATGCCTATTTGATTTGAGCAATGAGCGTGCACGGTGTTAGACTTGGACGTAAGATGATAGAAGAGATGTCAAACGTAATGTGCGAGACAGTAATAAGTCGCATATTTATAATTTTTAATAAAAACCATTTATATGTATAAAAATGTTAAGCTAGTTTAAGTACGCTTTAAAAACTGAAAAAGTACTTAACGGATTGAACTCAAATTTTTACATGATATACAATACCATTCAAATATGGTTTTCATCTATTTTTCGCAGCAATTTTGTTCCTCTTTTTTATCAATGCAACCACAATGTGCCACAGCGAAGCGTCGTAGGGGGCACAGTCGAGTCCCTATCGGGGGTCTCGGTAGTTTCTTATCATAAACTTTTATTACAGGCGTTATTGCTTTTTATTCAAAATTCAACACTACATGAAGCTTAACTCAGTGTCCGAAGATACATATATAACTAACTTTCATAAGACGCAAAATTTATTATCTAGACTGATGTTCAAATTTAAATAATACGCATATTTAAATGCATGTTTATATTGTACATCACACGGACATTATTTATAGAGCGATGTGGTACTTAAATCTGAAATAAATAGGATTTAACTTACTTTAATATTAATCCAAATCATATTATACAATCTTTCGAATTTATTTATGTTATTTTGTTACGTAAAATCAGACTTTACAACAGTAATATTATGGTTAATTTATGCTTACTACTTTCATTTTATCTGTCACTATCGAAATTGCTCTAATTTAAACAGATAGCGACCAATTTTAGATTTAGATTGGTCTTCTATTAATCAATACTAACGTACTTTACGAAGTTTTGATTCATAGTATTTAAATCATCAGTTTACACACGACTGGTTATAAAAAGGATCAATTGTTTTCAGGGTTCATTTATATTTGTATGTGTTTTTATTGCTTTATAACTTCTAAACTATAGATTAAATTGAATTGAATAGATAGATTTTATAATGAATAGAAATTAAATGGAAAACACCTTAAGTGTGACAAATAGTAACAAAAAACAGTAACAGCCTAAGCCGTAAACGTTCAATAAAATATATATACAATAATAATCTGATGGAGAATATTCTAGTTAAAAAAAAAACTACAAAAACGTCTTGGAGAAAAGTTTGGTCCTAAAATGTACGTTAATTTGAATACACTGCAAATTCATAAAAGAAAAAATAGTACTCTTTTTATAAAATTGACATTTTTCAAATCAAAAAGTTTCAAAGTTATAAAAGCAGGTATATAAAACGTCAGACGTCCCATTAATTTTAATTAAAAATTTGTTACGATTTATTTTCGTACCGAGTCGGTCCTGAAAGGTAGATGTAATGCCAGCATGGGACCTTTTTTGTTTCAAAGTTTTTTCCTGACCTTACCAACATCTACAGGGACGTATACATACATGTCCCTATTGTTTATGTGTTTTACAACGTCTGTAAATCAAGAGTACTTGAGGATACCGGTCTTAATGTATTAAAATCTAAAAAAAAAACTACAACTTTAAAATGGCCTTTCCACTTTAAAATCAAGCATCATAGGTAAGCTGATGATGATCGGTTTAAGAGACTCTTTTTTCTATTCGTTACATTAATAAGTTATCAATTAGCAAGTAGTATATTTATTGCTATCTTACTAGTATGGAACAATAACTCAAGATATAAAGAACAGATGACAGTATAATCCTTCGTCATACTTAACCCAATACATTACAAAGATAAAAAGATTGCTGTTTGTTAATACTCGTATTTATTATTTATAATGATTACATGCATTACACACAACAATATATTTAAATGTAGAATGTGTACAATAAAAAGGAAGATTCGTTTGAAAACTATGTCGTTTTATTAATGAAATATGTCATAAATTATTGTTACATACATTCTAGATAATGACAACAGTATTAGTTGATTGTCACATCAATATTTAAAATCCTGAATTGGAACCGTTCATGGACGGCGATAGTTACTTTCCATGGGGTGATCTATCTGCTCATTTGCCCCTACATCATAAAGATACCACCCAGTAACTTGGACCCAGGAACCACCCGAGTCATAACACAAGCATTTAAGTTAGCCAGTGGAGTGAAGAAGAATACAAGGAACATTATGTTCATGTGGCTACTATCATTAATAACAATAATAAAATATATACATACATATTCCATATTTAAATGTGAGTAAGACATCGGCACGTATGAGCCAGTTCGACCAGAGTGATGCTTACAGAAAACCTATATTAAGCAATTCTATCATTACTTTTTACCGAATAAGTGAGATTACTGGAGACCAAGCCCCTCCTCCCTCCCCAATCTGGGGGAGGAGAGTGTAAGGCACGTACATGTCTCGAATTGAATATGTCCATGGACAGCGATAGTCATTAACCATTGGGTGACGCTACTTCGCGTTTGCCATAACATAAAATAATGGTATATTTTAATATGCTAAGTATTAGCCTATAAATATCAGAATAAAATTATACTGTTATTTACAATTTAATAAAACAATTATTAAAGTCTAGCTTCGTGCCTCCTAACATCCTGTGGACTTGTTATGACGAACAGATGTAACCAAGCGACCTGTCAAGGAATTTTCCTCTGAGTTATACAATAATTGCGATGGTGATTACTCAGTATTTCTGATGCAAATGACGACAATGACACTTGCGTAACGTAACTTACCTACTTATAGTTGCAAAGTAAAGCGAATCGATCTAGATCGCTCGCTCTAGTGGAAAAGAGTTCAACGCACGCCGTTGCTGCGCACACGCATCTTATCTCGAAGTTAGCTTTCGTAACGACATTCCTTGAGAATTCATGTGTGATATTGTTTATTAGTTTGATTTATACCTAGTAGAATATATTTTTTAAACCAAGGTGACAAACAAGCAGTAGATCTACCTGATTTTAAGCGGTGTTAAACCTACAAATGCCTATTTAAATTATATATCTTAATAGACACATGGAAATGCACTTACGTCACAATGTAGCAGTGGTTTGACATACATTTCTATAACCTACTGGCAATGCGCACTGGTTATAGAAAAGAGAAGGTTCTCAATAGGTTAGTTTTCCATGGTTAATATATTTAATTGTTCGATAGTCCTCATGAAATCAACTATTACATAAGAATTTTAATGACTGTATTTTACTTTTTTAAGTTTATAACTTATAATTGGTACACAAAATATTGAAATGCAATAGCTTGGTAATAGCTGAGTATGACGTTTAATAAAAATGATTTTTTGACTTCAAACTACTATTTGTCGACTTGAAGACTATATTCGCTATTTGGTTTGCATAAACTTTACGTCATAACTGAAATACAACACCTTGCTAAATTCGCGAGGAACTTAACGAACCTATAATTAACGGTCATAAAGTACACCTACACCTTTAAAAGATAACTACCAAATATATTTAATGTAAATTGATTCCCAGCAGTCGATACTGTCATGCATAAGCTTTGAATTTAATTATTAATTTAAATATATATAATAATAATATGATGTATTATTATAGGTATACTTTTTATTTAACATGTTGGTTACTTATGAAATTCTCTTTTCTATACTTATAAAAACATACTAGTATATACCGAATATTAGTCAAGGAGTTATTAACGTTTTCACTTTACGATTCATTTTTTTACTATGTTACTTGGTTGACAATCTTTTTTCACTCAAGTTTTACTGAGAAATAAAACAATTTTTTTAAAGACAACTCCCGAGTTAGGAATGTATCCTGTGTCGCAAGTTATTTTAGAAACAAACATGAAACGGACATAAAGAACACCCAGACTCAGACCAACAATTTGTGGATAACACAATAGACAGACAGATAAAGTGTCGTCCCATGTGGGGATCGAAGCCACAATACTCAGCGTAGTAGGAAGCAAAATGGCAACAGCTAAAACCACTACGCCATCCGTGCAGTAAAAATATAGTGTTAGTGTTATAAAGGTTGTAATTGTAAACTATTATAATTTTTATAAAACCGTGCACTCGGCTGTATTAACAAAGCAGAAGGCAGAGGCGTATAATACTTATATCACTATATAACTGAAAACCTACATAAAAAATGTAGGTATTTAAAAATGGAATGCCAGTACAAAAAGATCAACAAATGAACAATTGTCGTCTCGAGAATGACATTTACATAACGTAAGATAAATATATAAATCCTTGACTTTGAAATGTTCGACAAATTACATTACACACACTCGCTCACCAACGTACGAGTACATACATATACGTATGTATGCCTTCATACACATTACACATACAAAGTCCGTCCACAAACCACATGTGATATAACCGGAACTGTAAACAATCTTGTGCTCTCGTAATGTAATCTCGTGAGTAAAGCTGATGTTAGATAAATAGTGTCACTCGCAGCTCTCTCCGATTAATCCAGCATGCGCGAACGCAACAAGCCCACTTTCTTTCGCACTCATATGATTGTAGTATGCATATATTACACTGACTGACTATAACTGATCAGCATAGTCATTTTCGATAAAAAATATATTTTATTATTTAACATTTATTTAAAACTAAAATATTGGATCTGAATATTTACACAAAATTTACATTTCATTAAACCTAAATTACAAACTATAGCAAACGTATGCTTGTGGCTGTAGACTATTAGCTGTGATCTGGATTTGTAATATATTTGAAAATATCTTAATAAAACTTGTCTGAAAATGGTAACACTAAATAAATAAATATACTTTTGATAGATATTATTAATTAAAAAGAATACAAATAGATTATTTTTAAACATTAAAAAAAAATACAAATAGATCTGAATGTTTACACATTAAACTTCCATTTCGTTAATACTTAATTATGAACTGTAGGTAATACGTAAACTCAAACTCAAAATATCTTTTGGTTAAAATTGATAAAATTGTTTAAAGTTATTTGAAATCGTCTTTTAAGTAGACTTTAAAGACATAGATCAAGATTCACAAAAGCAACAATCTCTGTTTGACAAATATTTAGCAAAATAAATTTAATAAAAATTATACCTATCGAAAATCTATTACATACCTGTGCCAATCTACAACCACCCGTTTTCACGGGGTTAAGCCTTGTGAGAATAAAGTGCAAACAAACTTACGGCCACTCTTTTTTAATTAACAGGTAGATACAATGGCACCATTAAAAACTCACTAGCCCACACTACATTTCTACTTAAGAAATATCCTGTGTGAAATAAATCCATGCATTCTTGTCTTCTATGTAATCCACATTTGAATAATAGGCTTTCTGACAGAATTTGCAGATTTAAATTTTACTTAGATCTTGTTTTTTGATTAAGATTTTATTATAAAATAGGTTACATTGACCTAGAAATAACTTGTTTATATTCTGGAGCCTAGATGCCGATACAACAAGTTTATTTCTATTTCTGGTATTTTTGGAATTTACATCACGAAAAACCATCTTTTTTTTATGAATATATTACTTTCTACATATTAATATATACATTTTTAAAAGACAACTCTCGTACTAGAAATAAACTCAGAACAACAATTTGTGGATCACACAAAGTATCATCCCATGTGGGGATCGGACCCACAACACTCAGCGTAGTAGAGCGGCGACCGCTTAAACAACTACGCAATCCGTGCAGTCGAGTACTTATTCCTAATAGTAGTTTATTCGGTTTTTAAGTAAATTTTATTCAGATAATTTCACAGATTTTAGAAATCGAGAATTCAGATTTAAATATTACCTGACATCTAACATCGCGCTCGCTCATTGGTCAAACCATAAAACGCGTGTTTTCCCGCTCAAACTTTCGTCCCTTTTCATGAAATCACTTAGAAAAGACTGTTTGAAGCGTTGTATCTTTGGTGGGTTCGTAAGACTCCACGGTTTAATTGGCAATCGCCTTGAACTAAGCTCTAGTCTTGCTCTGTCATACAAAATGTTTGTAGGCCCTTTATACTAACGCGTGTAACACACGTTCCATCTAGGGAACGAAAAGGTAACTAATAGTTTCAACTTAAGAGTTTGATCGCACTTTGTTGTTGTTGGTCTCGAATAAAGACGTTACTCAAAAAAAACGAACACGAGTATATATCTCACTTTTCAGTGATTAGATGTATTTAAAACAAAAGTAGTACTTTCATTTGATAAAACTAAGCATTTGCCGTGCCCGTTGAATGGAAACCGTGTCAACTATAAACCGTGGGAATTCTGTGTCAAATGAACAAAACTTACCTTACATTAAAATGTCTGAAGATGACGTAAGCCTAGTTTAATAAGTTTAATTGGCGACAGTGCTTTAAAATTTCAACAAATCGAGTCGGATTTCTAGTCGTTCTGTAGACCGAATGCAAACGGTTTTGCAAACGGACAAATTTGCAAAAAAGAGCTATTCGCACAATTTGTAATCTCAGTTATATACAGTCACTGAGGGATAAGTTTAAAGAAATTGGTATTATGACAGTCGCCTCTCAATGTATATAAATGAAAATTAAGTGTATGTTAAGAAAAATATTCATTTATTCACAAAGTTAATCGACATTCATAATATAAACACTAGACATACAGATAAACTCGTATTGCCAACCACTAGACTAGAAAAAGTACTCGTAAGTAAGTCTTTTCGATGTCAGGGTGTGCGATTCTATAATAAAATGCCAAGCAAATTTAATGAATTAAGTATTAGCAAATTGAAGTCCTTAGTAAAACAAAAATTATGTGAAAATGCTTACTATACGGTTACAGATTATTTAGATAACAAATTTGCTGGTGATGGTGCTCACTCCCACATTTGAAAGTGATGAACATTAAATTTTTTGTTGTAATTCGTATTTCACTTGTTTTTAATTTGTTTATTTGAAATTAATTGTGTAGTCTTTTTTTTCTGTAAGTATGTAAAGGTGTATGTTTCCACGGCCTACTCAAGTGTCCTGCAGGCTGTAGTGTGGTGTTCCGGATTGTTGATCCTGACTATATCGGTTAGGCGACACAATGGCTGGGGCTCGTATACCGTCTGTATGGACGGGCCGACTCAAAGCTATGATCCTTTCTTCAAAAGGCCAACCCAGACCCTATACTACACTCATGTAATTCTCTTTAACTGTGTACAACTGTGACTTAAAAAAAAAGACACCACTGTGGTTTGCTTCTGCGTTTCTTCCTAGAGTGAGTTAATAATAGATCCAAGAAGATTTACTTGCAGAAATAAATATTTCATCATTTAATTTGATTTCGGTATTATCCTAATAACAATTAAGATAAGGTATGGAAGTTTATTTTTATGAAAGACTATTGTGAGTGCTGAAAATTTCCACGTGAATCAATAAAAGTATATATTTGCTAATTGTATGTTTGTAAATACTGCCTTTTCGTAAAAAAACATAGTTAAGAAACTGTGTCTTCCTTTTCCGTACAAAATATGTCAATTTAACAATTCACGCAAAATTCTACTACTACAAAGTAAGACAACGTAGAGGTCCTACATTTAAAAATGCCATTAAAACCAAGTCTAAGCTTCTTAGAGTCGGCAAATATATAATTAATCCACAAATTAATCTTAGATGAGTGTTATTGAAAGAAACATTTGTGTACTAATATTTAGAAAATGAAAGATTATTTGATCATTTTATTCTAATCGTATCTAACCCAGTAAAATATTGAATATATATGTATATATATAGAAATATAGATATATGTACCTGAGTAAAAAACTTATTTTTACAAGCATTTTAATAGGCTAACTAATGGCGCAAATTAAAGTGGCAATGTCTTATTGGCTTTGGCTTATTGTCAGATTCTGAGTAATATAAATAACATGAGGATATAGCAAATTAAATGAATTAATTTAAATGGGTGTGTAAATTTAGTTCCTTATTAAATACAATTCGTACACTCACATTTGTTTACACATAATACATACCTAGAAGAAGAACAAACTATTAGCCTGAGTTATTTTTCATTCTGCTAACCAATATTTGTAACAAAAAATTATAAAAAAGGTGCTAGTACTAATTTTATTTAATGTAACTATAGGCCTGCCCTGTATACTTTATTTCTATTCATCTCCATGTAGTATCCCCATTTAGTGTAGACCCATCGCCCGTTGATCTATTAACATAAACTAACTAAATATTTACCTCCAACTATACCGAAAATCGATTGATCTAAGCCACGTGCGCTTGGAGAGGCCTATGTCCAGCAGTGGACTGAATTAGGCTAATGATAATGATACTGAAATAAAATCACAAGATATTTACAAATAGTAGCAGAATTATCAATAGTCGTTACTGCCAATTTTTTCACAATACTAATGTCTTTTGTAATTGCATGGCCAAGGAGACTACTTTAAAATGTTTTAAATACGGAACTGAGATATAAACCGTCTTTGGAACTGGTTTCTAAGTCTAACAAAAACTACGATCCATGCGTGAGGTCATGTCACGAACAGTATGACACGCTTCCTCTATTAATCAACAATTCACATATAATTTATTACACTTCTCTGTACAAAGAAATGTTTAAACTATTATATTGACTCAGTTCCTGGTTAATTATAATGCAGTAACGAATGACATTGACAACATTGTTTGATCCTCTTTTAGAAACGTTTCTTTTAGCAGAAAATAATTTTTACCACTCAAACAAGTACGCCACTTATTTGGTACTAAGGCGTTAATGTTGTTTACAGATTGTAGATATAGTTACCCATCATAATTTCTATGTTGCCCTTTTCAAACTATGCTGCGATAATACATTCAAACTATATCTTCAAGAAACTTATAATATTTACATCATCTTTCATACTTAGGTATATTAAGAATAAATCAAATCAATTGGAAATTGTTTTGCTTTAAAAGTATTATATAATCCCTAATATAATTCAGATTTGCGGAAACGTCAGACTGGTTTATAGACATTATACAAACGATGCAACCAAATTCCGAAACGTTTCTCTCCAGATAAACTTATAACCAACTAAGTAAATTTTAATTACAAAGCTAAATATACTTTTATAACAACTTCTGTAGATAAAAAGTTCATGTAATTAGTATACAAATGTCCATTACAAGAAATTTAATTTTTCTCCTTTTGTAGAAAGCGGTTGCGAAAATTTACAGTCACGCAGAAAAACAATTTATCATAATGATTGTTGCCGGCATCTGGTTGCAGGAATAAATCGTGGAGTTTTAACATTAACGCGGTCCTCGGTCCAGAGCCGTTGGGCCGCTTGAGTGCCGGCCGGCCCTGAGTGCCAGGTAATAATCCCAATCTGCACGATGCGCGCACCAGCGAAACGGCCAAACTTCAACACATTATCTTTTAATTTGTACCCCAATAGACAAATAAGATGTTGCCAAAAGGAATTTCATTGAAACAGTTGAAACTTCGGTCGAGACAGAATAATTGACGCGAGAGATTGCTGCCCTCCATAGCTGTTTCTAAAGCAATGAGATACGAATTTCTCATTAAAATTTTCAGACTGAAAGTCGGATTCCCGGTGCTTCATTCAATTCCGCCTTTTGAAACTAAATCACAAGTTTTAACGAATTACTTTGACAATAAGGCATCGGATATGAAAGTGGAATCAAATAATTATAAAGGCTTGATCGTTTGTTCAATTATCCAAACAAGTTGCAGAAAACGAATGCGGACATGGGAGGATTATATTATATTAGATGAAAAAAATGCAGCAAAACTTACAAGCCTCAGTAACGCATTACGCGTTTAAATGTTTAACCACGTGATTTGGAAAACTTTGGACCTCAAAAATTGACATTAATTTTTAATAAGTGGCGCACTATTTAATCGTATAATGTAAATATAAAAAAAAGACTACATAATATCTGTTGAAACGAGACTCTTCCTTATTTAAGTTGTTAATAAAAGTGATTGCACATTTCTATATATATACTATACTGTTGCGGTTTGTACAATATGCACATATGTGCAAGTATTGTACAAAACGCAAAATACTATTTTCGCGAAAATAAAACATTTATTTATTTTGATGAATCAAAGATAAAACATAAGTATATTTGAAAGATTTTAAATGACCACTCTTGACATAACGATCTAATTTTTATTAGAACTTCTACGGAATCAGTTCAATTTTCCTAAAACAAATTCGATATTTAAGCACTTTGCTCTTTACAGAGTTATCCTTTTTATTCTGTTTTTTCTGTTCTACTTTTTTATGTTTCACTAAAAAGAGGAGTTACTAAATCATTTTGAAATTCATTTGTGTAATGTAGTAGCTTACCCATTTTTATTGCTAAATGTACCTTCGACTCCACAAAAGAACTAAGTAACTTTAAAACATCTAACCTCTAAATGTGCCTGCAATATGGCTCGTTGCTAGAGAAAATCTATAAAATTTTATCTTTCATCTGTTGCTGATTACATTTGTTCCCGTGGCAGTTGTTGGTACTTAAGGTAATCTTTGGAAGAAAAATCTCGAACAATTCTTTCGAATTATTGTTGGTGATGATAAATATAATGTACATCGTACGATATATACGGCAAAAATATTTGGCAAAAAATGTGCTGAATTTCAACTTTGTACTTTCTTTTATCGTACAATATTTATCTAACTTTTGATGTAAGATGATATTTAAAGACAAGAAATATGTTTTAATGGTTTTTCGATAGCTTTTTGAGTTATTTTTTTAGAAACTAACTAGCTTCAGTTCAGTCAAAAAATTCTACTTTCGTCAGTGTAAGGTACGGAGGTGCGCATCAGTTCCGTTTGTTCCCGAGCCGCGGCGTCAGGTGAATCTTTTCGTTTTCATTTCGTCTTGTATTATGCTAATCAGGTCGCTTTACTTTGCGAATACAATGAAATTTAATTTCTCCACAAAGTCCGCCCGTTTAGAAGTTTCTTTTCCTCGACTTATTTAAATAGCACTTTGTGATTAATTTTTGGAACTCATCCTCAGCTTCATTGAATGAAACAAGTTTAATTAACAAGTTCACCGAAACTTGGCACGAGTATTATCACAGTTTAAGATTTTGCTATGGTCTCATTTACTGCTAAGTATCTGAGTAGCGCTTTTTTATACGTTTATATAAACAAAAATAAATTGTTGATAAGCACATCGCCTAAAACTGTTTATTTTCATCTTTTTTTTGTTTTGTGTACAAAGTTGTTTAGGAAAAAATCAGAAATAACAAGAAGTCTTTTTATCTGTGAGAATGAAGATGTTTTTCGCTTAATCACAAACTCACCGTATTTCATGTATTTAGTTTCGATTGCGCACACAGTTAAGTTGTACATTGGGTTAACAAACAATTTTACGGGATTCATGTATTGATGCCCCCAGAGACAACGGTGTAAGGTAGATTTTTAAGCCAGCTACTTCTTGTTATCTACTCTTTTATTATTTTTTTATTTACGTACAATCTATTACGAAAAGTTGATATTCAGAATGCTTATTGGACAGCCTGGTTACCGACTAACTTATTATGTAATTATAAAACATACTGATCGTAGTCATAAGAAGAGCATAGGCAATAAATATTTATGAATTAATGATGTTTATTATATCATACTGATTGACACATATACACATGAGATACTTTTCATGCACAATTGCAGAAGTCTTCAACATTTGAGAAAGATAGCAGGTTTTATCAATAGATAAGGTTTTAAATTATTCAAATTGAATATTTTTACTTAGTAATATTACGTGCAAAGTAAATTACATAAAATATTTGCGGTTAGTTTTTTTTTGTAATTACTGTTAGTATTATTTATATTTTTGCGCTAAGATCTTATCTTTCGCATATTTGGAAACAATATCATGGTCAGACGTGACTGCGGTGAAGCAAACCAAAAAGCGGTAAGTAATTGTATTATTTAGAATATGTAACTTAACACATTCCAACTACTTTAGACAATCACTCTAATTTGTATATTCATAACTCAAAAATAGCTACTGAATCTAATACAATTGAAAAAGACCCTTATGGTATATGTCATAAAACATATAATTGTTTATTCCTGTTATATTTATAGATAGTTTTAGCAAGAATACATATAACACTTTTATTTAAGTCGTTTTAAAATTATTACACAAACCTATCATAAAAGTTAAAATATTTAAGGTTTTTGCTGAATAAAATAATAATGTCAACAACTTGAGGAACCTCATACACGGCCACATGATCCCAAACTATAAATGCTTTGTACTGTTGTAATCAGGCTTAGAATCGAACCCACAACCTCTGAGCTCAACAGACGTGATCAGTAATCACAAGACCAATAGGCATGTCAAAAGTCAAAACTTCCGCGACGTATATTCAGAAAATAATTTAGAGGGTGTCAGCAGACTGGTTTTAAATAAATAAATAAAGGCATAATTTATTTAAGAGTCGCATCACTACTATACTTACCTTGTACCCTTTCCAGTAACTTAAACGCACTTTCTCGACCTAAGTAAGTGCAAAAGGCTACAATATCATGAACACGACAAGTTTCCGGTGAATGACGTCACACGCGACATGGTTAATCGCGACTCTCTCCGCGACCTCTGACTCCGAATATATCTGAAACTTCTTCTTATATAAGCATTACGTATTGATACATAATATTGATAAGAATATGAAAATCATCTTTTTGGTTAAAAACTAACAATAGATTATTGCTAAGATTGTGTTACTTAATCAAATGAAAGCGAAAGTCACTTAATTGAGGCTATCTCTTTGGCTGGTTAACTAATCTGTCACTGTTAGAAAGGTGTTGGATTTTTCTTTGGGTAATAATAAGGTAAGGTTAATTGTTATTTGTGAAAGCTATGGAGACGTAAACGACTTATTACGGAGCGCTGTAATCACATTTTAACGTAGATAATCATAGTGGAAAGTGATTTTGTCATATCTCGAAATATTACATTTTACACCAAAAACAAAACTAAAAAGAATTTCGAAAAGATTTATGTATGAAAATGAGAAAAAGTAGAAAATAAATGCCTAATGTTAATTTTTTCATCGTGGTAAGATGAGACCTAGATCATTATACACGTTTAGACATACTATTAATAATAAAAGCTTTATACATCTTATGTACGGCCCTCTACTTCCAAGCTAGGCAGAGCCTGAGCTATGGTAACCAGACTGCTGTAAAACATACTTGCATATTTTTTAAATACATACATATCATAGATAAATTACACCCAGACAGAACAAATCATCGTGCTCATCACATAATTATTTGTCTTGGATGGGAATCGAACCCACGATCTTCGGCTTAGCAGTCAGGGTCACCAACCACTATTAATTTTTAAATATGGTCTATATTTCCGAAATAAGACAATCCTGCTCTCTGCCGTCTTTATAAGTATGCTAAGTATTATTAGAGATCCACATTTTGCTAGCTATGCGTATTTTCGATCAGTGCAATCTATTTTAAGGTTTGTTCAGCAAAATTTCAGAATACTTAAGCATTTTATTAACACTATAAATCCGAAACTTTATAAGGAAAGATGTATGGATGTTTGTTACTTAATCACGAAATAATAGCCGAACGGATTTGGGTGAAATTTGGCAAAGAGATGCTTGAAGTTGAAGTCTTGAATTTAATATAATTTTATGCTATTTTATATCAAGAAAAAAATCACTAACAATTAACGTGATCACAGCCATGGGTAAAACCAAGTCTTTCAGAAAAAAAAGACAATATGCCCGATGTTGGACCGATTAAATCTTATAATCATAATATTTTTTTAATTAATTTGAGTAATAAAAAATATTATACTATATTTCGAACCACGAGTTGGCAAGTTATATCCTATTGTTATTAAAGGTTAAGTAACATAACCTCAAAACACAATAGCACTTGTTTTATCAGAAACGCTACATACCTCAATGCTGTTGTCCTTGTCTTGTTTTCTAATAGTTAGAACCAATGTGATGTAAATTAAGCTATTTCATATGTGTTGCTAAATATGTACAGGTTAGGATGCTAAGAAGAATACGGCTTCCTTCAGAGTGAGCATATGTTAGTTTAAAATATATATGCTTAAAAATGAAACTACACTAAATGAGAATTTTTTGCGCTAATCAGTGACGCCTTAAGAGTGCAAATTGTATTTTACACGTTATTTTATCCTTTTTGTTTTTTTTTTTATTGAAGTCTATTTCTTTACGAGACCTGCCAATCCAGTAGTGGGTCTATTTCAATCCATAATAGGATTGAAAATAATTTTAATTTGTACATTGAAACATTAATATCAGTGTGCAGTTAAGTTCCTTCTAAAGTTTTCTAGTAAGAGTGATGTGAGATCCGTCAACCTAACTAACCTAAACTAACACCATTACGTCGATACCATTATAATTTTAACAGGGTGACCATTTAAACTACTGTATACAATTAGATTTTAATACAATTTTATTACTTTATCATCATTATAAAAAGGACATTGTACTTGCACCGTAATCTGTGTGTGACAGATTATTTCCTTATGTCTCTTTTACTGAAAATTCTTAGAAGAAACTTAACTACACACTGATATTAATGTTTCAGATGAATTCTGATACAAATGGAAAGCATTTTTGTTCCTATAATTGTGGATTCAAATACATCCACCCGCTGCACTGGACTGGAGTGGCAGAAGAAATCGACTTCAATCAATAAAAAACAAAAAGTATAAAAACCCGCGTAAAATACAATAAACTCTCTTAAGATGTCCCTGAGTAACCATATACCTGTATTTTGTAAAGTCTAGACTATGAATTAGGATCCAATTCAAAATAATTTGGCAATCGAACCCATTCCCTCGGTGTACAAAGTCTCTTTTAATGAGTTCATTCTGCGATACGATGCTTGTGAATTATTTTCCATTTGATACAATAATTAAGTGGTTGAGGTTGTATTGAAATACTGGCAAATTAAAATACAAGTAAATTTCTCGTAGAAATAATAAGAATATTGCAATGATCCAAGTTTATTTGAAATTCAAAGGTTTCTAATAATTCAATGTAATTTTTAAAAGCACTTCGGTGTACGATAGAAATTAAATAATAAATTCAAGTGCGTTTCTATTTACCTTTCTTAATAATAGTACTTATAAAAAAAAAAATCTGTAAATAAATATCTTACGCTATCTAAAATAACTTGTGTGTTTTTAGTTTAGATGGCTGTCTAAGAGATTTGTTTAGAAGAATATTTTTACAGCATACTCTAAAATGCTTTTATAAAAAACAGACTTTAGAGTTTTGTATTCGTTCAATAAGTTAGTTTTATTACCTACTAAAATGTCAAGCATACAAATATCTGGCAGGAGTCCATCTTGATATCTATTGTACAAGGGAAGTTTAAGTATTTCCTAGGAAGTTTTATCTTAAGACACTTGGACAACAGTCGTTAATTACACGTAAACTCGCACTTTTCTTGTTTGCTCACCAGAGAGACAGCTTTTTTTGTATGTACCTCACTAGTTTTCTCTATCACCAGAGTTAGATTTAGACTTTTCATACAAGCCTGTATGTACTGCAGGACAAAAGGATGTAACATCGTTTTAGTTACATGTTTCTTCTAGAAGTCACCTATGTGGTCGATTTTTAGGACAAATTCACCTAAATAATGTAATTTATTTGTAAAAAGACAACTCCCGTACTAGGAATATATCCTGTGTCGCGGGCAACTTTACAAACACAAGAAAAGAACACAAAGAGCACTCAGACTCAGAACGATAATTTGTGGATCATAGAAAGTGTCGTCCCATATGGGGATCGAACCCACAATATACAGTGTAGTAGGAAGCAACCCCTTAAACCACAACGAGATCCATGCAGTCGAATTGATAACTGTTTTTTTATGTTTTTTAAAACCCGACTCCCGCATTAGGAATATATCCTGTGTCGCGGGGGACTTTACAAACATACATGAAACGGGCACAAAGAACACCCAGACTCAGAACAACAATTTGATGATCACACCAAGTGTCGTCCCATGTGGGGATGGGACCCACAACACTCAGCATAGTAGTAAGCGGCGTGGCGACCACTTAACCTACTACGCCATCCGTGCAGATAACTGACTAAAATTAATAGAATATAAACTGATAGTTAAATTTTTTTTCATAAATTATTTTTTATTACATTTGTTTAAGATAAATATAAAAACTAACTTTTACTCAAGGACGAACTTGAGATAAATTTGAGCACAAATTTTTATGTCACTTCATTATAAAATATACTTCTTAGCTTAATTGCGTTGTCAGATTAAACCAAATCAATAATAGACGAATTATTTCTTCGGACGAAAAGCCTTTAACAATATCTATGTATTAAAATTTGAACGTTTAAAATGATTAACGGATAAACCTATAAAGAAACAGATTTATCAGCACGCTCTCAAAGGCTTAAAGATTTCTTTAGGCCGTCGAAATGAATTTTTATACTATCTGCTCAATGAAAAGGGTGATACGAGCTGGATAAGAAATTAACTTAGTAATTTAAAATATTCACGAAATTGAAAATGAAAATATCTTAGAATAGAAATTAATGAAGAACTTTATATATTCAGCCTTATCTTAGTAAAAGTTAAAAAAAAATGATTCTAGTAATAACCTAACCTTTTTTTTTTTTGTTGACGGGGTGGAAAATGCCTCGAGGACTCAGGAGCCAGGAATATGTGGTGATTCCACTAAAAACCACCAAGACGGCCGGCCTCACGTGTCCTACTCTGGCAGGACTCGGACCATGTTATTTCAGGTCCTCCCCGAATTGACACCATGCTTGATCAGGCCCTATCCCAGGGGAAAACACTTCCCCCTCAATCGCGGCGTGGCGGCCCGATTGCATCCTAATGCATTGGAAATTCTATCCCCTGTATATTCTATCCCCTACCGCAGCAATCAATCTGCCACCAGAGGTCCCCACTCTGCCCAGGTCTGCCCGGTCCCCAGGCTGGTATCCTCGCCGACGTCCTCTACGTTCGGGATCGGCCCCTCTCCCGGTTCCGTACAGCGGTCTCTTTCTGGAGTATTACAGCTTCACAGAAAGAGACCACTACGCACCATCCCTCCAGTAATAACCAAACCTAAGCTACTATCTAAATACACATTAAGAATACATGATTTTAGCACGCACATAAAAACAATTAGATAGTTTGTTTTATAAAAAAGTACTAGTGGTATAAAACAACTATAATTAAAATCATTTGTCTTACCATACAATCAATAAGAAGTTACTTAGTAACTTTACTAGTAACGTCTTATGGTTTTGATCTATTTTTATTATATTCTAACTAAAAAAATAAAAAAAAAAAACTGAATACATGGGTGGGCATTTTATTTTGCCATAAGTGCACGATGCGCAAAGCGATCCCCACTTTGGCGCCGAACGCTCAAGATCCGGTAACTATAATAAAGGTTGTGTCTCTTGAGATGTAATTGTTTGCCTCCTAAACGTGTCCAGGAAAATGTAATCGACTAATTAAACCTAGAATATGTTACAATTTCTAGTGTTTAAAGAGCACGATCATCTGTTCTGTATTTGGGTTAAATTGAATGAATGAATGAATGTTGACTTTACTGTAAAATACATTACACACTTACCTGAAGACAATTTGTATTCGATATTAGCATCTGTTGCTGAAGTAGGCTAGAAACCTGTATATCAGTTAACAGCGCCTCCACAGCGATCTCTGAGCACAGTTACTATGGAAAGTATTATAATTTTCTTAAACTAATATTTTGTGAATGTGTACTTCTCCCTCGTAGCCTGGATGCGTGTGTACCCATGTATAAATGTGTGTGCAAGGGAGAGAGTGTAACAGTAGTATAAGACCATATACTTGTACCATTATCAACAGCCTTTAATAGTTCACTGCTAGACATGGGCCTCTCGTTAGAAAGAAGGTTTTGGCCTACTGTACCATGCTGACCAGACAGGTTGGTGCAGGGTTTGTGTCTAGTTTTACTTCTCGTTGCAGTGCTGTTGTCTCACGGGATAAATTGTGCCTTAGATAAGCATAATATAGGTTAATAGTATAGATCGATTAATAAATATTTCTTAGTATCATTGCTTTTATTACTAAATTACTTTGATTATAAATTGAATTTCATCATAAGATAATTTAAAGAAATATTCAGACAGCGCTTTTTTTACTTCGAATTCACTTAATGAATCATCATCATCAACAGCTCTTAACAATCCACTGCTGGACATAGGCCTCTCCTTACAATGGAGGTTTGACTTAGTGCATAAATTTTGATTATTTTATTAAACTTGTTGTAAATATAAGAAGAATAAGTAGTAAGAAGAATATAAGAAGAAGACTCTAGAAATTTCTAAAACCTACGAATAAAAAACATTTATCTTACTTTGTATGAAAATAGACCTATAAATTGGAAATTACACATAGAGCACATTCCAGACAAACTTTCCAGATTTTCTTACGCCTTTCTTTAAATTAAACAAACTACCAACACAGACAGCTTTGTCTGCTGACTACTACATACGCATACTCTACTAAACACCACCATACACCATAAACAACCGGCACACCATAATCAAAAATTGTTGAACGAAAACCTGTATTATATGGCAATTAAAATATTTAACAAGTTACCTGACGTTAGAAGAAGAAAGAAGAAGAAGAAGTTTTTACTCAAAGAGTATTTAGAGCCTACTTCAAAACACATAATTTCTTTTAAACTTCATGCATCTGACCATAGTTATTTTGCTAGGTATAGGTAGGTAATATATTTTAAATTATTTCATACTATATTTCTCAATTGTATATATTAAAAGTTTAAATTAATATTCCTCAAATGTTCACATTGTAATTGCTTGCAAGTCAAAAGTACCCAGATGAAAATAAGACCTGTACAATACAGGTACTGTACAACACTTAGTAAGCAATAAATGTTTTGACTATATTATATTATAAACTAACTTGTAATATATTTATGATGTAAAAGTAAGATTGTTTATTTGCTTTCACGCCTAAATCAATAAACCGATACCCGAACCGGCTACTTTTTACCGCGATAACCGACAAACACGTTGGTGTAAAAAAGATATTTTATAAAAAAATATTTTATTTTTAAAAGTAAGTCCTTAAATTGAAACATTCCGATTTTAAAGTGTAAAAATGGACATTAGATCATTTTTTTTTAATTATAAGTAGTGAAATATGGATGGGAAATTCTTCGCATATATTCAGGCAAAAATTTAAGTTACCGCAATCTCACTAATTTTGACTTTAAAGCATACAATCTCATCATTTATATCAATTATTTGTTAAATAAACACTTCAATAATAAACCTTAGCATTCTAGTAACATCGCTAAACTAAAGGCCATGTAAATATTGACTAACATTGCATTTAATTGTTTTGCTTATACCTATAGCTTCCTTGCTCTGTGGAGGCCAAACGACAGACAGTTAAACAAATAAATGCAATCTTAAGTCGAGGAAATAAATAAAGAAATAACAATTCTAGTGATGTCAGTTAACGTACAACTTATTTTATTAAAATAATACCAAGTGTCTCGAAATAACATAAAGGAAACTTACTTAAAAAGGTATTCTATCAACTACATTTGTTAGGAAATACAGAAATTAATCACAAAGTATGCACGTCGTATTCGTTTAATAATTCATAGAAAGAGTTTTCATCTCTTTTATTTCTATACATTAACTATTTCTGTTTTGTAACTCATAACTCTCTTTTGGCTCATTGGGGTACTAAGCCAAAAGGAGAGCTATTTTGTTCACGTGTATGTACATTATGTATTATATTTTTAGCACGTTCTCAGTCTTAGCAGCTAGAAAGATTTTCGATTGGTTGGTGTCGTTAGACTTATCTTAATTGTCTGACACTCGGTATATTAAAATTGTAAAAACGAAAATCGAGTTTGTATACGATTTAACACAGTTTTGTGTTTTTTTTTTAAATAATTAGTTTGTTTGTTTATTACTTACATTTATGCGTATGATCAGTGTAACTACCAGAAAAATTAAATTAAGTTGTTTTTTTTATAAGAAAAATTACTATTGCAGAAGAAGTATTTAAATCATTTTTGATAAGGATTACTGATAACGGTAGTTCTCGAGGAATGTTTCACACTAATCGATGGCGATCCTTAAAACGTGTTCTACTGTTCTGGTTTTACTAACCCTCACTTTTAGTACAGCGATGTAACTATCCTAACTTATCAAGCGTGTTTTTAAATATTTATGACCGGAGGAATGCTGTCTGGCTATTTTAACGTCTGATATGGTTAGTTATGATCCTTGTTCGACGACGCCGATTATTGTCTTAAAGTGCAAACCAAACTCAAATCATAAAAATACATACAATGGCTGAGGGAATATGAAGAAATTATAAAATGCCGCTAACTCAAGACACAATGGTCTCATGTATAGTTCTCGCCATTTATTCTATTTAAATTACACGGGTCACATTGTAAGTGTTGCAAAACTTTTTTTTTTGGTGTATTAATTGTCTAATTAACCTCTAAAGTAGACAAAGTCTAAGATTATTTTTATTTCAAGGACACTTGATTCATTCAAAAAATTTACGATCAGTGTATGTGGGGAAGTGATCTAGTGAACAGAGTAGCAGTAAAAGTTTATTATTTTGTTCAAAGGTGGCGATGCCTCTGAAATAATGATAAACTTACTGTTTTAATAACTATACTGGCTATACCCTGCCACGCTTCGCTGTTGCATATTGTGGTTGCATTAATGAGACATGAAGAACAAAACTAACTCAAAAAATAGATTGCTTTACAAACATACACGAAACGGACACAAACAACACCCAGACTCAGAAGAACAATTTTGTGGATCACACAAACTGTTGTCCCGTGTGAGGATTGAACCCACAACACTCAGCGCAGTAGGAAGCAGCTAGATTACCGCTTAAACCACTACGTCATCCGTACACTCGCTTTTATATATACGTATATAGATGACAGTAGTATCTCACAATTACATTGTGTAATAGTTAGGGGAACAGGGAAGTGTCTCCCTTTATCGCATAAGTCACAGAGCCGCAAAACCCTGCGGCTCTGTCACACATTAACTTTCCCTTTAAACGTGAGATATGATTACATACGTAGATAATTTCTGTAAGGTGACAATGTTAATTATAGCCCATTTATGTGGGACGCGAAAACGTTTAGTGCGAAATGATGGCAATTTAGAATGTCAAAATTATTTGTTGTGCATAATGACATGGGACATATATTTTATAGTATAAACATGTTTGTTTAATTACCCAAAGGAAAATATGGTTTATTGTTAGTAAATAAAGATAAATATTTCCTAATGGCTAAAGTTTACTACTGACCGGAATGTTCTCACTGACTGATTGAGTATGGTTACTAAGTAAACTATTTAAATCTACTAACATATAAAAGTTTGTCTTGAATAATAAATACAAATTAATTACATTTTTTAACGTGCCATTAAGTCCACCATCGTACATTAATTTGTATAAACTTAAGAAAAAATAAAACCAGGTACTAAATACACACATGCATTATACTAAATATAACACAATACAATGACATGATTTACTCTTACAAATATCATTATGCAAAATTGTACTTTTCAACAATTAAATTTTGATTAATGAAAAAAATTCTAATCCTTTCCATATTTATAGTTTTGTCTAGTTTGTACAAATATGAAATAAACCAAATAGTAAACCAGTAAAGACTGGGCAATAGTGTATAATTTAAAAAGCCACTTGTATTTCAATAAAGATTGTTCTGCCCCTCAGTAATCCATAAAATATGTAGATTATTTATATTCATAATTTAAATAACTGATGCATGAGGTATTTATAATATTTACCAAAAGTAAAACAGTTTGTAATATACTACCTTATAATTACCGTTTCCTGAGGTATAGGCCATTTCCTGGTTTTTTCCTGGTATTTTCGAAAGCAGGACGCGTTTTGCATATTTGCATTACAACATATTTGCTAGGTAATAAATATTTTGTTATAATTATCATCAACGTAATTTTAATTTTATTTTTGTTACAGAAACTTGATCAGAGTGAAGTGAAGAAGAATATGATGCGGCGTGTTTGGTAAGTACGGATTTTGATTGTGTACCTACTTAACTTTTGAGTTTCTTCATTTCCCTTTAAGAAACTTTACTTCGAAACGATGGAGAGTTGCCAGATAACACGAAGTTACATAACTCAATCCGTCACGATTATAAATGATCATTATTGAAAATTAAATATTTTAGCAACTGATCTGTAGAATATGATTAAATTGTGCAGGTGCTCACATAAGAATCATACCTGTAATTCAACGTACATATAGATACATTAAATGGTTGTACTATGTTTATTTATTTGTCAATTCATTCACATTCGTAGTATGATGGATTACGGTTAAAATCAGCAACATCATAATTATGAGGTCAATATCTTCACAATTACACCAATGGCATATTTTTGTAGATATACATATATATATATATATATATATTTTCTTACGGTTTTCATCATTTCAAAAGACTATAGTAACATACTCAGTATATTACCACTGGTATCAAAATTACTTAAATATTTAATTATCTACAGCAAGTTTATGTCGGCTGCGTTCTACTAAACCACTAGCTACTACAAAAATAGTGTTACCTTTTAATATCGTTTGTAAGCTCTCAGTGCGCATGAACCCATCCGACTTGACACATGTGACTCTTCATGTAATTAATGTAAAGATGGTAGGTGATGGTAGGTGTCGGAATTAGAACTAGCATGTCTCATTTAATTTGACACGATCTAAATCGGAAACTATCGACCCTCCGGCGCCGTCGGCCGCCGGAAATCAAACTAATCGATTTTCATTTCGCCGACAGGAAATTAAATCCTTTGAGAGCCGTTCCCGATAACGGATTTCAACTAAGCACGACACGTGTTCAATGTTCAGCCATTTTACAATGGATTTTTTTAATAAGCTTTCAGTATCCAGCTTATATTTCTTACGTTCCGCTATGAAGTTTTTCAATAAGTTCGATCATAATTAATAATGTTCATGTAAACCGTAATGATTCCTGTGATCTAATTTTTTGTTTTCTGAAACAATTATTAATGGCGTTTACTTATTGAATGTATTTAACTTAAAAACAATTCTATATTTTCTTGTAAAACAAAACTGTGTAAAAATAAGTCTTGTTTGAAGTTTCTATAACCTGTAGCAATTTTACACCAGTTACATTTACAGTTACCCGGTTCTTGTAATTTGACATGCAATTATGAAAATAATTAACTTTTAAAAGGTGGAATATTTTAAATGTTAACATTTAAAAAGTGCTAATCTTGAGAACAACCTATTCAATTAAAAAAAGGAATACAGTAGCACTATTGTTTCTTTAACTTTCTTAAGACTATAGATTTCTTGCAAGGGAGGTTTAAAATTTGTTTTAATGTATATGTATATTTTTAAACGAAAAAACTACCCATCTTTAATTAACACCAACTAAAACTGTTAAAATCGTTTTCAGGCATGTATGACCTTAATGTCATTTTACAACAAGTAATATAATAATAATAACTCGTTGTCTTTACTTGTTAAACAAAATCTAAATTAAAAAAAACATAGCAACTTATTCAATTAACGTCAAATTCGTTATTTGTCTTGTTTCTAGCGTCTTTTTTGTGTTGAAAAGTCAAAAATTAAATTAGAATTTAAAAAAATGTAAGAGAAATAGTGCATGAATTATTTAATGTGAGAAGTAACAAAAAAGCGATTGCCTTGTATTATGAAGTTAGTAGGTCGTAACTAGACGAGTAGGTACAAATAACAGTTTAGAATAACTACACATTGACAGGCGCGGTTGCGTGTCCAAAGCAATTACTTTTTTAAATGGTATTATCTGCAATATTTTTTACCCGTATTAACCTAATCTTTGGTGTCAATAACACTCAAAGATAAAACAATTACGTAGTATCAGAATAGTTAAGGCATCATAATTTATAGGTTGATGTTTTTGTACAGAGCATCAACAGTATATATACATAATATTGTTTATGGCACTGATCAATTTTATCTATCATATGTACATGTATCAATTATAGACGCCTACAGTAACTTTGTTCGTCATACCATATGTTTATATTAAATAACTAACAAAAAAAATTATTGTGACATCATCTTAACCTTTTCTAGAATTTATTTGGAATGAGCGCAATGAGTTTATATCCTTTCTTTCTCCTCTTTCATTCATCGGTTCACCGCGTGTTACATTTCTATCGATAATTATCCTCTTGCACCCAGTTAATACATGTTTTTTGGTCGTCCTCTACTCAACTCCGCCAAATTTTAAACTAAATACTTAAACACAAACTTAAATTTTTTGAAAAAGAATAAATTTTATACAAAACCAGATTACGACACAATCAGATCGACACAATCCTAGCGTATGTGTTATAAGATAGTTGATCGCCTGGAATCTATTAATATCGTATAGAATTAAATTAATAACAGTAAAAGACATTTAAGAGATTTAACTATTTAAATTATTGTACAAATTATTATTATAATCTTTCAAACGCACTCTGACTGACGTATGTCGGTGAAAACTAGGTACCTAATTCATTTTCTACATTAAACCAGAATCTAGAATGTATCTCGAACTGTATCTTAGAGGTATAAATTATATCCCTCTTTCATTAACTACCATCTAAAGTAAGGCATTTTTATATTATTTAAATCACCGGCTCAATCCCTTTTAGTATTGTAAAAAAAAAGTCTACAAAAAATCTCATTAAGCTAAATTGAGATTTTCTGTTACAAAACTATACGCTTTGATTTCTTTCATTAAAATAAAGTCATTTTTTCCGTGAAAATTAAAAATTCCTGTGAACTATTAGCTGTGAAACGATTTCTCGGTAAAGAAGAAGTGGATTCTAAAAGATTTAAAGGCTTGATTAAAATGATTTTCGAAAAACTAGAAAATATTATACAAGAATTATCTTATTTAAAAAGGAAAAGCAGTCATCATCATCATCATCAATCATTAAGGAAAGGTAGTCATCATCATCATCCTTTAATAGTCCATTGCTGGACATAGGCCTCTCCTTAGAAAGGAGGTTTTGGCCTACTATAAAAGTAGTGCACACTAATAAAAGTAGTGTTGGTATAACTTAAATCTTTGACTAACTAATTATTTAACTATGAACTAAATGTATTTTCCGAAGAAAAGATCTAAGCCCTTTTCATTTTCAAGCTAAATATTGAAATAATCAATATTAATTATTTACTTATCGCTAATAATCGGTATATCTATTAAGTATTAAACTGTCGACACGAAATTGGATATTTAATACTAATAGAAAAAATACTAGTATCTAACAATTATTTGGGCAAGATAACTGAAATAATTTCGTAAATTGGTATCGTTGTCACGTATTTATCGAACAGAATTAAGGAGGCTCTTTCTATTCTATTTTATTACTAAGGAAAAATTGCGTTTATTGCTTAGTGAGAGATAATAGGTGATTAAATTATTGAGCAGCTATAGCGCAATATTGATCTACGTTTGTTAGGAAGGTCAAACACAATCAAGATAAACTCAAGCATCCTGTACACAGGAAATAGTATGATCTCGCCTTTAAAATAATACTGTGTTTTTAATCATTGCTTTCAAACGAATGCTTAACCAACTTCCAAAAATATTTAATTAGTACTAAAAAGTAGAAATTATTCATTACAAAGGTAATTGAAAATACTATGTACGTATGACACTTTTGATATTATAGGTACAAAGGCACTTGAAATTTTCTGATCAGTTTTGCACGTTGACTGGATCAATGAACTAGATGATATTTTGCACGTTGATAATGATTGATTATCATTCGATATTTAGTACAGTAGTAACAATACCTATCCGGTCTTTTAAAATAACATTCGAAACCTTTTAAAACTTTAGGAGTCGCTTAGCTTCCTACAAAAAATCCTCAAGGCTCTCAGTCTCGATTTCTAGAAATAACTGTATAGAACACAAAAATGTAATTCCTACAAATAGCCTGTTGTTTCCTGATAATCATAACTATTCGTGAAAACATTGTTCATAGAGATAAGCCGCTCCAAGAAAGTGCTATGACATATACATAAGGAGCGCTTCGATTTGTCCGCGAAAGCAAGGCGGCCTCCCAAGGGAAATTAAGAAACGAGATATAGCTGGTGACCACGTCTCTCCACATCGACTACATACCTATGTGGCCGGCTGTGCGCGTTTATTTTCAATTATTGCCCTGAATTATTTGTCATGGGATCGTGAAGTTTTTTATATCCATTTCTCTTATAGGTTGGTGACGTTGGGGAAATGTACGTTGGCAACAACATACAGCTTTTTTTGTGATTAAGAGATAACCTAAACACAGCTTATATTATTATTTTTTACAATTTAATCCTCCCATTTCTCATATAAGCAAATATATAATAAAAGAGGCCGTAGCCACTAGATTCGTATTTAGTTAATATTCATAAAACTACCGGATATGTATTCCGAATCGGTTAATTTAAAATATAAATGTATAAAAAAAACATAGATTAAAACATGCAGTTACTACAACGATATGTCGCTTTGTTAAATATTGAATTATTACCAAAATGAATAACAATTAGTTGTATATTTGCCCATCCTTTTTTCTACTTGCTATTAGCATTGTTGGTATCAATCATAGCATCAATCGTCTTATTTAAATAAAAGATGACTTATTCAAGAGTGTTCTTCTACATAATTCAAGAAAATCTGTTCAGACGTTTGTTCATCAGTCAACTTATTTCTAATCGTTAAAGCTGGTTTATTGCATCTGCATGGGGAGGAGAAGCTGGATGCGAGAAGCCCAAAATTGATCTAAGTGCAATGGGAAAGGCCTATGTCCAGCAGTGTATCGCAATAGGTTGATGATGATAAAAGGGGGTTTAATTCCATTTAAAACATAAGCGCGGTCACTAGTATTTCAAATGTTTATTTTTATAAAAAAATTAACCAGCGATGGGGAATTTCATTAAATTAATTAATCAACTAATTTTACATCGCGAATAAGTTAAGGTTGATTTGAATGAACTCAATCAATGACTCGATTCAATTATGATGGATGCTTAATGCTTCATAACTCAGTATAAACATGTTTTAATTAAAAACGAGACAAATATATACAAATGTGTCTTACGAACTCTTTTAAAAAGCAAATTAATTACTAAAACATTAAATATTTAAGTTAGTTGAGTGTTTTGTTAATCTTTTAAAAGCTTACACATCGCTCGTCAGCTGAGTAGGGCATACGTTTTATAATTGTCTGTAAAAGGTTTTTATCAAATGTTTATACAACTAATCACAATAAAAGCTTTTTACTTTCTTTAAATATATAAATAAATGAATAAATCTCTGAATAAATGTCTGTCATATTATTTTTCTAACCACGTTAGAAACTTCACACCACTTAATTAATTACTTTTAACTATTTAAATATCGTCTACATTCTACAGACAAAGAGAATGACATAAATGTTCTTGCAATTTATGTTATTTCATTTTAAAAAAACCACTAGAATCTTTCCGAAATATAAATTCTACCCTCAAACATTTACCCCAGAATTGTGAGCACATTTGCAAAAAGTCCGCAAACATGGTATCAGTTACATATACAGTACAAACTTCACATAGAACGTGCATAATATGCATTTAATATTATTTATAATGTTGTGTTATCGGCTCCATTGCCGCCATACATCATGGAGCAAAATGTTAGTGGCCCAACTCCGTTCGTTTATTATTTTTATGGCACCCCACACAACACGGCATTTGAAAGAAACTGGTTATGATTTCCACAGACTGGAGAATTTTATTTCATAATTAACTAGCTATATGAAATTTTTCCTACAAATTAGGATTGAATAAAACTTGCTTTGAACAAGATTAAAATACATTTTTAATATTAATTTATGGTAAAAAAAAAAACTATTTTGTTACTAAATTTTAATATCTTCCATTCATTCATCGCTTAACAAAACTAAATTTTTAAGTTGTGTTTCGCGCTCGAAACAAATAAAACCACTCGCTAAATTGCCACAAGAACCGGGAATCCCAGAGGACCGCAGCCGGCTGTTGTTTAGCAACAAGGTACATTACGTAGTTTTGGGGCCTTCAATAAGCATTTGATAACATACTTTCTTTGTGCTACGTATCATTAAATGGTCTGATTAAAGCACCTGACAAAGTACCCTACTTTGTCAGGTGCTTTAATCAGACCATTTGTCCTGGACAAAGTAGATATATTCATAAACACATTTATTTTTATGTTCTCAGGCAAAAAAATTGTTTACTTTTTTTTAAACACCCTTATTGAACCGTTGGAGGAAAAGGCATATTCATCATATTTTATGTTAAGTACATAATTTAAATATTCCACCGAAATCCGTAACACTGGCTTCACATCACGCACAAGTCAACAGGGGTTGAGTAAGGAAAATGTTTTTTATATATGCAGGTACACTCTCAACACAAAACGAGAATGATTTATTATGTTTGAACGTCCCGTGTAAACGTACTTAATAACACATTAACGGTAAGTTGACAACGTTTTAACCATTTTCATGCTTTGTAAAATACATATAAAGCACGTCTTTGAATGTTCACTTGGTTTATCAACATACCATAGAAGTCATAATTATTTGTATAGATAGGTCTTGTAGCTTTATTGTTAACACGTTTTTAAATATTGAATATTCTAACTAAATAAGTAGGGCTAAGTAAGTAATATTATTAACAGTGTAAAGAAATCTTTTTAGAAGCAAATTTTAGTTAACTACTAATCATCGTACCTGAATTAAACAAATGGCAAATATTAGATGGTATCACTAAAATAAATTATTTTAACTCTTTTTCCTAATATTCAAATACATATTGATAGCAATCATACAAGAACTATTTAAATCGCAACTGTTGCTAAGTCTATTATATAGAGTCTATTTTCACCTCTTAGGTTATTTATCGTGAAAATCATAATTCTTCTAACTTCTAACTTTCGATTTATTAGTTAAGACTTAAAAGCAGAAAACACCAACCCGGATTTGCATTTATACAATTACATGAGAAGTAAAAAATATACCAGAGCCAGTACCATTACGACATTAAAAATAAATTTTTTTTATAGAGTGAGTACTCCTACCTACAATATTTTCAACGTTCACAAAAAACATTGTCATCATAATTGACAGTGCAAATTTTAACAAATAACGAGAATTTTACATTGGAAATAATGATTTTGCCGAATTATATTTGTTTTAAAATCCAACTGTGCAACATGTGTCATGTAGTTACGTAGTCGTAGTCATTTTTATGTGGAAGGTTGAATAGAATGAGTCTAGTGCGACTCGAGGCTACAGGGTTACGTCTCAACTCTCAATACCATAGACGGAAATTGCATCTGTCAAACCAAATATGTATGAAAGTGTGGCGTGAACTTCGCTTGAACGCGATAACAGCTGCATTGCTATTTTGTATAGCCTCAATTGTACAAAATAGTCTGAATAAATAAGTTTGTTTTAAGATAAAAAGACGAAAACAACAAATTGTAACAACAAAAGCATCTCGTCGTTTCTGCGTTGCTATTTTAAAGGCAGAGAAATAAAATCGTTTTTGTAAGAGAAGGAACAAAAATGTTATTAGTAAATCATTTCAGCATTAATACTAAGTTACAACGCACATTTTAAGCAAACAGTGGTAATTATGTTCAAAGTTACGTAGCTGGGCGTCTATTGCTTCAAGTCCAGACTATTAAAACGCGTTAAAGCTTTAATATAAAGCTAAAAGCTTCGATTATTCGATAGTTTATTGATATATTGAAACAGTTGCAGTAAACAACGTCACTATGTACTGTATTCTAAGAGATTTCGTATGATTTATGTGTAAAGTAAAATATACAAAATAAAATATAGAGAGACTGATTATTTTTCTATCAGTAGAAGGTATCTCTTAAAATTCTATAATATGGTATTTAAAAAGTTCTGGCTTGACGATATCTCCAAAGAATTTCTCTTTTGTCACAGTGACCATCAGTTCTTCTATTATTGTGTACATACAGTTTTGTTTGCACGGTTGCAAACTAATCACACAACCAGTATATACACAGCCATTTTATGCAGTTACACGAGCGTATCTAGTTGTATTGTAGTTTCGGTAGTGTTGTTTTGCTGCTGCGCTTAGTGTTAAAATAAATAGCTTAAATACTTAGAGCTTAGCTTACTTAGCTTACTTAGCTAAGAATTGGGATATATTTGATAGCAAAAAGATTATTTTTACATCCGAGTATCTAGCGGTGCTTTAAAAGATATCATACCGAATTTTTAAAGAAGCGTGAAATCTTAATACAGTCGAAAATAAACGATATTTTCAAAGCGTAAAGGCCTCTTTGCGTTACATCATTATAATAGTTGAGATGTTATGGTTGCGGCCGGAACTTTTTCTAAGAAGTTTGTGCTCGAGCAGATGCTTAAACTCGCTTTAGAGTCTCCGTCAAAACAATTTCTCTCGCTACCAAGTAAATGTACAGTATCTTATAAAATTATGTTTTTTCAGCTTAAATATCGTAATATGCAACAAGTTGAATTCAGTTATCTTAATTCAGATCTTTAGCATCAAAATTAGCGGCAGTCTCATACTAACTTCACTAACAGTTTTTGTTATTTGTGTACTAATACCAGCTTACGTACCTACTTGTAGCTTTCAAGGACCTCAAGAAGTACATTAAGGATTTTGATGATCATCAGTAAGTCTCAGTGAGTGAAATCGGGTTCTTTTTGATATCAATAAAATATAAAGTACAAAATCTATGTAATTATTACTTTATGTGTTCAATTAGTTCACTATTGATATCATATTGCAAGAATTATATTTATCTGGTATAATTAGTTATGAGGGTTCAAAAAACCATTTAGTAGAGCCATTTCGCTTCGCTTGGTTCATCTTAGCGGTGACACCACTGTGCCCTCAGATGTACAAATATTTGCTTTACAATGTATACATGTGTTTGTACTTACTAATGTACGTTAATTGTAAACGTTTATTTGCATTTTTTACTATTTTCGACTAGATTAATTTAAAGTTGCGAAATAATAATAACAATGACCTCAAATAACATGGTCTGGGTCTTCCCCAGAGTAGGGTGTCTAGGACCGGCTGTCGGGGTGTTAGTCAACCACGTGTGGTAGTAACACCACATAGTCCTGGCTCCTGTGTTCCTTCCTTGGTTGTAAAATAAATAAATAGGCTTAAATATCTTCAGTCTTGGTCACACAAATATTTATATCCTATATGTTAAAATATACCTAAATCGTAATCATCAAACTATAGCTTAAAACTTAAGGATGTCGTGTTGCCATTATAAATTTAACAATCATTACTCAATCAACGTTACATAAAATAATATTACAACGTAACGAATCTCTATACCAATAATTACAATCGCCTATTCACAATATTTAGAAATAAAAAATACGATTTACAATATTTGTGATTGCTCAAAGTAATAATAGTTATTGAAATACGGGAAATTAATATTACATAAAGTATTTTAGTAAAAAATTATAATTATTCGTACTATGTGCAATCTGCTTACAAACAATGTAACGCTTCTAGTATGGTCTAGCCAAGCAAAGTGTGACCAGCTGAAGAATGTTTTTAAATGGCTATAACTTACAACGAACCCGCACGTACAAGCCTGCGCAGTGGTGCATGCAGAAGAATTTAACCTAGGTGTTAATACTAACCGTATTTATGATAATATTTCTAAAACCTTCGGGTTATGGAATATATAATACGAGTAACAGTCAGAATTTGAGTGCGGGCTCCCATAGCGACATTACTTAATTGATCAAGTGGTAGGATATAACATCACAAGACTATAAAATAAAACTGGTTTACAGTTTCTATGCCGTGTGGTGACGGATTGAGATACGGAGTGTCACCACTCCTATTCATAACTTAGTTGTGTAACAGCACTGAAAAGAGAAGGAAAACTTGAAACAAACCCTATACCAACCGGTCTGGCCAGCGTGGTATAATAGGCCAAAACCTTATTTCTAAGGAGAAGCCTATATCCAGCAGTGGACTATTAAAGGCTGTTGATGATGAGCATTATTTCTTAATTTATTATTTCGACTAAGTATTTAACTTAAAAAAGCATTTTATAACATAGTCTTAGACGCTCCCTGTAACTCGGTGGTAGTGCAATCGACTGCTACGCCATCTATCGCGGGTTCAACTCCTAATTAATGTAAATTAAGGTAATTGTACTTATCTGTATTATATATAGGACCTAAGTGCTTCTAAACATGATATGTGTATAAACGAAAAAAGTATGTTTATCTGTGTTTTAGAACCCATTATAGAGCTCGGCTTAGTTTAGATCCAGATAGCAGTGTCAAATAGTGCACCGAAATTTTATTATTTTATACTCTCACACACACACAAATTAATTTAAATCCATACTACATATAAGAATAAAGGAAGACCATATAAAATAGGCCTCAGAAATCATTACGAGGTGTATCATAATGCCTATCAAGAGAAATTCTAGAGATACTATTCTTATAAATCAACAAGGTTTTTTTTTTCCTTTTTAAGGATTTAAAAAAAAAAAAAAATTTAAATTATTATTTTTTGCCCTCCAGCCACTAAATAAAGTGTAATTGTTTTATCGACCATAAAACAAATTATGATCATTTAATGTTGAGAGACATGAGAAATATAAAATTATTCACAACAAAAATATCGATTTTTCTTATTAAATTTACCAACTATATTTCAAATTGAAAAGAAGACAAAGCCCTAGGGATGACACACCGCAACGAATGTATCTTTTAGAATAAATAAAAGTAGGGATTTAACACCAAAGTTAATTCACAAAAGTAAATGAACTCATATCGTTTTTCAATGGAAAGTATTTGAACATTTTTCAAAGTCTATAAATATTTTAACCCGAATATCTGACGCTGGCTGTATACCGTTGGGAATGTCGCGAATGAACTTGATGTATTCCATTCAACCGTATACAGTGGTCCTACAATCCACATGCTAAGACTTCAAATCGATTTGTTCGCTATTCAAATGTTCATTACTTTTCAGCAAGATACTTTGAAAAATAAATTAGATTTGTTTTTTAATATTTCACTGTGAAAAACTTATAGATTTTTGTAGGTTGGAAAGTAATTTGATAAATTGGCTTGTTTATATCAAAAATATTTGTGAACGATTTTGTATAAAAATAAACTTAAAAAAGCATTTTAAGATTAGCCTATTTTTCTTTTTTTAATTGTTAAATTACATGTATGAAAATAACAGATCGTAACCAGCAGTATACCCTACATTTGTACAGACGACTGTACCACAGAATATATAGGATAAATTGATCATAGAACCAATAGCATAATATAGTTACCTTCTAATTATAATTTTGAACAACTGAAGGCTAATTGAAATTAAATATTTAAATGCGAACAAAAGATCAAAAAGGTAAAATATATACTTAGGGCTAGCATTGTTTTTTTTATCTTTCGCAAGGCATAGGCTACTTCTAAATATTATTTTACAGAACGTATGAAATTAAAGTACAAAAGCATTTGCACAACAGGTGTTATTTAGCAAAAGTTTTTAAATTTTTTTTAGCTAGAATGTGCAATAACAGTCATTATATTTAAATAGCTAATGTGGCAAAAATATCACGTCATTTTGGATGTCTCAGACACATCAAACAAACACTTTCTCCGTACAACGTTGACACCCGAACACAACAAACTTAGAATTCGCTATGGTCATACTTGTTTTTTGTTAAGTCTCTTTCTAACATGATGATTTTTGTTTTCACACACATGATTATATTTACTGTATATAAGTACACTCTTACGCAAATATGGACAACAAATTATATCGCAGTTCACTACAAAAGAAGTGTAAATCAGCATGATGGTAAACCAGATCAAAGCTAGAACTTTTCAATAAGAAGAATAACATGTAATCATAGGTTAATAGTATTAAGAAGGCAGGTGACCGGTGTAGATCATAATTTGGTCTACTTTTTCCCGACAGGGTTTATACACTTTATAAGATCAGTTTATCAAATATCGCCTAATTAAAACGAAAGTTCTATAACTTTCGTTTTAATTAGGCGATATTTGAAGCACTGCAATTGTGCACTCATCAATTTATATATTCATGTGAACAGCTTCCTTTTTCTTCTTTTTTCTGTTGACGGGTTGGAAAATCCCTTCAGATCTCTGGCTCCTAGAGGACGCACAAGCCAGGAGTATGTGGTGTGTCCTCTAAAAACCGCTCCGAAGGCCGAACTCAGTCGCCCCACTCCGAGGAGGGCCCGGACCATGTTATTTCAGGTCCCCCCGGTTCGACGTCGCTCCTCCTCCTCCTCGCTAGTAAGGCCCTATCTTCCCCGCCTATCGGCCCAAACATTATATCGCCTACCGCAGCAGTTAATCTGCAACCAGAGGTCCCCACTCGCTGGCAGTCTGCGGCCCGTCAATGGCTGGTATCGCCGCCGACGATGTGAACAGCTTCTTAGTTAATGTTACTGGTTTAGTCTATCGTACTAGAAGTCTGTAATGTACATTATTTATATATAATCGTGTCATTGATTGCTACCGGTTAACATCAGATCCGTGATAATATTTACTACTTTAGTCACTGCTCTATATTTATATTATAAATAATACAAATACAGTATACGAATTACGTGTATACGAGTATATATACTATATGTACCTAACGTTATGTTTGACTTACACACATTATTAGGCAGGCGTTTAAAAAGTAAAAGTGTCACTTACGAAACTAAGTCAGTTTGTGTAGAATGAGAACAATTTTGTTACACAAAACACAAACATATTAGAAGTAGTCGTAAATCATATATAATTTTAAGAAATTGCAAAACAGTAAGACGGAATGTTTTACGGATTAAAGTATGTGATTTGGTGATTTCTTCAACAATACGAGTATAATATTCCAAATCCTCCACGCTAAACAAATTTGTTGAAGCTCTCGGTCCTCCAGGTTATATATAAATAAATATCCTAATAAATAAAATAAATATCCTAATAATAGAAAGTTACTAATTTGTAAATTGCTAATATTTAAGTATCATAAAATCATAAAGTGAAGACCTCTGTGAGGACCCGTACGTTATCCCAGAGGGTTTTTAGTTAGCCGATGTGTCGTAATTGAACCGACTAAAATCAGGGGGTGACTCATATATGAAATAGACTTATTTATCCATTTTATCTGTTTCCAGTAGGGAAGCAAACAACACTTGTACTATCTATAAACTAAGTTTTCCTCTGAATATCGCAAGCAATTTTTAATTTAACCTTGACAGCGTGTCTGCATCCAAATAATGCAAGGATACACAGCTATGCTACTATTGTATTTAACCATTACCTTCTTTATATCGAATCGATACAGTCCAGTGCTTAAGAGTTGTAAACACAGAATAATATTATTTCATTATTCATTTTTTTATTTACTAAAGAATTTACATAACGCACACACCTCTCTGCGGTATTTCGTATTTATTGCTTGACATAGAAAGATAGCAAAATTGCTTCATATTTTATAAAATAATGACTAGAGTTCAAGAATTGCCAACTTCCTTCTTATATAAATACATCCAGTAAAAAATACTAGAATATTTCAGAGCACTTACTCATTGACTATCAAGTAGTTTAACAGTGGGAGTAGGAAGCATTAAGCTGATCTGATCAAAATCAATATCATCATCAGCCTATCGCAGTCACCGCTGGACATAGGCCTCTCCCATTGCACGCCACTCAGATCGATTTTGGGATTCTAAAATCAATATAATAGATCAGAATAATTGATTACTTAAGAAAATTTAATATATTTATTGAGAAAGGGATGCCTTTGAATGTATGTAAGTATAGGTAACACTTTTCGTAAATACAGATATTCACTCTTGTATCCCTGAAGGAATAGGTAAAGGCTTTCTATGTGTGTATATTTATTAACTTTATTTATTTATTTTTCTATCTTAATATATAACTACATTTTATTTAAGAATTTGTATTCTACCGACTCGAGTCAACACGAATTTTGACTCTCTGTTCTGTATGTTTAACAAACCAATTATAGAAGAAATCATTTCATTTGTATAGTGTTTGCTTTTGTACCCTTCCAGACCACTGCTGCCAGAACGAGATGTTTCGAAATGTGTACCCCTTATTATTCTAACTATATAATGAAAACAAATATTACTGACATAGTTTTATTTGTTGTATTTATAAGAAGACCAAAAAGTAAACCTTGAGGCATAAAAAAGTATGCAAAGGAGAGTGTTCTTTCTTTTAAATCTCACGCACTCAACCACGGTGTAAACAAAAGAATGATTTCGTGTTGTACTTAAAATTTTAGAAATAACATACATAATTTGTCAGTTTTCCTTTCATACTTACAAAAGCAGACTCACATAATTAAGATTCAACAAAGATACCAGGTCAATGCAAATGTTTTGAGCCTTGTGGATGTCGTATAAACTTGACCCCTTTTATCTTAAGTCTGTTACATGTCTCCATTTACGCACGAACTGTTACTCCTTGTTTAAATATTCTGTGTTCTGGGGACTGTTTTCACATTCAATCGACGTAAAAGTAAAGTATAATACAACGGAAGATATACTACTCTTTATTTTGATGCCCAAATGTTGATTCTATCCATTCTATTGTATATATGACTTTTTAGTCAGCCTCACTAATACGGTACATCAGATTAAAAAGTCCATGCAACAATTACTAGTATGTTAGCTGTATGTGTAATCTCATAAATGTATATATTATAATACTTCCTTTAATTACCCTACGTTTTAATCGAATAGCACCGATAATAGTCATCAGTGGTGGTATAGTACTACAGATTAAGCATACGGAGTGTCACCACCCCTATTCATCCCATGGGTGTCGTAAGAGCCGACTAGGAAGACCAACTACGCTCCTGCTCTGCAGTGCTGTTGTCCTTAACTGCACTGCAAAAAGAAGGAAAACTTGAAACAAATGCTAAACCGACCCGTCTGGCCAGCTTGGTATATGTTAGTAGGCCAAAACCTCTTTTCTAAAGAGAGCTCTCTGTCCAGCAGTGGACTATTAGAGTTAAAATTAAATTCAAGAAATAATTTAATCAGAATTATTTATAGCTTGCCCGTATTAGTGTTAGTATTAGAGTATTAACATACTCGTATGTTAAACCTCATGGTTAATTTGCTTCATTTAGTGCAATGTTGTTATAAAACCGTGTACGAGGTGAATATTATAAAACCGTTTAAGGCTTTAAATAGAGTAGTGTTATACATCAATAATTACTACGCCTTCATACACTGTAAATAGTTATTTAAATAATATACTTCAAACTAACTGGGAAATGTATGTACTCGTATAACATGATACATATTCGTATTTCTTTAATAAAAAAAATAGTTTTTTTGTCACGTTCACATCATCATCACATCAACAGCCTATAATAGTCCACTGCTGGACATAGTTTAGTCACGTTCATCATCAACAGCCTATAACAGTCCACTGCTGGACAAAGGCCTCTCCTTAGAAAGGAGGTTTTGGCCTACTATACCACGCTGGCCAGACGGGTTGGTACAGGGTTTCTTTCAAGTTTTCCTTGTCTTTGCAGTGCTGTTGTCCCGCGTAATTTGCTCCCTTAGTCGGCTCTTACGACACCCACAGGATGAATAGGGGTGGTGACATTCCGTATTCTTAATCCGTCACCACACGGACAAGTCACGTTACTATTTTATAATTATTTCTAGACATTGCTTTATCGTTGAAGTACAGTTTTCCTTTTGACAAATAACTAGATCTTTATTTACCAGTACGTAATGGTATAATCCTTTAAAATGGAATTTACACAATGTCGAAACAGTGGTTTCACTTCATTTGTACCCGAAGTTTGACATTCATACCAATGAAACGTGCTCTGAATAATAACTGGGTAGACTGCTTGTGGTTACAAATACCAACTACTTATAACATGATGATACAGACGTTTACTAGACGTATTGAAATTTTAATTTTTTTAATTTAACATAATCTTTTGCTTGTAAATATTGCTACTTAATAATCAAATGATAGACCTTTTTTTTTTTTTTTTTTTTTTTTTTTTTTTTTTTTTTTTTTTTTTTCCGTGCGGAAATCCCCTCGGATACCACCTGTCGGTGGCATGTCGGACTCGAACCGACTAAAACCGCACGCCTTCGCCGGGTACTAATAGCCGGGGAACCAGGTATACCCTAGTCAAATGATAGACCTAGGATTATATTTATAACTAAAACAAAGAAATTTAATTTTATCTTAGTAGTTCAGAGCATCCAATATTTCGCTAGCGATCTCTTTCAAGATTCGCGTAAATGGGGAGGCCAAACTTTTACATAACATAGCAACAAATTTTTGTTTCACTAAACTTGAAGATCGTTTATTGCGTCATGAAATTATTTTGTAGTACATATTTGTATTGTATAGGGTTAGCTTTTAAAAATCATTTGATATACTAAAATATTTTAAAGTAAACTATCGCATTGTGCCAGCAGTAACATTTTTAAATAGTTTGTGATATGAATTTTTATTAGTTCAACTTGTTAGTAGCTCTTAGTAATATTCTAAACTTCTAATGTTTTAAAATACCCTTGACCTTTATATAAATATAGGTGCTAGTTGAATAAATCGGGACTTCATCGCGAGAATGTTAAAAGGTAGACATCATCATCCCATCAATAGCGTTGAATAGTCCTTATTGAATAGTTACTTATTAAAGTTGTAATATATGAATTATATTCATAATAAAACAATTACTTCTCGCATTCTGATATTAAAATAATATCTATCAGATAAACAAATAATTCGTTGATACTCAACTTCCAAACCGTGATTATAAGAATTATACGCATACTATACACATACTTTTTGTGATTTTTGAATTAATAATAATAAAAAAACATGTTCTTTAATAATAATAATATGATTTATTTCTCAATATTGCACAAAAATATATAAAAAGCGTTACAAACACGATATTGACAGTATTTACGATAAACTCTGGTACCCAGAATAAGATTCAACTTGCGTTTAGGGTACCAGCGATCTTGCACACACTTGTTGCTTGTACACGTCGCTAATACTTGTTAGACAAACACACCGTAAATCTAGAAACAAACTACAAAACTAATATTTTAGTCTATAGATGCTCAGTGATTTCTGTCTCTTCCGTAGATACGCAAATCTTTAAAATTGAGAACTATAGAATGCAAAATTCTCTCCAGTAAATTTATACGTCCGTATGAAATACATTTGTTTAAACCCGACCGCTAAATATACTAAGCGTAAACCCTAACCTACATTTCAAAAGATAAATTGCCCATAAAATTGCCTTTTTTATATTCGATGTAAATATTCTCGAACAAAAAATGGAAAAGGCAACCTTCACGGCGTCTATAATAGCATAGATTGCACTTTTTCATCTATTAAACCACATAATTATAGTGGTTATGCACAGGAAAAGGAACTGACTAGATACGAAGATTGTTCAAGGCAGTAGATTAAAATAATCTCATAAGGAGGCTTCATTGACTTTGTTCCCATTAATTGTTTAACGCTGTAACAACACATGCTTTTGTTATTCCTAATTTAAAATTTAATGTTCTGACTTTTAGGTTTCAATTGTTATTTTTACTAATGAATACTTTGGTAACACTGGCAACATAATGTCAGTTTTTTTTTAATATCAACAAATTTTGACCGCTGCATAAAATTTTTCAGTACTATTTAAGAAATCCTCAAAGAAAAATGTCATAACACTTTAAACGACCTGGACATCAAACCTATTTGTTTTAAAAATTGTAGAGCTCTTTTTGTAAATGTATAATTATGAAGAGCAGGTCTTTTCTTTCGATGGTCGGTAATTACAATGATTAATTAATGTTTTTATAGGACAGTAAGGCTGAAATTACACAATAAGTATTTACTTATGAACTTAGCATCTCAGAGTACTCTAATTCTTTTTTCAACGTCTAATTATTAAAATCAATTATGAAACTTGAAAATTATATGAAGTAGTTGACGTAAATCTTCTGAGACCTGAAAACTTTAAGGGATTAAGGGGCGAGACTAGCTGTTGCAAATTTAAATTGTGCTATTTCGAGAAGTCATTACTAAGTCTATTCAGATAGAATTATCATATTTTTTTTGAGGTTATAGATAAAGACAGATTATAAACTATTCTGTAATGTTATATTTTGTTTGCAGTAGTTTAGAAGTTTGGAAAACAACTATTTTGTATTACAATTTTATAACTTCAGCAACAATTAAAATGTTCCTGGAATGTTATAGTCTATACCCTGACAAATAAATAAAATAAAAGTACACTGGTTTGGATTAATCCCAATTAATTAAAAAATTTTTTTTCTTTTATCAATAAATTTCAAATCCTTTTATTATAGTTTTATTTATGAGCGTTTCGTCAACATTTTCTCAAGGCACGCGCTACAAATTCACGCTTCCGTGACTACCGCAATTACCACTATAACTTTAATGATTACAAAATAAAAAATCTGAAGTCAATGCCAACAAATAGAAATTGGTACCATACTCTAATAACTATACATAATAAACATTTCATAAGATACATTCATACACTTACGCCGACACCCGAAGCGATAGTTTGACACGTATGAAACATGTACATACATTTTACCAAGTTTAACTTGGTCCCACTCAGAAATATAGGGAACAGCTTATCGCTGTCAACTAGGCAGTATATTGAAACAGAAAGCATATCAAGAAGTAACTATATGGCTTATGCAGATGACTTGAGGAGCTCGAGGAGATTAGGATAGCAGACTTGTAAGTCGAACTGACTGTCTGGAAGCTAGCTCTCGAAACCTAAATATGCATAAACATTTCATAAACATACGAGTACAGTTAAAATCTGCTGACTGAAACGATGTACGTTTTAACTTACGTACCTACTACACATAAGGAATTAAATCTAGGTATAAAAGTGTATCATATGATACAGAGGGAATGCGGGCATTCCGCCGATGCCGTAATTATAACCACTTAAGTTGGATATAAAAAATTCACAAACATGATCACATGTACTCATTCCAACCTTATTCAACAATTTTAATTCATTATCTAATGTTTCCGTTAAAATGAAGATAGTTTTCATCCTCTCTAGTCAAAGTATGAAGACAAATTTAAATTATAAATGTTTTATTGCTAGCGGTTTTTATGACTAAATATTCCACCACTTTACTTCTCATTAGAGAATTATCGTAAATAACTTAAAATTTACAAATACATAACTGTATATGTACCTATCAAATTTTACTAATCTTTTAGACTAAAATAGTTCAGGCTTTTTGCGGTTATACATTATTTGAAGATAGGTTATTTTTTGTATATAGACCTAAACTAACCACAATAGAAACTTACAAACCCGAACAGTAGGGATGTGTCTTCATTAAAAAAAGACCTAAATAAAATGTTGCCTAAAAAAAACGCAGAAAAATGTTTTTGGATAAAAATAGCTATCCACCCAAATTTAGCAACAATGGTGTATTGGTTTCTCAAAACAACAATAAGTTAGATGGTCTGAAAGGAGCGCACATTTCTATAAAAACGTCCTACTAATCATCTATCAATTGGTGAATTTATGAAGGCTCCAACGTTCATAACGACCATTCAATTTCCTTTTCAGCTTGAATGTACTCGGGAAGCGAAAGCATTTCCTTTCGGCACGGGCTCCCAATCAGGGATTCAATATATAGGTACCTATCTGTAATAACAATTGATGTGAATATTTAGAAGAATTCATTGTTAATCGGGTCTTTTGAATTCTTTATCCTTGAGTCTTCCACTCGTGAAGATATAATGATGAAGTGATGAATTTTTCATAAACTATAGGTATAACGTTATTGAAAATTCTCTATACTACACACACGATTTTGTCAAGAATATTGTAAAGTGAAATATTTAGTTTTATCATAGAAAATTAAATCATGTATTTTCAAACTTAGACTAGGGAAGAGATTTTAAACTTTTTCTTATAATAGCAATAAAATGAAATATTAATGTGGCTTTTGCCCGCGGCATCTTAAGTTTTAAAGTTATTTGTCCTTAACTCGGGTAACATGAAACTCGATTTTCCTTTTCAAGTTAAGGCATATAATTTATAAGTAAACACAAGTTTGTATACACATACTTGCATATTTCATAAACCTAAAACAATGTCTGACACCACCAAAGTATGTAGTCTTTTAAACGAATATAAGTAATACCCATTAGGTTCCATGCAAGGCTTCACTCCTTTTGTAATAAAGCAAAGAGGGTATTCTAGAAGAACTATTTATTTTCATTGATAAAAATGAAAAACCTTATCTAATTTACCGAACACCGGAGTCCACTCCATTGCAAAAAAAATACTGTGACTCTCTTTCTGAGGTTGGTCCCTTATATCCGATGATCTTAGTTAACATCAAGGTTGCAACTGGAGCGAATGATCTGCCCCCACCAGTTTCTATCCAGCGCCTCTCTTACGGCCATGTAGGAATTTGAGGACGATGAGTCTTTCATTTCATCCGTCCTTCTTGTTGATGAACAACTGCGCGTCTTTAGCGTTTGGTGTTCCCAATTACAATCAGGTTTATTTTAATTCCCTTCGCCGAAATACGAGAGTATGCGTTCTTTGTATATGAAGTGAAGTCTTTGACACTAATGAGGCAATTTACATTTGCAATTATTAAAATTACGAAAAATTCTTGTTAAATGCATCCTTGAAAGCCTAGGAAGCTTCAAAAAATATTGCTATATTACAATAGATTTTTCAGCATTTTATCTTTAAAAAAATAAAAGAACAATAAGGTAGAGGGTCCCGTGTTGCCGGCGGCTTCACAATAATTTCAGAGACATATTTGTCCAAATTCCGCTGAGGTGGGAGAAGTGTGGATCGTGCACACTGGAGGCTAACTCGTTAAGTCCCTCTTTGTCATCCTCTCTAAAGAGGGACATAGTTATTTGTTCGAAATCCTCACACAACCGTGTGTAATACATGTATGTTTAGCATGCATTTCGCTGAATGCCTGAATGTTCAAATGTAGCCTAAAAGATGCAATTAAAACTAAATGATAGTAATCAAAGTCAACGTATGATATTCACCACATATGTTGGTAAAACTGTAAATGATGTTAAGACTTTATACACAATACTCTTGGTTAACGGTATAAAAGAAACCAAAAAAAGATGAACATTTTTTTTGTTAATATAAAAACTCTAGTATCACCTTACCGAATGCATGACGAAGCAGTTGTATTGAAATTGTTACCAGACCATTTCTCTACAGTATCATCTTATAAACAGAAGGACGGCAGAAATACAAATCGAACCAAAATGTACACCACATGGAGTTTGTCTGAACATTCTTTGAAAGTTGGAAACTAAAAGTTGGCTGTAATCTTAAAGGTGCAAAGTTCTCAACACAAAAATATACATACTTACTTTGTACTCCTGGGTGTACTTTATCTATGATATGTATTTATTTATAAATATATAAGTATGTTTATCAGCAGTCTGGTTACCATAGTGCAGGCTTTGCCTCACTTGGGTTCAGACGGCCCTGTGTGAGACCTGTGAGGTTACTGTTATTATTATTGTTGATGTGTGAAATGTGTGAGAATGTTATTATTCAATTTGTATTATTTATAATCTGTAAAGAAAGTTTAAAAGTCACAATTATAGGCAAAAAACGATTTTATGACACTCGGGCAACAATGACAAATCGAACGATATACAAAACGGTTTATTCGTAGTTGTTATAACGAAACATGCGGACGGACATACATTTTACGAACATTTTAATATCATCACTATCATCATCAACAGCATTTAATAGTCCACTGCTGGACATAGGCCTCTCCTCAGAAAGGGGGTTTTGACCTACTATACCATGATGGCCCGACGGGTTGGTATTGTCCTGTTGTCCTGCGTAATTTGCTTCCTTAGTCGGCTCTTACGACACCCATTGATGAATAGGGGTGGTGACACTCCGTATTCTTAATCCGTCACCACACTACATAATATAGGAGTAAGTCAATTATAAAACCCCGTTTTTGGTTTCACCATAATCCGATAAAAGCTAACAATATTAGTGAAAAAAAAAAACTGTCGGATTGTTTGATATATTATTTATCAGTACACTTTTTGTACCACGTAGTCTGTAGCAAATCCAATCGAGCACGAAGTAGTACTACTATCTAAGTTTCTTATAAAAACCAGTCCAACTTTCATTTGATTTCTACCACATAATTGTCACAGATACCTATAAATCCTTATACACATCAATGGTTATGATAATATATGTTATTAAGCGATAAGTATCACAACTTTCTCTCTTAAACAGTTTAAGCGCCCGGATTCAAGTGCTCATGCAAAATTCAGGTACCGTCAATGAGTAACCGCGTGAATAACCACAAATAACCGTAAAAAGTAATGAAATATTACTTTTGATAAAAACTATATCCTTAAGTTAGTAATGGTTCTATAACTATACCTTGAATAATACTTCATTCAGTGGTTGAACAACGGCGATTCGAGTTCTCCCTATAGAGACTTATGTCCAATAACTCAACCTAACTACATAAAAAACCTTTCCATTTTTTAATCATTCCTCGTATCCTCTCATTTCATCTACGTTAAACAAGTTACAATTTATTGCCAGACGAGAAATACCTTTTGAACCAAACCGTTTGTCCGTCCAGTCATATAGCTTAACTGAAATACTGTCATTAACGAAATGCGCTTTTCCTCTATGAATACATTATAAGAGCTTTTCGTATACACTGAACTTAGCGATTCAGATAACAACAATTTGAATAACACATTTGTTTATATGTTCGCTTTTAGATAACAGGTTTGTATGTAAATGTGAGTTGACTGATGTGTTATGATAAGCCTAGCATGAACACCTTTCAGAACATGGAACAATGGGTTCCTTCCTATAGCAGCGAGAAAGTGAGTGCTAAAGATCTAAGCCCGCATCAGATAAATAACGGAATGTCGCCATATTTTATGCGCATACGCTAATAATTTTACTCCTTCGTTACCGGCACTGTTATTGATGATTTTCCTTTGTGATAATGAGATAGATTAAATAATGTAAAAAGTACTACTATAAAGAATGTTGTATCCGATCCCAGATCTATACATATTGAACTGGCAATAAATTGCGACATAAAAGTGCTGGGAAACGATGAAGAAAGTGGCGGCAATATTTTTTTGATTTTTAAAGCAAACATTGGCGCTATTGTCATTGTTTTGTGTCCGACCATTCTCCCGTGTAATTAGAAAGAGCTATGCAGTGTTTATTTAGTTACTTGAAATGAAATAAATACAATGCTACAGTCCACGGAATCTCAACTACAGAATGTACTTTCAACTGTAATAAAGTCTAAATAGTGTTATTTTTACGACTTTTTTATGTAGAGCAGTACAGAAAGGTAACAAAGAACTCAATAAGATTTTATATATAAATTTACTTATTTTTTGATAGCATAAAATATTGCAGTTATAGCATAGCTATTTTTAATTTTTTAATAAGACAAACAATGTCGAAAGTGTGCTGACAACATTATTTTACCTAAGTAAAGCAATTAAATAAAAACACATACGAATAATAATGGGCGACGATTATGTACTTATGTATGATACGCAACATAAAGAAAATAAATAAATGTGGTAAAATAAATAATTACTCACATTTTTATCTAATGCAATATTAACTTAACTTATGATTACCGAAACCAACCATACAGAATTTAGACAAGACTTGTTGCGTGCGCTTAGAGAAAAAAAATTAAGGGGAAATAAAAATTGTGTAATCTTGCACAACAGCAAGCTGTCAGAGACAAGCGAAAAGTTTGCGAAATTTATCGTGATCACAAAAACCACAACTTTCCGCGGCGGGCAACTTTATTATATACATGGGCCCACTTAACCAGCTAATATTTCTAATGCTTATTGCACAGCATACGTGACGATGCTGAGCCCGATATGGCACAAGTTGTGTCAATCTTAGAAAGTTTGTACTCGTTGACTTTTAACCAAACCTAACTATTTCAAACAAAGTAATTTAAATTAAATCAAATCATTTATTTTACGAGCATGGGTTTACACATTAAGGTGTTAAAATATTAGTGTATTACAATGAGCAGCGACATTCTACCTGAAAGCACGCAAAAAGTATTAACATTTTAGTCAGTTACACAACAAAGCAAAAAGTAATAATGTGGGTATGTTTACTCAATTAATTAAAAAAGGTAAATCAAATCTGCGCAGTTAGTACATGAAATAATAATAATGTAAACATGTTAAAAATCTCATACCAAAACAATTTATGTCGCCGTCTACTCTTACTACAGCCCCTAGCTGCACATAAACATACTGCTCTCGAGACTCCCAGTCCAGCTGATATAAGTGATTGCCTCTTGAAGGACCCGTGTTCAGTACTCGCTTAATCCCGTTTCAAAAAGAGCCATTCCTACAAGTCACCCATGATCTTAGGAGCTCCAGTCTTTATTTCAGCAGCAGCACCTGGTAGAGTTGTACCTCCATTTAATAATGGACAGATGTGGTCAGAATGGTTTTAGTTCTGTACTAAATAAAGAAAACTCTTACAGTTTTCTTCCCGTAATCAGTAATTACAATTATGCTGTTGTGAATTATTAAGCAAATAATAAGATATTCATAAAAAATAAATCGGGCACTAACCTACAAATTATGTTCATTATTTTCACTTTTATTGGTTTTGCATTTACAACAAGTTAGCAGTAAATTTCTGTTAGGAAACTTAAACCTGTCACCAACCATAAACATGCCTTTTACCATAACCGCCAGTGTAAAATGGCAACATAGATAATACTTACATTATGCTTTACACGGCTGGTTTACTGCACAACTAAATTGAAGAACCCTTAGCAAAAAAGACAATGAATATCACGGTCATTGTTTTGTAAATTTGGTAGTCATTTCGTGGTATGATCATCTGGTATTGAACGAGGCCGCGGTCAGCCCGACATAAACTGGTTCCGTTCATTATCAAAAGTCAATAACTTTCCGATGCATTCCGAGTCACGGCCAAAGTTACGATCGATCAACATAACAACTAAGCGGCATATTATCAGTAGAGATTTGTGGGATTATCAAACTCGTAGATGAACTCGAAAAACTTATCATGTTTACTTTCTTTTGTTTTAACGCAAGAAACTTTCGCTTAAGATATTTATGTGTGTTCTGAAGTAAGAGTCGAGGAATTTCTTCTTGACAAATATTGTATTGGCTTAACTTTGCGGAATCATGTACTTTACGAAAGCACATTTTATAAACTATTTTGTGCTATATCTAGCGGCTGGGTATAATTATACTACACTGTTTAATTGAGCTTATAATTTATTTGAGCACCTACTTTAGGAGCTAATAGCAAACATAAAGCTGGGTTCTCCAGTCCCATAAGTAATAACAAAGCATAGTGTAGGCTTGGCTGGAATGACTTGAATTATAAATCCAAATGTAGACTCAATAATATAACTTTCATTTTTAGCACACATTTTACAAACTTGAAGCAAGTTTGGAACTTTGTGGCGAAAATGTTCTAAGCGATGCACAGAATATGCAAATATATTATCTTTAAAATTAGAGTGCTTACACCATTAGTTCACTGACATTTAATTATCTAAATATTTGTATCTGTTACGTCGTTGTATATACTTGTACATAAATAAATACATAAATTCGTTTATTTCAAGACTTTGAGTAAAACATCTATGGTGACCTGTTGCCCCACACTAGGCAAAAGCCTGTCCTGTGGGTACCAAATATCATTTACAGTACATGATTTCCAATTAGTTATTTAGCTTAGTTTTATCCAAAAAAAAAATTAAGCTAAATAACCTCATCTCCACAACTTAGTAGTCCACTACTCTCGTTAGAAAGGTGGTTTTAACCTACTATACCACGCTGGCCAGACGGGTTATTATAGGGTTTGACCGGCTTCATGAGGAGTACCGACGGGCGCTTAAAACTCTGAAGCTGGCCATTAGCCGCGAAAAAGAGGAAAAGAGACAGGAGATGCTGGAGGGTCTTAATCGTGACCCCTGGGGTCGCCCTTACCGCGCGGTGCGACAAAAGCTCGGGCGCGTCGGGCCCCCCCCTTACGGAGACTCTCCAGCCCAGCTTCCTGCGAGAAGTGGTTGAGGGCCTTTTCCCACAACGAGCGGAACACACTCCCCCGTCGATGGCCTCCCTGGCCGGAGACGACGGGGAGCACGGGGAGGACAATGTTCCGCCCATCCGGGATTCGGAGGTAGGGGCGGCTGTTCTACGGATCCGTTCCAAGAACACCGCCCCTGGGCCAGACGGGGTACCGGCCCGAGTGCTGGCCCTGGCCCTCAACCACATGGCAGACCGCCTCGGGGAGGTGTTCGACGCTAGCTTGGCGTCGGGACGCTTCCCTGAGTGCTGGCAGAGCGAGAAGCTGGTCCTATTGAGGAAGCCGGGACGGCCTGCCGATTCGGTCGCGGCCTATAGGCCCATCGTGCTGCTGGACGAGGCGGGCAAATTGTTTGAGAGGGTTCTTTCTGCCCGCATCGTCCGGCACCTCTGCGAGGTGGGCCCCGATCTGTCGGACGCCCAATTTGGTTTTCGGGCGGGGCGTTCGACAGTCGACGCCGTGTTGCGCCTGAGGGCCGTGACCGAAGAGGCCGTGAGCTGTGGCGGCGTGCTGTTGGCGGTGTCATTGGACATCGCCAACGCATTCAATAGTCTGCCATTCAGCTGCATCAGGGAAGCACTCCACTATCATGGGGTGCCAAAGTACCTGAGGCGGCTAGTGGCAGACTATTTAGAGGAGCGTACCGTCGTGTACGAGGACCGAGAAGGTAATTTGAGGTGTCGGCCTATGTCGTGCGGTGTTCCACAGGGGTCTGTTCTTGGACCCCTCTTGTGGAACATAGGGTACGACTGGGCCCTTCGCGCCGATTTCCCCCCCCGGGCTGGGTGTAATCTGTTACGCAGACGATACACTGGTGACAGCCCGGGGGGCAAACTTCCAAGAGGCGGCGCGCCTGGCCACAGGGGGAGTCTCCCTGGTGGTCGGGTGCATTGAGGCGCTGGGCTTACGGGTGGCCCTAGATAAGACGGAGGCCCTGTTATTTCATGGGCCCCGTCGTGGTCCACCCCCTGGCGCCTCAATCGTATTCAACTCGGTCCTCGTACCGGTTCGGGCCCAGATGAAATATCTGGGCCTGATCCTCGACGGGAGGTGGCTCTTCGACGAGCACTTCCGACAGCTTGCTCCAAAGCTGGTCGGCGCTGCGTCTGCCCTAGGGCGACTTTTGCCCAATATGGGTGGACCCAGCGTCGCGACAAGACGGCTGTACACGGGGGTTGTCCGGTCAATGGCACTGTACGGTGCACCGGTGTGGGCGGCGGCTCTGACAGCCCAGAATAGGGTACGCCTCTGGCGCCCTCAGAGGGTAATGGCGGTCAGAGCCATACGCGGTTACCGCACCGTTTCGACGGAGGTGGCGTGCGCGTTGGCCGGAACTCCCCCGTGGGATTTGGAGGCGGAAGTGCTCGCCGAAGTTTATCGGCGAGTGGCTGACTCCCGGGCGGAGAGCGGATTTCGCCCTCCGCCCGAGGATGTGCGCGAGTGGCGCGAAGCCGCTCGCCGAGCCACGATGGCTCGTTGGTCGTTCCGGCTGGAGACTCCACGCGCTGGCTTCGCCGCCGTGGAGGCTCTCCAGCCGGTTATCGCCGAGTGGGCAGGGCGGCAGCACGGGACCCTTTCCTTCCGGCTGACGCAGGTGCTTTCCGGGCACGGTTGCTTCGGAAAGTACCTGCACACGGTCGCTAGGAGGGAACTGAGTCCCGCCTGCCACCACTGCGACTGCAGTGAGGACTCGGCCCAGCACACGCTGGCGGTCTGCCCCGCATGGGCGGCGCATCGCCGGGCCCTCACTGCAGTCATCGGAGTGGATCTCTCGCTACCGGCCGTAGTACGCTCCATGGCCGGTAGCGACAGTTGTTTTACCGCGGTCGCAACCTTCTGCGAGGTAGTAATCTCGCGGAAGGAGGCGGCGGAGAGGGCCCGGGAGGACGACCTCCACTCGGACCCGTTCCGCCGCCGGCGAACCGGGCGGCGGAGGCCCGCCTACCACAGCCTCATGCCGCCCTGAGTGTGGCCGCTGGTGGACGGGGTGGGTTTCCCCTCCACCCTCATCAGTTTGGCCAGCCGCGAGGGGGCGGCGTCCGCGTGTGCCGGACGTCGCCTAAAGAGAGGAACAAAAACATTGAGACGGAGCCCGCACCAGGAGCGGGCTGGCGCTAGGAGGGGTCCGGATGTCTTAACAACAGCTGTTCCCGGATCCCTCCTGTTACAGGCGCAGAGTGGCACACCGTGTGGTTTTAGTCGGTCCGAGTCCGACACACCACCCCGCCGCAAACCCCGGAGGGGTGACGGTCCGAGGGGATTTCCACACGTTAAAAAAAAAAAAAAAAAAGGGTTTGTATCAAGTTTTCCTTCTCTTTGCAAAACTATTGTCCTGCGTAGTTTGATCACTTAGTCAGGTCTTACGACACCTACGGGATAAATAGGCGCGGTGACACTCTGTATTCTTAATCCGTCACCACACGGAACTTAAGTAACCTTTTTTTTGGTGAGGGGGTGGAAAATCACTTCTGATCTCCGGCTCCTTGAGGATTTAGGAGCCAGGAGTATGTGGTGTTTCCACAAAACACCACCTCGACGCCAGGGAGAACCCGGGCCATGTGATTGCAGGTCCTCCCAGATCGCCGACGCACCTAACTAGGCCCTATCTCAGGAGAAGCTAGTGGCTTCAAGTTAAGTAACCTAACAAATATTAAAACCAAAGTAAACAAAATAGAAAAACACACATACAAAATGAAAATAATCTAGAATTGCATTACATTAAGAATTATTAAGTTTGTTATTATTACATTACATTTAAATATTTTTACTGATTATAATTAATGCATTATTTGTAACATATTTTAAACTTAAAAAAATAATCTTCCAAAATTTTAAAAAAGTGGTCGTAGTTGTTTTGTTTTACGATAGTATATTTTGTTTTAACCGTCGGTACAGAAGGGAGAGGTGTTATAAATGCGACGTGAGCATTTAATAACAAAACTATTTCTTCAGTCACATACATGTTCTGTTTCAATTAGTGAGACATATGCAAATACGAATAACCTTTCTATTCTAAAGGTACTAACATAAACGTAAATTCTACTAGAATATGAGTTTTTATATCAAGTCTGTTATTTTAAAATATTCAAAAGTAAAGTAATTTATGGAAACTTAGATATTATGATTGAGAAAACTATGATTTAATTTTAAATACACAAAGAAATTTTAAAAGGAATGAATTAAAAATAATGAAAAAATAACATTATACGTAATTTGGTAAACTATTATTACAAACGGAATCGGATACCATAATTGCAGCATTTTTCTCTAAAATACTTTCTCTAAAATAATGAAGTGATAGCTATTGTTACCAAAAGCAACTAAAAAATACTATCAAATGCTGACAGTTTCTATCACCTTATTTTATTGTTTGTTGCTCTTAATCTCGAAATAAACCTTTCTTCGAGTTTAAACTACATAACGTGAGATTAAGTCTTTTTAAAAAGACTCTTTTTGTACATGTTCCATTTAAAAGTAAGTAAAGGATTTTCTAAGATCAGTAACTAATCCAGATTACATTAATTTAGTTTGTCCTTTGATATCATCATAGATTCTACTGATATACCAAATCGAAAATGAGTTTACTGTGACGGTCATCTCTGTATGTCGTCTGCTTATATCTTTATAAATTTTACTTTCTAAATATAATAAAATACTACAGGGTTACTGGGTAAGTCGACCTAAATACTTTAAGGGGTTGTAGTTGCCATTATTTCTGATAGATTTCACTATGAAATACCATATACCAAACCTAACCATTATCAAGATATTGGACTTTTAAGATTTTTATAAAAATGGCCGAAATTCTGCCTAATACTATTTTTTTAGAACGTATAAACTTTTTTTTTACCGTTTTTGTGTAGTTAATACATTGTTTTATAATTACGACGAGACCTGTCCCCGCAAGCATTGACAAATTACATAACTAATAATTTAAACAAGGGTAAATACTCTATCGGGATCTTTTTAGATGTTGCCAAAGCTTTCGATACTATCTCCTTTCCTATCCTATTGTAGAAGCTAGAAAAACTTGGAATAAGGGAAACACAACTTCAGCTATTTACTGATTATCTTAGTGACCGCTATCAATCTAAACAAAGTATTGAAAATATATTTCCATTTCGTATATGTACATAGTGTCAAACTCTAGTAGGAGAATACTTAGGTAAGCTTAATTACGCAGACACAGAGAACATCTTAGCAATTTTAAATGATATAATTTTAACTATAATTAGGTTAATAAACAATAATTAATATATATTTGTGTATACAAATCAGTCTCAAGTAATTTACATTATTAATATATTAGAACTTTAACATATTAACGTCCTGTAACTAACATCATAGTCAAGTGACTGTCTGAAACACAGGTCGCATATATAGCTCATGTCGTGTGCAAAAGGATTTGTAATATTTTGATTTTAGTCCAAAACCTTTTTTCTAAAGAGAGGCCTATGTCCATCAGTGGACTATTTAAGACTTTAAAGGAACGGAGCTAAAGGAACGGTTTGGTATTTACGTAGACATAAACAAAAATATAATGACTACATATTTTTATTGTTTTGATGAGCTGAGTTCAGATAACATGTGTCCTGAACAATAATTTTGATCCTACGGTAGAACATTCTAGATGTAGATAGCCTGACTAATGAAATAAAAATTCACCCAGGGGCGGAGAGAAATACCTGGGATATATACAGGAGAAGACGATTCGACGTACGAAGATTTTTTCATATACTTAGAGCAGACATACTGAAAGAGAAGTGGGTGAATTAAGACTCGAATACATAATGGAAATACGAAATGGAAGGCATTTTAATTCAGGAAACGTTGTTAAAGGTTTCGAAGATTTATTCAGAAGCCGATCGCATTTGTTGAGAAGATCTGCATTCAGGTCGTAGTTAGCATACTTCACCATAATCCATTCTCTTTCGGTTACCTCATATGAATGCTAAATGAAACAAGATAAGCTGTAATTAAATTTTGTCGTTTCAATCAATATCCATAAGGGCCAGGCCGTATGCTTCAAGATGTAACCGGTTTAAAAACGGCTTTTGAAATAAATAGTTATGATTTAATTGGTAGTTTTATGAAACTATAAGTAATGGGTGTTATGAAAATGCCTGAATATTGATATAAAGATCAAAACATTATTAGAGGCGGATTCTAGACCCTAAAGCTAAACATATGTTTTATATATTGACTTACAGGAACCTAAATACAATTCTATTGAGGGGCTGAAATTCCTATTCCGACTTGGTGTTCTAATTAGAATAGTTTCCTTTTAAATATACAGAGCAAAATAGCGCACTAAACCACACAATTAAAAATGCATAAATTCAGTTTACGACAACGAATCTCGCTAGTAATCTGATGCAATCAAAGTTAGCAAACCGAATGGTAAAGTAACACCCCGACAGTTCCTTGATTAATCCTGTAAACACACGTATTTACACACAGTGCACACGGAAAACCGTTTTCATAAAGCTCATTTCACATAACCGGAAGAAATCGCAAAAAAAAATACCGAGTCAGGAAATAAAAAACATAGCTTGGAATTTCATTCGTTCCTAAATTGGTAACTTTATAGGTGTACTACGAGGTGAAACTACATATATGGATTGTCAGTTTCCTAGTAAAGTTAATGTAGCAATTATGTTTAACAATGAATATGTGACAGGTACATTTACTCTTGTTAACTGTATTCAAGAGGATTAAGGAATGAGTTATAGTAATCAACAAGAAACTATTTCCTAAACAAGAAATCGTTATGCTTACAAATTAAGTTAATCAACCTAGCGCCTGTTTCTCTAGTGGCTGTGATCCCGAGAATATTCGATTCCCACCCTTGACAAATATTTGTGTGTTTAAGTGGCACAGTGGGTGGGTAGTAGTTTTTCTATTTTACGTATATTTTTAAAAATATGTAATAATCTTTGTCCGCAATCTGATTATCACTGGCCGTGTGTGAGATGTAGGAAGTTATTATTATTATTAACTTGACCTTTGGTACACAAAGACTACTGGTGGTTACATCACATTAAAAAGGCGATAAGCCTTATTAACATGATGTAACTACCACAGAGTATAAACACCAGGATAAAAATCAAAGACGCATTTCCACACAAGGTTCTTAGAATTTGAGAACAAATGTGCAGTGTTATTTTTTTTTAAATGAAAATGGCCTCATCAGTCGCGTACGTTGTATTAAAACCTTCAAAAATATCCTTAATACTCTTTATTTATTTACATGAAAAGTCTGCATAATAACAATATACACAATGCCAAAGGCTCTTTTTGAAATGTTCAATCCTGGTTTCTATTGTCAGTCCCTTTTCAGGGATATTTCTGATTGGCCAGCTGATGCCAGGATAATTGTTGTTAATAGTAAATGCGAAATTAGCTGATTGAACAGATTTTTTTTAGAAGACAATTCCTGCAATAGGATTATATCCTGTATCGTGGGGTCAGAACAATAGTTTGTGGGACACACGAAAACAATACTTTTCAAAACAGAATAGGTATAACATAGTATAATATAGGTATACAAGTTTAGTTCGTTTGTTTGACTTCGGTTTACGGTAATAATTTGATTATCAAATCCACTTAAACCTTAATCGTTACATGTTATTTATGTAATAAATGAAAAACTATGTGTTACCTAAATGTATAAATAAAATGCTAGGTTAATGCAATTGTAGACTCATCTTAACTTCGATGAGTCGAGCACGGCGAGACGTGTTGTGCCTGCAGTCAAATCTAGGTATCACCGCGCTCTCAGAGAATATAGCAGAAGCGCACTACAAATACTTTAATTCGCTTTCGTAAGTTCAAAACCCTAGATTTACTAGATGAATCGACTATTTTTGATTTGAGTTTACTTCTACATTATTCCAAATTGTCTTTTAGTCGTAAGAATAGGTTAAGAACGCATCAAAATGTTACACTTTGGCCATCATGAAAATGTATTGTTACCTATATAATTAGTGTTAATCTGTGAGCCCACTTTACTGTGACTCCAAGAACTAGGAGAGGATAGGATCGTAAGTCCCTTCTAATCATAATCCGAGCGTAACATAAGGCTTCAACTAATAAAATAAATCTAAACCAAGTTATGTGACAATTAATAAAAGGGCCCTGAACATCAAATTTTATAGCCATCCAATTTTGCTTTCATAATGCATTCACATTTAGCCGTGTATCCAAATAAAACGTCACATTGAAATGCTACAAACGAAAATTTCAATATTAATTAAAGCTAGCATATACCCACATATTTGTAAAGCTTTAAAATTTTATTTACATTAGCGCAGTAACGACCAGGTGCAGTAAACCTGTATTACAGTAAAAAAACCTATCATAACAAGCAACCTATTTTCTGTGTTCTAACACATGTTTTTTCATCTCTTCAAAGTGTTGAAAAAAGTAGTCTTGATAGGGAACAAACAAAAATATAAATTTTCCTCACCAAGAAAATAACTCTAAGATAACGTTGTTTCACTACGGTATTCTGTCCTGTGAAAGTATAAGTACGGGGCCAAATATTCTTCTATTAAGTAACAACAATTTTTTTCTTACTGGTGGTCAATAGAGTTTATTGTATAAAAGAAAAACAGTACATACGAGTGAATAAACTTGCCGGAAAATAAGAAAACAAAATAATGCTGCTAGTGTGCAGTTTTTAAATTTTTCGAATCGTTACCAAAAATTCCTATAGGTATTCCATGTCTTTATTTAAATATAAAATTTATAGTAAATAAATAGTATTTCTTAGATCTAGTATACTGTGAGTCTTCATAAAGTTAGAGAAAGGTTTACCGCACATCCGCTGTGAAGTCTACGTAATAGTGTCAACTATTCTTCGATTAATAACACACGTAATATAATAATCTGTAATTTATTACAGTTTAATCGTAAATAATATGTCTTTATGTAACCATGTACAAGATTCTTAAATTATTATTAATTATTTCCTGACGCTCAATATATCTCTATATGTACTATGTATGTGTGGATACGTAGAAGAGTCATGCCTACAAAGTAGTTTGTGGCAAAATATTGAGGAGCATTTAAAGTAACATCAGTAAGATATTAATGTCAAATTATAAAATATTTTAATGGTACGAGAACGATTTGTGATTACGAACTTTGGATGGCAAAAACATATAGTAGTTAGTAGTAGTTTTGATCTTATACCCTACTAATAACTCAAAAGTTAATTATACTAACACATTTCCTTTTATATTAGACTCATTTACTTTCATCTTACGTCAAAATCATTATATTTAATTACGTCAACAACCGCTGTTGTAAATAAACATACTTTAGTGTAATTACTGTTTGGACGGCAAGCAACTCAATTAATTAACGTAGTATTTACTTTCTTCCTCTACTTAGTAAAAGTAATTAGTAGATTATTTGATATATATTTTTATAATATTCTCGTCAAAGATGTGAAGGTACCCTTCTTCATACACTTGCAACTGCGAGAAATACTAAAATACTATTTTAAAAATATGTACCACCAGCTCAAAAATCGTACCTGAACAATATTACTTATTAACTTTTGTAGTCCGTACAGTATATAGGTACTATATGCACTTTATATATTTGACGGGAATGTTTACCTTGTGGCCCTGACTGCTAAGCTGAAAGTCGTTGATTCTATTTCCACCCAGGACAAGTAATTGTGTGATGAGCTCGATCATTTGTTATGTGTCTGGGTATAATTTATCTATAATTTTAGTTTAGTATTAAGAAATATTTAAGTATAATTATCAGCAGTCTGGTTATCATAGCTCAGGCACTGCCTAGTTTGGGATCAGAGTGCCGTTTGTAGATGTGTTAAAATATTATTCAGTTATTATATATAAAAATAAGAACTAATATGTTATCTTGTTTAAATTTAATAAAATATATTAGTCGCATATTTTTTGGCCAAGATGGTGGTTCTAGCAGGTCTTTAACAAAAATAGTAAAACTGAGCAGGTCAAGGCCACTTCCATATTCTTTACACTGTTGTAGCAAACGTTAGCAAAGCGAAGACTAAATCGTGTAATGCGTTTGTTAAACAAAGCTTCACGTTAGTTGCAGTGTTAATTAATGTCCCGGGTTCAGTACACGTCTACTATTATTGTATAATTAAAACCTGTGACTATTCTACCTACTTCTCATGTTCCAGAGTCTGATATTGTTAAGAATAACAGTGGAAACGCTACTTCCTTTTATAGGAGGGATATATTACTAATACCGCTAATATTCTGCGAAGATATGAATGTCTAAATATTTATATTAGAAAAGGCACACTTTTCATACAAAATTAAAAAGTTTATTCTTGTTTAATTCGTCGTGAGTGGTAAAACTGGTCTAGCACAAACTACCTTTCGACCGAGCCATTTTCCTGATCGTCAACGGACAGAAACATAAAACCTTGGAGACCTGGTAATGTTAGGAGAGGACCATTCACGAGACTTTTTCCAAAGATGATTTCGGTTTAACTGAACAGGGTTAACATAAATGGTTTTTAGAATTCGTTCAAATGGTGGCTTCATCATTACACCTAACTCAGTCTACTAAGCTAAACCATAGAATATCTATCTATCTATCTATCTATGGTTAAGACCTGTCTATAAATCAACTTACGCTGTAACTACGAGTACTTTGTAACGTCAGCTTACTACTGTACTACTACTGTACTAAGGTTGCATTGCAATAATTAATTACAGATGTCATTAGGAATTTGAATACGATTAATCTTGAAGTAAAAAAGTAAAGTTCTTATTTTCAATGGACTTCTGACATGTGAAGTTCTACCAACATCTACATTTGTTCAAATTGATCTACATAGCTGAGCTGAAGTTGTTAAGTTGTATTAATATCAGTATATAAATATCTTATAAATTTGAGACGTTACCGAAATATCTTAACAATGTTACACCATCAAAACTTTCTTTATTGTACTACTTTATAATTGGGTAACATGTCTATAATTATCTCTGGAACATTTAGTTGAATAACATGTATATTCAAACATATTTCTAGTAGGGTTAGGTAATACTGATCTGATATTGTATGAAATTGAGATAACCCCACATGGATGAAGTTTTCCGTATGGCGTAGGTAAGCATGTTTGTAGCACAATGTTTACCTTTGCCTTTAGAGTATGTTGAAAGGTTAATGAGCAGGTTTAAAATGTTACTATAGTTTAAGGAAACTATTACAGATTTTTTTTAATGTTAATAATAAAAATAACTTCAAGCACGTTATTTTCAATAATGTGAAATTGACTTAAGAATAAAATAACGTTACAATAATAACAACCTCACACATCTTCTCAATTTCTTTTCTCTGTTTCTTTTTTTTTAAACAACTCCTATATATACAAACATACACAGAACGGACACAAAGAACACCCAAACTCAGAACAACAATTTGAACCAGTGTACTGATAAACATAATAATATAATATTCACACAACGCCACCCAGTCCCAAACTAAGCAGAGCTGGTACTATGGCTACTACATACTTTTTAACAAACAAACAACAAATACAAAAACACACCTTTCAATTTTTATCAGACCTTTTACATACAGTCATTGACTTAAACTGCTTCTGACATATTTAGTATTCTAGATATTGTTGACTGACTGATTTAGCCATTTACATTTACGATTTATTTATTTTTATTTATTTATTTAACTTCGACTTTATTTGTGTATATGTAGTTTAAATGCAATATGTTTAATATATATCCTTACAAATAAGACATACATATACTATACTAATATATAAAATGCCGTAGTACATTATTTTGTAATTACTCGTAAGGTTTAGACAGCGTTTGCAATGTTAGCTCACAAAAACATGTTTTTACGACATATCTTTGAAATTCTCGCATTTACTCTACTATAATATGCATGTATAATACATATAAACCTTCCTCACTTGAATCACTCTCTCTCTATTGGTGAAAACCGCATTAAAATCCGTTGCTTAGTTCAAAAGATCTAAGCGTACAACACAAAAAGCGACTTTATTTTAAACTATGGAAAAAGAAACATTACTAAGTATAATACTTGAGCGTCAAAATATTATAAAAAAAAACAATAAACAAAAAGCTTGTGGAAAGAAAGAAATTAGACATAGCAGTCACCTTAGGTATAGAAAAAAAAACATTCTTCAAAGTACGAGCAACATTGAAACTCTTAATAAGAACCGATATAATTGGGTACCGTGAAACTACATTAAAGTATAACAATAGTACTAAGGTAGTTAAATTATTTGCCGTGTTTTACTGTCCCGGACTAATTGATTGACAAGCGATTAAAATAGACAATATAATCTCCTATTGTTAGCAAATACACGTACTGTATAGCTTTGTTACACTCTTAATAAGACCTTTTTTCTAATTTCAGTACAGAAATAGGTTTTCAACGAAGCCGGTACTTTAATTCAATTTGTGCCAAACGTCGGAAGCAAGTTTTTTGCGTCTGAAAACCACAAATCATTGCAATTTTTTTGCAACATTCTTTTTTATTTAATCTAAATCACTGTGAGAAAATGCAATGACTCTTAATTAATAGCTTATGTTTATCGTGGTAACCTAGTAAACATAACAAAACATGTTTTCGGTCCTACACAATAAGATTCAAAATTTATTGATTTAATTTTTGGTTTAACCGGCAGTTAATTTATAGACAATAAATGCAAAAAAATGAGATCATTAATAAATGTATATGGACGAAATAATTGCATTGTTTAGGAACGTATGTTTAATTCACACTTAAATGAGCGACAATCATTGTGAATCTTTTTACTTTTAAAACACTAACAGTAACATTGATAACACTAAAATCAATGGTTTTAGAGAAAACATTACGTAATAGTTAGTGGACCTTTAACAAAAATTTATCTCATATTTCCCTGAATTGTTGTCAGATAACACGAACTCGAAATCTCGGCATATCACAAAAATAAAAAAAAATCACACAACCATAAATCTTTCACAGTCATTTAGTACTGCTCCAAGTCAACAGTCTAAAATAAATATTAATTAACATTTTTGACTCATTATCATCCAGCAATGAGGAAACACAATTCTTACTAAGAATGTAATTTGTTATGTGTCAAAATATACAAAAGAGTTGTCAAACACTAGAAACATTCAATTACGCATTCATATGTTGTTTGGTTAAACTTTAGGACAAATTAGGTCATTTATCATGTCCTACTTTCAAGGTAAAATAAGATTTCCGTAACAGAGTATAATTTATTATGTCACACGGAGTCTTAAACATTGTGTTCCTTTCTTGGCATCGTCACGATTGAAGGGAACTGTCACGGACAACATTTATGATCTAAAACGCATACAATCACGACTGTTCTTTATTTTGAATGAGGTCTAAGTTATTGACACTGATCTTCCAATAGGGCCGAAGTATCTTTGATGTAAAAAACGACGGGTTGCACTCCGGAAGTGCCGGCAGAAGTGAAAACTTGACTATTAACGTTGTGCATTTTTGATATTATGGAATGGTTAGGGAATAATTTTGCACGAATTGCTTTAATTATCAGTATAAAAGTACTATCATTTATGTGGTAGAATATAATATTTTTTATTGCGCTATCGTACACAATCATGACAATTTATCGAGACGCTGTCACCATCCATGGATGCGCGTGGCACGCTGTAACATAAACACACTCGAACATTCGCGCGCCCTGCGCTGCCTAAACGTAACAGCAGGCGCAGGCATACATTTTCGCCGCGCCGTAGAAAGAGAGGGGGATACTTACATACTTCCTTTCCTACGCCGCGCCGGCTGTCTAGTCTCCATCCAAGATGGATTTTCGATCAGGTCACGTGTCCTGACGCGAATGTGACATTTTTTACCCATTACAAAAAAAGTGTAGAACGCCGCTAAAGAAGTTTTCACTTCAAAAATCGTTTGTGTCCGAGATATCTTCCAATTTAAATCGATTATATTATGGCATTAAGTACAATATATCATGTCGTGGACATATCGGCTGCGGTTTTACTGAATGCATTTATTCTGGAGCTTCAATTTTTGATAACTTTATCGTATGAAACTGTTTCAATTTACTGGAAAGCGTTCCTTATGTTGACTAAAGTATAAATAAAAATATCTTTCTTGAACACCTTTCTCTCTTTGTTCCAGAATCAGTGTCGTCAAGTATTCCGACGACTTCTACTTTTAGCCGCCCACCGGCCGTATTTGGTAAGACCAGCCATTTTAATTCCCTTCATTAAAAATCTTACAGCACTAAGGTGAAAAATAAATTAAATATAGAAATGTAATCTAGAAACTAAATAAATAGGTATAACAACAATACGCAGGTAAGTGCTCATTTGAAAAGAATATTTCAAACCAAAATAAATAAGTAGCCAAAACCATAAATCGCTATACCGTTAACTGTCCGGTATTAAAAGAGTTGAAAAATGGGTTGGAAAATGATAAATATATTAATAACACTTTGGAATAAATTGTTGTGGTTAAGGTTAAATTCCAGCTTAACTTAATTGCCGTTAATTAATCATTTAAAAAAGGCTAAAAAAACTATAATAATTAAAAATAAATAACGAAGGTTAAAAAAAAAAAAAAAACATATCGCTACCTCTAATGTTTGGACTACTACGGTCATAGCGACTCATGATTAGGGTCAAGCTCCAAGGTCTTACGTTACATAATTCTTCAAACATTTACCTCTATAATAACAGATACAGATTCTACACTAGACTGTATTGTTTGCGGACACTTCTTGATCGATTGATCGGCGCGACAATGAGCGAATCAACAAAATAAATAACTTCGCTCACTGAACACCCGAAAATAATTAATAATTAATTATTTACTTCCTACATTGAAATAAAAATGTATAAACTAAAAATCCCAAGGTGTTTTTGAAGATCTTTATTCAATTCCTTCGATAGCTATATCTTGCAAAAGTCTGCAATTCATTTAAAAAAAAAAAGTATTTATTTTAAAACAATATTGAACTTTGCAACTTAAACAAAAATCATATTATCCGGAGTTAAAACAATATCTTTACTGATAGGAGGATAACCTCCTATCAGTTCTCTATATAGCTAAGCAACCGAAGCACTACAAAGTTTCGAAGGATTTCGAAGAGTCCGATTTTCGGAGAAACTGAGATGAACATTGATGATCATCTTGCTGTGGCTCAAACTCTAAAGATTCGTTGATCCGTCCAATCCGAAGCAATGACGAGTGACCAGGTGCATTATCGAACTTCGCTGCCATACGTTTCATGCCTAAAATTTTAGTAAAAATTGCGTTGCATAAGCCAACCGATAGGCCGCCAACATCCTTAACAACTTTTTTAGAGTGATTCGACGAATAACCATAATAATTTCCTTCGCTTTCTCAACATTTTCATTGGTTGTTGATGGTGCACATCGACTAATTTCCGTGAAAAGCTTGTACCACTTGTAAACATTTTTTTGACTCGGAGTACACTCATTTTATGCCACTGTCAACATTTCAAGTGCTTTTGAGCACTTATTTCCATTTTTTACACAAAATTTGATGCAAATTTTTTGATCTATTTTTTCGACAGCAGAAACATTTCTAAATTTTACACCTTCTTTTCCTCCTCCTCCGTTTCAGCATGTGGCATGTTTAGTTTGTTTGTGCATCTCACAATGATTGATGATGAATCTTGATGATAATTAACCTGAAAAAATGCAGGCTAATCTTTGATTATTGAATGAATTTTCCATCTTATTCAGTTCCAATGATTCCAATTTAAAAAAATCCGTGTCGAACATCCTGCTTGCTTTCGATTCTCGCTTTAAAAGGACAGATTTATATGTTCAACATGGCATGACAGATGTAGTATCCAATACATATAATCATAGCAAAACCAAGGTATGGCAGCGAAGCTAACATACCTCTACATCTACCTCACTCTCCTTGAGATGTAAAACGATACAAGGATTTTAACTTGACAAAGTTTTTTACATTGCAAGAGCATGAAAATGGTCACTGAAAGTAGAACTAAAGTTCCACAAACTTTAACAAGTAAACTACTATTATCTGTTGCTATATTCACAACGTTCATAGTCACAAACCAATATTTAGAAAAGCTGGAATTGACAAAAAAACACTTACCTCTTTGTGATGCAGTATTTACAAACGAATTTGGTAATATCATTGTAAATTACAGAATGCTTTGTTGAAGGAAAACCATTCACTGTACAGACCGTTTAAGTGTCAACCTTCAAATACCTATTCAAAACCATAAATAGTTTGAAAACTTTTAACGGCAAGTTGCATAAATTTTTCACAATAGAGCGTCGTGACTCAGGCAATCAACCAACACCCAATAATATCAAGTTCATACCAAGTTTTAACCGCAAATATCTGTCCAATGAACGTTGATTCAAGTGAAACCGTTTAGTCAATCTAAGCACTCTCTAAGAATTGTTTACCTGTTAACAGCCTACAGTTGTAAGACCGATAATATAATACGTACAAATACTCGATCTTTAAATTACCATTAACTACATTTATCATCATCATTTAGTAGTCCACTGTTGAATATAGGCTTTTTCTTAGATAGGAGGGTTTGACCTACTATATCACGCTGGTCAGACGGGTTGGTATAGGACTTGTTTTAATTTTTCCTTGTCTTCGCAGTGCTATTATCCTGCAGATTTTATGACACCCATGGGATGAATCGGGATGGTAACAATTACTAAACTTTAAATTACAACTAAATAAATAAACCAACGTCGAAAAAATTTTTTCTCAAAAATTAGTAGTCAACTAATTAGCCGTAAATTAAATGCATATCTAAATGTATTGAACGTAGTCGTGAGTCGTGAGTTATTTTAAAGGAGTACACGAGATCGTGACATTTTAGTTCCAGTGAACGAGTGGTCGAAGTAATGGACAAACAATAAAATACTAAATCAAAATTATTTTCATTTTCATTTGATAAATAATTGAAATTAAATAAAAGCAAAGATTGTTTTAATCATTAACACTAACATAGGCTTGTATGTGTACATAAAACGACAAATAATTATATTGCATAAGATACTTTAAAATGAAATAAAAACAAGTCTTTATGGCAAAGTACAAGGACTAAGCATTAGGGCAATTTAAGCCCGCAAGAGATATTTATATTCTGGCTAATAATCTTACAAAAATTAATAAAACGCGTGGACTATGGGATATTGGCAATTAAAATGAGTAATGGTTTATTATCATGAGCACTGTCTCGTGTTTAATGGTCAGCCCCTAATTACGTGTTACCCTACACATTGTTATAAATTAAAAACAGTTACATCAACATAAAATTATCATTAGTAACTCGCTTTCATGGTTTTAAAATTCTTGCTTTCGCCGGCAATCTACATATTGCTGTAGAACCATGGATTACATAATATGTATTAAAATTCGAGAAACATCACTGAAGAGGTGCCTATTTAGGTTTTCTTCAGTTTAAAAAGGTAACCGTCGACCGAAAAGAGAGTTAAATAGTTTTAAGGATATTTGATGGGCCTATTTATCTAATGGTTAGTGACCATGCCTGCTAAGTCGGAGGTCGTGGGTTTGATGCTCACCCAGGACAAATAATTGTATGAAAGCATGAATATTTATTATGTGTCCAGGTAGAAATTGTCTTTTTTTTTCTATGAAAAAAAATAACTGCCGTGCTATTAATATATTATGTGTCGCGAGGGACTTTATGAACATAAATGAAACGGACACTAATAACCCCCAAACTCAGAACAAAAATTCGTGTATAACATACAGTGTTGTGGGTTCGATCCCTACAGGGGGGATCGAACCCACAACACTCAGCGTAGTAGGAAGCGGCGAGGTGACCGCTTAAACCACTACGCCATCCATACCGTGACTGCTGTGTGTAAGAAGTGTGAAGTTATTTTCATTATAATAAAGATCAATGTATTAGGATAACGATAATTTAATAGATAAACAATTTACCTTGATATTTATTTACCTTAACCCTCACTACTTCGTCTACACCTTACACAAAATAATATACAATTTAATTGAATCGTGTGCAGCAATATACCTGGAACTAATGATATTTAAGGAAGACACATTATACTTATACTGCACGCACAAAATAGTTGTTCTGTAACCGTACATACATGTATTAAAGCTTTCAGAACAAAACACATATACACTTACCTGTGGTATGATATATATTTTTTTTTTTATTTTTTTTTTTTTTTTATAAAAGACAACTCCCGCATTAGGAATAAATCCTGTGTCGCGGGGGACTTTACAAACATACATGAAACGGACACAAAGAACACCCAGACTCAGAACAACAATTTGTGGATCACACAAAGTGTCGTCCTATGTGGGGTTTGAACCCACAACACTCGGCGTAGTAGGAAGCGGCGTGGCGACCGCTTAAACCACTACGCCATCCGTGCAGTCATATTTCTTTATCTGTATTTATTTGTACACTTTCAGAATATACAGGAAGGTATTATATGAATTTCCTCGAATTATTTAGTACAGTGGTCCTAATTAGGACCCACGCGCTTTGTGCGTTGGTGGCGTATCTGCCTCTTGTTTGTATAATAATATTATGTAATTGTTAGTAACAGCTTACCCGTGTTTATTCCGGTTTGCTTTGAGCCGATAACGATCGAATATTTACACAGGCGTTGATCTTAACAAATCTAAGCCTCACGATACTTATCAAAACGCCCTCAATAATATCATAATAATAACAAATCACCTTGGTATTTACTCCACCTTTGTCTTCTTCATAACCTTTTAGCACACTCATTGAACAAAAGAATATCAGTAACAGTTATTTCAACAGTAAGGACGTGCTCAACGATGCGGCTCATTGAAATAAGTCGCTATTTATGAATAGTTGCTTAACTTAAAGGAAACTATTGACGAGCCTATACAACATGAATTTCGTAATTTAACACAACTACCTAAAACACCTCGTACCTTAGAATACATATCTTAGAATCACATACAAAAATATTAGTTTTGATGTAATCTGATTACACAAGCAATATGTTGTTTATTCGAAATAATCTTAGGAAGACTAAACATCAGATAGAGCGTAGCTGACAGTGATTTTGAGCCTTTAGGATAGATCACATTAGTTAAGGAGGACTCTCAGAATTTCATGGGCAGTGATAAAATTGGCAGCTGATGGTTCACCTGTAAGAGTTTGCAAGCATCTGTACCCGGTTACTACTGTTGTGTACTTTTATCGAATATACTTATACGTTTACAGTTTTATACGTTTTATGCGACTAATTTACGAAACCCCTCCGCATTAGAATAGTTAATGTAATGATTTTTGGAATTTTAACGACTTCCGTAAGTTGTAATGACTTTTAAAGTACCCGCGTTATGAATTTTTGAATTCGTATCCTAAATATTACAAAACAGCAAAAAATAAACATAGCGTCTCCAAAAACAAATTTAAAAATCTGTGGTAAGCCAAAATAACTGTTCTTATTTATTTTGCGTGTAATTAGAAAAGCTCTGCCTTAGTGGTGTAGTGGTGTACGCGACTGCAGTCCATGAGGCCTCGGGTTCGATTCCCGGACCAGCCAAAATTTGATACGGTTTTTCTAAGAGAAAAAATAGCCTAAGGTACCCCTAATATAGACAGCTACCTGGCAGAAAATATTATCAAAATCGGTAAAGCCAAAGACAGACAAAAAATATTTACACCAGTTTTTAGGCATAGGTATCGTGCAAATAACGATGCGAGCATAAAAATAACCTATTATTTTGACATTACAAACAGACACTTCAATTTTATTTATTTGTACAGACAAATTTTATTATATGCTATATTAACAGTAGTAAATCAATTGTTGGTCGTTAGACAGTTCGAGTTCATTGCCAACGAATGACCCCTAATGTGAAATATTTAGGCCAGTTATTAAGCATAATCACGATCAATGATAACAGCAATACAAAGTACATTAGCAAATGACCTGTCACAGGGACACAATTGATTTGTGAATTTAATTTAGGCTAGTGACACATTTGCTGTGCGAAAATATGTAAGCGAAAGAGTATCGGTCGCAACTGTAATTACGGCAGGTAGTAACAACCAAATAGAAAGGAAAATTTATATCTCTGCATATACATTTTTTTTTCTAGTATTCATAGTATTGCTGGTACGAGTATATTAGTTGGCTTTTTAATGGTCTATTTATCACAGAAGCTAAAAACTTAAAATCTTCTTTTTCAACAGTACTTCACAAAAAAAAAGAAAATACATTTCACATAATCTAATTCTAATTTAACTAAACACTGAAATACGTAACCATTTATAACACCTTAAACGACACATAATATTATTTAAAGTAAGTTGTTTCGCTGTGAATATTTTCGCAGCGAAAATGTGCAGCTGGCCTTAGATACGGGTAACGGTAGCCGGTTCTTGTCATTAATTTAGATAGGCATTTGATTAATACCTACTTGTTTGCATTAAAATATCAACAAAAGGTATACACGCATTTAATTGCACTTTCAAATTACATCTGATTGGAAAATCTGGGGTTTTGAATTGAAATACAATTATATGTACCAGACCTTTAAATGTGGTATTGGGCTTTTATTTTTCTTTAAAATTAATTATAGCATTAATGATTTGAATAGAATTCTATTGTCGTTCAATGTTGTCGAAGTAATAACGTATACGATCTAGGTTTATTAAAATAATTTGTTTGTGCCTAGCTACGCTATTGGCCTTTATTATTAAAAGTTAAAGTGAAATTTTCCGTTTTAAATTTTAAAAGATAATAAATGTGTAACTCGATACTTGATCACGATACAATACTTATAAGGCACAATAAAAAATTTGTACAACACCTTTCGATCGATTTTTATAGATGGTGATCATGAGTGTCATAAGGTGATCATGAGGACTATTGACTATCAGTACTTGATCATCATCATTTTCCTTACTTTTTTATTTCAGTTACTTCACATACTGTAGTAATGAGTTACTGACCTAGATTTTCGAAATCTGTTGTACTCATTGAGATATAGATCGCCGGTTGTACATGTTTTTTTACATCGGAACTTCAAATTACTTAATTCAAACCTGATGTGTTTGAAAAAACGTTTACGTTAGAGTCATACTAATTTTAACCATACGGCGTATCCGGCATCGGCCAATTGTAAGTATTGTCACTTTCCTGTTCCTCTAAACATTAAAAGAAACAAAAACCGGAAAATAGTTTTAAGGTCTTGAAAATTCATCGACTTCTATTATGTTGAAATACAGCAATATCATTATAATTTAAACAGCGAGATCATTTGCAATAATATACGCAACGCTTACATATTGTCGTTATACCTGGGACAATAGTCTGGCAACCCACACGACTTAACTACACCGTACTATCGGTATAGGCGTACCTGTATTACTTGTAACTCTCGAACCTCGATTGCCTACGCATACCGGGTCAATGTTAAACAATTAAAAAAAAGAACATCGCAAGTGATGTAACAAATTGCATAACAATAAATTTGAAGTTCAACATTTATTATTGCCTGTTTGATTGAGGCGATGTTTCAAGGTTTTAATGTTTCCTATAGGTACTTTTCTTATAAATTTCAAAGCTCCAGAAATACTTTTGAGATGAGCTTAAAATATTCTCTTTAAAATCTGTTACTTCCCGAGACTACCTACGATCTCGTTTTCTAGAAACAATAATCATGCGGCCGAGTAATAGAAACAGATAAATTTAGTAAAAAAAAAGGTATTTACGAATATTTCTGTTCTGTGATTTGAATTAATGCCAGTTCAGTTCATCGTGCACTTATGTATGTAGATTTTAAGCCTAACAGGAAACCAGCTTTAAGCATTTTTGAAGGGAAAACTTCTTTAGCCACGTTAGTCATTTTTGAAAAACAATCAAACGAATTTATTTTATAGTTTAACTAAAAACACATTTTTTGAGTTGAAAAAAATAAATTGAACTCGCGATACTGTTACCCTTACCGACACCTCTGTTGAATTTCTTTGGGTGGTTGGGCATGACTCACGCGCCAGCGCAGGACGGAAAACGACCTCCGTCCTCCATAAGCGCATGTAACTCCAGGGGTTAAAGGTGAGGTTATCTGTGACCCTAGCAGAAGCAGGCCGAGTTGGCAGCGCGACGCGCTGTGTAGCGCCCGCCCCTTTAGGTTGTAGAAGGGGAACACCGTGGTTTCCACACACAAGGGGGCATCTACAAGCCGTAGATGGCCCGGGGTCTATCTGGGTTCCAGGGATTTATTTCCTAGGGTACAAATAGTTAACCGGCTACTGGTATCCGAGACGGCGTGCGGTTTTTGGTCGGTTCATGCCCGACATAATCACCGGTGGGTGGTACCCGAAGGAATTTCCGCAAAGACAAAAAAATAAGGTGCGTCGGGCATTTTTTGAGATGGGAAAAAACGATTGAACTCAGGACATTGTTACCGTTACCGACACTTCTTTATATAAGTATATAAATTTTCACTTCCGTCGGCACTTCCGCAGTGCCAGTGTTTTCGTTCCAAATCCCCTCTCCTCCTGACTTTGAGTCCCTTGTTGACGCACTTGTGAAATATTTGATGATGCCTTAATAGCCGTCACTTGAGAATAACTAAAATCGTTAAAGTATAAACAAAGTTCCTCCATTTGTTTTAATCGCGGCAAAATTTAATTAATCTTTAAACTTTATTTGCAATATATGTCGGCACAGTAATATAATGCTTATGAACCTCACGTTCTAATTATAATACCGTCGTGCTCAAAAATTAGAGTCTATAATGATAATATCGAGTTACTCGCTTTGTTGTTGATTAGTTGTCCAAATTAGCAATTATCTGGTGGCGAAATCAAAACTTAATAGCTTACTGCATTAATTATACTCTAAAATAGGATAAAACCGCATTTGTTGGTATTTAACTTTCAGCTACTTTTTGTTGATGTTATGTTAATTTTTGCAATAAAATGATGTTACATCATTACTCGTCTGAAGTACTAAAGATTAATTAATATGTTTTTTGTATGACTAATACTAACGATTACAAAACATTATTTTTATTATAATATTTGTTAAGTCACGTTTCTACATGACGTCATGAAATCTAATTTGAACAATATTATTATACGAACCATAGATAAAAATAACTACACACTTTTTAAATTAGATAAGTTATCAAACCTTGTATCTATCTAGCTTAGAAGGAACAATCTCAATGCACTAGTTAAACTTTTGATTTAACTCGTTTTTTTTTTAAATATATTGCAGGTTAAATGCTAATGCTAAAAACAATATACAAACAGCAAAAATAAAACAATGATACTTGTTTTTATTGAAAATTCCCAATTTTTCCAAGATAACTAAATTATTATAACTTGTCGATTCTATTTATAAAACTTACGTTCCATGCAACTCATAATTTAATTACAGGATGTTGGCACCGAGTAGCTACTAATTGCTCATGTTGTACCTATATGAAATAATTGCCATTAATATATAAAATGGAAATCAACCTATTAAATGTTAAAACTTACTGATTAATGCTTTTTGCGTTAATTTTATCAAAACTATTATGTTTGTGCCACCAAGATCGAATTATTTAATGTAATGAACAATGCAACTGCAGGTACAATGAAGAGTCTTATAGAGTCAGCGGAGACAGCAACTTAAAATATTAGTTTTCTATTCTAATAAAATGGAAAATAAAACAGACTTAGATGAAAACTAAACGCGTACCCAGTAATGACTAAGTTATGAATGTGACATCAACATATAAGAACAGTAATAAGTGATCTATTTATATTTATTCTCTGAGTAACTGTTGATCCGCCATTCCAGTCATGACATTTGACACAAACCTTGGAGCCATTTACCATGAAGGTTTGTTCATCTGTCGTGACCTGACAGTGTCTAGTAGTGGCAGTGCTCATATTGTTTGAATATAATATTAATTATATTCAATGAATTACATTAATGAACTTTCAAATCTCGAACATTCTTATAACTTATATACCTAGGTACTGAATTAATTATGTTACAAGTCTAATGGCTGTACAATAAAAAAATTTGCAATAAATATTACAGGAGCATTTCATTGTTATTTATTTCAAACAAAACGAACAATGGAATTCAATTTCAAATAAGCTACTTTACAAATTGATTCCCAATCAAAATAATATTAGATTTGAATGAAGACGTTGCGAAAACCAAATCATTTTGTGAAGGTCTTTTTATACTAACATTTATATACTTATATCGTTAGTCAATAAGAGAGATTTAAAATTGCAGTAAAGAGAAGAAAACTGTAAATTTTAGACTCTTGGTGTACCATAAAAATCCACTTGATGACTTGATGTTTAGCACTTGCATTAAGCTCGGAATCTATCTATAAAATCTTTTATTGAGCTTTGAGTTCGTCTTGGTGCATTAACAATTGTTTTAGCGCATTTTTTATTTAATATCTATATATATATATATATATATATATATAATATATATATAATATATTTATAAACGACATGGGGGCATCGATTTTAGTAGAAAAAAATGTTATTGTCTGTTGGTCATTCACACCAAAACTGCTAAATATATCTAAATAAAGTTTAGCACAGAGATAGATTATAGTCTGAAATAGTTAGGACATTCAGGAAAAACTACTGGTAGGTATAGTTGCTATTAAATTTCATTGTACAGCACGGAGATGTAAGAATCCGGATATGTCACAGATAAACCTACGGCTGTGGATGTGATTTAGTCTAATTACCCATAATACGAGTAATATTTATTTAAAGTTTGCATTTCTATACAAATAAATAAAATTGGAGTGTCTGTTTGTAATATTAAAATAAACGCTTTTTACTAAATGCATATGTATGTTTACACGGTACATAGGCCAAAATAACATTTTTTACAATTTTTGTCTGTCTGTCTGTCGGTATGTCTGTTTGTTCTGGGTAATCTCTGGAACGGCTTTACCGATTTCGACGGGACTTCCACTGGCAGAAGTTGATGACATAAGGAGTAACTTAGGCTACTTTTTTTAGAACACCTTCGCCCCGCGGCGTTGCCCGCGGTTATAACAACAAACGCGGGTAACACAGCGGGTCTCAGCTAGTTGGTAAATAAATAAAAAAATACATACATTCATAAATCGACTTTAACGTGAGATAAGATCAGGTAAAAATTTAAGCGGGTTCAAAAGAGAGGTTAAGAAGATCGTGAATAATATATGGCGCATATTATTTTAGTCACAATATATTTCTTTTATTACAAAGTTAACTCCCTTAACAAACATACATAAAACGGACACAAAGGACACCCAGAATCCGAACAACAATTCGTGGATCACATAAAGTGTTGTCCCATGTGGGAATTGGATCCACAACACAACGCAGTAGGAAGCGGAGGTGACCGCTTAAACCACTACGCCATCCGTGCTAATCTAATAGCAATTCTATTCACAAAGTCTAAACTTTTGTAGGCCCAAACAGATGCATATCAACGCTTTAAATAAACTGTTTACACTAACCATAGATGACGGAAATTTAATGATTCATTCAATTGGAATCAGTGAATTTAAAATTATGAGCATAAAAAAAATCCGTGATTAAACAAGAAATAAATCAAACATTCATCATACTATTGACTCCGCTTGAGCAGAAAAATAATAACAGGACGAGTCTAAAACATGATAGGTAACCACAAAAAGTTAATGAATATTGACGCTTAATGTTTGATTTTATAAGGTTACGTAATGCAAGCTCACAATTAGTATTTAAGTTATTATAAAACATGATTAATGTTTGTGTAAACGAATCCTGTCTGACCCAATGAAATCAGAAACCAACCAATGATCTGTCTATTTATCGCTAAATAATTTCAACGACATTATTTTGATATTTTATTAATTTTATTTATGCTTCCTGCATAGACAATAAATAAAAATATAAAATAGTGATAATTTTTCAATTACCAGTCTCCTTTTGTCAGTGGCTGTTCCAGCAATGAAAATATATCTCGTATAATGGAAAGGGTAGTCCTTCACTTAAGAATCACCAGCCTTTAGTAAATATAGTACGTCATATCTGCTAATAAACGTGAATTTAAAGTAATCCCCAATGCCATAAACACTTCTAATGATAGGCACGGGCCGAGCATGGGTATTATGAATATTATCATACTGGATTATATGGAATGTACCAAAACTGAAATATTATCATACGGTCGAAATAGGTATGGAAGGAATAGGTACTGAGTATGTATCGGAATAATATCATACTGGAATACGAGGGCTGCTATTTATGTATCCGGTACTGGCCAGTTACAGAAGAATTTTAAAAAAGTAATTAAAACATTTAAGAATGGAACTCTTTGGCTGAAGAATACAATTTGTTTTATGCATTTGTTTATTCTTAGTGGCGTCATTTTGAAAATCACTATAGATTTAACTCGTGAAAATGTTCGTGCTATGATTTATTACGATTTTCGGCGAGGGCTACCAAAAACAGTGCATCGATCAACTCACTTCGACTTTGGAGACGAAGCACCATCAAAAACAACTGTGTAGCCTGGTTAAGTGAGTTTAATCCAGGGCGGTCTGGGCTCACGGACGAATTTAAACTTGAGAATTGACTAAAATCGGGCTTGTGTCGATTGGTGTAAAAAAATGACACAAAAGTACAATCACGATGAGTTAAAAGCTATTTATATCTACACAGGTTTTGAATCTTGGACATATGCGTATGGTCCTGAAGCTTAACAACAATCAACGGTTTGGGGGTTCCAAGATGAGCCGAACCCGAAAAAGTCACTCGTTCAAAAAAAACTCTGAAGCAAAGTCAAGGTCGCTTGTTTTTTTTGGTATTAATCGATATGTGGCTATGGTGCCACTAGATAAATTACGTGGTGAACGTTTTTCTAACCGTGAAGAGGCTGTTGATGCGTTCAAAATGCACGATTTGGAGATACCACAATCAGAATGGAAAAAGTGCTACGAAAATTGGTTCCAACGTATCCAAATGTGCATCGATCATCATAGGAATATGCATATATCGGCGAATATTTTGAAAAACAATAAAACTAGCATAAATGTTATATGTTTGTTTCTTTTTGTTATTTCGGATACATAAATAGCAGCCCTCGTATTATATTAGGATTCAGGCTCCAAAAATTTGTTCAACAGCGATGCGTGATATCGCGCACTTTATTTAATATATATAGTTACAGAAGAATTTTAAAAAAGTAATTAAAACATTTAAGAATGGAACTCTTTGGCTGAAGAATACAATTTGTTTTATGCATTTGTTTATTCTTAGTGGCGTCATTTTGAAAATCACTATAGATTTAACTCGTGAAAATGTTCGTGCTATGATTTATTACGATTTTCGGCGAGGGCTACCAAAAACAGTGCATCGATCAACTCACTTCGACTTTGGAGACGAAGTACCATCAAAAACAACTGTGTAGCCTGGTTAAGTGAGTTTAATCCAGGGCGGTCTGGGCTCACGGACGAATTTAAACTTGAGAATTGACTAAAATCGGGCTTGTGTCGATTGGTGTAAAAAAATGACACAAAAGTACAATCACGATGAGTTAAAAGCTATTTATATCTACACAGGTTTTTTATATTATACGAAAGCTTGAAAACTGGGAAAGGGGTATCAAAATAGGAACTATATCTAACCTAATCAGATGAAACCCGGAGGAACCCTCTTTGCCTCATCCGAAGTAAAAATTGCCGAGCTGCTGAATAGACTGGAAGCTATTAGCCTAGAAATGGGTCTTGCCATTAACGAATCGAAGACCAAGTGATGTAGTGTAGTAGTAGAGTGATGGTAATCGACCGTTTCGAATCAGTTCAGCAAACCAACCTTCTAAAAGAGTACGAGACGGTGGATCAGTTTCAGTATCTTGGCTGTCAACTGATGGTAACTGGAGGGGTAGAAGGGAATAGACCCAGAGGCGAAAGTCCCAGAAGATGGTCGGACCAGATCGCTGAGCAGCTGGAAATGCCAATAAGTATCGCACTCCACCAGACAGGATGAAAGGGAGTCAAGATCCTCAGCAGTAAGGGAACCATTAGGAAGAATCATACTGAATACATAAACGAAAAACCAATATCTATTTGAGTTTTTTTTAGATCTATCTATGGACTAACTCATTTGTTGAGATATCTTTTCTAAATATCCATTGGAATCGATAGTTCGGATACCTCAAAGCAATAGTCAATGGAGTAGATAAACGCAGTTAAAATTTCAAGAGGTTACCGTTACTAAGACATATCTGAAGGCTGTAAGCTCATATTTGATAGTTTTTTTTATTCAATTTTCGGTACTAAAAATAGTCCTGTACTTTTAAACAAGAACCCCGTTGCTATACTAGAAACTTATTGTATGTTTTTAAATTACGAAGCCAGAATTGGCCTACCAAAAAATTGAGCATCCATCAACAATTTTACGCTGACACCGAAAGCTACGGTCAACAGAAAATGGTGTCGTAAATGCATCGTCATGTTTAATGCATGTACCGTATTTCCAACCGTCCCCCGCACCTCATCCCATCTCTCGCCCCCCTCCCCACAACACGGCGGGCAGCACATCAATCTGAATCAGTTTGTTTGATTGGTGCGCCATGATCCCGATTGTCCCTGGACGTTTAGTCGGTCAGTAATGTTTATACTACATCACTGATTTTATTTAGCTGAACTAACAATACATTTCTGAACAGCACAAAATTTGATAATAAATAATTTGAATTAAGAAAAAAAACCTAAAGTTAGCTTAAAGTTACTACTCATCATAGGATTTGATAAAAACATTGGATGATGATTTAAAAAAAAAAATGTCCAAAGTTATGATTGTCACCTATGTAGTGGTGGTAGTAATTCTGTTTCCCGAGCCAATGTAGTAACATAAAAAGTGGCAAACAAAAGTTATTAGTTTACATAAATAAAGAATTTCAGTCTAAAATCTCCATGGAATTTTAACCCTAAAACTAAGTGAAATTGTAAACAATTTAAATTTTCGTTTGGAACGAACGAACGAACTAATCCCGCCCACATGCCCACCACTGTAACTCCTGTACACCAGGATCCACAGCAGTGACCCACGAACACACCGAGTTATGACACTCGGGAAGTCCCAGGAAGAAATTAAACTGTCTTGGAACGAACGAACTGTGGGCTTTTTCAAGTAAAGTTTACTAATGGCTGTTTGTTCAACGAACGAATCTCCTATACATTCGTACGTATATAAAAGTACTGGCCTTATTCATTCATAGCCTAAACCGCTGGGGCTACAAACTTGAAATTTTAGCAGCTGATGCTTTTTATGTTTTAAGTACCGTCTAAGAAAGGATTTTTGGAAATATCGCTCCTCAGAAGAAAAAAGAGATGAACGGTTCTATGGAAGTTTAGGAATTGGAATTGGTTGGAATAATCTGGTATGGAAGAACAAAAGTAAAGCAGTATCTTATGAAACAACTAGCAGAATCAACTTCCACATGATTTTCATCTAAAATTATTATTAGTATCTATTTGCTTCGTGTGTATTTATATAAGTTTAAATGTATTTATTTATATGTATAATGTGTATAGGCTCTAGTGTATGATAGGTTTATATATTATGTGTATTTGATATATTATATAGTTTGCACGCACCTACTGCCCGTTTTCTTTGCATCACCCAATGGTTGGCTGGTAGATGTCGCAGGCATTAAGTCCGCCAATGCACCCAATGTGCATGATGCGTAAAAATAAAATAAATAAACACGAAATAAGAAATAATTACGCGAGAAAAGCCGCGGGCAATAGCTAGCATGTTAATAAATTTATATTCGTTTCTCCTATGTACACTTCATGGGTTTCCGATAGCAACCAGCCTGCATTATTAGTACAAACATGGATTGTAACAGAAATAAATTTCTATAATTAATAATAATTTGATATCAATATAGAAAAGTTGGTGGTAGCAGAGATATATGAAGGACTTTTCGGTTTACGCTCCATACTATCAATATCTTTACATCAAAGTTTTCGATTAAACCGTTACGCTTCTTAGTACCTACAGTCCTACAGCTACATAGTTCATTAGCAAAATTAACACAATGCCGCAAACTGAACATACACAGCAAACTTATGACATCTAAACATGTGCTACTGAAACTACAAATTAACAGTACAAATTACAATTTACATACGATAATATTTGGGCTAAAACTGTAGTTAATGTACCGCGAATATACTAAACCCGTCATATATAATCTGTAGTTTATGACGTCATCAATCTAATGTACAGTTTATATTAAATAAACCTTGTTGCTGGCAAAGCCCCGATGGCATTATAATCACGGCTTCGCTCTAATTTGTCAGTGATATGTTTTGTTGGGTAATTGCGGAGCTTTTGACCGGATTATTGCTGCACTATACACACTGCTTCTAATTGATATATACCAACTCTAATTAATTGAACTTTAGTTTTGCTTTGCATACACATATAATATAGTAAACTTAAACAAGAGTTTTTTTGCCCCAAAAGTAAACAATCTACGTAGGAGTGAACATTTAACAACAAACTAGTTGGCAGTGCAGATTAAAACCTATATTTTTCGAAAACGTAAAATATATTATTAATATTGAATTTTTGTATATTTTACATTTTATTCCTATATTTCATTATGAAAAAAGGTATACGGGCTTATACTTAAAAGAGCAAATTATTTAATTAAAATCACGATATTATATTGTCGCATTAAACACCGCACACCATACCGCGTCAGATACAAACTCATTAACTTAAGAACGATTTAAAGAAAATTCGTGTTCTCGACTCATCGTCCGACATCTGAACGTGGTGTAATAATAATAAGTACCTAATGTTCTTTCTACATGATAATCTAGATTTGTAATTACCCCCCAAAATCGTTTCCACTGCACATCTGTCCACAGCCATATGCGCAGCAAACATCAGTTTAGTGTTCAATGTGGCGCCAACCGAGTTAAACATGGCGACACGTGACAATGACATTCGCCAAAATGGGTAAATGCGTAGTGAAAGAATGCGATTCGATATCTCTAAACTATAATAAATCAAACAGAATTACTTTTCACACAATAAATAACGCTATAATCGAAATAAAAAATTAATCATTTAAATTTATAGATAGTGTTACCACTAAAACATAGTTTTAGTTTTCTCTGTTTTTAAATATTTTGGCAATAATAATAAAAAAACAGTAGGACTGGTAGCTCATAGGATCGGACCGGTGTCCTTTACTAGAGACCGGTTGAACGTTCACCTCCATTCAAGCTCACATCACTAGAGACTTTCATACAAAAAAAAATGTTCCTACTTTCTTATTTACTTATCTAATAATAGTTTTACAGTATATCTAAAGATGCAGCACGCCGTGTCTGAGAAATCGGTATCAATAATTCGAATGCAAGAAATATTGAAAAAAATACACATTGACGATTATTTTATCATCAATACAAGTTGATCACTTCCCTTTATTAAGTACTGTCATTATTTATTTATACATATTTAAAAATGAGATGGCATCATGAAAGTAAATTATTCACCTAAACTTACAAAAAAGAGCCTAAAAGACAATTTGTATACTCGTACATAACTGAGGTTTCATAGTGTAGTTTGATTTAACTGTAGCATAACTGTTGTTTAACTCAATGTAATAAGACATATTCAAGAATTAAACGATTTTATGTAAAATAATGTAACGTTTCAAAACAAGATAATACCTACATTTCTATATAGGTATTATCTTGTTTAGAAAAAGTTATATTATTATTATATATTATGTAAGAGTTATACTCGTTCACGGATTTCATACTTTAAATAATCACTTTTAAGTACGTGTGAGATAATTAAGACAATTATAAAATTGTGTGTATACTATGATCGCACATAGTACCTATAACTTAAAGACTGCACGGATGCGTAGTGATTTAAGCGGTCGCCACGCCGCTCAGTACTACGCTGAGTGTTGTGGGTCCGATCCCCACATGGGACAACACTTTGTGTGATCTACAAATTGTTGTTCTGAGTCAGGGTGTTTTTTATGTACGTTTCATGTATATTTGTAAAGTCCCCCGCGACACAGGATGTATTTCTAATGCGGGAGTTGTCTTTATAAGAAAAGAAAAAAAAGCAAAACAAAGAGACCTTTTTTCAAATATAGTCAGTCTATATTGTGTTCGTTATATGTTTCTTAACTCCTTACTACGGTAATTAAGTAATTACTCCCATTTTACAAAAATACTAACAAAACCCGATAGAGCATCTGTCAAATTCATTAGTCATAGGTGAATATTTATTCTCTTTTGCCGTCGTAATGAGTTCAATAAGAAAACATGTAACTGTTATTAATATATAAAACATTTTCATATAAATAAATAATAGAGAAATATAAAAATATATGAATTAAATGAATATTACTTTCTTAATGAAAATCCACTAAAATAAACTAAATAAAACATCTAATCCGCTGAACTATAGAAAAACAAAACTATAGACATAACTAAACTCTTAATTAGAGAAAACAATCGCTGCTATAAACAACGAGCTGGAAAATTATTACAAACTTTAGTGCACCCCATTCTAAATGTACGCCATTAGCAGACCTTTTCGAAGTTCTAACATAACTTAAGGCTAGGCATGACCTTATACACATTGTTTTCTAGTACCAATAATTCTTCTATTTCGATATTGCTATTAATGTTTGCTAGAAAATATTGGCAAATATTTTTTAATAAAGGTCTCCGATATGAATTTACGATATTTCAAATATGATACAATGGCGCAATGAATCTTCTTTAACTAACTTCTGAAAAAGGAGTTAGCATCTCAGTTAGTCAAAGTCTTTTCTTTTTTATTATATTGCCCGATTCCTTGCAGATGTCTGCACTTCTTCGATTTACTGTTGGATTGATAGCCATCAAGACAATGTCTTATGTTGTGTTATGTTGACAATCTCGTTATGATGGGCAATAATCGAGGGGACTCTTCAAATATTATACGAAAACCTATATTCGTAACTCGTGGATTTACTCATTTATTTAATAATATACATATTACTACTTTCTTCTTCTCTATCGTGTCGATCTTGGCAGAGCGATCATGATTACATTGAGATGTCCATGTCATCAGAGGCGGACACAGCACTTCGTACAATCAACAATCACCCGCCATCGCTCCCTGTTGGCAGACTGTACAGTCAGACACGCGGCTTCCCAATGCGGATCTCACCTGGTCGGTCCAGCGCATAGGTGCCCTGCCGAGGCATCTGGTTCCCTCCATATTTCCCGGCACTACCAGTCGCTCTAACGAGTCGCTATTCCGCCTAGAGACATGGCCAAAATACTGCAGTATGCGCGACTGTTCTGTGGTTGACAGACGTTCTGTGATGCCGAGTTCCTGGAGTATGGACACGTTGGTACGGAAGTCCGTCCACGATGTCGCGAGCATTTTCCTCCAGCACCACATCTCTAGATCTTCTTTTCCAACTCACGAACTGTCCACGTCTATGCGGCATATAAAAAAAGCTTCTTCTTTAGAAAGCTTTATGATGATACTTATTACTATTTTTAATTTTTAGTGGTCTTTGTTAGCATAATTTAAAGTCGGTTTAACTTTTTTTAAAGAATATAGTACTCTTACATTCCATTAAACAACGATTCGTGAAATTGCAAAACTGTCTACTGCGTCCTTTTATCATAACATTCAATCACTCAATATCATCAAACTTTTCAGACAGACCTTATCAAATCAGTTCTATAGAAATGACAATTGAAAGAAAATTAACGTTAGAAGCCAAATTGATTTCAATGTCTACAGTGGTACACAATGAACATGATTGCGAGTCTGTTCAGTTGTATATCAGTTTTTATATACCTACATTGAACATCTGTGTTTTGATAAATCTTTGCTGCTTACTATTATGATAAGAAAAGATAGATTATAGATTACTTAATGTCTACTACAAAATTAAATTCTAAAAGGTTGCTGGTAGTATGTTTGGCTATTAAACTCCTAAATGAAGAATGTGTCTGTACTAGTAAAGCAAAACAAACGTAACCTTTGGCCTAAAGGTTTCACAATGGAAGAAAAATAATTTCCAAAACAAGAACATTCGACCTTGTAATGTTTACATCGAGACCTACATTCTAATAACCTTTTAACACAAAGAAATGTGGTTCAGTATTCGATAGGTACATTTCATGCGATCGGCAGTCGTCAACAGTTTTGCATAATAATAGCACAATGGTTTTGAGTGGTACGAAACGTTGTTGCAAAACTTTGAAAGAAACACCGCCTTAGTAAAGGCGCGACACCCTAATGCCGTCGCAACTTTAGTGATGTCTGTTTATCGATTATTCAGTTTAATTTAGTGAAACACTGACTTTAGTGAAACATAAGTTTGTAAGTCTTTGTTTCACTAAATTAAACTGAATAATCGATAAACAGACATCTTGTAGCCAATAAGACAAAGAAAAAGATAAGCTTATGTTTATATGTGTTTTTTATTTGGAGCAATATAAGTAGTTGTGAAATATTTCTGATCTTTTTGGACAGCATTCTCACAATAAAATACTCTGCATCGTAAAACGACGAAACGCATTTTAAGTGTTACTTTTACGATAATAAAAAAAAAAAAATTGTGACATATACATGCAATAATAGCATCCAAAGAGTAAGCCTCTTTAGATGCTATTATTGCATGTATATAACGAATCACTAACCAATAACGCTGCCAATTTCTGCTACTTGCATAATATTGAATAAATACGGATAAGGTGACACCTATCTCCCACTGTCTACACACACGTGTTTATCACAAGTTTAATTCAAATCACGTGTTAATATATTACCTACTTTACCTTATTGTCCGTGAATGTAAAATACATTTACATCTAAAATTTACGTGCAATGTTCGAAGAATAACAAACACATCAATCATTACAAATATAAAAGAGAAAAACAGAACGTTACACGTACTGTGGACGAGCATCACTAGTGCGAGGCTCATGAATTATTCCATGTTGTGACACTTGCGCCCCCACCCAGTGTGCCTTCATTCAGCTGATTGAATATTTGAATGAAAAGATAGCTAATTTTTAAATACAAGCAAAGGCAATGGTGACAGCCTTTGAAATCTTGACAACATTTTGGAACGAGAGTTGAAACCATCTGCAGACAACGGAGATTTATTATCTCGGCAACATGGCAAGCTATAGCGATGTCGGAAACTCAATACGAATGCAGTAACAAGGGTTAAAATTTTAACAATTTCTGCCTTCATGAATATTCGGTACAAAACTCTTTAAAATATTGAAGTAGTGTAACTCAAATTTTGTAGTGGTCTATAAATATGGATATGGCAATAGCATTGCCACCTTACATTATACCTACCTTAAACTGGCGACTCGTGAAAGTCATTTACATGGACATCTCTGGATACCCCTTTGGGTAAATGGTACTGATCATTATGGTGAAGTATATTGATTTTTGCCGTCATAAACTTCCAGAAATTCACTACCAATTTTTCAGTACGACAATTATATTCATAACTCACTGTGATGTATTTTGCCAAATAAAAAATATTCATTCCTCCGCGCGACTTCAAAAAATTTATTTATTTATGTTTTGGTTCAATTAACATATTTCTATATATTTTTACAGATCTTGCAGAAGGAGGTGCTTTACTCAAGTGTACTTCATTAGGGTGAGTGCTTAAATACTTTTTAATGCCTCTTCAAAAATGTTATACGATAATCTCATCTCTTCCCTTATCACTTTATTAATATCGAAATAGTTATGGTACCGTAACATTATTTACATTTTATTTGAGCGTTATCTCGATATTACAATTTATATATTACTTACCCTAACTTAATTATACACTAGAAATATTCAGAAATAAGTCTAAAATATCCAGTTCCATAACTTAATTAATTAATTAAAATGGCGCGTCTCAACAAATCTTCTAGAACAATAATATTTTCTAGTAATTAATATTCTCAGCCCCAGTTAGCCTTTTATAAGAAGTTCCAAACATTTTGTACTTTAGCGCAAAATTTTATTTAGTTAGTAGTCAAAATAAAATAAATAATTAGGTTATCGCTATTTCATTTACAATATTTCCAGTGAAATTTATTCCTTATTTAAGTAAAATGAACTCAGTGTACTACATGGGTTTGATAGATTGCATATTTCTCTAGAATAAATCCAGATTGCTGAAGATAAAATGTGTCACAAAAAAAGACTACAAATAATAATATATCAAGAAATATAAGTAGAGATTAAGGTAAGTGTCTCGCATATTTTTGACAAAAAAATTTGTGTCTTTTTGACTTATTACAATACGGTGTTGTAAAATTTCTTCAAGAGGTCTCAACTTTCTCAGTTACACCTTGTTTTAGACTTATAACATTCTAAAATATGTACGTGTACTTATTCCATACAATAGTTGTTTGATAGAGATCTAAAATTTTACATCACTTTACTAATGATATAATTAACATATTGTATTAGGTAATTTTTATAATATATTGCCAAATACGCTGCCGGGTCACCTCATAGAAAGAGAATATCGCCTCCTACCGACACCTGAGACTTGCAAGTGCCAAAAAAGCTTAAGTAGTGTGTAAATAAAAACTATTTGGTTTTCCTATTTTATTGATAAAGCTTCAGTATTCTTTACAGTAGTTCATGTTTACATATATGATATTATATACAATAAACCAAAAATAGGCCGGCCCTATTAACCTTACCCAACTGATGATTTCACAAACTAAGATCCGACATTAATACTCGCGCAGGACTCGATAATATAATCCTGCTAATGTAATTAAGCGGGTCGAAGTTAAAAGATAGACTGTCAATATCGGGGGTCGGGCGCTAAACGGATTAGGGGTAAACAACATAAAGAGCCTTTTGTATCCGAAATTAAATGTCACCCAATGTCATTATTCAGCCTCCGGTTGACACGCACACGATCGGTGCCGTCTGCCAGCACCCGATGCTGAGATCCCTGTTCTTTTATATTATACGATCTGTCTAATATAAGTAAATTAATTAGTAAATGTTTAGGAAGAAAAGGAGAGCAGGGAGTACGATGAATCATGATCTAATGAATGAATATACTTCTGAGATTAGACTTATTGTTTTTGTTTAGATCTTTATTCTACATTTGCATGAAATGGAATTTGACAAAAAAACCTTTCGGTTTGTAATATCATGTTTTATATACTATTTAATATTTTCATTGAGAATTTTATTAAGAACAGCTAAGTAATAGTTACTAGGTAAAGTTTTTGATTTCATTAGTTAGAAAAAGTCACACATTAAAAGAAAAACAGTTTATTTTGTTTTTGTTTGATGTTTTTTTTTAATCTGTTTAATATTTTTAATAATCATAGGTACGTAGTAGGTTGAACTACTTGATATAAGTCGTGGGAGGTAGCAACCTACGGATAACGACCACCTTCAAGTGTTACTCCTGCTAATGCGAATAACTGTGGTGGTTTGATGCACGTATTGAAACTGGGCATAGGCTCCAGAGTTATGTTGAAACGCAATATTTCTGTTAAAAAAGGGCCTGGTCCAAGACAAGTATCTTTTCCAAATTTAAATGGTCTGCTCGTCGCCGTGATCAACTAGAATCAAGTGAGTTAACCGATTCAGTTTTTATAAAATACTTTCTATACCCTGCCACGGTTCGCTGTGGCACATTGTAATAGCAAAAAATAGATAAAACCATATTTGAAGCTTGTTGTATATCATATCAAAGTTTGAACTTAATCAGTGCAGAACTTTTTGAGTTTTTGAAGCGTACACAAAACAACTTAACATTTTAAATTAGAACAGTAAGACAAGCTATGTATATAGTGCAGGTTGCTTATCCAACCCCTACTACTTTGCATGTATTTTCTTTCCTGTACGTTACAGGTCACTATGTCGGCATCTTAAAATATCACTCCTAACCGTTAATTAGTTTTACCTTCCATCATCAGCTCACCTGAATGACTTGAAAGAATAGAACCAAAAGTCTAAACATACATATTGTATTTAAAGAACTATCCTTCAACTCCTAACGGTTTAGAAGTTGTACCTTCTGTCACCAGCTCACTAACACAAAATGAATACCAGAATCAAATACTAGAATAGTTTTGAAAATATACGAAACACATAATACGTACCTATAAAATTTGATTTCCCTGGGATGCCCTGCGATACCTTAGGACTATGCTCATTCTAATAATAGAAAAATTTGGAAATCGGTCTTCAATTGAGTATTCGGTAAACACACATAAAAAAATACATACAGTGCACATAAAGCCTCCTTTCACTCTCTCTCTATTGGTAAAAACTGCATTAAAATCCGTTGCTTAGTTTAAAAGAAATTTGTGCGTACTATAGCAAAAAATGTCGGAAAAAAGTCTTGTTACACAGTTTTCGGTCTTGCTCCCATCCGCTTAGAGCGTGTAACGCGCAATAAGGAACTTCCTTCAAATAATTTAGTACAAAAGATTGCAGTATTATTTGACACAGTGATCACAGACAATCTTTACTTTCACTTACTTAGCTTTTCTTGAGTTGCCATTAAATTATAATGTTGTTAAAAACTTCAAAAAGATTATTAAAAATTACTTTTAAATAAATATGAAGTATAGGATGATCTTGAATAAATACGTTGAAATAAAGAAAAAATAGTCTTACCTAATTTGAATCCAAACAATAAGAACTCGTTAATAAGCTATTTTTACTACTTTTAGCTAAGTTTGAAAAATAGACTCCCGGTGATCGTTGCCAGTAAAGAAATACTCTTTAACTCTAATAATCCGTTTTTTATCAGCTATACTACAACTCAGTACCTTTCAAGTACACATACAATTACAAGTGTAATAAATTATATTAATTTAATATTTAAAAATCATAAGTCATCGTCAAATCTAAAAGTCTTTATTAGCTAACCCATTAATTATACAAGCAACGGCTGTCAAAGATGTCGCCAAGCCTAACTTTGTATTTCAAAAGTATCAAAAAACACCAAGAATTGAATCCAATTTTCACAAACGATTCCATTATTTAAGTAAGTAGCTCGTTCCGTTCAAATTATGGAACACATTCGTTTCAAATACGACAGATAATTCACGTGTCGGATAATAATATTGCAAATTATTGCATAACGTAACATAAAATTATACGGTCACATCACAAGTTCAATTTTCATAACGAGGGAAATAACAGGGGACGAATGGCGCTCTACCTGGTGATTCCGATTCGTTTTTCACATTAAACGTAATTTTCTGTACTATCCTATAATGTTTATTATTATGGGGCGATAAAATTAACGGTTGGATATGTAGAATATTGTGGATTTCAGACATATTGGTGCCCATTATGTTAAAACATTAACTGAAACAACTTACATTAGCTATTCTAGTACGCTAGAGTAGCATTATTGTACTCGTAACACTGTGCTAATATTACACGTTGGATACACAGTTATTAGCACTTTTATCTAGCTTTAACAAATGTAGGCATTACTTGAGACTATCCGATCAGTTCAGTACTAAAGTCGCCTATAGAGCTCTGAGGGCTAAGTGTGAGTTTTTTCTAATGGAATTAGGGGCAAACGAGCAGACGGGTCATCTGATTCAAATCGACTACCGCCGCCCATGAACGCCTCCAACTATGCAGTCACAAGCGCGTTGCCAGCCTCTGAGGAAGGAGTACGCTCTTTTCTTGAAGGTTTGAAGGTCGTATCGGTGCGGAAATACCGCAGACGATTACATGTTGCACAGGATAGTAGTGCAAAGCAAAAATTGTCTTAAAAAGCACACAGTGGTGGAGTGCCAATTATCCAAGTGGTGGGGATGAAAATTTTGCCGTGTGGAACGATGGCGGAAAGTTGCGGCAGGTGTTAGTCCGAACAATTCCTTGGAGCACTCTCCACGATATTTACGATAGAAAATTCAGTACAGTACAGTACAGTTTCTAATGGATGATCGTTTTAAAACTGTTTTTGTACGTTATTCTTATTTACACTTTTAGCTATATAAGTCGTATTATATCTGTCATAAAAAAAAATAGTTAGACTTTTCATTGCCTACTAAGTTTACTTACTATTTATGTAATAAGCGTTATCTACTTACTCTACTTCGCCTAGTTAAATTGTATGGAATTGTACTAATATATACATAGTCTAATAACACAGATATACTAAGTGACAAAAATGCATAACTAAGCTAAAACTGCTGTTAAATCTGTTTTTATAAAACTATTTAAAGTATAATAAAAATAACTAACATTTAGCGAGTTTAGTCCTTCGTATTGCCGTTTACTATTCTGAAATCGTAGGACTTAACAGATTTTTATAATTTATTCAAATTAATTCAGTCTGAAAATATAAACGGAGCACCATAAAATTGTTGTTTCAAGATATTTTCTTGGTTCTTTCTTTGTCATTCATTTTGTTGCGACTATACTCTCGTTTTTAAATTTAATTATTCAGAATCAAATTTAGAGATTTACATCTAGTAGTAGTAGTAAGTAGATAACGTTTATTACATAAAAAGTAAGTAAACTTAGTAGTCTAACTATTTTTTTAATGACAGATATAAAACGACTTATATAGCTAAAAGTGTAAATAAGAATAACGTACAAAAACAGTTTTAAAACGATCATCCATTAGAAACTGTTAGTTTATTAAGGACGTAGTAATTGAACCACGAACATAATTTTTAGATTAATTAAAATACCTATAAGGATAATACCTATAATACCATTCAGAAGCGGACGGCTTAAATCGATACAAGAAAACACAGTATCATCTGTTATCCTTTTTTTTATAATTTTACTTTTAATAAAATCAACCTGTTATCTGTTGATCCATAAGTAATTATTTATTTATATTAAGGGAAAAAAGAACTACGCAGAACACCAGCACTGCAGAGAGAAGGAAAACTTGACATAAACCCTTTTTTTTTTTTTTTTTTTAACGTGTGGAAATCCCCTCGGACCGTCACCCCTCCGGGGTTTGCGGCGGGGTGGTGTGTCGGACTCGGACCGACTAAAACCACACGGTGTGCCACTCTGCGCCTGTAACAGGAGGGATCCGGGAACAGCTGTTGTTAAGACATCCGGACCCCTCCTAGCGCCAGCCCGCTCCTGGTGCGGGCTCCGTCTCAATTTTTTTTTTTTCTTTTTTTTCCTCTCTTTAGGCGACGTCCGGCACACGCGGACGCCGCCCCCTCGCGGCTGGCCAAACTAATGCGGGTGGAGGGGAAACCCACCCCGTCCACCCGCGGCCACACTCAGGGCGGCATGAGGCTGTGATAGGCGGGCCTCCGCCGCCCGGTTCGCCGGCGGCGGATCGGGTCCGAGTGGAGGTCGTCCTCCCGGGCCCTCTCCGCCGCCTCCTTCCGCGAGATTACTACCTCGCAGAAGGTTGCGACCGCGGTAAAACAACTGTCGCTACCGGCCATGGAGCGTACTACGGCCGGTAGCGAGAGATCCACTCCGATGACTGCAGTGAGAGCCCGGCGCTGCGTCGCCCATGCGGGGCAGGCCGCCAGCGTGTGCTGGGCCGAGTCCTCACTGCAGTCGCAGTGGTGGCAGGCGGGACTCAGTTCCCTCCTAGCGACCGAGTGCAGGTACTTTCCGAAGCAACCGTGCCCGGAAAGCACCTGCGTCAGCCGGAAGGAAAGGGTCCCGTGCTGCCGCCCTGCCCACTCGGCGATGACCGGCTGGAGAGCCTCCACGGCGGCGAAGCCAGCGCGTGGAGTCTCCAGCCGGAACGACCAACGAGCCATCGTGGCTCGGCGAGCGGCTTCGCGCCACTCGCGCACATCCTCGGGCGGAGGGCGAAATCCGCTCTCCGCCCGGGAGTCAGCCACTCGCCGATAAACTTCGGCGAGCACTTCCGCCTCCAAATCCCACGGGGGAGTTCCGGCCAACGCGCATGCCACCTCCGTCGAAACGGTGCGGTAACCTCGTATGGCTCTGACCGCCATTACCCTCTGAGGGCGCCAGAGGCGTACCCTATTCTGGGCGGTCAGAGCCGCCGCCCACACCGGTGCACCGTACAGTGCCATCGACCGGACAACCCCCGTGTACAGCCGTCTTGTCGCGACGCTGGGTCCACCCATATTGGGCAAAAGTCGCCCTAGGGCAGACGCAGCGCCGACCAGCTTTGGAGCAAGCTGTCGGAAGTGCTCGTCGAAGAGCCACCTCCCGTCGAGGATCAGTCCCAGATATTTCATCTGGGCCCGAACCGGTACGAGGACCGAGTTGACCACGATTGAGGCGCCAGGGGGTGGACCACGACGGGGCCCATGAAATAACAGGGCCTCCGTCTTATCTAGGGCCACCCGTAAGCCCAGCGCCTCAATGCGCCCGACCACCAGGGAGACTCCCCCTGTGGCCAGGCGCGCCGCCTCTTGGAAGTTTGCCCCCCGGGCTGTCACCAGGGTATCGTCTGCGTAACAGATTACACCCAGCCCGGTGGGGAAATCGGCGCGAAGGGCCCAATCGTACCCTATGTTCCACAAGAGGGGTCCAAGAACAGACCCCTGTGGAACACCGCACGACATGGGCCGACACCTCAGATTACCTTCTCGGTCCTCGTACACGACGGTACGCTCCTCTAAATAGTCTGCCACTAGCCGCCTCAGGTACTTTGGCACCCCATGATAGTGGAGTGCTTCCCTGATGCAGCTGAATGGCAGACTATTGAATGCGTTGGCGATGGCGATCTAATGACACCGCCAACAGCACGCCGCCACAGCTCACGGCCTCTTCGGTCACGGCCCTCAGGCGCAACACGGCATCCGACGAAACGGCGGATCCGGAACGCAGCCGATCTGATGCTCTTCGGCTCCCAGAGACCAGCGTCAGACTGACTTCTGGGAGCCCCACCGAGATAGGCGTTCCCGACGCCACCTCACCCTCAGTGGACGACCCATCCACTCCACTGTTCCTCTTCTCCCTTGAACCTTTCGTTTCAGTGTCCGTTTTGCTTGCCTTTTTCTTTTGTGTTTGGTTTTCCGATCGTTTTTTAATGTTTTTGTTGATATTTTCCATAATAATCCCACGAGTGGGGGAGAACTAAAGGTCCACCCGGGCAGAGATCCCCCATTACCCGGGCAAGCGCAAGTTTTAACCCAACCGAGGGGTCCGCAGGTACCTCGGCTTGGAGTGCGCTCGAGACTGAACTTCCCATCAGCCATGCATCCCCTGGCCACGCACCAGAACACGGGATTCGGGGAATTTTTTAGAGAGGTTATCTTCCTCGCGGTCCGGGCGGTTAAGCCAAGACCCTCGCCCCCGATCAGAGCTGCGAGACTTAACCACAGCGCTCTTCTCGGGATTACGATATGCCGACGGTTGACAGGGAGACTACGTCCCCCTGCCTGCTCGGTGGTAGTGTCAGTACACGCCGAGCCCGTCCTCCTTTCTCCACCGCTGTCAGCGGAGAAACTGTGGCCCCTACAGGGCCCCGCCATCTGGTTTTTTACCGAGGTTTCCTCCTCCATGCTCCGAAGAGCGAAGAGCCAGCAGGGCAACCGGCAGACACGCCCACCCTGCTGGACCAGGCCTTGCCCGAGAGCCGATGAACGGCTACCTCTTCTGCTAGAATATTAGCCGCTGGCGATAATCCTCTCCTCCAAGAGGACAAGGAGGAAACAGTGCCATCGCCAGCGTTTCCAGGGTGCACCACGGGGAGGTTTTCTAGCCTAGCACCCCACATAAACCCTATACCAACCCGTCTGGTCAGCGTGGTATAGTAGGCCAAAACCTCCTTTCTAAGGAGAGGCCTATGTCCAGCAGTGGACTATTAAAGGCTGTTGATGATGATGATGATGAAAATACCTATAACTTGAACTTCATAATGAAATATAAAATGAAGGTAATATACATATTCATCGTTAAATTCTATATAACGTTTTATGATCCTTTTCTTGTGTTACTTTAATGAACACTTTTATGTTTCCATATTTTATATTAGCTATGTGTGTGTGTATGTAAAATGTGTTATCGGACATGTTTATTGATATTTTTGTATTTGTATATTAAGTACAGATACAAAAATATCAGCCTGAGATCAATGCGTATAACTTTTGTACTCAAATACAATAACATAGTGATTATAATGCATCATGTCTCTTTAACGATTATAAACGTGTTACTTATTTTTTCTTAACATTGCTTTGTTTATTATGTAATTATTTAGTTTATTTATTATAATCTTTATAGCATAATAGTACACAGTAAAACATCATTGTTTTACAATTTGCTAGTTGTTGTTAGAACTATCTAGTAATTTAAAACCATTGCATTATGTTTGTGTGCTCAATTTTCACTCACAAGGCTGAACCATTCAGAAGCGGACGTCTTAAATCGATACAAGAAAACACAGTATCATCTGTTATCGTTTTTTTTATAATTTTACTTTTAACAAAATCAACCTGTTATTTGTTCCATATGTTGATCCATAATTAATTATTTATTTATATTACATGTAAATAATATTATGGATATTATAATATTATATATTTTTAAAAATACAATGGATAAAATTATTGAATTTTACATTAACGTAAAGTAACATACATTTAAACAAATATACTAATATATGTATATTATTTACTATTTCCCACGTCTTATGAACTCGATCTGTGGATTTGTTGATTTATTACAAGCTTACAGCGATAGAGGTAAACATGGATTAGTAAACCCATAAATTAATGGTAAGACCTAGTCGTGTATATTTAGACCTTAAGACCGAGGATATCTTGAGCCTGCTGATACACATTGAATTTACTTAGAAAGGTTAATAAGAGTAATCCAGACCTCATGCGATACTAAATTCCGTAGCAAACGACTATTTTGGTGCTTCTGATACCTTAGTAACTAGCGGTTCTTAGGAAGTACTCTTTAAATTAAGAAAATAGGCATGTGACACCTAGAGGTAAAATTTTATAAAATTTAAGGAATAAATGTCTCATATATACATACATCTATTCTTAAAATGTTTTTGAATGATTTATTCACACTAACAGTCTCGTACAAAATGATTTACTACGATAACGTACAGGAATAATAAGAATAGAAAAAAGTAGTATATTTCTTTCTATGGAAAAAGTATATTTTTACTACAGTACCTAGTTCTTCAAACTAAAGTATATAACTTACATTTTCTAAATGTCCGATTTTCAAAATAATTAAGCAAACAACAAAACAACCTATTCTGCTGTCAAGCTGACTACATTAGCTATGTTCATATCGTAGTTTTTCGTACGACCTCTATTTTCAGTATACAGCTGGACACTTTTTCAACTTTCCCCTGATATGAGATGGTAATCCTCGGCTCTACACTCCATAGTTCGTAGTTAATGTATAATAAAATATATTATAGTTTTCTATTTCAAATACTTTAAAAATAAATAGAATAAGAAGTTTAAATTTTCTTCTTATTCAAGTAGTTTACAGTGAGGGTTTTACCCTTTAGATCGCCTTAACTTCTGCTAGAACTAAGAGTAAGTTAGAAAGCTATTAGTTGATGATGCTAGCGATACCAGTTAACATTAGATTAATATCATACACGTTTATTTTACATCAAAGTTAATTAATTCTTGGATTTATTCTTTACTTTAAATTGAACATAACCTAAACAAATGAGTTAAAATTGTGTAAAGTCTCCTTAACTGGACGTTGTATAATAAAGCTCATCGACGCCTCTTTCAATGGAAATTTAAGTAAAGTTAAATGAATATACACCTTCTTATCTGATTCTTTTATTGAAATAGAATGTACAAAATACAGTAAGTAAGGTAAGTTCTCTGCATTTTATATCTAAACGTATAAGTATAACAAGTGATATTATATTTTATACCAAGTAATCAAGAAATTTTGGATTAGTTAAAATAAATAATATAACTAAATAAATACCAATTAGGTTCGTATAACGTAACACACTTGATAGAGCTCTATAAACATAATGAAACAAAAGATAATACAAGAACAATTGTTATTTGTCACTTCCCAAAACAAACCTAGTTTAGTCAACTAAGCAGTAATGTTTCTAGAATACATTAGGTGTGTAAATAAGTTATCCGAGCGTTACTCCCACAATAGTGGCTCTGAATCCATTGTATACTCTTGCTCTTCAAAGCAGATGTCGCCTGGAATAATAGATGTAACTCCGTCGCCGTTCGCAGTCCATGTTTTGTACACGACTTTGTGACCGATGCGGGCAAACTCTGATTAGACGACTTGCCTCCCAGAACTGTCCAACATTTCAAGGCTTTACTTTTCAACTTAGACTTGTCATGCTATTTTAGTAGTCAACTGTGGAATAACTTAAATCTTAGTTTTGTACACCTGGTGGCATTTGTTATCAAGTTTCTAAGCATTTGTGGACGTGAGGATACTATCTACCTATAACGATTTCGATGAAGACGCCAATAATATGTTACTAGGTCAACAGGTTGTCCGTGTGGTGAAGGATTAAGAATACGGAGTGTCACCACCCCAATTCATCCAATGGGTGTCGTAGAAGCCGACTATGGGATCAAACTACGCAAGGCAACAGCACTGCAAACAGAGAAGGAAAACTTGACACAAACCCTATACCAATCTGTCTGGCCAGCGTAGTATACTAGGCCACAACCTCCTATCTAAGGAGAGGCCTATGTCCAGCAGTTGACTACCAAAGGCTTTTAGGCTTTTGATGTTAATGATATGTAGGTCAAGGTGTGATAGTACTATTACCATAGCAACTCGAAGGTACTCAACGGTTGCTGTAAGTATAGTGTGTCAAAGAACCGACAATGCAAACAAAAATAAAAAAAACAAATGTGGGTAGTTACCAAACTTACTATTCACCGTGAACTTTCATTGTTTTACCAGTAAACATGATCGATGCTATTTGATGCAATACAATACAAAAATGTATCATAATTTAAAAATATTGGTCTAATCAAGTCCTAATTTACGCATCGCTGATATCGCAAAATGAAACTTTTGTGTGACTGAAGTCAATATTTTCAATATCACATTTAATAAGGCCATATAATATATGCAGAAGTATCGTAACTTAATCCATCATTTACAAGTTAGATCATATACATTGGATAAATCTTGTTAATTGTAATTTCCATCCAACTAACACATTAATGCAAATTAATTAAATTTCAACCTTGTATCATCTAATCCAGCGCGGTTGCGAAACAATCGCGCATTTAACACTAGAACGCATCTTTTGTCTGTCGTAATATATTACCTGGTTTAAGAAAACCAACGATGCATTATGGAACTAATTAGTCACGTATGCGATGTGCGATTACCATGTAGGTCTTATTAATCCTTAGTTCTTGGGGCATAAATAAGGTGATCGTGCATGCAAAGTCAGTACTCGGTGTTTTGCAATACTACTATTGTTTGCTGTACATGTTTACAGAGTTCGGTATTTGCCAAGAAACGGGTGGCAATTCTGGTGATTATCTCTTTAAAATATATTTTTGAAGGAATTGTGTTTTTTTTCTGCGTGATATAATAATAATATTTTGTATAATACTACTACTATAATAATATAATAATATAATAATAATATGTAATAAGACATATATACTATGAAAGCTAGATTGACTGATAGAATACTTACACACTTTATTTTCTAAATACATACATATTATACACAGAAAAACCCCAAACTCCGAAACAAATATGTGCAGATCATACAAACATTTGGTTCGACCCGGGTATCGAACCCGAGATCTCTGCACAGCAGTTGCATGCGCTACCACTGCACCACCGAGGCAGTCGATATAAAATGTAAACAGATTACTAGAACTACAGGTAATTGTAACCCCTAAGAGCTAGTTTCTTTGGTCTACTATATGGGAAACTCAGTATCCGATGATACCTCTTTACAGTACTAACCTAAAATTTGTCTTTATGCAAAATCACAGCGATCCGTTACTCCTTTTTTCCCATTCCGTTTCGAAACAACAAGCAACTTTTTAGATAGATAGATAGTTTTAGTTAGAACAATTGCGATTCATCTATACCAATATTACAAACATGTAAGTGTATTTGTTACTTCATTTTTTATTATAAACTAGCTGTACCACGCTTCGTTGTGGCACTTTGTGGTTGCATTGTTAAGAAATGACCAATAAAAAAAAACCATATCTGAAGCGTGTTGTATATCGTGTCAAAATTTGAGGTAAATCAGTGAAGAACTTTTAAGTTTTTGAAGCCTACACAAACCAACTTAACATATATAAATATATATATATATATAAATCGAAATACAATAAAAGCAAGCAACAATACCATTACTAACACAATTAGGAATAGATACTGTAATAGTTTAAATTAATTCTACGGGTGACAATATGACGATACTGCCGGTGGTGGCGAGGACGATTGTGAAAATAGGCACCTTGTCAACTCGATTTATGCTCGGTATATGTCGGCGTATCCTTGGCTCTAAAACTTAGTAAACAAATACACGATGTTACAAAAGGATCCGAAGTTGCGATGATATTTGTTTGGCTTGTTCGTAAATCTAAACATTTATTTACGTAGGTAAACACATACACGTGTATTTTCTCTGTATGTGAATCTTTGCAGATCCAGACGACTAGGTAGGTACAACACAATTATTAATGTTTTGTTTTTTTTTTAAAGAAAATATAAATAGAGGCTATCAATCATGATTAACATTTGATGTGATGAATTTTAATGAGAACACTTTTTTGTGTGTGGAAAACCCACGGGATTCTATTTCATGATTAACATTGTTCCATATGGGGATCTCACATCAATTTGTTTGATTTCAATATCGTTTTGACCATTGCAACCAAGGCCCATGTAGGCTCACATCTTTCAAACTTTAAGAAGCTTTGAAAAATCAAAAGAAATGTAGAAAAATGACCAGTGTTTAATGACTTCTAAAAATATAATACACGTACCTATATAAATGAGTTATTTTCACTGAAGGCCCTTAGGTAACAACTTATTACGATTATTAGGATTCTATGTATCTATCAGACACACTCATGTCATCTTACAAGTAATGATCTAGTAATGTAGTGACATTCGCCATTTGACAAGGATTGAATATTATAATGTGAGCAATCATTTCTACCTCAAATATTTCTGTTTTTCTTGTTTTACAAGTAACGTTAGGATAGATATCTGTATTTTGTATTTAATAGTGCTGTAAATATTGAAATATTGATATAAGTCAATGTTACACTAATATAAATTAGAAAAAACACGATTTTATTATTGTTTACCATAATGGCTTACTCACAAAGTCTATAAATTTAATGCCGATTCGACGGCGCGTACACGAGACAATAAAAATGCTTTTAGTCAAATGTCACCTAAAGATATGAAAATGTACAAATTTTGGGTTGCTAGACCTTTTACTTATTTACTTTTTTTTGTAAATACATACATATTATATTTTGTAAACATATACATAGAAAACACCCAAACTTCGAAATAAATATTTGCAGATCATACAAACATTAGGTCCGACCTAGGAATCGAATTCAGGGCCTCATCACAGCAGTCGCATACGCTACCACTACACTACCGAAACAGTCAGTTTTACAGCATGGTATAGTAGGCCCAAAACCTCCTTTCTAAAGAGAGGCCTAAGTCCAGAAGTGGACTATCAAAGGTTGTTGATGATGATAATTATAGGCGAATAACAAACCGATGTAGCCGTTACTCCCATTTTTAAAAAGGTTTAATTCATCCTTGGCGCTTGGAGTACTTCACGTTTGAATAAAAGCAACAAAATCTAATATCTTGATATGTATATAACATAATTATATGTACATGGTATACAGGTACACATTATAATATATACTGTTTCCCGATATCGTGAACGGTAACTGGTAACGGTTAAAATTAGACATTTGTTTAAGTAGGGAGCCATTATTCCAAATACTCATTTACTTTAATATTTATGAAAAGTTAAAGATTCGCAATTAATACGAGTATTTCATTCGATTAATTGTTTTAAGTTGATATTTTTTTATAAAAAGGAATAATTTAATTTAATATTATCACTATTCACACTTTCTAATATGCACCTTAAGGTTGAATATATGAAAGAGCTTCCTGGAATAACGAGAGACCTATAACTTAATATAAAAACATTAATTTAGACTCGAGTGAGTACCAGTAATCCTAAGAGGTTAATTAAGTTGCCTAAGTGGTATAGGAAACGACTTATCTCATTAATAGTAATTAATTTTTCGATTGAAAGGCTGTGAAAAGCTTTTTGATTAGTCGGGCTATACCCATATACATTGCAATGGAACGTCACTTGTTTAGACAAGTCAGAACTGACACTTCTACAAATAAATAAAATCCAATATTAAAATATAGAATTACGAATACGTCCTGTATCTACTTAAAGCTGGGTTACTAATGTTCCCAGCGAAAATCACGAAACTTATACTCGTAATACACAGATGCATACATGATAGTCATCATGACAATTAAACTGTCAATGCCAAATGCAGGCTTGTATGTCGCTACAACGTGACTCGTTAAGCATTATTAATTGTTTACTAACAGCTTGTAATGACCTCTTGCTAAATATTAAACGATATTTGAATAGTATCATAACTGTTTCTCTCTAGCAATGACTTCTAAAACATTTATTTTTATTGTGATATAGACGTACAAATATTGCAATTCGTAAAGCTGAAATTCTGAAAGAACCGTATAATTCTCTTAGGTGTGTGGAGGAACGGATGTCATGTCCTTCCAACACAAAGAGAGGATCCTCTGACCAGGCGAGGTGATCATGCCTGGCGGCCGGAGGGAGGAGCCACTGATGAGGAACGAGTGTCAAGTTCCTCCAACACAAAGGGACATGACATGAATAGATCAAAATGTTTTTCGACAGGTTTTCTTTCTAATAATATGAATATGGACTAAATCTAGTCAGTACAGGTAGTGATAACTAGTTATTAAAAGGCATTAACATTCGAGTAGAATAAAATTAGTATTAGAATCGATGTACTCGTTGGCAATGACGAACTGAACAACTGTCAGAAAATAAAGGTTAATGAGTCCCGTAAAAAAAATTCATCAGGCCACAATGCCCTGGTGAATGTAGCAGAAGTGCTGTCCTTAAAGCTGGAGCAATATCGATGTTTGTGCGAATCCCTACAGATATCCCTTTTGTAGTGAAAGTGCCACTAATATAACGTCAATTTTAAACGTATACCTTGTTGCCTATTAGAACCCCAGTAGAATACTTACAATCCGGATGAAATGCCTCGGATACACTCCAGTGATTCAAGTTCAACAAAAAACAAAACGTTTTAAATTTACAGTGTTCAAATAATTAAAACTACATTTAGCAACACATACTTAAGTAAAGAAGGTGTGTAATCGTGACTCGATTATTATCCATAATCACGTTACAGGAAATTAACTAAACGATTAGGTTTAATTGTGACAGAAATCTGTGTTCACAGAGGTGTAACGTAAACGCAAATTCGCCTTGAACGGGTTTCTATTTCTTTAATATCGAAGGGCGTTTGCTTAACTAATGTAGCAATATAATTTAGAAACCTTGGAAATCCTGACTTAGTTTAAAATACATTGCACCCTTATAGAATCATAAATCAAAACCAGTTGAATATAATCAGCGAAGCACGTGAAACATCGCGATTCATTGTTCGCCTGGAAATGCTTGCGCAGATCACGTTATCGCTAAAAAGTAAACTCGATCAAACGCAATGTAAGTCGTGAGATCTTCCCACGTGCTGTGAGAGCAAAATAATTAGTTGTTAGCCAACAATTAACTCGCTGTCTTAGCAGATTAGAAGCAGCAAAATAATGGGTTTGTTCTTATTCAATCCTCCTAAGTAATATTTACTTATTGGTGGTTATCTTGGTGAATTTATCTTAGTTATCTTATTATACAGTAAAATAATACTTGATGTAGAAATCGTTGCTTTAATGTTCTTTAAAAATTATCTAAATGTGTTTGTTTAGAAAATAATTTAATAGTTATAGGTCATAATCTAACCCAACTTAAGTATAAGTTCGTCAAGCAGATTACAGTTTCATAAGTAGTTAGACTATAATTTGTCAAGCTATACTCTAAGAAGACTGATGGACTCGTTACACTAACTTATTCTCTGTGGAGTTGTTCAACGACTCCATTTGTTATTATAATCTACACAATATCAATTACTGATGTATTCGGGGTGTAATAACTCATTGTTATGGCACATGCTCATGCTAATATCGCTCAGTGTCTAAAAGTGCTTTACATTTAGCTTATAAATGTGTAAATTAATAAAGGACTCTTGAAGTCCGTGGTATAAATTAAAATCTGATCAATCTGGGTCTGCAGTTGATGTATTCATTTCAATATTATAAATTTTTGAACATATATCGCATCTTCAAGCATATCTCGAGATAATTTAAAACAAAAAAAAAATACTAAACTTGAACGTACCCATATTCGACATTTTGTAACTACCATCATTATTAAAAATCAAGATCAAAACGATTGTATAGTTGCACTATACAATTTCATCTTAAAATCGTATACTAGGCACAATGCAATGTAAAGGCACCCAATTTCATCATCATACTCATCATCATCAGCCTTTAATAGTCCACTGCTGTACAGAAAGGAAAGGTTTTGGACTACTATAATACGTTGACCAGACGGGTTGGTACAGGCTTTTTGTAACTAAAAGTTTTCATTTTTTTAAATAAATTGATTAGCTTTGCACTGACATCTGACTCGAACATAACACTTATCATTTAGGTGCCTTTTCTCAAATGAAGATGACCTTAGGTGCCAAAAATTTTAGTTAGTTCCTAACTAGTAAATGTATAGTAAGTAACATTTGCTTTAATTTTTAGTATTGCGGTTGTTTTATGATTGCTATGTTCATGTGTTATAACTGAAATTTAAATTAAAACGTGTCAAATTAAAACGTAAACAAACAAGAAAATTGGAAAGAAAAGTAAAAATACTCTTTAATGTTCTTTAACATTTTTAGAATCAGGTGTCCTTAACCTTAAAACCTTAAAACACCTGCGTCCATATTTGTCTACCACAGCATTGCCTAACAAAAATGAGATTATTCGTCACCCGAATGAAACTATTGAAAACCGAACTGATGCGTCTGTCTCTGTCTTTGATAACAACATTTTTTCCATGGTGCATGGTTTCCAGGGAGTATATTTATTTTTATATATATTTATTGTTTGCGGTGAGGATTGTCGCCTTCTTAGGGGTTGTTTGTATGCTGACTGAGAAGGATTACGTGTACGGCGGAGCGGATCCACTTAAGGACTATAGATAAAACAATTTGTTTCCAAAATGTGCTGAATAATGTGTCTGCATGCGATACTATATGAAAGGAATGTGAAAACTAGCATTTTCTGTGCTTCTTTTATCAGTGGACATATCATATCCCATACATATCCCCTGAATGCAATAGCGGCTCGGCTAAAGCAGAATTTTTCTCATATGAAATATCTAAGCCGTAAAGGATAGTCCTGTACTTATTTGAATGAGGCGGAAGCGCTCAGAGCTATATTTTTTACAGCAGAGCGGCGGCACTGCGGAATGAATGTACACTTGATTGTATAATTTAGTTAAGTTAATCTCACTACGAATCGTGCAAAGCTCGCCAGTTTTCAATTTCACATTTGAATGCTATGAACGTTGTTTTCGCGTAAACTGTGTTAAAACCCCCACGCCGCGTACTCGCCTGTGCCGCCGCTTGCGTTAAACAATGCACACTCAGGCCATGGCATTTTACAATGAGTCAATAAATATGCCGTAATCCGAAAATAATTAACTCGCTAATGAGCACGTATAAGTTTATTATAAGTGTTATACTTTTTGGAACATTTTTCGGGCACAATATTGGATCTGTGAACATGTAATTTAATACTCAATAAGCAATAAGCTATAAATATATATGGGAGAATAGGTTACTTCCTGATTAGTTGGCAGCTTGCCAACTAAACGCCCGCCGACTCTCTAAGAACACGCAAATTTACTAGAGCAACATGATTTGTAACATCCTGTTGTTCTAAGTTACATATAAATCGTAGCTTGAAGTATTATAAGATTAATATAGATATTATAAGTTAATATTTGAAATTATTATTTTGACACTCTTTCATTGTTAGAAAGTCGAAACATTGTGTTACTTACATAAATAGTTCCAAATACCAGTATCTTTTGTACTTATATTAAAATGGTGTAGTCTATGCCTGTATCTATATGTTATCAAAGATAAAACTGAGTTTTACTAGAGGACCCTGAAGTCACTTGACTTATTTGTTAATCTAAGTAAAGATCGTCAAAGCATAACTGTAATTTTGAAGTTAATTTAAGTATTTATTATCATCATGATCAACAATCAACTTAACAATCCACTGCTGGATATAGGCCTCTCCTTAGAAAGGAGGTTTTGGCCTATTATACCACTTTAGTTTGATTTTATTTTAAGTCCTTCTCTTTGCAGTGCTGTTGACTCGTAGTAGTAATTTGCTCCCTAAGTCGGCTCTGACGACACCCACGGGATGAATTCCTGTTCATCTCGTGGGTGTCGTAAGAGCCATCTAAGGTGACACTCCATAGTCTCTTAATTCACCACCACACGGACAGTATTTATAATAATATTTTTTTTAATTATTCTCAGTACATTTAAAAACTTTATCTTTTCTCTGATTTATTGGTATAATTTATCTATAATATGTATGTATTTAAAAATATATAAGTATGTTATCAGCAGTCTGGTTCCCATAGCAAAGGCTCTGCCTAGTTTGGGATCAGACGGCCGTTTGTGAAATGTGTGAGAAATATTATTATTATTATTTTAGATTTCAGTAATCTTACTGATCTATCTCAAAGTATACCAGTTTTAGAAATGTTGTAGAAAGTGTTAAACTCCATTTATTTTTGGCCAGACACTTTCTGTTAACCCCAACTTCTACTAGATTCTTAAAAGCTCGTGAAAAATTAATAAAGTACGACTCAGCAGCAAGCCTTATTAAAGTGAATGTTAATTACACATTACCTAAATTACGGCGCGTACACGAGACAATAAAAATGCTTTTAGTCAAATGTCACCTAAAGATATGAAAATGTACAAATTTTGGGTTGCTAGACCTTTTACTTATTTACTTTTTTTTGTAAATACATACATATTATATTTTGTAAACATATACATAGAAAACACCCAAACTTCGAAATAAATATTTGCAGATCATACAAACATTAGGTCCGACCTAGGAATCGAATTCAGGGCCTCATCACAGCAGTCGCATACGCTACCACTACACTACCGAAACAGTCAGTTTTACAGCATGGTATAGTAGGCCCAAAACCTCCTTTCTAAAGAGAGGCCTAAGTCCAGAAGTGGACTATCAAAGGTTGTTGATGATGATAATTATAGGCGAATAACAAACCGATGTAGCCGTTACTCCCATTTTTAAAAAGGTTTAATTCATCCTTGGCGCTTGGAGTACTTCACGTTTGAATAAAAGCAACAAAATCTAATATCTTGATATGTATATAACATAATTATATGTACATGGTATACAGGTACACATTATAATATATACTGTTTCCCGATATCGTGAACGGTAACTGGTAACGGTTAAAATTAGACATTTGTTTAAGTAGGGAGCCATTATTCCAAATACTCATTTACTTTAATATTTATGAAAAGTTAAAGATTCGCAATTAATACGAGTATTTCATTCGATTAATTGTTTTAAGTTGATATTTTTTATAAAAAGGAATAATTTAATTTAATATTATCACTATTCACACTTTCTAATATGCACCTTAAGGTTGAATATATGAAAGAGCTTCCTGGAATAACGAGAGACCTATAACTTAATATAAAAACATTAATTTAGACTCGAGTGAGTACCAGTAATCCTAAGAGGTTAATTAAGTTGCCTAAGTGGTATAGGAAACGACTTATCTCATTAATAGTAATTAATTTTTCGATTGAAAGGCTGTGAAAAGCTTTTTGATTAGTCGGGCTATACCCATATACATTGCAATGGAACGTCACTTGTTTAGACAAGTCAGAACTGACACTTCTACAAATAAATAAAATCCAATATTAAAATATAGAATTACGAATACGTCCTGTATCTACTTAAAGCTGGGTTACTAATGTTCCCAGCGAAAATCACGAAACTTATACTCGTAATACACAGATGCATACATGATAGTCATCATGACAATTAAACTGTCAATGCCAAATGCAGGCTTGTATGTCGCTACAACGTGACTCGTTAAGCATTATTAATTGTTTACTAACAGCTTGTAATGACCTCTTGCTAAATATTAAACGATATTTGAATAGTATCATAACTGTTTCTCTCTAGCAATGACTTCTAAAACATTTATTTTTATTGTGATATAGACGTACAAATATTGCAATTCGTAAAGCTGAAATTCTGAAAGAACCGTATAATTCTCTTAGGTGTGTGGAGGAACGGATGTCATGTCCTTCCAACACAAAGAGAGGATCCTCTGACCAGGCGAGGTGATCATGCCTGGCGGCCGGAGGGAGGAGCCACTGATGAGGAACGAGTGTCAAGTTCCTCCAACACAAAGGGACATGACATGAATAGATCAAAATGTTTTTCGACAGGTTTTCTTTCTAATAATATGAATATGGACTAAATCTAGTCAGTACAGGTAGTGATAACTAGTTATTAAAAGGCATTAACATTCGAGTAGAATAAAATTAGTATTAGAATCGATGTACTCGTTGGCAATGACGAACTGAACAACTGTCAGAAAATAAAGGTTAATGAGTCCCGTAAAAAAAATTCATCAGGCCACAATGCCCTGGTGAATGTAGCAGAAGTGCTGTCCTTAAAGCTGGAGCAATATCGATGTTTGTGCGAATCCCTACAGATATCCCTTTTGTAGTGAAAGTGCCACTAATATAACGTCAATTTTAAACGTATACCTTGTTGCCTATTAGAACCCCAGTAGAATACTTACAATCCGGATGAAATGCCTCGGATACACTCCAGTGATTCAAGTTCAACAAAAAAACAAAACGTTTTAAATTTACAGTGTTCAAATAATTAAAACTACATTTAGCAACACATACTTAAGTAAAGAAGGTGTGTAATCGTGACTCGATTATTATCCATAATCACGTTACAGGAAATTAACTAAACGATTAGGTTTAATTGTGACAGAAATCTGTGTTCACAGAGGTGTAACGTAAACGCAAATTCGCCTTGAACGGGTTTCTATTTCTTTAATATCGAAGGGCGTTTGCTTAACTAATGTAGCAATATAATTTAGAAACCTTGGAAATCCTGACTTAGTTTTAAAATACATTGCACCCTTATAGAATCATAAATCAAAACCAGTTGAATATAATCAGCGAAGCACGTGAAACATCGCGATTCATTGTTCGCCTGGAAATGCTTGCGCAGATCACGTTATCGCTAAAAAGTAAACTCGATCAAACGCAATGTAAGTCGTGAGATCTTCCCACGTGCTGTGAGAGCAAAATAATTAGTTGTTAGCCAACAATTAACTCGCTGTCTTAGCAGATTAGAAGCAGCAAAATAATGGGTTTGTTCTTATTCAATCCTCCTAAGTAATATTTACTTATTGGTGGTTATCTTGGTGAATTTATCTTAGTTATCTTATTATACAGTAAAATAATACTTGATGTAGAAATCGTTGCTTTAATGTTCTTTAAAAATTATCTAAATGTGTTTGTTTAGAAAATAATTTAATAGTTATAGGTCATAATCTAACCCAACTTAAGTATAAGTTCGTCAAGCAGATTACAGTTTCATAAGTAGTTAGACTATAATTTGTCAAGCTATACTCTAAGAAGACTGATGGACTCGTTACACTAACTTATTCTCTGTGGAGTTGTTCAACGACTCCATTTGTTATTATAATCTACACAATATCAATTACTGATGTATTCGGGGTGTAATAACTCATTGTTATGGCACATGCTCATGCTAATATCGCTCAGTGTCTAAAAGTGCTTTACATTTAGCTTATAAATGTGTAAATTAATAAAGGACTCTTGAAGTCCGTGGTATAAATTAAAATCTGATCAATCTGGGTCTGCAGTTGATGTATTCATTTCAATATTATAAATTTTTGAACATATATCGCATCTTCAAGCATATCTCGAGATAATTTAAAACAAAAAAAAATACTAAACTTGAACGTACCCATATTCGACATTTTGTAACTACCATCATTATTAAAAATCAAGATCAAAACGATTGTATAGTTGCACTATACAATTTCATCTTAAAAATCGTATACTAGGCACAATGCAATGTAAAGGCACCCAATTTCATCATCATACTCATCATCATCAGCCTTTAATAGTCCACTGCTGTACAGAAAGGAAAGGTTTTGGACTACTATAATACGTTGACCAGACGGGTTGGTACAGGCTTTTTGTAACTAAAAGTTTTCATTTTTTTAAATAAATTGATTAGCTTTGCACTGACATCTGACTCGAACATAACACTTATCATTTAGGTGCCTTTTCTCAAATGAAGATGACCTTAGGTGCCAAAAATTTTAGTTAGTTCCTAACTAGTAAATGTATAGTAAGTAACATTTGCTTTAATTTTTAGTATTGCGGTTGTTTTATGATTGCTATGTTCATGTGTTATAACTGAAATTTAAATTAAAACGTGTCAAATTAAAACGTAAACAAACAAGAAAATTGGAAAGAAAAGTAAAAATACTCTTTAATGTTCTTTAACATTTTTAGAATCAGGTGTCCTTAACCTTAAAACCTTAAAACACCTGCGTCCATATTTGTCTACCACAGCATTGCCTAACAAAAATGAGATTATTCGTCACCCGAATGAAACTATTGAAAACCGAACTGATGCGTCTGTCTCTGTCTTTGATAACAACATTTTTTCCATGGTGCATGGTTTCCAGGGAGTATATTTATTTTTATATATATTTATTGTTTGCGGTGAGGATTGTCGCCTTCTTAGGGGTTGTTTGTATGCTGACTGAGAAGGATTACGTGTACGGCGGAGCGGATCCACTTAAGGACTATAGATAAAACAATTTGTTTCCAAAATGTGCTGAATAATGTGTCTGCATGCGATACTATATGAAAGGAATGTGAAAACTAGCATTTTCTGTGCTTCTTTTATCAGTGGACATATCATATCCCATACATATCCCCTGAATGCAATAGCGGCTCGGCTAAAGCAGAATTTTTCTCATATGAAATATCTAAGCCGTAAAGGATAGTCCTGTACTTATTTGAATGAGGCGGAAGCGCTCAGAGCTATATTTTTTACAGCAGAGCGGCGGCACTGCGGAATGAATGTACACTTGATTGTATAATTTAGTTAAGTTAATCTCACTACGAATCGTGCAAAGCTCGCCAGTTTTCAATTTCACATTTGAATGCTATGAACGTTGTTTTCGCGTAAACTGTGTTAAAACCCCCACGCCGCGTACTCGCCTGTGCCGCCGCTTGCGTTAAACAATGCACACTCAGGCCATGGCATTTTACAATGAGTCAATAAATATGCCGTAATCCGAAAATAATTAACTCGCTAATGAGCACGTATAAGTTTATTATAAGTGTTATACTTTTTGGAACATTTTTCGGGCACAATATTGGATCTGTGAACATGTAATTTAATACTCAATAAGCAATAAGCTATAAATATATATGGGAGAATAGGTTACTTCCTGATTAGTTGGCAGCTTGCCACTAAACGCCCGCCGACTCTCTAAGAACACGCAAATTTACTAGAGCAACATGATTTGTAACATCCTGTTGTTCTAAGTTACATATAAATCGTAGCTTGAAGTATTATAAGATTAATATAGATATTATAAGTTAATATTTGAAATTATTATTTGACACTCTTTCATTGTTAGAAAGTCGAAACATTGTGTTACTTACATAAATAGTTCCAAATACCAGTATCTTTTGTACTTATATTAAAATGGTGTAGTCTATGCCTGTATCTATATGTTATCAAAGATAAAACTGAGTTTTACTAGAGGACCCTGAAGTCACTTGACTTATTTGTTAATCTAAGTAAAGATCGTCAAAGCATAACTGTAATTTTGAAGTTAATTTAAGTATTTATTATCATCATGATCAACAATCAACTTAACAATCCACTGCTGGATATAGGCCTCTCCTTAGAAAGGAGGTTTTGGCCTATTATACCACTTTAGTTTGATTTTATTTTAAGTCCTTCTCTTTGCAGTGCTGTTGACTCGTAGTAGTAATTTGCTCCCTAAGTCGGCTCTGACGACACCCACGGGATGAATTCCTGTTCATCTCGTGGGTGTCGTAAGAGCCATCTAAGGTGACACTCCATAGTCTCTTAATTCACCACCACACGGACAGTATTTATAATAATATTTTTTTTAATTATTCTCAGTACATTTAAAAACTTTATCTTTTCTCTGATTTATTGGTATAATTTATCTATAATATGTATGTATTTAAAAATATATAAGTATGTTATCAGCAGTCTGGTTCCCATAGCAAAGGCTCTGCCTAGTTTGGGATCAGACGGCCGTTTGTGAAATGTGTGAGAAATATTATTATTATTATTTTAGATTTCAGTAATCTTACTGATCTATCTCAAAGTATACCAGTTTTAGAAATGTTGTAGAAAGTGTTAAACTCCATTTATTTTTGGCCAGACACTTTCTGTTAACCCCAACTTCTACTAGATTCTTAAAAGCTCGTGAAAAATTAATAAAGTACGACTCAGCAGCAAGCCTTATTAAAGTGAATGTTAATTACACATTACCTAAATTAGCCAGACTATTACAAAATACACAAAGATACATTTGGAAATCCGTACGTACTGATTGTGTTAAAATATTATTCAGAATTTTTAACTTTAATGACAACCTGACTGAAGAATATTCGGGCTTCAATATTGATATTCATTAACATCATATTATGAAGAGTACGTTAAAATTTTCTTCGAAATATGTAGTTGCTAAAATGAAACGAATTGAGATATCCAACACAGTTGTAGTCCTCGGAATCTGAATTATTCAACCGATGTCCATAATCACGTTAATACAACTACTTGAACTGCAACTAAAGAAATGATTTTTAACTCTAAACATTGGACGAACTAGATCTTTTTGAAAGGCGTCCAGGAAACTACGCTTTGAAAGCAATCAAGTCGGTGTTAACGTTCAAAGTAATTTCTTTGGCTTCGCTGTTTCTGATAGACGCTGTTATTACGTACTTTGATTCCAATATTATTAGAATCTGATATGACTATTATACGCTCATTTATCTTGGCAACTCATTTCGAAATATATACAGACGAGCAGACGGGTCACCTGATGGAAAGTAACTAGCGCCGCCCATGAAAGCCTGCAACTCAGGAATCACAAACGCGTTGCCGGCCTTTTAGGAAGGAGTACGCTCTTTTCTTGAAGGTCGTATCGTATTTTCTCATTTACTACGACGGGATTTGACTGAATGTCTTTATGTCCCATAGATGATGCAGAGGTTGTTCACCGGTAGCCTCCATCGCGATCACTCTTTAGCTTTTTTTTTTTTTTTTATTGGGACTAATCCCACCCACACGCCCACCACTGTAACTCCTGTACACCAGGATCCACAGCAGTGACCCACGAACACACCGAGTTATGACACTCGGGAAGTCCCAGGAAGAAATTAAACTGTCTTGGAACCCGCAACGAAATTAATCAGAAGAAAATTGGAGGAGTTGGAAATACAGTAAATCCACTTCCCTCCTTAGCAAAGCGGGAGACAAAATGAAGTAAAATAGGCATACACCCTTTTAAACAGGGAAGCACCACGGCCACAAAATATTATGGGTCCTACATGAGCTATATTTGATTTCTATAATATATATGGCTGAATCGCCTAAACGCACGGAAATTCACCCTAGTTGACACAAGATCCCCATAGTATACCGCCCCAGATGTCACCTGCAAGCTATTCAGCATTATATTACGTTCATTATACCAAAGACTACATTCCCAGAGGATATGATGAGCAGATTGTTCATAATGAGAGTTAGGTGTTGAGCATTGACACAATGGTGACTCGACTAATTTAAATGAATACAACTTGCTCTTAAAGTTACCATGACCCGTAAGAAATTGAGCGACACAGTGATCCACCTCAAGCCATGTCCTCGACAACCGTTCGCGAACAGATGGAAAAAATTGGTAAAGATGGCGCCCCTTGGATGATTCGTCCCAGCGTTGCTGCCATTCGTCTATGAGGTCATTATATACTCTTTAGCTTTGCCCTTGACTTCACTCCGCGCTTAGCCGATGTTTATTAAAATGTAAACTGTCCTGATTTACAGAAAACTGAAGTTAAAAGCATCACCTATGCTTAAAGCTGCCGGTTTTTACCATACGATACCGATTAATCCTCTTTCCTTTATTAGATAAATAGACAAAATTTTGCTTAAAAAGCGTTGTGAAATTCATATCAGATCAAATTTGTGCATTATGGTTTAGAGAATTTATAGTATTGTACCTTTGTGATATATGAAGATAAATTCTATATCACAGAAATATATTCTCTAACTATGAATATAAACCTTATATCTAAATACTGGATTGCTACTTCTCATACAACAATGGTGAAATAAAGAGTATATTCGCACGTGACTTGCCTTTCATAAAACTCTATCTATCCTAAGAATCAGCATGACCTCATCTTGTCTTTGGTTTAGGAAATAAGTGAAATATATGCTCGATGAATTCAAATGAGTTACTATATTACATTCTAAGTCGTGTTTCATTTACACTGTTATTCATAAATTCAATAGATAGTGTTAGACACAGTCTGATGACAAAATGTAGACCGTCTGGATGAAAGCAAGATTATATTATTATATTTTACTAGCCTGTTGGTTCAGTGACTAGTGGACCTGACTGCAAAGTCAGAGGTCGTGGGTTCAATTCCAACACAGGACAAAAAATTGTGTAAAGAGCACATTCATTTTATCTGTATCTGGATGTAACTTATCTATAATATGTATGTGTCTAGAAATATATAAGTATGTTTGGCTCTACCTATTTAAATAGTGGACAATTTATTTCTTTTGAGTGACTAAGTTGTACGGGTCAATTAGTAATACATATAACTACAGGTTAATTATTGTATTAAAACTTAATTACATAACATTCTTCGTAACAAACAGGTACAACGTATTTATTAGTTTGGAAGCTTCTGAGAGCCAAGTTTTACTCATTATTTAAATATTAACTTTCATTGGAATAGCGATAACAAATAACTACACGTAATAAGAGCCGTCTTTTGTACTTTGCTGATTCGACACTAATTACTACCTTTGCTTTACAGTTGATTATTGATGGCTAAACCACTGATCACGGTCGTTTCCCGTGAAAGAATTCTGTAATCCGATTAAACCCACTGGGCTTACCCACCCACGTCAACACTACACACGATCTAAACGCCTTTTTATTAAATCGCCCGAAGCGGGCGATTTAAAAAATAGAGTTCAATTCGTTAGCTAATATTTTATCATACATACAGACATAGACCGATGTATTGTACAAAATAAATATGTGTTTTTACAAAACCACATTTCAAATCATATTTTGTGTGCAGAAAAATATTGGACATAACTTGTTGTATTACAGAACAGATAGAAAAAGTAAAAAATATACATGTCTGGCACCCTACAGTCATGCATTGTTACAGGGCTTATAAGAGTTCCAGAGTGCTGTCGAATCCATTGATTACAGTGTTGGATTCCGCAGGCGGTATTAAGTAATATTGGAGCCATAAGTAAAACCTGCAAAATGAAAATACATATATTTTTAGTTCTATAATTTACTATATTTCGTTCTTATAATATAGTATATATGGTTTTTATAATATAGTCATCATCATCATCATCATCAACAGCCTTTAACAGTCCACTGCTGGACATAGGCCTCTCCTTGAAAAGGAGGTTTTGGCCTACTATACCACGCTGGCCAGACGGGTTGGTATAGGGTTTGTGTCAAGTTTTCCTTCTCTCTGCAGTGCTGTTGTCCTGCGTATTTCGCTCCCTTAGTCGCCTCTTACGACACCCACGGGATGAATAGGGGTGGTGACACTCTGTATTCTTAATCCGTCACCACACGGACATTATAATATATTTATAATATAATTATAATATAGGTATTCGTTTAAGTAATTATATTCCATATAAAATATTATATATAAAATAAAACGCTTGTTTCCCTCCGCGACACATGTACCTATCTTATAATTATTAATTAATAGTTATTATTGATACTTTGTAGAAAGTTTTAGCCTACTAGTATAAACGTAAAAATTCATTTTATAAAGTGTAGTGAAGACATTTTAAAGGGATTGATTCTTATAAAGGAATCGGTTCGTATGAAGTAATCGTCAAAAGTAGGATATTTAAACAAATTAAATTATTTTTAACAAGCGTAAGCCACGAATTCGTTTTCGATTTTGTCTCATTTAACGGTCACGTACAAAAATAACTCCGCCAGGAAACCTTCTGCATTCGATAGCCTGTCCAAACTGTCATGGCGATACAAAACAACACTCCAGGGGTCGCTCCCTGGACATCCTACCTATTTATAAATCGAATTAACTAGCCCCTGGCAGTACGCCATTTCATTTAATGATTGGATTAAACACTGTCTATCTAATGAACAATATGGTTTCAAAACAGTGTATGTTGGTAACAATTAACGAAGTACAATTAGCCACAACTGTTGGTAAGCTTATTTATTTCAATAGTGGACTTTTATTTTCGATATCATCAATCATCGCATAGACGGTTGTGTTCACAATTAGATTTGTATTTATCAAAATTTGTAGATATCAACATTTGTGGTGTGATTTTGTGTTTTGTAATTAGTTTCCATTTTATTTTCAAAAGTTCATATAAATATCTCATTAAGTTTTGTCATTTATTCATTCGGTTTTAACCAATTCTTTTATTGTTTTTCACCAAGTAGTTGTAGGTTGCCGTAGACCTAACCCGGAGAGGGTAAGGTCTTCTTTAACCTCACTGCTATGAACTTTGAGCGAGGGAGGAGCTCAAAGAGCGGCACTCAACGGCAGCGCTCCTATGTCGCTTGAGTTGCAGGTGTGCATGAGCGGCGGCAGTCACTTACTATCAGATTACCAGTCTACTCAATATACCCTTTCTTTTTTTTTTTTCGTGTTGAAATGCCCTCGGATACCACCTATCGGTGGCATGTCGGACACGAACCGACTATAACCGCACGCCGTCTCGGGTACTAATAGCCGGGGAACCAGGTATACCCTAGAAAGGAAGTCCCTGGTGCACTCAATATACCCTAAAAATGAAATTGAATGTTACAATGGCCTAAATTGTCAACATGTTCTCGACAACTGCCGCTAGCTTCTAATGGTACGATTTGTCCATAGAACTAAGTGTAGTGTGATATTCACACAGAGACAACTATCTGTGAATATCACAAGTAGCTGTCCTGAAACTGGAATTTGCACTTACGTTGCTATGTTACCATTACTTACGTCACACACATCCGTGAACATCAGAACGGTGCAGAGAAACTGTTTCAATCGAATCCGTGAATGCATAGTGATCATGAAAGGCTGATAGAAATTGCTTTTAGCGATAAGGATTGACGAGTGAAAACGACCATATATAGTAATAAGATGTGTGGATAATAATAATTATACATACTCCTAACTGTACGCTGAGAAAAACAAATAATCAGAAACAAAAAATAGAAATGTTACAGACCATTGTTCTATACAAAGTACGCACAAATAAGTCAACTATCCACCGCTCTACGCAATTTATTTAAATTTTCTTGTAAAAAACAAGAATTGTGTAAAATTAATCATGTTAACTTAAACCACAGAACTTTTTAATTTATATGGATAACTGGATTGCAGTGAAATGGGGCAAAAATTGCAAATTGTGAAACGCTATAATCGCTAATTGAGTTATGTTTGCTACAAAGCTCCGTCTGTGCACAGCACCCGCAATTTATTTATTGTTAACTTGCTTACGGAAAAAATCATTTTATTGTACTCGAGTAAAGCGTGGCTATAAATTTCAGTGCAACCATCGACCGAGTTTTATTTCACCTCTATCCTCCAATGTTGTTTAAAAAAAGTTTGACTTTTAATTGGTTTAATGGCGACTGCTACCGTAACCCATGTTATTCGAAAATAAATATGATAATGAATTCACTGTTATTGTTTGTACAACTATAAATATCTGTATCAAATATGTATGATAAAAACATTTCTCCCTTACTTTCGTTGATGATTGATGCTTTATATTGGAAACTTAAGGGTTTTTTTATTTCAAACATACCGACTGATACACATACAAATAGAATGTAAAATACCCAGGTTGGTAAAAAGCAAATACTCCTTATCATCCCTATTTGTTTATCATTGAATATATTCAGTTGCACTATATCTATCGTAAATGAGTTCGATATATACGAGTAAATAACCAATAGTACAGTTAGCTCTTATTAAGAAATGGTTGTTGTCATGAAAACAGTGTAGTGTCGAGAGAGTATGTAATATTACGATACGATACGGCTCATAGCAGATATACAAGAACCATTAATGCAGGTGAAACTAATCAATAAAGATTTTTTTTAATTTACTTCTCTTTTACAGGTACTGCTATCACTTTGCTGGTTACAAATAACGAAAAATCATTTTATGAAAGTGGAAGAAACTAACTTTCTAAGGTATGTCACTTTTATACTTAAAGAATGAGTGGTGTTATATTACGAGCATTTACACACATTGTCTTAAATTCAAAAAAATCTTAATTCTTAATTAAGAAAACTATTTATCCCGCCTTTTTCTTCTTGTTCTTCGTGTCAGCGGGTGAACACACCTTAATTTTGTCCACCTAAATTTCCGCCACAGCCACGGCGTTGCCATCAATGGTTCCCCTACAATGCAGGTGGAGAGGAATAGTAGACATAAAAGCAAGTGTGGCATAGTCTGCAATGTATGGGGCCATTTGTACATGTTCATTAATTTGATGTACTCTTGTAAAGAACAAACAATTGGTGAACAATAAAGTTTATTCTGTTCTATTTTCTATACGCTCTTAAAATTAGGAACATTTTTACGATCACTTCTTAACTTTTCACATTTAAATACTATTTGATAATAACTAAGCATTAACAAGAGTAATGAAAGAACAGTTTCTAGTTTTAATACAATTTAGCAAACAAGTTTCAACGGTGCCTGTAAATAATTCCAACATAACTCACAACGTTGCCTATATAATGTTAGCAAAATATTTTCAAAATTGTAATCATTAGATCTTTCGATATTGAGTTTGTCGAGTTGACCTTTCAAAATAATTAAATTTTCACTGGCCTACAAACGGTTTTCGATGAAATTAATTAGAGAATTCATCTGATAACCTCGTTTCCAAATCCTGTTCAAAATAAGCTACTTGAAGAAACAATTCAACAGCGTTGTGACGTCGTGACACATCATTTGACGATATTACTACACTTCTAACAACCCCTTAAAAAAGTTATTAAATTAGATGTGGTTGAGAGCTTTATGTTAAGGTAAAATTAAATTAATATCCACTCAAATTATAGCTATAACTATAACAAGGTCTGTCCTAAGACAAACGCGCGTTTCAAAAGTTCTATTAACTCTCCAAAAACTGAGAAATTTAAACTCAAATTTGACTTGTTTTTATGGCATAGGGGTCAAACGAGCGGATGGGTCACCTTATGGTAAGTGACTGCCACCACCCATAGGCAAATAAAACAATAACACTTGCTTAACACCGGTTTTCTATGTGGCCGTAGTATCAAGCCGGTGAAGAAGGCCCATTTGTGCCGAGGCATGGCTCTCCCGCGGTAAAGCTTGTCTGACTTTAAGTGCGCTTTTATTACTAAAAAGTGTTTACTTTTTGTTTTACTGGTGTTTTTAAGAATATCCAATGAATTCTAAAATAAAATCACATGAAAAAAACTGAAATTGAAAAGTAATAAAGTGAACGAGGAGTTGATAGGTAATAGTTATTATAAGTAATTCTCATAGGCGCGTGGTTGGAGACGTGGCACATTGACGTCATCATCATCAACAGCCTATACTAGTCCACTGCTGGACATAGGCCTCTCCTTAGAAAGGAGGTTTTGGCCTACTATACCACGCTGGCCAGACGGGTTGGTATAGGGTTTATTTCAAGTTTTCCTTCTCTTTGCAGTGCTGTTGTCCTGCTTAGTTTGCACATTGACGTATTCTGTCAATTCTGTCAGGTATGAAAAATTTACACATTGAAAAATGTTGCCCTGTTAACGTGTTTATCAAATCTGACTTGATTTTTAGTTTCTTTGTGTATGTAGTTATTTAATTTTGTTTTTTTTTTTAAGGCTGTGCTCTATGAAATAAATAATATTCTATTCTAGTCAAAATAGTCTAGTGTTGTAATTTAACTATACAGTATAAAAACTATATAAGTACATAGTTTATGCGGTATGCCACTGTATGTTATCTTATTAATTTTATGATTAGTATATAGCAACTTAGAAAATGTCTTTGTCAAGTGACTTGAATTTCAATAAAAATTAATACATAAATGTCTATACTTTTAAATATATTTGTAAAGCTAGGTATTTTTGCCTACGCATATCACCAATTTTATTGATGTGTCCATCCGTTCGGAACATTTTACATACACTGGTCACAAAAATAGTCTATTAATATAAGTCTATACAATATTCACCATAAATTCAAAACTACTTTCAGATTATTAAACGACCACTATTAGAGCTATTACGATTAATTCTAAGAATCACGTAAAACACACCGAACACAGAGATAAAGAAAATATTGGATGTTATAAACTCTTTAAGAGAATGTTTCAACATTAACATAAATAGTAATGAAACGATAATCCAAAAGACCAATTTCATTTCTCATTAGCAAGTCGTCTGGCCTCGTTAACATCCCGTGGAACCAATTTAATTACTGAAGATTAAAATGTAAGATAGAACATTTTTCAATTTACGCAACCAACCAAGAACAATGTAATGAAAACCATTTTCAAAACGATATAATCGATTATTGCGTACAGGTTGATATTTACAGTTATTATTATTGTTCTCTCAATGATACGATAAAACATTTTAAAATAGTTTCACGATATATAATAACATTATACTACTACACAGTCCCCTATCGAGGTTATTTCAGCAGTATACTGCAAGGTTTGATAATATCATCTGTGGTCAGTTTTTTTTAACGTTTTACTGTTAGATTTACGGCACACTAAAACCAAGTGGTTTAATATAACGCAAGCTACAACCTTTTTCGTTAAAAGTTTATGTGGTTATAAATTCGGCCACGCCTCGATCTAAGCCCGATAATTGTGGAAAACCTCAATAGATTAGGTCTAACTACCCGCTCGACGAACCAAGTTCGAATTCGTGCGATTAAGACGAGGCTTTCCACGATACATATTACAATAATCTTAATTGCTTTATACGTTTTTGGAGCATCTATTACTAATTTATAATAATTTTTATCTGTGTACGGAGTTTTTCTCTGTTTTCGTGATTGTTTTTTTTTTATATTAATTGTACTTTCAAAGACGACTTGGACCGTAAATGTATACAATATGTTTTTAGTTTTCGTGTTTTAAATCAATTTTATGGCCCACTAGTCCTTCCTTGGATAGCTACATAAACTGATGAACTTTTATGTAATTAGTACTAAGTTTTAGTGATCGTTGCCTTTTAGACGAGCTATTGTAAAAGTGTGTAGTATGTGATATATAGATAAAATCCTTTAAAAAGTTGAACCAACTTTAAACACTAGTAACAAAGAGCACTAAAAACCTAGCAGCAATCGTGATTGATTTGCTTTTTTTTTTTAAGTGCTCCGTTGTCTGTCTCCAAAACTCATCATCAGATCTGTATGAAATTTCAAAATTATGAAAAGCCGTAAAATACATAAAAAAATATAAAAGCATCCGAATTGATTGAGTTTTTGCGTGAAAGTAATTAGTATTAGTATATAAGGATACTCATTGTATTGTCAATTTTTTTGAAGTAAAAACACATTTTTTTCTGACGCTACTATTTCTCGGGCCTTTTTTATTAGCGAAAGTGCATCTTTTATATATTTAATAAAAGTGTATCTGTATTGATAATGTTATATACATGATACCGTAACTGTTAGTAATTCATACTGTGTTTTATTTAGCATGACTCTACGAATAATAATTTCTCATGACTACACGAAAACATGAAGCATAATTTGAGCAATTATACGGCGCTTTGTTCAACAAACGTATTACAGCCTACTGTAATACGTTTGTTGAACAAAGCGTATTATGTGTCTATGTGTTCTGCGATTCATACGTAACCATAACGACAAAGTATCAAAATGTCATTTTGTTTCTTGTGCGTCTAAAACTAAAATTAGGAGCATATTTTTACAACTAAAATTAGGAGGGTTACTAGGTAAGTCGACCTAGATACTTTAAGGGGTTGTAGTTCGTGGAACTCTGCCGTCTCCATCTGCGAGCAAGTTATGCTTGCGAAGGAGATGGCGGAGCGGGACCGGGAGGAGGTTTGAACTCACCTGGCCCGCCAGGCCCGGGCACGGGCCAGGTACCGCTGACTCGGGCGCCGAAGGTCGCAGAACGACCTCCGTCCTCCTTAAGCGCAGGCCTTGAGGTGACAGGTGGCGACGAGACGCGCTGCGGAGCGCGCGCGCCCTTCTGGGAGCACTAAGGGAACATGGGAGTTCCCACACATGAGGGGGTCATCACACGCCGTGGATGGCTCGAGGCACGTCGGAGTACCAGGGATATCCTTGCCAAGGTACACCTGGTTCCGGTTCCCCACCGGTGTTATATACCATACTCACCAAACCTTGCACCTACCGACTATTACTTTTTCCAAAATTTAGACAACTTTTTAGTGGGTAAAAAATTCAATTCCCGAGAGGCAGTACAAAATGCCTTTGAAGAGTTTGTTGCGTCCCGTCCAGCTGATTTTTACAAGAAGGGCATCAATAAACTGCCACTGCGTTGGCAAAGATGCTTCGATTGCATGGGTGATTACTTCGAATAACAGAAATAAAAAAGTTTAAAAAAATAAGTACTTTCACTTATTGCATACAAAACGGCAATTTTATAGGTAAAGACCTATTAATAAGTTAAGGGAATCAATCGCCCAGCGTCAAACTTGGAGGATTTATCCTGCACACAATCAAACAATTATGTTTGTTTGATTCATAGATTAGTTTGATAGTTGTGAGTGGGCAGCGACACACACAACGTTCTTAATTTGATACAGTTATTTTTTATATTATTATAAAATGATAAATTCTTTAAATATTCTATCAAATCTAACTGACTATTTCAAACTATCGCGTTCCATAATATAATATATAGTTACCACAACCAGAGCAATCCAGTCGAAACATCAGGCAATTCAAAGGTAGGTGATTCCTGATGATGTTAAACATAATTTTGTATTTCTCAGCCCTTCCGAGCTAATTAGAATTAGTACGTAGAATTTATACGTCGAGTTTTTTATTTCTCACATTTTTTCATTTCTTATTTTGTCCCCTTTGAGATATTTACGAAGAAGGACTTAACTGACAAAGTTACTTACACCAACATAATTTTAGTATTAAAATGTATATTTGCAATGTTAATAAAATATGTAACAGATAATATTTAGCATAGTACAGAAACAGTACAAAGTTTTCCAATAACCTATAACTATTAAAAGATAAAATAGAAAAACTAGCCTTCCCTTAAACCCACAAAAAATAACCACATCCACTATTGCGACGACATTTACGGAATATTCCCAAACGCGAATCTGTTGTTCAATGTATAAAAAAACAAAAACATCAAATCTGGCGGTGATTTGAGTACCGAACGAATAACATCGAAAATCCAGAGGGCGCTTGGTACGAGAGTACGATGGAATAGCAATCATAGCGACCTACATACGAAATTGAAAGCTAATCATAACTGGTTTAGACACCAAATCATAACAGATTATAGGCTCATTTCCATAAGTACTACCTACCGCATTCACAGGTGCAAATTATCTCCACATGCTAATAATAGATAATCAAATAAGTGATAGCCCTTGTGCACTTGATATCATATAATCAGTCGAACTTATACGTGATTTTAATAGAATTTATTTTTATGAGTGCGCGATCATGTCGCTTTTTATGACTATATAGCATCGTATGATTCACAAATTATACGAAATTAATACGAATATACAATTATACGAAAGTCTGCGGAAATAATATATATATAATCCGTATAACGGATATAAGGTGTGACTAGATTTAAAAACTGCATACATTTGTGAGGTAAACAAACCACACAATTATAAGGGCATGTGTGAGGATATAACAATAAATAATATTCTGAAAATTAAACGCCATTAATCTTTGTATTTTATAGTATTTGGTTTGAAATTGTAAAAAGTGGTATAAGAATTGTGAAATTCAATGACAGGTTACTTTAATAATATTAATATTTAATTTTTTCACAGAAGCATGTCTTACAACCTGTGACCTGGGTATATCTAAGTTTAAGTTTTTTAATTAACATTTCTTAAAACTGTATATAATGACAAATGCAAAATTGATTACGTTACATTGGTTACGTGCACTCTTTTGAATTGTAGTAAGAGCTGTTTTTTAATTAAACTTCTTTTTAAAGGCAACCATCAGTTATACAGTAAATTAAATATGTTTCTATGTTTGTCTGTTCCTTTTTTTTACCTTATATTGATCCACGCTAGCTAGGTGACCTTCAGACAACCGATTTAGAGTATTGTTTTGTGAGTGCTGATACCATTATTAACAGCGATTTAAAAGTTATTATGTACTAAATTTTTTTAATACAATATAATCTTATTACAAAAGGTCTCGCAACAGGAGAGCGTTATTATAGAAGCCAATCTCGAACTGAATTTCATTTTGCTCAGAAGATTAAATACGATATTCTCGGATTATTTGAAAGTAATAATAAAATGAAATCACCGACCAAGCCCATTACTTACTTGAGTTGTTTCGTAATATTTTGTTTGGATGTTCAAAGATTAGTTTAAATAAACAAAAAAACAGAATATTGAAATCGTAAAAAAACAACATTTCGACGGCCTATGTCCACTGCTGGACATAGGCCTCTCCTTAGAAAGGAGGTGGGATAGTAATACTATAAATCTAAAGAGTTTATTTCAATCTCAGGAACTACTGGTGCGAATTAAAAATATTTTAGTAATGAATACCGTACTTATCGAGGAAGGCTACTGGAGTTTCGAGCTAGGAGCTTGGTCAGGATAGAAGCAGGTGGCGGGCTATTGCCTCTGTATATCTTAAAGGAGAAATTCTTAAGGGCGAGGAATCTTAACTCCCTCGAGGCTCTCCACAACAACCGGTCCTGTGGCATCCGCATCCCAGGGCTTCACGCGACCTTCACCAGGTCCTCCCTTATAAGGAAAATTCCCTAGCTCCGTTTCGCGGCACGTGGAAGCCACTCCAGAACTTTTCGGCCCATCGGCCGTCTTTTCTGTGAGCAATGTGCCCCGCCCACTTATATTATACCGTCTATGATGTTTGGTGGAAGCTGTTCTTCGCTAATTTTATGGTCCTATAATTAATTATGAAAATATTTACAATCTCAGAGCTATATGAATATTGTGGCATATTGCATAGAGATGTGTAATATGTGCCAGTATACTAATATTATTTTACATTATTCTAGTCTATTAAGTTTTGGCCTAGCAAGAGAGCTAAACTAGCCTAAACTAATAGAGCTTATATTCCCCAAAAAACCTAATGTATACATATATTGTGTACTTAGTTATTTTCTAAATATATACATGTTATACATAAAAGCTCTAAGAGCAATACAAACAAGCTTATTGTACAAATAAATATTTGTACTGAAGCCCGTGGCTTTTCTATCAGTAATATTTTTTGTTTGTGATAATATAACTGTACTAACTTTTAAACTTTCGCGTTCCATGATAATTAATATTATTTAACGGGAATTAACGCGATCTCTTATTTAGGGTATTAGGCCGTGGTCACAGGCTGACTAGTCAGCCTGTGACCACGGCCGGTGCAACCTGGTCGAAACGTCAGGCAAACCAGAGGTATGTAATACCCTAAATAAGAGATCGCGTTAATTCCCGTTAAATAATATTAATATAACTGTATCCCTACATCCACCACACACGCGAAAGAATTTCTTAAAATAACCACCAGATAAGCATTAATATTCAGTCATAACAAACGTGGCATACATTTTCCAGAAAATTCTAATCCAAATAAAGGGTAAGTGGATGATTTGGTTCGCGGGCGAGTGTAAAGGGCCCGCGTCATGACGTGTGGCGAATGTGTAACTACGACCTACATTTCGATACGGTGACGGAAACACAATCAAATTTCGATTCGATAACACTTCCAATTGATCATCATATACTCGTATACACAACACTAGCGGCAGACTCGTTTGAATTCGCTAACTTTTACTATTATGACTTTTTGAATTGAGAACGTTAGACAATGTTTTTGCGGTCTTTTGTTATATCCAGCGAGCAATTTGTATCAAGAACAATATACTTGGTTTGATTTTGTATAAACTTTTTCACACTACCATACAAATTCTAAGCAATATTTATATAAGAGTTTGTTTGTTTTTTAACGCTTTCACGCCTTAACTGCTCAACCGATCTTTATCAAATTTTGCATGGTGCAAGGAGTACAAAAAAGAACATAAAGGTACTTTTATCTAAAAAGCACGTATTGTTTTTAATTAAATGCTTGCTGAAAATTGATGCTAGAGCGTATTCTTTTTTTTTTTCCTTTCTAAGGAGAGGACCGCATAGAACCGACAACTTATGAGTAAATTGTGTTTCAAGTTAGGAACAAATACCTACCTAATTAAACCCTTGTTCCAACATTGCTCAACTTTTGGTATACATTTTGCCTACTTTTATAAAAAATAAACATGTTGCCTACTGTAACATTTTTTAACAATGTTTTTTCAACCAATGTGTCTATGCTATGTTTGTGTCATGTCCAACCATGACTATGCCCCGGACCAGTCAGGCACAATGTGAACACGTTTGTGTATTGTCAAATCGTGGCTATGCCCTGGACAATTAAGGCACGATATGGATATGCTCGGGTCTTGTTAAATCATGGCTATGCCCCGGCTAAGTCAGACATTATGTAATACATTTGATACACTTCTGTGCAAAACTTATTCTAAATACCGGTCGCCTCCATACCCCGATCATGAAGTGTGGGGGAAAACCGAGGTATGTTGTCAAAATATATTCATCGTCAACAGCCTTTACTAGTCCACTGCTGGACATAGGCCTCTCCTTAGGAAGGAGGTTTTAAAAAAAAAATTATCTGTAGGTAATATCTTTGTTACAATAATCTTAAAAATATAACCATGACTTGACTGTTACACAGCTGGGGATCAGCTTGTTACCATTAATCTTCACTTTCAAGGTAATGGAAAGTAATCCTCCTAAAATAGTCTAGATAAATGTTACTATAAAGTCTCGGATAAAACTATACTATGCCTTGTACTCCAATATATGTATTCCAAGATATAAAACAACAAATCCAAAATTGAAATAGTTCCCATTGCCCCAAATTATTAGTGCACCTCATTATGAATTCGCCTTCGTGTACCGACTACTGATAAATTACTGGCCACCTACGTGATATGTCAATGTTTCGTCACTATAGTTGGAAACAAAGAGGTTACATACAATTTCCAATAAGCCTCATACTGTGAATAATAATAAAATTGATAAAATCCTTACATATTATTTCATTATTAATTAATGTTCAAGTTTTAATGGTTTATCCTATGGAGTTCAAAGTCAAAGTTACGTGAAGACAAAATGAAGAAATGAGCTTTAAATATAAAAACATGGCGGTCAGAATATGCTTTAGATGCATTCTCTGTTACAATACAACTATTTACGACCCATTAGAGTCTATGCACAAAAGTGAAAACCCTAGTTACTTGTTTAAATGAGAGTGACTTCTATAAAAGCTAGAATATATGTACACACAATATTGTATTTAACATCTAAATCCGATTGAATACATTCTAACCAAAATTGTAATAGTGGCATGCTCAGCACGTGTAATTAACACGACTTTGCAAAATGGCGTCGCCATTCCAACAGCATCAACCAACAGAGCAATGACTGACATGGGTGTAGACGGACGTGCTCCACGAGACGTGATGCTGAATAATGACTGTCAAATGAACCGGGGACTGATGGGAATCCCAACACTATGAGGCGATTGCGCCGCACAACACCGCTGTGAATTATTGGTTGATTGCGTCGTCTTGTTTCCATCTGCAATTTGCATGTAGTTGTCTGATGTATAACGGAGCTTAATTTCTCTATAAATTTTGTAATTTAATTATGTTCTATACACATGCAAGTTAATTTTTTTTAATAACAAAATTATGTGTGATAAATCCTCTCCTCGAGGAGGTACGTCTAACATTTAATCGACTAAAACCACATGCAGCAAGGACTCTTTTCCTCTCAAAAGATGCAAGCCCTCGATGTTCTCTTCGCAAACCCGAGTAGAGATGTTTAGATGACGGGCTAACCTCACTACCACCTCTTGTAAATATTTTTGTTATATTCATAATTATATTAAGCCAATAATATTGAAAAATATATTTGAATTAAATTGAAAATAATTGATTTGACATATAAGACAATATGCAAACAATCTGGTAACTTATCCTATACAATTTCTACATGTTGTAAACAGTGACAATTCAAATGGTTTCAATATAGAGATTTACGTTCTCCAACTACGAGTATCTCTCATACGGTGGACAACTACAGAGCGGAGTAACAATGGAATGCAAGTAAGGGCAGACGGGCGAGAACAGCTCGGAGCTATTGAACATGGTTAATCGAAGCGAATCTGGTAAGAGCGACTGTTCGGTAATATCTAATTCGGAATTATTTTTCTTCAATCGATTTCTTTGATCGCCTCCTTATTCTTCAATCTGTCAGAACTGTCAAACGGCATCTATATACGGCTTTAGTTTCAACTGATTAAAACTTAAAACGCGTTCTATAATAAGATCGATACTTAAGTTTTGATCTGTACTTAAAACTAGTTTCAGGCAATCAGAGTTCAACCGAAACTTGAGACGTCTTTTAAAATACGGGCCTTAATCTATCATCAAATTTCTTTACGAGTCGTAGATGATTCATGGAGTAAAATAAGAATGAGGTAACATCGAAGTGGTAACCTGCTTCTTCACTAGGGGAACATTTGACTTTGTCCTTGTCGCGACTCAAAATATACACGCCCGCGATACCGGCCATACATACATTGCGTTGCCTGTAACGCCCAAAGGTCGCAGGACATGTTACAAGTAGAGCCGATGCGACAGCTTTTAGTTTGTGAACCACGAAACTAACTGTTCAGGAGACATCTTAATGATAAGTGGATAGTGACGACAAGGCAATTGTCGGGCGATAATGTCACCAGTAGTCGTAATCATTTATACCACATGAAAGTGGGGAAGAATTATAAGAAAAATAAAATTATTGACAATTATCCATTAGGAGATTACTATATTAAAAGATTACACTAAAGTCACAGTAAGTAAATCTTATTGTTTTACTAGCTGACCCCGCAAACATTGTTATGCCATATACATTATCTCAAAAAAAATGTCAAAATAATAATAATTTGGGGTATGAACAAAAGATGTTGGCCGATTCTCAGACCTACCCGATCTGCACACTTTTATGTGCAGATCGGACGAAAATCGGTTTAGCCGTTTCAGAGGAGTTCAACTTCTAACACCGTGACACGAGAATTTTAAATATTAGATTACAACAAGCATTAAATTAATTTTAAACCTAACATTTGCAACAGTTGACTATAAAACGAAGAGGCACAATTACATTCCTCATTGACATACTACGAACAAGAACGTACACTGTTTGTCGTGAACGCAACGTTACATTATGAAAAGTAAAGAGCTCTTAATGTGGCTCGCAACGAGTGTAAAGAAAGCTCTATACAAGCGCGTTTTGTACAGCATGTTCTCTTAAAACATACATGTCTGGGAATAACTGCGCCTGACGCACGCGTGACGTAGAATAAGCGTCTAGATTAAAGCTACAACATAACCTAGTTCCAACATGTCCTGTTAAATACATTATCCACCGTCACACTCACATTTACTTTTCAAATAGACATGAATAAGTTATTCTCTGCTCATTATTTCTAATGATTAATATAATAGTAATTTCTTGAGTCGTACTTCAACTAGACGCACTTAACAGCGCTTAGTGCCTCTGTATTGAAGCCATTCTATTACCTAACGTATATTCATGCATAAATAGAGTTTAAAATAATGATTTATACTTAGATATAGTCGGCGATGCCTCGGAGCGTGAACAGTAAACCCTCATATCCTTTCATTTGCATGTTTTCCTCGGGCAATATCAAATATCAGCTTCGGTTGGGTTTTAGCTTGTGTCGAAGATGCTGTAACGATAGTTCGACAAGTTCTATACTATAAAAATAACTTTACTGTACTATACTATAAAAATAACTTCATTTGTTACAAAATAATCATACATATTTTCGCTAAAATCATTTGCACAATCTATTTATCCCCGTTGCGTATTTCGAACGCTTTGTAAAATGCAAAGTAGATAAGTAGTATAAATAATTATAGACTGTGTATATAATTATAATTTTATTAATTTGCCCCAAGGTAACTTAATATTTAAAAATCAAACTGCATATTAGTGCAGTTAATCTAAATAATAATTCCTCTTTCATAGATTGATGCACGTTACATTGTTTTACCAGAAACAGATATGTCAAAATGGAGGGGGTCGTTACTAAGTGATAACTGAGTAGGTTAACACTTTGTAAAGTTAATCAATGCTATCCAGGCCAGTCTATGGACCATTCTTAACACATTGTGCCCCCTCGGTCCCCGGAAAGCACGTTAAGTTGACATTTTTCTCATTACTTTTCTTTTTCTTACAAAGACAACTCCCGCATAAAGAATATATCCTGTGTCGCGGGGGACTTTACAAACATACATGAAATGGACACAAAGAACACCCAGACTCAGAACAACAATTTGTGGATCACACAAAGTGTCGTCCCATGTAGGGTTTGAACCCACAACACTCGGCGTAGTTGGAAGCGGCGTGGCGACCGCTTAAACCACTACGCCATCCGTGCAGTCTCAGTTTTAATATCCCATTCGAAACTTGCGGTATCTCTTAGCCTAGCATATAAATATACACCATAATAAAATCAAAAACACGAGTTTGAACGCATTTATCTAATTACTTTTGCATCTGAAATTGCTTTCTTTGAAATTCTAACAAACTAAAAATTCCGATTGTGCGACTCTAATATTGTCCTTGATTTTAGAACTTTCTCAAACCCTCAGATCATTTCGATTAATTCAAGATGCATATACAGTTTCATGTATCAACTCTATTTGTCTCAAAAAGGTTGTCAATACATTTAAACTTTTCCAGCACTAACGTGGATTTGGATAGTTGGGTTTCGTCAACTAACAACTTCGAACAATTTCGTTCTGCCCTTAGGACAGCGCCAAAATTAGGTAGTTATAGTTTTACATGGTCCAGTAGCTGTCCTGTGAGGGCTTCTCCCTAATATTAGTTCAATATCATGTAGTATTTTAATTGAAAGCACTTAAGTGATGCATTACGCTATACTAGTTTACTGTGTACGAACCAGACATCTTTAACACTCCTATAGAACTTGTCACTTAATTACACCGCATAATTAACCATAACCTTGAATACTAAAACGTAATGAACAAGAGAGCTGAAAAAAAGTTGTGGTTTTATACATATGTTAGGAAGAAACGTTCGTGTGTTGAGGGTGTCGGGTAATAAACTACCCAGTGCGATAATTCTTTCTAGTTCTCATGTAACACCCGCTCGTACCTGTAATGATGAGATGTGTTACGTGGAGCAACATAATAGTGTTTTATTTTCAAGCTCATCTAACCGACCATAATTGCTTCGTTGAACCTCTCCGTGAACAGCCACTTTCGTTACACATTGTAAGTAAAAAGCAAAATAGTTTCATTCATTAGAACGAGTAAGTATTTAGAAAATGTGAACCACCACAGTGGCTGACTTGCACTATTTGGTGTTTACATTTTCGCTTTTACGATTTATGCGATTAGACAAGTAACCATCAAAAATCTGGGTAAAAAATGAAACTTGTTAAATGACATTTTCATTTTTGAGATAAATATTCTGAACATATTTAAGTAATTCTAGGTTTGCATACCTAATTCTTGTCTACTTTAAGGCGTACTCGAGAACTGACAGCACCGTACGTGCGCAAATGTCAACAAAATTTATTTGAACAATGATTGAGATTGTGGTTGTGGTACACCAAACCATAATGATGACGTTATGTAATTAATTATGCCACGACCACATGTTATTCGGTTACATCCTTGCAAACTTCGTAAGTTTGTTTACTCTCATATATACTGTTAAGGCTCTGACGACGACGATGATTATCAATAGACAAACCAATTGATATTAGGCAGGTAGGACTACAATCGCATAATTCCTATTGCTTATTTTTTGTGTATATATTTCTTCATTAATAAGAACTAACTAACTAACTATTAGAAAATGAGGTATAAGTAAGTTTTAATTATAATAATAATATTTTTGGAAATCTAACACACAACGCCATCTAGTGTCAAACTAAGCAGAGCTTGTACTTTCGATGTGAAACATCCAATGCGCAAAGCTAATGGTCAGACCGGCTGTTGGCGTGGCGACGCATGTTGTGGCGACTCTCTCTTCACTAAGCCATCCTTTTAAACTCATTATTACTACAAAATAAATCCAATGTTTCCGATCATCTAGACGTCCCGCGACGTCTGATTTTTTAATATTTTTTAAAGTAAGTATTTTTGCACGATTATCTACATACTGGGACCTTTAGAACAAAACATAAAATACACTAAAATTCTTAAAATGTGACCGCTTCAATTATGTGACGCCCTCGGTGGTGCACTGGACAATTTACTTTCATTCAAAACCCTCAGCGCTATTTTCATATGCAATATAATGTGCCATCGTCTCGTTTAACTCTCTGTATGCAAATAGTAGGTACTCGGACGTCCGCAGCTTCGTTAGATCCCTCTCAAAGTCAAATATATATGTCGCATTGCGATGTAGTATCAACACTGTAAAACGCTGGAAGTAATGGGATTAACTTACAAATAATATAGAAGTACAAAGGAATGTTGTAAATACAGAATTAATAGAACAAATAGCTGTGTTTTTTTTTTGAAGACAACTGTCGCACTGGGAATATATCCGGTGTCACAGGGGAGTTTACAAATATGCATGAAACAGACACCAAAAATACCCAGACTCAAAACAACAATTTGTAGATCACACAAAATGATGTCCCATGAGGGGGTCGAACTCACAACACTCAACACGGGTGACGACAGCTTAAACCATTACGTCATCCGTGCAGCCAATTTGAATTAAAACAGGAAAAATATTAAAAAATATTAAATATTAAAAATATTGTATGAGTAAAGGGAAAGAATGGAACGGAAGACGTTTTGCCAAGGTAACTATTTGTTTCGATTTAAGTCTTCCATAATGTTGATTTTATAAAAAAAGAGTAATAATATGAGTGATAGTAGGACTAACATAAGAAGAAGTCACCGTCGTCATAATCACCAGCCTGCCTTTTGCCCAATTTCATTTTGGGGTTAGTGCAATAGGCAACATTGCAAAAGGGTTTTTTTGGAGCTTTCCATGACTGGCCACCTACCGGCACCCAGTGTAGTTCTTGTCAGATAGGACAAATAAACAAGGAGGAACTTAGGATAATGCCTAAGATGTCCGCACATCTCGGTAGGACACAAGGCCGTGCTTGCTATAAAATAAAGATCCCGGTCTCGCATAATCATATGCATGTCCTATGGTTGGAGGGGCTACTAGTATAAGGGAGTCAATTAAATCCTTATGTAAAAGATGTCATATATACAAAGAATTTATAAGAAGTCATTATAGATTTATTTGAAAAACATAAACATAAATCATTATAAGAAGATTGCAGTTTATGAGCGTGTTTCGCATTATTTAGTGTTCGTATTTTCAGATAAATTGTGTATAAAATAAGAATAGGGCGCGGTCGTCTGTGCTTTATGAGTTTTAGTTCCTAACGATGTGCAGTGTTTTCTATGAGGCAATGCGCATGTGCAATAAGTCACTCCACTATTTAAATGAAAACAAGAAACAACGCCTGAGTAACCAAACAACATTCTCTGTTATTAATACTATAATTTACAGTGTCTGTGTAACATACCTCGCTCACTTTTCTAGTTCAGTTCAGAACAGTTATAACTTTACCAACAACAGCACAAAAACAGTTTACCTTCAAATTCTCAGACCACCTTATGAGAGATCGTAATTCATAATAAGTTTCGTAGTATTAATAAAAATAAAGGGTTACTTAGTAAAGCGGCACCATTAATTTGTTAATATCCTTTATTTTCTGAAATACAGGGCTAATTAAAAACCCTTTCCAGGCTTTAAGCACACGAAACAATATCCAACATGTGCTATTAATGATTCCGTATAAAATTAATTTGCTCTGTAAGTTTAATAACGCACAGTTGCACTTAAATGCAGTTAAGCTAAATAGTAATTCCCTGGAGTAAAGTTTGAAATTAACCCTCATCTTAATGAAAATTTCTTTATGTAAATTTTAATTCTAAAATCCGCCATTTATTCTCAGGAACGTAAGCTGAATGAAAAAATCTATTAGCTAAGAAAAATGAAAAATACAGAGGAGCTTTTTGCCTTCCACGGAGTATGTAAATTAGGACTAAAGTGACCCTTTTATCGTCATACTAAATTGAGCAATTAAAACGTTAATAATAGTTTCTTTATATATTCTAATTAACTACAAAGCCTTTGTAAAGACAAAGGAAACACTTAAGTTATAAATTATTTATAAACGAATACGGATTTACAAATACTATTTTTATTAAATAGGAAGCTTTTTTTTAAATTTAAAATTCACAATATAAAAAAAACATTCATACACCCAGGGCAAATAATTGTGTGTACTTTATCTATAATATGTATGTAGTTAGAAATATATAAGTATGTTTATCCTAGTTTGGGACTCATCCGGCCGGTAATTTACACGGCCGTGTGTGAAACATATTATAGTATATTATATTACTTTTAACAGGCTTAGTTTGTTTTTCTTAATGTTTCCGAAAAAAATACACCCAATAAAACTTTCTAATGCATTGATTATGTTGGAAACAAGGGCTATCTTTCACATTTGTAATTTTCAAACAACTGAAACTCAATCAAATGGCTTTTAATACATTGGAACATATCCTACAATCCATAGAATATAAAATATTTACTTCATACTGCTCAATTAAGACACCATCAAGTCGTGCTGAGACCAATAGGAAATAATATCTGTTGATATTATTATTGTGATTGTTATTAATAGCGATATCCCCGTAAACATAATCACAAGGTGGTGTCCTCAACTAATGGATTTTACTATACATAATTGCATTAGGCATTCAAATAATCGTTTCACATCAATTATAATGTTTGATTGCTGAGAGTCGTGAATGGAACTACGTGTCATATCTCTTGCGAGGTTGTGCACGATTACGAACGACGGAACTGTAGCCCTAAATGTGTGTGCATACACATGAGTCACGAATTCCAAATGGCATAAGACCTCGGCGATGTAATAATAGGTTTCTATAGCTGTCTACGTTTCCTGCAGAAGTAATTTGAATTTAGAAATATCAAAGGGTTTGGTACTGTACAAAAAATCCTCTGAATTTCATCTCAGAGTAATTACTTTTATCTGTTAACACCAAAGTATCTGCTTCATTTATTGAAACAATTTTTAACTTAAGCACATCCAACTACAATTTTGGTAGTCGAAATTATAAACTTGAATAAACACAAAAAAGCAATGGATCCGGATAAACTTAAGATAACTAAAGATCTCTGACAAAAGGAATGCTACCTAATTAGCAATCTCCTCTTAAACCGAAACTACTATTTTTTCCAAATTTAAGGACTTCGTTTTGCATCAATTTGTATTATGTAATGCACGTACAGCGCTCATGCTGTTTGGTATGAACATCTTACTTTTTCTTTTTTCCTTTTTATGTGCGGAAGTCCCCTCGGATACCACCCACCAGTGGGTGATTTTGTCGGACTTGAACCGATCATAAGCCGCACGACTTCTCCAGGTACCAGTAGCCGGAGAACCAGGTATACCCTAAAAAGAAAAAGCCCTGGTACCCCTCCTGTGTGGCAACCCGGATATTCCCTACCTGCCCCGAAGGGCGTGCGCGCTCCATAGCCCATCGCGCCACCACCCGAATGGGTGGACTTTCATTAGGTATAGTTTAAGTAACCAATTTAAGGAAGTCTACCGCAATCCTACCCTTGTGTGTCAAACTCTTCCAAAAATAAGTACAACGTTGGCCAAAAGAGAGTAATATTTTCAATATTAAAAAAAAGTCAATAGGTTTAAGGAAAAAATGCTCCACTGGGTCTCGACTACGCTTTTATTAACCAACTTTACATTGGTAGTACTACTAACTTACTTAGTAAAAGACATATGTGAAGAAAAGTAACAAGTTTTCGATATTCAAACATTTTTGATAAACGCTAAGTCTATGACACAAAATGTTAGTCACAAAAACAGCTAAGACCTAAAAGTTTTTCTGTCTACTTTATAAAAGAAGTAACAACTTTGTGACAGTCCATAGATAGAATGTATTTTATGTTCAACTGAAGACCCTAATAAATGACATCGTCACGACTGATCTTCAGCGATTCGGGAAATTAAATAATATGTTTGATATCAAGCGATGAATGTTACTAAAAAACAAATGTAAGTTATATGGTACTCACCCTTGACTTTTCAGTACTAAAGACGAGGTTATTCAGCAATGACTTGATTATTAGACATTATGGTAGTAAATTAAGGAAGGGATTGGTATCCATAATGTGTATTTTATCGGTGCTAATAATAGAAATGAATACTTGCCGCATTAGAAATACAATTCCGTATATTTTTTTCTATTGTTATTATAGATTATACGCTTTTATTATTAAGTTGCAACAGTGGCTCCCACTTGTCAAAAGATGCGGAGATCCGAAGAGGTTTTCTATCCTGTCAAAAAAGAAAGATTTTGAAGAGAATTTGACAAATGAGGACTTAGTGCCGGCTGTTAATCGTTAATGTCACAATTTTTTATTTTTTTAACGAGACAACTGATGCACTAGGAATAAATCCTGTGCCGCAGAGGGACTTCTTTCATTTCTGTTCCTATCAATGTAGTATATCTTTCACTTCATCCACCTGTGAGAGGTTCGTGCCAAAAGCTTAGCCACAAAATTATAACCACCACTGAACTATGAAAACAAATTATGGTGTAGGTCTAAAATAACTGCGTGATACTACTGAAAATTTCCTTACAGAAAATGGCTATGGAATTTAACAAACCAGCGGATCAAATACAAACGTCAAGATTATAAAATAAATTTAATATTATAATCACCAACCATGTCTTTATTCGAATTTATCAAATGAAATAAAAATAAATTAATACTTTCATAGTAAAAGTCAAGTCAAGTTTTAAAAAAAACGACAAGTTATTCAAAAATGAATACACTCAAAAGACCCTAACATAAAATACAGAAAAAGTTTATAGTTTATACATTCGTTATGTCTTTATTCCAAAGAGTTATATTATGACAGCGCCGCTCATCAGTTTATTTATACAATACATCCCACACGTACTGTTGAATAACTAACATTGTAACATAATGGCATCCAATCATTAATTAACATCATTCATTTAAAATTAAAATGCTCTAGCGTACGTCCTTCTTTAGTTAACAAGAAGAGTCGTGAAATTCAAAATACAAGGTTATACGAGGCGTTAACCGATGCCCACGATAACAACTGACATGACGTGATGGGACAGAACAGATTGCTTAGCCCAAAGTAATTAAACGTTCTAAACTGGCTGAATAATTTATAACCTTTGCCTGCAGAATGTTTATCATAGACGTCAATTACCCCTTTGACGCGGGTTAATTTTTTAACGTAATTAGTTTTATATGAACATGACATACATTCAGTAATCAATCGTTATCGTTTCATAGTTATCATAGCAAAGGTCAAATACTACCATAAATCAGCGTCAACACTTTTATACGAGAACTATAAATAAGTAATTTGTATTATATACTTAAACAATGCCTCACACAATGAATATATTAAGATTAAACGACTTTAATAACTACGCGTGCGATAAATGTGTAAACTATTAACTCATAAGAACAGATGATTTTCGAGACACCTACTTCACACCTTTTATACTTCGAAGACCTAAGAGTATACGAACCAGGGTCCGTGATATAGTTTTTTATGCAATGAAATTTTATATCTATCGATATAGTTATTGAGAAACTAATAATAATGTACACAGATAACTATTACAACCAGCCTAGATTTCACTGAAAATGTATGTGCAACAGAAATAAAAAAAAAAATTATTAAGTGGTTGGTAACACACAAAAAGAAAATCTTATAAACAATTGTTTCAATTCTAGTTCCGATAAGTTCCGTTTCGACTCCCAAAACAGCCAGTCGTATTCAATTCGTCGGAAGAAACATTAACTATCGGTCGGATGAAGAATATTAAAATTAAGGTCTTTATTTAAATTTTGTCTGGCTGATACAAAAATATCATATTGTTTAAAATTTAATTTAATATTAGAATTTGGTTTCTAAATGCACGAATACCTATTGTAGTTGTGAGTCAAAGTTATTGAGTAATAGGGTTCTTTTGTTTACTACTATTTTAAATATTTTAATGATGGATTGGTTTCAAAACGGTTCTGTATTTATAATTGGTTGTTCTGAATAGGATTGTCGAGTGAGGCTTCGCGCACAATAGACTCACAATAAGTTCGACCTTGTTGTATTACATCGGTTCAATCACAATATTGGGGCAAAGGTTATCTGTGAAGCTTCCCGGCCGCTGGAGATCACCGATCTATTGTGATAGACTCCTACTTACCGACGTCAAAAATACTCCAACCACTTATCCGTTGCTTCGAATACCATTGGAGTCACGGTCGATTGAACATTGAATAAGGATCCAGATGTCGAGCGCTTGTTCATATTCGATTGATTTAAACGCAACAAGCGTTTTCCTTTCTGTTTCTCGAAGTACATTATTTTTTCTCTGTGCAGAAAAGGATACAAAAAATGTTTTTTAGATACATGTTGCATGTGTATGTGACGTGTATACAAAAATTTCATAGTAATTGGTTGAGTAATTAACGCGCGAAAGCGTAGTAAACAAAACAAATATCCGCATTAAAGACTCAGAAATAGTAGGTAAAGATATAAGGGTCAGTATTTTAATGGTAATCTCTTATGTAATTATTGGCTTAAATTATAGAAAATTCTCTAATTCCCATAGGAAATACAGGATTGTCTATAATTTAAGCCAATAATAGAAGCAAGAAGGTATACTTTCTATTATATTATTACAAAATTGTGTAAAACGGTAAATAAAGGTAATACGTAACTAATGTCAATCAGGCTGGAGTATATTCAAGTAGGTGTTTATGAATCGCAAGACTGCACAATTACACGGAAACTTAAATTTCGCTTACCGTAGAATAGTGTACGAAGCTCCCACGTATCTAAAACAATAGGGTCTTTTGAACTAGTTATGTTAGAATGGTACCTGACGTGCACGTTTGCGCTCTTCTTAAAAAGATATTCAAGATCAGAGCCAATAAATATGACCACAGCACGACCATAAACTTCAATATTGAGATCCATGCAAATGTCAATTTTCATTGATACAACCGTAGGTCCTTAGAAATATGAATACCACTCACCAAAGTATATATATACAACTATTTTTCTGACCTGTTCTGACCTAATTCAGGAGATATCAGTACACCGACTTTTACTTAAAGAAGCGGTTTTTTTTTTGCAAAAATGAAATAATCCAGAAAGTATATTTGGGAGAAAGTTTTATAGTTCTTGCAAAAACTTCAAATAACTGCTCCTAAACTTGCTGTACCTACTAGGTTTACAATTTTTAATGAATTTCAAATCATAATCAGGAAAACATGTTTATAAACTGGCGTGTGTTCATCATTATTAAATCAGTTCATCAAAAATCTAATTAAGTTTGTTGTTGGGCTCAGCCGGTGAAACAGTGACAGGAGATTAACTTCGGCTTTAATTACGCTGCAGCACAATTTCCCTGCGCTTGCAGTTTAAAAGGTGAGGTTCATATTCATATATATAATAACTTTAAAATGAACAGTCAAGGGTCATGTTTTGTTTTTTTTTTTTATAACTTGAGCCTTGTATTATGGTAACTAGTTTACTAACAAAGATACTTATATATTTCTAACTATGTATATTACCCACGTCCTCCGGTTTAGCAGTGAGGGTATCTAACCACTACACCGATAGGCCCAACAGATATATATTGTACATATTTGTATTGCATATAAGTAAGTATATATTTATTTTAACACTAATATAGCTTTATTGCACCTAGACTACCCCTTTTTTTATGCGGAACTCCCCTCGGATACCAACCACCAGTGGGGTGGTCATGTCGGACTCGAACTGACTAAAAACCGCAAGCCGTCTCCAGGTAGCCTTAGGCGGGGAACCAGGTATACCCTAGAAAGGAGAACTAGTACCCGCCGTACCTCAGGGCTATCTACGGCTTATAGATGACCCCCTGCTGGTGCAACCTCGATACTTCCCCGCCTCCTTCTGCTAGGGTGACAGATGGCCTCACCTGTCACACCCAGGCCTACGCTTATGACCTAGACTATTCCTATTTTTTTTTTTTTTTTTCTTTTCTTTTTTTTTTATCTGCTGTCGATTTGTTCATACAAAGGTTGCCTGTAAAAGATTGTTCTTGGCATTAATTGTACACACGGTAATATCAATTTATCTTTTGTAATTGGTGAGCAGTAAAGTAAACTCTATCTATTCATCCAACTATCTCCACTGTAGTAGTGAACTTCTCTTTACTGAAGCTACTGGCTTGTGGTTAAGTACAGCTACCTGCCACACCCCCTCACGAGGGAACTGTCGCCTCGTTTCCCGCACTTAAAGTGAATTTATAGATGCTGAATGCAATATTCTCGTCGAAAATATGCAGAGCAAGGTTGGATTCTTGGAGTTGGGAGTTCAATTCAAAAGAAGATTACCTCTATTTCCTGAAGCTGCAAAACAGTGATTTAGATAGTAATTTGATCGTTAAACAGTTTTCACTCAGCCTTTCGGGGCTCTAATTCTTTTGTCTACATTCACGAAATATTAATGTAGATTGTCAGCAAGGTTCAGTGTATTGTTAATTTTAAGCAAGGTCACAAACATACTAGAATAGGGCTATGAAACAAGTTCCTGTACTTTCTTATTTCATCTAGTTACAAACTATAGTTTCTCACGCAGAAGCAGTAGATAATGTTATTTAAATCTACTTCTTTTTTTTTGTAACTATATTAAAAAAGTACCAACTACTTCAATAAATCAATCCGAAGATTGCAGGTTCGAGTATATCACGGGTCGCATGGTAACTTTTTTGTGATACAAAATACTGTATTTGTGTGCTTTTAATTAAATTACATTCTTTATTCCTTAAGTTTTTCACCATACGGATGAAATATTTTATTTCATCTTCCCAAATAAAAAAAATTGCCAAATCATTTCCTAAATGACGGAGTTCTGAAGTAAAAAACATGAAAAAGTGTAACCGTAATTATAATTGAAGTGAATAAATAAATAAATAACCATCTTGAGAACCTCTTTTTTGAAGTTGAATAAAAAAGCAAGTCTATCGTTAAAAAAACCTTGATTAACTAGAAGCATGGCGATTAAATATCGTACATATTCTCACATCACACCCGTAGGTACATAGCTGAAATATATCGTAATTAAGCGCTTGCTTTATACACTTCGCTATAGTTAAAGCGAGCAAAGCGAATATAATAATAACTTGGTACTCGGTAGGGAGCTAATAACTGGATGCAACGTCAGAATATCTATACATACGCGTTATGTTTGAAGGCAAGTGACATCACCGTAATAACCTCCAGCTTAATTAAAACGCTTGTCGATGGATGAACTAATATATCTTTAACCCGTGTTTACGCAGTATTTATAATATTTTTTGTTATGAAGAGGTTTATTATAGATTATTCAAATAAAATGTTAAATATTTATTCTTTTTTCATTCATTGATCACCTGTCAGCTCACAGTCCGTGTAGATCACTAGGTGTTAGCACAATGTCAGCGTTACTTCCTTGAATTGGCATTACGATTAGCTAACAGCCATTTTTGACTCATGCACAGCTATTTTTATTTACCTGTGAATCATGATTACGTGTGTAATGTATTTAAAAAAATTATAAATTCAAAGTAAATAGGTCTATCTTTATTTGTTTCTCTTTATTACGCTCTAAAGAATAATTATCTACATTAGTATTTATTATTTCAGTTGTTGCTTCAAGATTATATACCATATAGGGGTCGCCTGCGTGTAATCGTCTTATCTCTCTCATCACAAAATATGCGAAAAAAAAAAGTGGTAGAAAGTATTTCTCTATAAAGGTCATTGGCTTGTATCAGCATCCTAAAGCCGATAAATTTATATAAAGGCAAATCAGGAAAGGTTGCAACTTTTTGATTGTAATTTATGAAGCTGCTTTTGCAAAATTCTCACCAAAGGACCCTATTTCCTTTACTCTCACAACTCTCTCAAAATATAAACCAATAAATAAAACTTTGTTATAGTCATTACAGACCTTCCAAAATTCCGACATGTACTTACAATTTGGTTAAAAGTCTAGAAATCTTTAATTAGTTTAAACTTGTCCATGCTAGTATTGCAAGTTTGCCTCTCTTTCGAAATTAAAATTGGCATAGAAAATGGGCCGTCCTGTACGGGCCTTCCAAAAATTACTATTTATTTAAAAACAGAGTTATTTAAAGACGGACTTAATGCGTTGGTCATTCTTCGTCAGGAAATTAGAGTTATATTTCTATTCAGAGAATATTTGCAATTTCTGTTTTTAAGACTGAATTTTACGTCAGCGATCGGCCTTCATCTCGGTAACCAAAGGGGAATGTCACGAAAGTTAATTTGGCCGATTAGTTTCCCAGTCGAAACAAAACAACTAATAAAAAGGAGGCCCCGTGGGGGAAATTGAAAATATCCGAACCGTCAGGAAATAAAGGAGGCTTTTCCGTCAGGGCCGTGAAATTAAAATCGTCCCAAGCATTTTCCGGTTTGTCACGGGGCGTGAAAATTTTTTGTTTACGTAGCATTTGTTTTAAATTAAACAAATTTCCCAAAACGGTCGGCCATAGCTTTTTTTTTATTAACCCAAAGGGGTGGTTTTTTACTTTCCTCAACGTAAAAAATACAACACCTTTTTGTTGGGAAAGCGTGATTTTTTATACTAATTAATACTTTCATAGTGCACAGGTATACCAAATAAATTGGGCCTATACAACGTTTAAATTACTTTTTTCGGAGTCATCATCGTCAAGCCCTTAAAAATCCCCGTGGACATAGGCCTCTCCTTAAAAGAGGTTTCGGCCTACTTACCCCCCGCGGCTAGGGGGGTTGAATGGATTTGTGTCAAGTTTTCCTTCTCTTTGCAGTGCTGTTGTCCTGCGTAGTTTGGTCCCATAGTCGTCTCTTACGACACCCACGGGATGAATGGGGGTGACACTCCGTATTCTTAATCCGTCACTAAAGGGACGATTATAAGGAGTTAAAGTATCTGATACCAAAATTAATTTATTTTCTTGTTTCCCAATGAATTAACTAGGTATGTACTGGACGTTACAAGTTTTGTGCATTTCTTTGAAATACAAACTCCACATTTCACTCACTGCAAATAAGCGAAATTTGATTAAAAATTACGTATTAAATTATCTATTGATGTAAAGATAATTCTTTATACACTAATCCTTTATAAAGACTTTTTTCAGTCGGAATATACATATATAAGGTACACCAAGCCCTACTATCATGTATAAAAAATTATATTATAGACTAGTCAAAACCGAATGAACTCAGCATTGAAAACTTATACACTAAATATGTGAAACAATCTACAAAAAAATTAATATTATTCCATCAAAAAGGATTCAGAACAGAGCTAATAACCAACTCAATATAATCAGCAAATTAATTAAACCCTCTGGTTGCATGAGAAAAGCATTAAACTTAGGTATAACTTAAGAATAGATACTTCTGTATGTATATGGTAGTTACTTTTGATATATTGGTTGCAGATTTATAATTAAGTAAATAGAGGGAGAATGAGTTAATTAATAATTTCTATCTATGAAACAGAAGCCCGAAGAGAAGGGTAACCACATGAACCTCAGATCTGAGATTGGAATAATAAACCGATGAAAATCCAATGATATTAATGGATGTTAATGTTATTCTCGTATTCTAACCTCAGACTGAGTTGACCTTATCCAAAACATTTGTCAATATGCACATTTTCTTCATAACATCAGGCAAAGATATCTCGACGACTCACGAACCAGATCTGATACTTATAGTGCTTAACGTTTATGTATAAAATGACAAGTAATTAAAGATTGATGACACTTTTTACATAGAATAAAATTCGTGTTAGTTTTAAGTTAAGTGTAATAACTTAGTTAGTTAGTTAAAAAAAAACACACACAGACCACTTGAAATTATACCAATCTGCTACTTAAGTGGTCAGTTTAGTACTTATGGTACCCTGAATGCAGATAAACCAGCTTATTTGAATGAGTAGTGGTCTAATACCGCAAAGCGAGTATTGGCGAGTAACAAGAGAGCCCGGAACTCGAGCCAATAGGGCAATACGTAGACCGCAAATGAAAGGCAGACGAGACCGTAGGTATAGAGAGACGATATCTTCTTTGAATATGGTTTCTATTGCTTTTTCACTTCAAAGGTAAATTAATGCTATGCAGGAATCAGTGTCTCAATCACATTTTAATGGAATATAAACTGTCTAAATGACAACTTTTGACCTTAGATCATTATCAAGTGTTTACTTTTTATTTCACTCACAGTCAAATCGTATCAAATACATAATATATTTGTTTTCTCTTGTTTTTGTTAGTATTACGTATATAACTATACCACGATAATGTACTAACAAATGAAATGTTTTTCTTTCTTTCGAACAATAGAGCCGACTCTTATTACAAATTTCCCTACTTCACAAATTACTTGAGAAATTTTATTGATCTATCATTAAACTAAAAATATGTCCTATAAATGTAAAAATAAATCATTAATTACTATCACTACTTAAGAATTTTTTTTTAAATGAGTATCGTTCACAAATAAAAATTAAGTAAATGCTAAAAGCATAAACCAATATGATATGATATTTGTTTTACTGCTTGGGTAGGACAAAGCCTACATGGTATCATACAATCGCTTACAATACGCATGTTACTCGGACATTGCCTAAATACCCGACCACTTTGCATTGACATGTGTGTATATAGCTTATCACGTATTAAGTTTGCAACCCTAGTTACTCCATTTTGCAACCTTATTCAAAGAAATACATAACTAACAAAACTTAATTAAATTGTATCACAATGCCAATAACCAAACCCGAGACTAACAATATTCGTATGTTTAATTCATACACGTATTTAGCCAACATAGCATTGAACCGAGATTACAATTGAGCATACTAATATGCATTAGCACAGCCTCCCTCTAACATGATCTGCTTCCAGTCGTAATTTGTGCAAACAAAGCGTAATGATAACTGATTTTATGTGAAGCCATTATTGTTTGCATAATAGTTATGGTCGTTTTAAGTTTAATTTTACATGTTTACATTGTTTGCATTAGGCTGTAAAAAGAATAACGGTTATGAATTTTACTGATCAAAACCAGAACATGCATGTATTATTTATTGATGTTAAACATTCAATGCAGCAACGTCGCTATGAGCAAGTTACTCTGCGACTCTCTCACGCTGATTATAATTATCAAAGTGATTGTGAACATATTTCTATCAAATAATTTCGATTTTTCACATCTGCCTATACCTTATTCAAAGCAAAAAAAAAATTGTCTTTATCAAAAAAAAAATGTAGAGAAAAACAGTTAAAAATAAAGTGACGTTCAAAATTTCTTACGTCTAACTATAATTAATATATGATTTACTATCATTAAGACATTCTGAAAATGATATATTGGAACTTGTTGGCGTTTGCAGTCATGTGATAATAGTTACCATATTACCCTCTTTCAATTATTTTTAATTTACCAAAAAAAACTATTACACTTTAAAGTTAATAAATATAACAAAATGTTTAATTTTGTTATATTTATTAACGGCAAAAGGTTGCCCCCTTTTGTCTTAAACCAGGCACCATGACGCGAGTGGGATTAATTAATTATAGTAGATAAAATGTACACGTTTTAAACACCTCTGGTTATCCCTTTGGAGATATATATGTCTAAAGGCATGAGTGTATGTCAACTTTTGATACGTCTATAGGTGTATGCAATAAATAAAAAAATATTCAGTTGTCTTATATGAAGCGGTTAATTCATTACTACACTGTGTTGACCTGACTTCATATTTTATTTGCATTTTTATTAACATACAATGTCATGTCATTGTTTAACATGTCATTGTCACAATAGAGCCATGTCAAGCGCGTTATGTTTGTCAGATTGTTTGACATCTGTCTGACGAATCCTAGTTCACATAGTAAAAAGGTTAAGGTCATATGCCACCTATCACCAATCCTGATGACATGACAACAAGCGATTACTCATAAATAGTTAGGCAATGATAATTTTTAACAAGTACTACTATAGTCACGTATTCTTTTATATCGAAGTCAAAATGTAAAAATATTTAAAAATATAATACTACCTAAATAAAATGAAATTCATAATAATAACTTACAGACATAATAATAACACCATTATTTAGTAGTTATTGAACCCACGACTTCTTTATTAGTCAAAATCACTAACTACTGAACTAACTATCAATTTATCCTAAAACTATACAATTACTTAAAAAAGCTCTCTATGCACGGAAATGCAATTCTGAGATAAACGCATAAGTATTATTTATGTTTCGTCCCTACTTCAAAAACTTTTATTTACATTTTTTGAAATAAGTAAAAAAAGTAGCATATGTTACTATGATAACGTAGTTTTCCATTGGTAAAAGAATTTTTAAAGTGGTTTAGGTGTGAAAGCCTGACAAACAAACTCACTTTCACATTTAAATTATTGGTATGGATATCCCTTCGCCTGAACGTCCTGCATGATTCGGCTGACGATAGCGTAGCATCGACGGTAACAATCGACTTTCTGCACTTGAGTCGTATTGCACTAAACCAATGACTGCACGGATGGCGTAGTGGTTTAAGCGGTCACCACGCCGCTTCCTACTACGCCGAGTGCTGTGGGTTCAAACCCCACATGGGACGACACTTTGTGTGATCCACAAATTGTTGTTCTGAGTCTGGGTGTTCTTTGTGTCCGTTTCATGTATGTTTGTAAAGTCCCCCGCGACACAGGATTTATTCCTAATGCGGGAGTTGTCTTTTTTAAAACAGTAAAAAACAGTAATGAGGAAGTGTGGAACCTTATGACGAAACTGTTGTCATATCTTAGCTTCAATTCCCACGGATATCTTATATGACCTGATAAAGTTACTCGTCTTCCCACGCAATTTGTTGCAAGCAATGACTGTAAGAGGTAACTCTATGGATCTGTGCAATCTTTAACCCTAATTGTACTATTACTAAGCAATCAAGTATATAAACATCATAGCAAGTGATGCCATAAAATATTGCCTCATTGGCTAATAGCGTTTTTCCTACACACAAAGTTATCGCCATTCCAGTATTCTTTTTTCTAGTTTCGTCATGCAATCAAAATAATAGATACAATACCAGACAATAATTATATAAGACTGTCAATGCATATTAGATAGAAAATATAAAGTTGATGTAAAAAGGATGCACACTAAGAGCCAGTGAGCGTTTTCCCAGTAGACGAGCCGTGCGCTTTTTGGGTAATTTTTAATCAGTTGTATATTAAAAAAAAACCACAAGCACAATCATCTTGACGTAGAAACCAAAAACTGCTCGCAGAGATTTTGCAGTGTAAAGAAAGTATATTAAAGTAGTAATTTAACCTTAGATGCGACGTTACTAATCTGTTTCTAATGTTATTAATGTCAAAATAATAGATAATTTTAAATAAGTTTATTTGCTACAAGGCTAGAAGAATCAATCACGATTTTAACATTCACATTCTTATTTCTAAGCAGAGGTTCCGCTTTAGGCCGTGGTCAAGGACATTTTACTTTTATTGTTTTATAAGGTCAAGTTCCCATTACGTATTACTTTGATTTACCCTACGTTTTGACTAATAAGTCGACAACGATAAGTCAACGAAATTTGGTAATATTTATTAAATGGAAATCACTCAAGCCAGCGTGGGACGTCCACCTCCAAGATGTTTAATGAAAGGGCCTCGAGAGCTTTGCAGAGCTTGACACCAGTCTTGGCAGCCTTAGGGATAATTCTATGTTAAACAACAGGCGAACTAAATAAAAAGATTCGTTAGTCGTGGCACATTAATAATAATAATAACTTCACAAATCTAACAAGGCAGTCTGATCCCAACTACACAGAGCCTGTACTATAGTAACATGACTGCTGATAAACATACTTATATATTTATAAATACATACATATTATAGATAAATTATTACCAGACACAGAACAAGTGATCATACTCATCAGGACTAACTGACAAGACAGGACAGACTACAATATTTTTCCTGAGTGGAATCGAACCCACGACCTCTGGCTTAACAGTAAGGGTCACTAACCACTAAACCAACAGTCCCGTCAAGGTGATCAATGAAGGTGAAATGTATACTAAAAACGAGTAAGCCTTACATTAGTCGCGTATGATGTGTCATATCTAATATTATAATATTATTATATAATATAATAAATATATAATATTACAATATAATATTATTCTGGGGGGAGAGATCGAAAGGGCGGCAACGTATTTGTGACTCTTAAGTTGACCATTATCCTACGCCATAATAAAGAAATCTTTTAACTAAAATCAAGGTCCTCCATCAGATTAAAGTCCCCATATAACAGTGAATATTAGTCTACATTACTCATACAAAATAGCCTTGCTAGTCGGACTCTCATAGTGGTCGTGGCTATTGATGGGCAGAATCGCCGTCACCCTACCCCTTGGGGGGCAGAAAGTAAACAAGTTATTAAAACTCATGTTTGTCACACTTTGTTGCCACCCTGCTCCGAATCATCTAAACAGAACATAAAAACCATTTACATGTCAGTACAAAGAATCTCTTGCATTATAATGTTTACACAAAATTAAAATAAATGTTTGAGATTGTCGCGAAGCACTCAAAATGTCAAAATAATGTAGATTGTGGAAATTGTATCCGAGATTCCATTAAATGGGTGCCGCTGGGAAATGTTATTATTCATTTCTGAAATGCCATATCTTCATCTTGACAAGGATATCCAATTCAAAAATTTTGTTGAAACAGACAAATGGAATGAATATCTTTATCCTGAGTGAATAACAAATACTTTAATCCTTATAAAATAATAAAAGATCTTTTTCCATTGAATCGTCACGAGACGTGTAGAAACGCTTAACAAGGCAGCCAACGCCATCTAGTTACTTTCACGAGAACTGCATTACGTATTTTAAGGCATTAACTTTAACTTTAACATTTTAACTTGATGTTTAGGATATATATTGAATACATTTGTAGATAACATTTTCTAATTCTTAAAATTTTAAACTAATATTTCATCAGTTTTTCATACTAAAAGAATCCATGAACTATTAGAACCGCTCACCAATTGGCCAGATATAAACCTATTTACTGCCATAATGACATAAAAACTCGAGAACTGCACGTTTTAATAACTACCTTCATGTGTAAAAAACGCTACAAGAATGAATCGCTGGGTACAATTTATAGGCCCTACGTACCTCCCATGAAAAGTAAAGCCCCAAAAATGCTTCTAGCAAGTCTTTCAAGATAAGACTAATGAATTTTAATGCTATTCAATTAAATACACATGAATTATTCAGTAAAAGAATGTTAATGTGGAAAAGAATGCCAGCCTTTCTCGTAGCACAGATTTGGGGACGGTTAATTAATTATTTTTTACGACAATCCATCCCATCCTCTTTGCCTTAATGGCTTCTCACGAATTGTGTAAAAAAGTATAACGCATGAGACTATTTTAAGCTATTTTTACATTCATTATTATTTTTATTGAATTAGATACACCATTCAAGTTTACATTATGCTAGTAAATATACCTATTACTGAGATTAAGATATAAGGCATTGACAGTCTCGACCCTCATACCAATTTGTTCTGTGATACTGTGAAAAAAGTTTAGAGTCATCTGTTATTAACAAAGTAAATTAATCTTACTGTAATCAAGTACTTGAGGAAGTTGATGAACCAAAAACCATTCTAACCGAACCGAAAAATGATTTAATGTTTTCCATAAGGTAATTTATTAGCAATTTAATTTATTAGGTAGCGCCTAAGCGGATGGGAGGTATAGCCGCCAGAAAATAAAATTTGGGTAATTTAAAAAATATTGTTTGTGCTTGCTATCTGTTTGTGGTTTGCTATAGTTAACTGTTTATACTATATTTGCAATCTCCGTTTATTCAGTGTGCTAAGGCAATCATTATATTTCAATAAGGTATGTGAGAAAGAAGGATATTGACAAAAAAAATCTGCCCCGCTTTGCTGGTGCACATTATGGTGGCATTCATGAGCAGGGAGGAACAAAACTAACGCGAAAAATCAAGAAACAGTTTTAAAGCGTGGTGTATATCGTGTCAAAATTTGAGCTTAATCTGTGTCAAAATTTTAGAGGTTATTAAGAGTAAACTATCGAACTTAACATTTTTAAATATTTAAATGGTGGTGGTGTATTCAGTGTCATAATCATATAGTTCTGATGCAGAGAAACTAGGAGCCCTATGGCTTTTAATCATATTGCTCCTCTCTACTCTCTCCTATCTTCTAAGTTCCCTTGTCTCCCAAAGCTCATAGTACAATACAATTCCTACATACAAACAATACAGTACATAGACAATTCCCGTCCCGAAGGCTGACCTCTTTACGCAGTAAAAAGAACCTATAGATAAATATAAATCAAGAAAGAAGACTAATGATCAAGGTGACAAAACTAGATAACAATGAAAATTTGCATTAACGGCAAGTACAAATGATTTGGTTTGAGGGGTGGAAAGGGAGACATAATAAATCTTTCATGTCTACACTTGCTTATTCACCGAATTGTTATGGGGAAAGGAAACAACACTTTGTAACGACATATATAAACGTGTGAAGCTATCGAAAATAACAGAAAAATATAAAAGTTTGGTGTAAACAAGTCGCGTAGTAGCCATTCGCTTGGAATTGACTTATAAAGGGGGCAGTAAACGAAGCGAAGACCCCATGTTTGTTCGTGGGGTGAACGATCGTTTTACACGCATTCATTCAACGACTAAATTGCTTGAACATAACCATGCTACTGTGGTTCAAGTACTTTAAGAATACTAAATAAAATATAAAGTACCGTGTAAGTTAACTTTCTACTATTATGGCCAATTTGCTTATTTCAGGTTCTGATTTTCAATTTGCCATGGTAATGGTAAGCATTAATAATCTTGTGTTTGTATAACAACCTACCATTCATTTTATTGTTGTTGTTTACAGGCCCTGTTGGCCAAGTGGTTAGTGGTCGTGGTGGTCGTGGGTTCGATTCCACCTAAGACAAATATTGTGTGAATTTATCTATAATATGTATGTATTTAAAAATATATAAGTATGTTTATCAGCAGTCTGGTTACCATAGCACAGGCTATGCCTAGTTTGGAATCAGACGGTCGTGTGTGAGATGTGTGAAGTTATTATTATTATTGCCCTATCAACTAATTAACTACTTTATTTTCACCGTAACAATTTTTACAAGAATTTACACTAAGAATATAACTCCGGATAACCACAACAGACGCTCGCCAGCTTGAAGGGTTGATGGACAGTGTTGTTGTAAGAATTTGAAAGACCTCGAGGTTTTGGCTAATAGACTCGAAGAAATCGGATCGCGGACTTCATCAAATGGGACCGTTCAAGTTTAACATTTATACTCAATGTGCCTCTTGCCTTATAGTGACTATCGGTTCATATCCTTTAAATCATTGAGACATCATAAGTTCATGTTTTTTTTTGGTTCAAATGGTGATGATTTCTTGTAGAACTGTAGGGTCATCTCTCTCATCTCTCTCTCTGCCCTCGCTTCAGGAACTCAAGCAGGTTCATTTGATATAAACTGGCTTCTGAAATTAAGAATTCATCATAAAACGATCTACTTTTCTAGAATGCAGTTTTCTAGAAAAGTAGGAGGCTTTCAACACGTCATTGGTTCTGTTCAAAGCTTTTCATTAGATTTTCCATAACAACTGTTAAAAGTTTAGTTTTGTTAATTTCCTCATATTGTTGAAGAATAATTAAATATATTTTTCATAATCTTACTACGCGATTACTTTAGTACTGAGTTTTAAGTATCGTGATATAAAAACAATTACATAGGTATTGCAATTCAACGTTTTATTTACAGACTTATTATTTTATGAGTTTGGTGAGTCCATTAATATGTTTAGTATATTATTGCCGCATAATATTCGATTATTTCGCACCAAAGGTTGATCATGAGCGTGATGCTATGTTGATTTGTAATGGAATGTAATACGTGCGATTCGGCGTCCCTGTCTCATTAAACATGTACATTCTTACCGTTTGTACATTGTTAGATAGTTAGATATAAAACTATATTTACTAAAGAAGTTTTATCACTTTTATAAACTATACAAGTTGTTTCCAAATTTAAATTTGGTTTTGAAAAATATGATGTATTACTTCAATTACTATTTTCTAAGACAATGTTATTGGAAGTCGCCAAATTTGTATTAACAAAACTGTTATTTAAAAAGTTTTTAACCTGTCATTTACAACCATTTTTTACTGATAACAATGTAAGACATTTAGACTTTATATTAACAAGTATATGATTGTTTTTATAGCTTCTCATAACGTCGACTCGGCTAGACTAGCAAACAATAAACAAAGTAAATTATTCCTTTGTAAACCTAACAATAAATTACTATGTTTACCAACTAACTTTTAGACCCAGATTGACCTTTCGCTAGTAATAATACAATTTTAATGCTTAGGTATTTTCTCTGCAGTAAGAAATAAATTTTCCGACGACCTCGTACTATAAAATGTAAAATGATTCGTTTATTATTTCGTAAACAGAGTTTAGTAATTAGAAAACACAAACCAGAGCGGTATAATTATTCTTTTTTGGCCTGGGTATATGAAATGAGCTATATAAACTTCAAACAAACCCTATATCAACCCATCTGGCCAGCGTGGTATAGTAGGCCAAAATCTCCTTTCTAAGGAAAGGCCTATGTCCAGCAGTAGACTGTTATAGGCTGTTGATGAGGTGTATGAAACATAAATACAAAAAAAAGCATAATCAACCTGTCTCATTGCATTAGTGATGTAATTCCTAAAGAAAAATAGATGTGATTTCGATAATGCTTTTGATGTTCTTTTTTCAACATTTATATTTTGCATAAAAATATTTTGAAACAGTCATTAAAAAGAGGGAAAATAACCAAAAAGTTATATTTAGTTACATACATGGTTACAAGTATAAGGAAAACTCTTATTTCAAGAGATATCTAAGCCAGTTCCATTTACATTTATAACAAGCAAACCAATACAATTGATCTTTTGAAAAAATTACGGACAATAAATAGGTCGCGTATGACGCAATTACTATTTTGATTAATAAATAATACAACAATATACTTATGTTGTCTCCAATGTGTCGTAGAAAGATAGTTTACCCAAATATTATATACGCAAGATCTCACAAGATACTCATTAGGACTTCTTATTTATTTATTAATTTATTTATCAACTTTATGCACATAAGTACAATGGCGGACTTAATGCCATAGGCATTCTCTACCAGTCTACCTTAGGGTGGTGTGGAAATGAGTGTGGAGGTGCACTACCCTTTGGTTGAGAATTATAGAGTGGACATAAAAGAAGTAATGATAGCAATACTGAGCAAAAAGCAATGAAATAATATATAAACACCAACGCATACATACAAGAATACATACACTCATATTCATATATATTGTTTTATATATATACACATACATATATACCATAAGATATAAGGTATCATATTTGTGATAATTCCGCTACATTCCGGTCAAGAAGAGCCCGCACCTTCGCCCTAAACGAATTACGACTGGTCGCCATTCTGATATCCTGGGGCAGAGCATTCCATAGAAGTACAGATAGAAGTACAGACTTCTTAACGTATCTTGAATAGAAATGTCACTTAAAACTACCACACCATTAAATAATGTTATAATATTTAATACTCAAAACTTATTTATTTATCTTGATAATACTATCACATAATTTTTGGTTATATTTCGTCAACAAAACTACAGAGCGCTGTCAGAGCTACATGCAAACACTAGTAGTTCATAATTTAGCGTTATAAACACATCGTCTGGTGAACAGTACAACGTGTAAACATGTTTGCGTACCCGGTACCCGCTACTGTTGCTGCTGATATATTGGATACGTTACTCACATCGCACGCGTTCAGCCTCCGCCATAATAAATTTCGTGACAAACAATATGCCTGTGTCCTTTGTCTAGTACGTCCGCGGAAGGGGATCAATCGTTCCCTAACAAAGCCACCCGAACCTTTCTCTTTAGACGCTTCTGTTTTCTAACTCACAATACACAAACAAACGCCTAGGTCTATGATATACATATGCAAATGTATATTATACCCAAGGGTGTGTGTAGTTACGCTTTTATCACACAGCCAGCAATTGTTTAATGCTTCCATATAACTTAATAAGGCCGCTTTGTACATTAATTACTAAATTAATTTTAAGTAAATTATTTTAGTAACGTGACCTAAAGTATTAAAAACACTCTTAATATTTCATATTAATTACGATATCGTATTCGAAATCTGAAGAAAATGATGTCATGCCTACATAAAAGTAATTCATTATAATAATGTTCATGGATAACTAAGAATAATTGAAAAAGATTGTGAGATATGAACATTGCGCACAATAAGACTATGACCCGCCCAACATCGAAGTTGGTCTCAGTCTCAGTAAGGTCGTGTTTACACAATAACTATTATTATGTTGAGGGTTTGAATGATCTAAGTAATTGATTTGTATCTAATAAACATTCAATAAGATTATTTATCAAATATTATATATGTACATTAATTTTATAAATATTTTTGAGATGGCATATAAATTTAGTTATATTCTTACGAATTTACTTACGTACTAAAACTTTTTGGCTATCGTAAAACGTATTGGTACAGATATTTTTGTCCTAAGACTGCGTGTTTGCATTCCACATTTTAATCAAATCTTGAATAAACTTAATATTTGTCACAATCTGATAATCTACATACGTTAAAATACTCGTATGCAAAATCAACACAGGGTTGTATGAGCTTCTCCTCTACTTCTTGTCGCCCATGTTTTTTAATTTTCCGTAAGAGTTTCATTGTTAAAAAGTAAACTGATCTTCTAGAGAAACTTTTTTTTCGACTTTTAGACTTCATACGTAACGAACTGTCCCTTGATTGACTATCGTTGGCTTAGCTTATTTAGTTATATTACTTTGATTACATTTCATATCCATATTATAAGACCATAGCGGCAGGCTTACGAATGCTCTCTTAATAACAAAACTACAGGCGCGATAAGCTACATGTTGGCAATAATTCTTCGTTCACTTTGATAAAACTATGTCGGCACACCTTCGCGGCTTGTTCTATGACTCACATTGCTGATCGCAATGCCTCGTTGGCTTGACTTATGAAATTACCAAGGGTCAACATTATAGCCAAGCTCATCGAGGAAGTTAACCACGATCTGTTACAATTTCACATTCAACAGATTTTTGATTTGATGGATTCAGAATGATCATATATTTTATCTGAAGTCAAATAATATTGAATAATATTTTGACACACAAAGCCATCTAGTTTCGAACTAAACAGAGCTTGTACTATGAAAGCTAGATTGACTGATAGAATACTAATATACCTACTTTTTTTGTAAAATTTTTTTGGAGTTTGGGTGTTTCATATGTATGTAACATATGAAACACCCAAACTCCAAAAATTTTTTTTGCAGATCATACTTTTTACATTTTGTCTTAAATAACTCTATATCTTAATAAAATAAATTGAATAACTAACTTTTAAAAGATGAGATCTTTAATAAGCTACGCGTACGCCTTCAATACGCCTAATCATGATGAATTCTAATAAATTGATTTGAAATTTGAATGGAACGGGAAGTATACCCTCCCAAATAAAAAAGAATTATCTAAATTGGCTCATAAATGACATAGTTTTTGGGTAAAAAACATTAATAACTCATATTATAAATTTAAAAGTGAGTTTGTTTGTTACGCTTGCACGCCTAAACCTCTAAACCGACTTTCAATATTCACCAATGGAAAGCTACATTTCCAGCAAGTAACGTAGGCTACTTTTTACCGCACTAACCGACGTACAAAAATAAAATACAACCAAATTGAGTAGTCCCTTTTTTCTAAAGTTTATTAAAAACAGTACTAAAGCTGTAGATGTATCTCATTAGTAAAGCAACAGCATTCTCCAAAACTAAGTTATCACACTTGACAGACTTGCGTAGGGTGTACTCGTATAATAGATGCAGACAGAATTAGGCTTAGGTCCTTGGCGGCCCAAGGTCGTCCAAAATTTCGTAGGAAACGAATATTTTAACAGTGAATAAATACAAATATAGAAGTTTTATTTCAAATGAAGTAATTAAAAATATAGACAGACTTTGAGCAAAGTATTTATTTTTGATTGTTTATTCTATGTTTCATATTAGTCTTCTTTGTTTATTAATAACTATTTAATTCTGGATATTACAGAAGGCGTATCAATAGTTTTCTTATTAAAAGCAATTAATCTAACAAAAGTCGGTCAGAGATCTTTAAAACCAGCAATATACGAGTATAACACGTAAATTGAAGTAATTACACGAAGTAATTATAGTCAGACACGTTAATTGTATAAAATAAATAAAACATACTTTACGTTACGTAAAAAAGTGCATTTTGTCAATCTCTTTATGGAGATTGAAACAATTAGTTTATTCATCGACTTTTTACGGCTTTCAATATGTTTCTTTCGGTTGGTATATTTCTGTCAGTATATTACCATAACGGCATTTCAAATGCACGCATAGATTGCAAGATATCCATCGCAGCTATTGATATATTACCAAGGCGAAGGGAATTTCAAAGGTCAAACGTTGGTTAAAATATTCATATGATAAATATTGCCTATCAATATAAACAATTGCTTTTGTACGTATATGTGCCTATAGGTATTGTTTTTTAACTTATTATTATTTCGTACTCAAACTTGTTAATGGTTTTTAACAAATTATTATACAGTTAACATACATATATATGTGATTGTACGGTAGTATATAACACGACGGATTCGTATCGATTCTTAAAATAAACTCCTATTTTTTTGCAATAAAATGGTTTTCCAACGAATAATAGATAGATAATGAAACTTTAATATTCAAAAGGTTTTTTATTGTTATTCATTTATTTTCATTATTCTACGAAATAATTTTCTTGAAAACAACAGTTGGAGAGTTTCACCTTTTTAAACTCGAAGTAACTATTTACATCACCTCTCTATTTAAAATAGGGTCCCGACACTAACCTCCTATTTGCGAAACCATTTTTTACCCAGCAAAATATTGTCTATAATAAATCAGCATTCAATTTGGTAAAGTAGAGTTAAACAACATTTGGAAAACAAACAGCAATCGCCCGAAAGGAAAGTGATAATTGGATCATTTTTCATCTACCCACAATTTGAATATTATCACATCAGGTAGGCGGGCGTCAGTCAGGTGCAGTCAGATCACGTCAAAGTAGTAAAATAATAAAACTTTATCCTCCACGTCAACGTTTTGAATAAAATGCAAAACGTGTCTGGGTTGCAGCCAAAACGGATCGGCGTGCCACGAGCGAGGCTCTGTCTCATCTGGAAAATTGTGCTTGCCCAACGAAATTATTATTTATTACCGACAAGTTGCCTGTGCTTGCAAGCAGCGCTGATTATTACACGGAAATCAACTTAACTTGTGATTTAGAACGGACAACATATGAGTTTTAGCGACTCATGGTTATTAAAGTTAGAGGTACTTAATCGATTGCTTTATATTCAAACAGTAATATACTAGTACAATTCAATACTTAAATTAAAAAATTATCACAATATTAAGTAACACAAGTAGATTAAAAAATAGTTATTAGAATGCGTTTTCTCCTTCAGCGTGTAGGGTTATATAATTATTTCATTTCTGAAACCTGCTTGACGGGGCGTTAAAAACTGAAATTGGAAAGACCTTTGGTATTTCAGTGTGTGGTGTAAGACTGTTATCCAACCATAAGTCACATCATATCATTTCAACAGCCTTTAATAGTGCACTTCTGGACTTAAGCCTCTCGTTAGATAGGAGGCTTTGGCCTACTATAAGTACCAAGCTGGCCAGACGGGTCGGTCTATCAATCTATATAAATATAAAAACTAAATATAAATTGTTAATAAGTAAATCTTGAATATTATTTGGGATTTTATTATATAATCGGACATTGACCTCAAAAAGACTTGTTTATCTTTTGGAGCCTAGAGGACTACATGTTTATTTTTATTTCTGGTATTTATAGAATGTACATCACTTCTTTTCAAAAAGCTCTTTGTTTTATGAAACTAGGATAGGAACTAAGTCAAGTTAATTACCTATACAATTGCAAACAATTGATTTTTATTAGTTCCTTACCATTACATATGGCACCAACAGCGCTTATAATACTGTTTTTTACTTACCTTTGCATATAGTTAACAATTGAGCAAACTTGTTAAAATAATATTTGTACGAATTGGCTCCAATCGTAAAGTGCCTATTCAGAAGCGTACTGCGTCAGTGTTCGTCCTCGAGAGCTTGTTTACTTATCATAATATTGTGTATGCGGACCGCAAATTCACTCGTATCCTTGCGGTTTATTGAATCCAAAACATTCGCTACAAATGCATCTAATTCCGACGGGAAACAGCATTTTTACAAACTTTCAATCCAAACAAATAGGAAGTTTTAGTTGAACAAATATTTGTATTATTTACTTCCATTTGTATCAGTTTCGCTTAGTAAGTTCTTTATTGGTTTTAGTCGGCAGACCATTTCTGTGGCCAGCCCTTGTTCGCCCGAACTTGGAATATAAATTTGGACACGAGCCTGCTGGTTGTTTCGCTGACAATAGGCACGGTTGCCAACATAAATTATCGGACAACATTCGTCTCTAGTTTATCGAGAACGATCGCCAAATATTTACATACCTCCCTGGGTACACCTACCTTACTTGCCTCCTAGCGAAATAGCTTTCTCTTTGAATTATTTAAGCAATAACAATATTCACTTTTATAGGGAGGGTTCCCGAACTTTTATTGGAGGCTTAGTAATAGGATTGAATAAATTTTTCCTCTTAAGCAACGAAGAAATGATACATTGTCCCGCTTACCTACTACTCTAAGGCTTAAAGCCTTTATAACACGACTCAGGAAAATCTGAAAAGAAGCTTACACATCATGTACTGAATAGAAACTCGTAAAACATTCTCCAAGATCCTAATTTACGTCGTATAATACCCACACACCTGACAAAAATGTACTAACATTAAATGGTCGATATATGTTAGATAAAAGTATTATATTTTACATCAACAGTAAGGTGAATATATATGTATACATTTAATATTTTTGGTTAAAATTGTTTATGTGGAATTCTGAAATCGCAAATGTTGCTTGGCATGAAAACATTCATACCTCATTAGCAATCAATTGTTAGGTAATCTTAGAAAGCGGAAACTAATAAATCTGTATGCATTTATTCAGCTTCCGTAACATTTGGAGGTTGTAATATAATCAATTTTTAACATGCAATAAAAATTATTACAATAGTAAATTTTACTGCGATAAATGTCAGAGATATTATAAATATTATTAATTCTTGACACATCTCATACACGGCCGTCTGATTGCTAGGCACAGCCTGCGCTATGATTACCACAGTACGTATACTCGTATACATGAATACTCGTACATTATATATTTCTAAATACATACATATTATAAATAATACCCAATCACGGTACAACTGATCGTGCTCATTACACAATGTTTGTCCTGGGCGGTAATTGAACCCATTACGGGAATTGAGCCAGAGGGCTCAGCACTCAGGATCGCTAAACGCTGGACTAACTTTTTAGTATCTACTAATATTTTTTATTGGCTATTTTAGTTATTTTTTATAAATTTGGAAGCTTCGAGAAAAGACCTTTATTAATTTTTTCCTGTATTGAACTCTCCTTTTCCCGGCCTATTTAAGAGTGCTAGTACCTATAACTTTTTCATTGCAAATAATGTTTCATCTCGTTACATACATATAGTTGGATTGTGTGGAGGGCTGTGCGAGTGTACACATCCGTGTATGGGTGTACGCCTCATTAAATTTTGTTTGAATAGAGGGATGAACAGACCGGCTGCCTACTTGGTCAGATACAGGCAGTACAGACAGCAAAGGAAATTATTTCCATAATTTATTTTAATTATAACTACAAGCGATATGATCACGCAACTAAATTTAGGTTTTATCTTACTAAGAACATAGACACACTACGACAATTTTTTAAAAAAATCTTACAGTCTTGCACTTTGCATTTCTTACAGCTATGCCTCTGTAGTCTGAATTACTCTTCCTGTGAGTTAGTAACATGGTAGTGCCTTCATTGTTAAAACCCTAGAATGTATTCATTAAGACATAAAAATTGCTTAAATATACCAGCGCTAACGTCCGGAGTTATATGAAGAAACAGTTTCACACACATAAAAATATAATTTAAGTAAAAACGTAACATAGTAACGTCATTTGGGTTCAATATAATTTTTTGACTATTACAGAGTATTTTTAGGGTTCCGTACCTCAAAAGGTAAAAAAGGAACCCTTATAAGATCACTTTCTTGTCCGTCTGTCCGTGTATCACCATCGATTTTCTGAGGTCTATGGTAACTATTAGGTATAAAAATCAAAGTCCTGAGTCAACACGATAAAAAGATATGGGCAAATTTCGATTTTCGCGAAAACTTGTAAGTACCAAAATTTGACTGTTGACCTAGAATCACGAAATTTGGCAAAAAGAAACGTCTTACAGCACAAATAAAGGAATAATTCCAAAAAATGAAAAAAAAGTTGATAATTAAGATAAATTTTAGTACTTACAAATATTCGCGAAAATCTACGTAAAATCTGGGTAGGTACGGAACCCTTGGCGCACGAGTTCTACTCGTACCTGACCGGTTTTTTTTTTTTTAATCTCTACATATTTTTGCAATTTTTTTTCAGAAGGAAATTTATCTTTTTTTATATAAAATACAACTTTAGTGACAAGGACCTGTCAACAATGCGAAAATAAAAAGATCTAGGAAACTGTCTGAATAAAAACACCAGACTTCCGTAAAACCGTAATGTGGTCGTTTGTTACCAAATGATGCAACAACAATATTAATATAGTTTTGTAGTTAGCTGTGTCTTTGATAATTTATCCATTATTATTGTTATTATTATTATTTTATAATGCACTAGTAGATCATAGATCTGATGCGTGCACATCACACTTGTGTTCGTTTTGTTCTTTTTAAATGTTCGTCTAGTTTGTTTTTATATGTTTACTGATCCAGCACACACACACTTTCCGGTAAACTATTCCAAATGGTCACCACGAGATTTAGTAGAAAGTGTCTTCTAGGGTTGCTAACAGACGGAGACCTGGTAAGCGTCAATGGGTGTTCTCTCGATTGATTTGAATTCATAGTGTAGAGGTTGCTGTTGTCTTTCACATTCTAGTGCCCAGTTAATATTTTAAATGTTTCAATCGGATCTTCCCGTTGCCTGCGTTGTTCCATTGTTGTTAAGTTTAGTTCGGTAAGGCGTTCCTCATATGAGATGTTTTTTAACGATGTAACCATTTTTGTAGCCCTCCGTTGTACTTTTTCGAGCATTTCTATCTTTCTTGAATTATGGATTCAGTATTTGAAATGCATACTCCAAGAGTGGATGTTTTATAGATCTTTATAAACAAGTCTTTTGTTATGATTTCAAATAATTTTCTTACCACATACAGCATAGAATTAGCCCTCTTCACTATATTTGTTATATGTACATCCTACTTGAGGTTATGTGTGATGGTTACCCCTAGATCTCTTTGGGAACTTAAGGGTTGCAGTTTCATCGAACCAATGTTGTATTTCAACTTCGAGTAGTTGTTGCCTATGTGTACAACGGTACACTTCGTTGCATTTAGTGGGATGAGTCAGTTTTGTGTTCACTGTACAATACCATCTACGTTCTGTTGTATAACATTATGACTAATGAGGGGGTTTCCCATTATTTTGGTATCATCAGCAAACAGATAAGTCTGATCTAATAGCACCTCTAAGGTCAGTAATGCAGTTACCATACATTGTTAAATCAAAGTCAAATGCAGTGCAGTGCTGTTGTCCTGCGTAGTTTGCTCCCTTAGTCGGCTCTTACGATACCCACGGGATGAATAGGGATGGTGACATTCCGTATTCTTAATCCGTCACCACACGGTTGTATATAAGTCGTGCTTTAATGATGTTTGATGATTCTTTGATGGTGATGACTAGAAATTTCGAGACAAGTAAAATAAAATTCTTAGGTGCTCTTGATTTTTACCGAACATTTTCTTAGCAGAAGAAAGAACAGAGATGTGTTAAGAGAATGAAACAGATAGGCGAAAATAGTTACGATACGGGCAATGCCTTGTGTGGCTATGACACTAAACTCAGTATTTAATAGTACCATGAATATACATTACTATTTAAATTAAAAACGGTTATAAACTTCTACTTAAAGTGTGCAGTTGTGTGCCAAGTCTGAGTAATTTTGTATTATATAAAGATACTGACAGGGATAATGACAGCTTTAGTTTTTTGTCAACATCCTATTCTCTTTAAACTGTGCAATGTATAAAGAAATTTTGTTACTTTATACCATATAACCTTGTCCACTTACTGACCACTAATGCCGGAAACAGAGTTCCATCCGTTACATCGCGACAATGGACAATAGAAAAAACAGACTCGAATTAAGCTGGTTGTAATATGTCTGTTACTCACTTTTGTTTATAAATGTACTCGACAATGAGTTTAGTGAATACTTTAGATTTAAATTTATTTATTTTAAAGTAACCTCACTCCAAAACCAAATTTTGCTTAAGTTAAGACTTGTCTTAAATAAAACTTACATAATTTATAATAATTTGAGGAATATAGAATTATTTCGTATGTAAGTATATGTACAGTTAATACTGTTTTTTGCTTGTTTTTGTTGCAAATTCTGTTTTTTTTTTGAAAATGATGCCATGAGAAACTTCTTGAATATAATGAATTTACATACATACAGAAATAATCTGCTTTTTTTCTACGTAACCCGTCTCATAGATAATTTATATGCTATCTCTACCGAGTGTAGGAGCATCGGTTGAATAGTTCCAGACGGGAGGGAGCCACAAACATCACTGCTCCATCACCGCGCCATCTCGAGAACAAACACTAGCATAACGTACCCCATTCATATACGCACACACTCACACACTGTTTCTATAATACACAAACCCACACAGGTATACAACACGCCCCTGCTATCCCATAGTAAACCTTCAATGTCGTCACAAAAGAGGGAGGCTCTTTCCGCGGCTAAAGACCTGTCTTATGATCGAGTATATAATAGATGTTATTCAAGTCTCTTAATATAGAAATATTATAATATACCTTTCAATTTATTCGTTTTATAAGTAACTAACGGCTCCGCAAGCCTCTCTGAAGTCTCAAGTATTGAACTATTTTGATGGCGCCAGAATTTGGACCATAATTCATTTTAGAGTTATTTACCTGCCCAGTATTACTTGAAGTTTTGCTTTACCCCTCATGACAGGTTAAAACATTTATACAATGGAGGTGTGATGTTCGATCCTTTGCCGTATTCATGTATTTTTTAATTGTAACACTTTCTCCATATCTCTTTAGTAAATAAAATCACTGTTGTAGATTTTATTACACATAGAACAAGTCACTAAATCTACAACTACCTACTAACATCACTATCGGATATCCTATCCCTTCATATCCCAGCAATCGTCCTTTAAGAGGATGAAAAGGAGGGTTTAAGTTTGTATGGGAAATCAATAACTGCTAAACTGATTTAGATGAAATTTTGTAAAGAGATAGTTTGATTCATGAAGGAGGACATAAGCTTTTTACCGCGATAACCAACATACACGCCGGCGGAGCCGCGGGCAAAAGCTAGTAAATAATAAAATTATAATGATAATCAATAAATAAAATATATATTTTTTATTTAGATACAACTATTTATATTGAGCTTTAAAGAAAGTGAAGCATTTAGAAGAACTCGATTTTAGCAAACGAATGTATCAAAAACAGAACAAATAATTATTCCTTTTACTGTGGTATCAACTTAAAACTCAATACAATATTGTACCGTTTGACTAAGCAGAATTCACCTCGAGGTCCTTTGCCTGCAGCCATTACATAATAGTAGTCTCCATAAATTCTCTTACACATTGCAATGCTCTCAGTCCCTACAATCGGAACTCACTAAGCATTCAAATGGTTTCAATACGTTCCGATATGCAGGACTGTCTGCTCCATGGTAGGCACAATGGATGCCAATCTGCTCGGGAATTTGGCTTAGACGCATCCTGCCACATACGCGTAAACCTATAATTGCGTCTGCTAGACATGTCACGTTGAGTGTGGTATTGCCTTAATTACACGTGCGCTAAATGGTAAAGCGATATCTTAATTACGTTTTCATTATACTAGTTTTGTTTTCTTTTACGAACTGTATACAAATGGATTATTAATTATTACATATTGTGTAGCAAACACATTTGATAATATTTTACACTAAAATCGAACCCTGACTACATACAATCGTTAATATATTTTACAATATTTCATAACCGACTTCAGATTAGATATTATTTTTTTGGTTATGTAACAATGAAGAGAGTATTCCTTTCTAGACATTTATTATTTTAGATAATATTGATTTTTAAAAGCCCTTATTAAATGGCAGAATTACTATTGAAGTAGTGATAAAATTTGACTAACAGCGAACTTATATTACAGTTATGCTAGATGTCGCAAAACACGTGTGGAAACATGGCATAGTTAGCCCTATGGATATATACAGGTTATCTTTATTAATTGCTTGAAATTTCTAACCTGATTACACTAATTTACGGTTACCCCAGGCCTTTTCCAATTGAACGATCACGAAGTCTTGTATCAAGAAATAAACACCTAAAGCGTCTTAGAAATCTCTGACTAATGTTAGCGACCTTAAGATTAGTCCCTCGAACTGCGCCTTCAAATGCCACAGCCCCACAAAGGATGCCAATCGTGAATTGCCAACCACAATCATTGGGAACATCGTAAATTATACAGCTTTATAAACAAAGGAAACTGAAACGTCGGTCTCGAACAAGTGACAGGTTAAGATTTAAGCATGTCGTCGATCGTCGTCTCATTTCGATTTATTTTAAGTCAAATATTTATTTATTACATTACGCGATTTATGAAGATATTTTTGTAACTGCAATAGACTATCCCAAATATACATCTCTCAATTAATCGTAAGTAAAGCTAAAAGTATTTTTTTTCAAAGGTTTTAACAATCAAAAACCAAACAATGGTCTAAATATCATTGGAAAAAGTTTACACTTTTATAACGATCGTCGATCGACGTTCAGATTATTCTATAATAGTAACTTGTTTACTGTGTGCGTAAAATAACGAATGTGTAAATGAATTAAGTTTGGTTATACGGTATCGAATAAAATTAAAATCTTATAATTGCAATATAGTCCAGTAATTATGGAATCAATGATCAATCAGCTAAATATGTTTATATTAAAATCTGTATTGGTTTGGCATAATGGAATTGGTGGACCGCTGAAATGAGAAGAGCGACCGCGCGCCACTCGCCACCGGCTTTGTGCACATCGAGTGATTATATTGGCCGACAATGCGTTGTGGTACACAGGTTGATTTCGTATTCATTCGAATGGAAATTAACATAACAAATGTAGCAGACTGTCAATTAATCATACCAAACATTTATAAAATGGTCTCCGCTGTTTACTACTGATATAACATTATCTTATATGTGAACTATAGAGAGTGTGAGTTATCCATTAATTTTAGTCCTTTATTGAGCCGGATATTATATAATAACAGAAGAATCTTCAGATCAGAGCAGTTATAGTAAAAAAATTAACTTAAAGGAGGGATTATAGTAAGTTTTGAGGATGAACGAGAGTACATATTATATTAGAGATATATATAATATTATGCAAAACATAAGATTGAACTCATAAACATACTTGTGTGTTGTTGCCACAGATAACTTCTAGTAGAATGCCTCTGAATGTCCTCTTTATGCCTACTATAAGCCTTTACGGAATCTCGATTCTTTACATTTCTCAAAACCATAACAATTTTGAGATCTCTTAAACTTATGATTCCTTTATACTCAATAAAAACAAAAGTTCAATAACTGTTTTCATTTGTTACAGGTTCTAATCGAGAATGCGGTTGTCTTACGAAACCGACCTCAGTCTGCAACATCAAGCCTGGAACTAATATCTGTTCTTAGTACTAAGTGTTGATCGTCATGGACCGAAGACTAATTGCCGTTTTGGCGGTCACGCTCAACTTCTGTTAGTATCTATGTTGGCTAGTCAAAGCTTCCTATCTGTTAAGAAGGCATCTCTGTTATTGTAGTGGTAAAAATAATATTTAGTAAAAAATAGATTTACATTAACATTTTGTATTAATAGTTAAAATAATTTCAACTGATAAACTTAGAAAAGGCAGGCTTTATGGCATTTGTTTCGAAATAAATGATAAAAATGATAGATTTAGACAGTTCCTGGGCCGTCGAGTCATTATTATACATTATGAACAAACTATCCGCGTCAAGCTACGACTTCTTACTTCTTCTTAGAACATTTCTGAAAATAAATCTAAAAACATTTCGACTTTCAAAGTTATTCGTAAATTTAAAGCATAGGTACTTTGAAAGTATTTTAAGTTAAGTACTAAGTTTTTGCAGTAAGTCTAAGACAATATAGTTACGGTGGCTGACTTTTCTCAAATGTGTCTGTCAAATTCTTTTCTTTGGTGCAAGATAGGTATCTATACTTTAACTAACTTTAGTCGTTCCTTTAAAGAAAAAATTAACAACCCTATTTATTAACTTAACATCCTAAACCAAATAAGCTAAGCTCTATCTCCCCAGATAATAATAAAAGTCAAGAACTTTACATCGAGGTAGACTTTGATTATTGTATTGTATGGAATACATGCTTAAAGCATTAATTCAGGCTTGATGTAATTCGTTTAGAAAATTGTCTAGAAAATAATAGTATACAATTACGTAGTTCGTAAATCGGACGAACCAGTAATATACTGGTTCGTACAACTTTTAAAATTTTCCCTTTTAGAGAGAAAGTAACAAAACTCAAAACTTTCCAACAAATACAAGTGACATTCCTTTCTCTGAAATGAAAACCAGTGTGACTCATGAATCCAGCCCAATAATAATCCTTATTTTACACTGGATTTATGAGCCTCTTTTAACAAATAACTTCTATAGCAACGAAAGGAATATTATAGAGAAAACTATTGCAATATAGAAATCAATCGTCTAAATTCCTCGGACTGCTACAGAAGTTAATCTATCGTAGTAAATTTGCTCGAATATTATACACACAGATTTTCTATGAAGAGGAATTCCAATAAATTCATATTACTCTCTTAAATATAATTGAAAAAGTTTGAATTGAACGTACAGAATGCGTAAATAAAACAAACATGACAATAAGAAAAACTCATGAATAAGGAGCAAGTAAAAAGCTCGGTAACGAATAATGTGTGAACATGTTAGAGGACAAAAAATACAAAAAGGTCGGTCCAAAGTAATTGAAAATATATAGATAGATTGGAATAGAAGAGGGCGAGAGAGGGCTCTGATCCGTATCTAAGGTGGACTATCTCAGCCCACTTGCTGGCAAATGGCGCGGAAGACACAATCCTGGAATTTGTTTCTTACTTTCTAATGCGAGAAGCGTAAAGGAAGTTTTATAGTCATTGTTACGGAAACTGCCATCTAGTTAGTTTATTTTATGGATAATACTACAGATTCGCTTAAGAATAAATTACTTTTATAGCACAACCAATATCCATAGATTCAAAAGCGATAGATTTACTTTTCAACCCAATAGAGCACTCTTTTCTATCGGAGGCGATCTTTACCGTTATGCAGCTACCCCTCACAATTTAATTTGTCGTTAGTGACACATTACCGTTAAAACAATGTTCAGCTGAAACCTTTTTGTAGAAATTGATTCTATGTTGAGGAAAAGCCTCTCGATTCCAATAGTCTTTGTTTTAAAGGACGTTATAAACACGAGCTTTTCTCTCGCCTCTTACTTAGCCTCCTTTATCTTAATCAGACATGAATACATAGCATTCGAAAAACGAATCTGTAGCTTTGTTTTGTTAAAAGATTAGAACGTATTAGGTATTCACGTCGAGAAGAAGTACGTAATCTTTTGATTGATGATTTTTGCACATCAGTTTTATTTAAATAAGATGTTCTTCGATATGTAGTATGTCTGTTGTGTGTGATCAGTTTTTACTAAATTTATATTTTCAAAAATGATCGTCTAGATCTTATGTTCAATTAAATAACTTAAAATTGAGTCAGTTTTTTGATGTTTCGGTACATTGCCTATCCGACCACGGTGATCAGAAAACCGGAGAGTGAGTAAAGTAAACGCAGCCTGCGGTAACTCTACTCACACACCTCACCTGCGGTCCGCAGGAGCAATCTTCTATAATTCTGTGGGGCACTCAACGGGTTGCAACTCGTGTCTCTTGATATATACATACTAAATATAGTTATTACAAATAAATGTAACGGTAAGCTAAATCCATATCCATGCAACTCACAATATTCATCAGCACATCCTCATTTATTTTCATATCGACAACTTTCTGTTAACAAGTCATTAGACTAACTTTAGCCATATCTCGCAGATGACTTTGTTTGTGAACACCCTCTTTTTAAGGCATATGAAGGTACTCTCACAGTACATTTAGGAGTCAATGACATTGAAGTAACACTGTTACAGGCATTTCGTCTTTATCGCTGCATTTGAAGAAATAAATATACATATATTTTTAGGGAGTTGTTGAACATCAATGAACGAAAGCTGAATACACCCATTAATGTGTAAATATAATGCGCACATGTTATTATAAAGATTAAAAATATATATATCCTTTCCTTTTTTCAGTTTCCATTGTTTTAGCTAATGGACCAGTATATGGTGGAATTGAAAGCCCAGAAAATCCAGCTCCTGCACCTGCACCAGCGGGCAATTTCCTTACGCAAACAGTGTATGGATTTTTAGACTTTACGACAACTATTGGCAATACAGTCATGGTCTTTTCACCGCAGTCTGCACCACCACCAGGTAACTTCTCAACATGCATTACTTGATACTCAAAAGTTTCAATAGTGTTACAGTGTTTACAAAACGTACGTTAAAATACTTTTCTTATAAACTTGATAGTTACCAACTATCAACTTTATGAAATAACAAGAAAAACTACCGATTTTGTTATCTCCCGATTAATTACGTAAATTACGTTACGTTACGTTTTAATTACGTTTACTGATTAATTACGTTTTTTAGGAAACCTTAACTTACGTTACGTTAAGTTTTCTTAAAAAAAGTAAAAGAAAAAAGCTTATTACAAATTAATTTAACTACTCATGTACAAGTATACGACCATTAATATGTACCATACCATATTTTCAGAACCACCGAGCACTGAAAGATCTGTGCAGGAAAATATTATCGAAACGAAACCACCTCCCCCAACAGTAACCAGTGTAAAACCTGAGGCAATTAAACCGAGTAAAATATCTAGTAAAGACAAATCCAATAATCCCTCTACCGCAGCAGTAGTATCAAGTGCGGGGTCTGTAATGTCTTCACCACCGAAAAAGGATAACAAAGCTGTAAATGTACCAAAATCTGTAGTAAAGGAACAAAAACAAATCATCACAAAAGTAGAAGTCGTTGCTGGACCATCTAAAATTGTTGAAAGTAGCTCATCTAAACAAGTCCCTCCAAAAAATAACAAAACTTCACAGTCTAATAAAAACAAGAAGAATGATGGCATAAAATCAGTAACCAATATTGTAAGCAGTAAAGTTGAAGTAAAGCAAGGTCCTTCAGCGTCAGTAATAAGTTCGAAAGTTCAAGTGAAATCAAGCAATGGCGATGAGGAACCTGCAATTTTAATCACCAACAATAATATTGCAGAACCTGAATACGATTTTTTGTCACGACAACCTTCTGAATTCGTTGAAGAAACATTTAAAGTGATCAACATTCGCCCTTCAAAGGCCCCAGGACAGAAACCAAAACACGGTCATAAGAACAGACATCAACCTACTCCACCACCAGAAAGTGATGAAGATCATCCCATCGGTTTGGTCACAACACTAGGAGGCACTATTGTTAAAGATGGACTTACAACAGTCCATGAAACAAGTGTTATTGGAACATACATATCAGGAAAATACGCTCAAGTTCTAAACAGCAATTCTAAAGTGATACAGGCTCCTGGTGGACATAGGGGCAAGATATCACCTAGTGCGACACATAGGATACTCAAAACGGTAGCACCGTCTATTTCTAAAAATCACAGGCATAATTTGGAACCAACTCCATCCGCCTCTGACGATGATAGCAACTTCGGAAAAACGACCCGCAGACAAAATAATAACGGAGGCTCGTTCAAAAACCGTCACAGGTCCCAAAATAATAACAATAATAGTAACAATTCTGAAAGTGATAACCAACAAAACAGTCCCAGCCAGGGCAAGAAATTCAAAAATCGAAACGCTTCAAATTCACAAAGGGCTCAAAGGTAATTTTAATATAGATCTATATTAGATTGTTTTGGACTTCGTTCATTCATAGGTGTTGATTTATCTAAACATAATATGTCACGGTCCTACACTAATACAGATTTTTTATTAAAAAGCAATTAAACTTAAACAAATCTATCTTTAAGTCTAGTCATTATTAACATTCTAATTATAAATACAACTTTATTTTTTCTGCATGACATTACCTTAAACATTTACAATCATTACGAGGATCATATGGATCGTGAAAGAGCTAGAAAACTATTAACACTCTTATAGAACCATAAGAACTGCATTGACAATAACTTACTAATTCCATACCTGAAGGAAACTGAATAATATATTATAAAGTGCATCTAAAGTGATATTTTGTATTATTTGTTTCGAAACTGCATAATGGTCAATATTGCACACTGACATATAATTACACAGGCCAACAACAAAAATCCCAGAAACCAGTGTCTCGAAGGATTTTGATGCGCTGAATTTAAATCCAAACTATCTTAAAGTTCAAGTCTTCCGCTTTCAGCTTCAGCGTTTTTTGCACTTTTAGGTTAGAATATCTCAAAAATCTGACATGATAGAGTCTGCAACCGGGTTTGGATTCAGCGCACCAAAATTCTTCGGCCAGTAAACTATGGTTTCTGGAAAGAAACTTTTTCAAATTTTGTTGGCCTGTGTTAAATTACTATCAAATTTATCTGCAGTCAAATCCTTGTAAAACCGCCTGGTTTTTAACTAGTATGACCTTGTCATAATTTAGCCTAACAAAGAATAAGATTTTCAATCTTTTTCTAACTTTTTCCTTTCATTTTCTATTTCAAATTTCTGAAAAAAATATAGGTACATTGTAAAAACCGACTTTTCGTTTCGAGCTCATAGTTAAGAAGTTAATAAAAATTGAAGGTAGAGATTACTCTAGCTTCAATTTTTATTAACTTTCTTACAAATGTTTCTTATTTAAATATTATTTATCTAATTTATATTCCTAATATACATATATATATATATATTTAAATTCATTAATACTTTTCTTAGGTTCGAAAATCATTCAGTATCAGTCATAAATTTTCATTATGAACCTCATACACTTCTAAAAGCAACTCTTTGCATCAATATCAGAATCATACTATTGCCGACTATCATATAATATAACCATAGCATGAATTTATTTATTTCCAATATTTAAGTAACATTATAAAATAATTTCTTATTAATATCCTAATTTAAAACTGCGATCGTCGGCAATTGTATGTAATTTTATTTTCAGTACTCGATATGGACGACCCGCAAAATCGCTTCAACCAGCCACCATCTCTGTTTTCAGTGAAGCGTCTGCACCATCGTATTCAAACAGAAGGAAGAATAACCGCAACTCTGCACACAAGACGACTGTAACACCATCGAGTAACAATGACAGTCAGTCAAAACGTGGATTCAAGCCCCGAGTAAACCCAACGCCCGTGGAACATGTGACTCCAGCACCTTCCACCAGTGTGTATAAATTTAAGTTAAATCGTGCACCAGGCTCTGGACGTTGGCAATATAAAACTAGTCCTAAACCTAAAGTGACTATTCGTAAGCTTACTGGCGATGACGAACAGCAAACTACACCAAATCCTAATCCGCTTCTTGACGATACGCAATATACTGATATATCTCCACAAGCAAGGTCTGATAATGATTTAGAACTATCAGGTTCACAGAGTGGTCCTGGTACTCTTCTTGAAAGTGATGCCGATGACAACTCAATTGAAAAGCCACCTCCAGTAGAAACTTTGAAAGTAGAGATTTCAACCCCTGCTGATTTCCGAGACGTATATTATGAGATCGCTACTATTAGGACTCCTTACACTTTCCAGGTAATCGAATATCAACAGATTGTGTTCTATTTTTACTATTTACTACTACTATTTTTATTCAATTCGATAAATCTTGTTGAGAAGTAATCTAATATAATAATTACTTTATTTACAGGTCGGGCGTGTGAAGAATACTCGTATTGTAACTGTAACTTCAACTATAGAAAAACGTATAGAACCCACTCTTGTAGCTAATTCGCAAAATTCTCTCAACGAACCGTTGACAGAGAATATTTTAGCGACAGCAACACCTTATGAAAAAGACCATGCTCTCCTAGACTCGAGCATAGCTACATTACCTGCCATAACATTATCTTCAGATATGGAGACCCCGCCGCTGGAAACTGTAACTGAAACATTTAGCACAACTCAAAACTTGCTGAAAACCCATATATTACCGGTGGTCAGAGATTCCAATATAACCAGTAGCTTAACTTTCATCCAAACTTATCGAGTTACAAGATTTGTAACAGCAACGAAAACTTTACCACCAATGGACTTCTTCCAATTCATTCCCAGCAAAACATTAAAAGAATTTAATAGCCGTCTAGACGAGGCTGGCTCAGAGCTGCACCTAGAATTAGACTTTGGAGACAGCAACGAGGATGAAGATGGGGTTCCTCGACGTGTATTCCCTCCAGAACTTGATCTTGCTAATATTGGGTCAGATTTCGATCTTACCGAGGTAGACAAGTATAGACTTGCAGAGAATCACTTAAGACTAAAGAAAGCTCATGGACAAAATAAGGGTAACCATTTGTCGGAATCAGCAAATACACCAGCCGCTGCATTAACACCAGAACAAGCTCAACAACTAGCTCTCTTGAGGCTCCTAAATCCAGCTGCTGCTGCTCAAATCCCTGACGTTATCACTACCTCTAAACCAGTTATAAAATTCGAAACGATCTATGAATCGCATGTGATTCCCCTATACGACGGCAAGAGCACTACTTTCAGCACGATCTCTAGACCTGTGGCTACAATTACTAAAACTGAGTACGAAATTGGTACTAGCAGTCTCCCAGCGCTGCCCTTACAGACGCCTAACCCACTATTTCCTCAACAGTTTTCTCTTACCTCTACCCCTGTGGTCGTGAACACAGAAATTACAGCTACCGACAGTCAAGTCTTGAAGTTAACTTTTGGTGCTAAAACGGTTTATACTACACTCTTCAACACCAAAGTTGTGCCAACAGCAGTTACATCATACATAACATCTTCAGTGCCGGTACAACCGACCGGTCTTCCAAGTTTTCCAGGATACTACCCACCGCCATTCGCACCTTTCCCTTACGTAGGTTAATAAGAAAATATTATAATAAGATCAATAGATCAATAAAGTGAATAATATCTTACTGTGTTCACCGAGGTGATTCTGTGACTTGCATGAGAAACGACACTTTTAAGACTTGAATGCTTTGGTGTATGGCATGTGATAAACAATATTGCAACTCGGTGAACAGTAAACAGTGCTAAACTGGCAGAACGTTGAGATTTATAGTGTGTGTAAACATGAAAACTGTTCTTATAAAGGTCAATGTGCCCCGCCCTGCTGTGTTAAATATTAACCCTACGAGGTAAAGTTTCCCTACCTATAGACATGTAACGCAATTTACTCTATAATTAGTGATTGCTTTGTAAATATTATTTATAACTAGTACTGTTGTACATAATTATAAGTCGTTGTAAAACGTATAGTATAGCTGTAGATGTAGATAGCTTTCATGATTGTATTTTGTATTTTTGTACATTTATATCATATTAAAAGGGTTCTATACTATTAAATAAGTAACATTATATTCTGTTATTGCTTTATTTTCCTTCGCAAGTTGCCTTATATAATATACAAAATAAAATGTACTTACATTATGTACGTGCCTTTAATTTTGTGTATTTGTGAATGATTTCCATGTAGGTTTTTTTAGAAGTTGACTTCATCAAGAGTACTTAGCTATCATATGAAATGAAATAATCTCACACATCTTACAGCACACACATCACATCTTACACACAGCTGTCTGATCCCAAACTAGGCAGAGCCTGTACTATGGTAGTCTAAGTAAGTCTTTTCTAATTGTTTAGAGGATTTTCGAGTCGATGTATTCATACTTGTTAGCCCTATCCAAGTGGCTTCTCCAATCAGACTTGTAGTATTTATACTTACATTGGCTACATCGCTCTATCCCTACAATTCGTCTTCAGGTTTAGTTCGAGAGCAATGAGGTCCCGAACTGATTAGAATTGAATAGCTGTGCCTCTGTCTCATTCACGGTTATTTAATAAAATTAGTGATACTTCGCCATAGATTTTTTTTTAGTAGTAATTTTGGATTTACGGATGGTCTGTTCTTGACGTTGTTTCGTTCGTTTCGCTCACGTAAGGAAGATCGACTGGCGGCCTCAATGCGTTTAATTTCTGTATAATAATACGAACAAACTATTTATTAATGTTTATTTATTATAATTTTAAAAGAAATTACTTTTTGCTCATCTTCTCAATATAGAAATCTAAAAGGTCACTGCTTCGTATATCACTTGGTGTTATCAGAATACCGTGACAAATATAGAAAGCACGCAAAAGTATTTTTCTATATTTGTTAATTTGATTTTTACTTTAATTTATGTTGTAAATATCGTATAAATTTGATTGTTTCTTACTTTGTGTCTTTCATGCGTAAACTCACCAACAACCGACCGCCGCTATTTGCCAAATAATCAGCTTCTGCTGTCTTTAATACGTTATAAGTAAATAATAACAATAAATTCCATATTTAATAAACATGTCTAGTAGTAAGAGAGGAAGGCGAAATTAAATAAATCAATTCAGTGACACACTTACAATAAGAGGGTAGAATGTTGAACATGATTCACAACGTTCGATAATAACTTTGCGAAGAACAGAAGTTATTGAAGTCAAAATAGTATACATATTATTTAAAAGTATATTGTGAATAATTGAATAAACGAATAAAAGAAAGAATATTTATCACCGTAAAACATTTACACATAGTTTGTGGGTGCTAAATGTTTCTGGACTTGACTGTATTCATGTCACAACTAGGAGAGCGAAAATGATAGAGGGAGTATCGATAACAGGCCATTGTCTGGTTTGTCATCATATCAGGCCTTACACCTTTGTCACGAATCTATTTATGCCTTATCTACAATCACGTTGGCCTACATATAATTCCAATCGGACATGTCTTCCTTCTAAATAAAAAGAAGGACATTAGTATTAATGAAACAAATACTTTTAAGCGTTATTAAATTTAATGTTTTGTGAGTGTAGATTTAACAAAAACATGGTCGTGGTTGAATGACAACTGGTCATTCTTTCTGTATCTTTTTGTGTCCTTGGAATAATGAGAAGGTGACCTTGTTCCCTGCCTAGGTATTCTTTTAGAAACAGGTAGGTTTAGTACGCAAGGACCAATGCAGATCTTTGATCAGACCAAACCATAACGAAAAAAACGAGTAAGTATGTTGGTTATGGCGACTATTAAATCGCTTATTTTAGCCTAAACGGATTTAGTCAAGATTATTGTCTGTAAAAGAAAAACATATATAAATGTTTCACTAATGAATGAAAATATCTCTTGGGTATTACGAAAATAGGATCTTTACAAATCCTGTTTTCGCATTAAAAATATATTTAATTACTGTTCTGAAAGTTGTTGTTCAGAAAGCCAAATCTTATATAAAATTGTCGCAAAGATTAAAATAGATAAAACAATTATCACTTTAAACTCATATCAAACATTTATAATGTATTGACAATAATTCGTGTGATTTCCTTTAAACCAGACATTAAAAAAATACTGTAGGTTAGTAAATAAAAGAATACTGATAGTAGTCACCTCTTATTCTTTTTTTTATGTTAGAGGGGGCAGACGAGCAGACGGGTCACCTGATGGAAAGTGACCATCGCTGCCCATGAACGTCTGCAACTCAGGAGTCACAAACGCGTTGCCGGCCTTTTAGGAAGGAGTACGCTCTTTTATGAAAAAAGTTTTTTTATGAAAAAATAGTTATTAAGATTTATGTTTCCACTACAAATGTGCTATTTTCAATAACTCAAGACTGTTTGCGATTCACAAACAATCTAAACGCTTTGCGAAAAAAAAATCCGCCTGCAGTATTTCCGGAGTAATACGACATAACCTCCAAACCTTCAAGAAAAGGTCAAACCAAAGGTCGACAATGCACTCGTGACTTTAGTTGCAGGTGTCCACTGTGTTGCACTTACCATCAGGAGAGCCGTCTGCACGAAAACTAAGTTGCCTTTATGATGTGATGAATCGATGATTAGACAAAAACGCCACTATTGAAGTATTTTAATAACTATTATACGACGTATAAAAGACACGACGAAGGCATGACGTATGGACACAATAGCATTACGTCTTTTTCAACAGTAAGTGTTTATTTGCCACACACGCAGAGAAGAAATCGTCGAAATCGATCTAGCTACAGTTGTAGTCCAGTCCAGAGCTTCTAAAAGGAAAGAAAAATATGCCAGTATTTACTTTGTTGTTGGTTCAACCCATTTGATCAACGCAGGAGTGTTTGTAGGAGTAAATCTGTTTACAACCTACTGTAATTGTACAGTTCATTTAGATCTTATGTATTGATTTACCATAGACAGTATGAAACTTTGGTCTACATTTTGTTATTATTACATTAATAACGGAAACAAAGTATGAATATGAATATATATACACTCGTCTTGCAAACGAACCATCATCATAGAAATATATCTTTTCTATTACGATGTTGTGTGTTACTTCTAAGACATTAAGCACAATATTTCACATTCAAGTGAAAGAAGCAGAGGGAAATTCTTATAAGATACATGTATAGAGTAAGCTGTACTATTGTTGGCGCCCTATTAGTCATTGGCACTCTTAATTTTAAACAAAATATTAAGGCACAATGTGTTAAAAAATATTCAATTGATACAGAACTTTTTATGTTTTTGAAGCGTACACAAACCAACCTTTTTTTTTTTTTCGACTAACATTAGTTTTTATCTAGTCTACAAAGCCAATAACATAGGAGCGAATGTATTTAAATATATACATATTATCTTTAGTCCGTAATAAAATTATTGCAATTTTTTCACAGAAAAATATACTGATAGTTCAGGTTCTTTCGTTTTTGTTACGGGTTACCACCTCACCGGGCCAATACCGTATGGCGGTTTGTATCATCCGATACATCAGGAGCCACGCCTGTGCAGGTAATAGCGATTATAACAAACTCATATCGACAAAGATAAAAACTAAATTTTAACTACCTCCATGTTACTATATTCTAACAGCTAAAATTATTTTCAACTGGAACCCCTAAAATTATTTCTTAACATTTATTAGACATCTATCGAAACCAGATATAAATGTTTCTAAATAAACAATAACAGTTTGTTACGCATAGACATGTAAAAATAAAAATAAAGTTCAATTCCCGCCTTTTGTTGCATTGCCTTGACGCAATATGTTGGAACTAAATACCAATTTTCCACAATAAACATTTGCATTGATTTATACATCTGCATGAAGCGTAGAGTAATGTGCTCTTGGATGACTGTTTTCGTAACTATTTATTCGTACATATTTGCAAGTGCGAAATTACAAATTCTGATTTGTCTGTAACGATTGTAATATCTCTTTATTAATGGAAATATTTATTATTGTTACCGTCACTAATGTTTACACAACCGACAACTACATTGCTTACACAAGTTTTTTTTTGTTTATTCCTAAAATGGGTGTCCATGAAAATGGCAAATGGGATACTAGCTTTAAACAGTTATAAAAGGTACTTGTGTTTGGCATTCAATTTTAAAAAGAACTAAAAAATTATATATTTACATAAAAGTTTGTTTAGTTTCAATTTTCATATATTAGGTATCAGCTCCTATTCTCATTAAAGCGTATGGATATATGTTTTATGTAAATTTCATCCCTCGGAAACATATTTTTTTTGTGATAAAAACCTATGTGTTAATCCATGATGTCAGCTACCTCCATATCAAGTTATTTTAAATTTAGTTCAGCTGTTTGTGCGTGAAGAAGTAACAGACATGCAAACACACACATACACACCTCTTTAAATTAAATTAAATTAAATTGTTAATGATAAGAGAGATAACATCTGAAAAATTAAATGTCGTAACTTTTAACCAATATATTTTTTTAATTCTCTTCAAAATGGACCTAATGAGTGACTTCCAGTGTCTCTTGTGACACTTTTTTCTGCTAGCTAAATAGCTAGCTAACCTTCTTCTGTAGGCATGATTTACAGGATCAATTAATACATTATTTTTTGACGACCGAATGGCGTAGTGGTCTGTGTAACCACACACTGACTGCTATTCCAAAGGTCGCGGGTTCGATTCCCGCTCAAGTCAAACATTTGTGTGCATGAACATTTAATGTTTGATTTGGTCTGGGTGTTTCTATGTATAATAAGTATGTATTAACAAAAAAAAAAAGTATATATGTATTTCTATCAGTTATCTAGTACCCATAGCACAAGCTCTGCTTAGTTTGGGACTAGATGGCGTTGTGTGAATGTGGTACAATATTAATATACGAGTATATAATATTATTGGTGGTTTTACAATGTGAGTACTACGCCCTTCATCCTCTAGCCAAAAAACTTTCAATTATTCTTTATATATGTGGATGGTTTCAATGCAGTTGTAGGAGGTTAAAAGTCCTAAGGTAGTTCAACAGCTATGATGCAATTTTTTCCCGTCAACCCAAATCTCTGATCAGTAGCGGTCACGAAATGTGACCGAAACCCTCAGCATAATCTTCATCCTGCTTATATTTACATCGTGTTTTGGCAGCTTACTGAAATGTTTTTCTAGATTTTTACGTAATTAGAAAAATATCTGATACAATCTAATAAAATTCACTGTGACTAAAATATTTATTCATTCCAATTTTGGATGGCGTAGTGGTTTAAGCGGTCGCCACGCCGCTTTCTACTACGCCGAGTGTTGTGGGTTCAAACCCCACATGGGACGACACTTTGTGTGATCCACAAATTGTTGTTCTGAGTCTGGGTGTTCTTTGTGTCCGTTTCATGTATGTTTGTAAAGTCTCCCGCGACAGAGGATATAATCCTAATGCGAGAGTTGTCTTTTTTAAATAAAGAAAATAAAGAATTAAAAAAATATTTTTAAATATGTTTCCGGTCTATCTAGATGAAAAGTTGTACGAATGCAGCCGGTTTCAGTGCTCGCTGATTGAACAAGGTTAGATGAAATCGGCTTATCGTCCACCGATGCGATTGCGAGAGGGGTTGGGGAATAATTTCATTTGAGTATGCACTGGCCGCGGCCTGAGCCGCTACCCGTACTGTCATGCAAATTCACAATGTGCCTCTACATAAAGCACTCTTCTAGTATGCATAATAACTGAAAAAAGTTAGTCCTACAAGCAAAGGATCTGTGGAAATGAAATCGAAATGCAAATGCCTTGCATGCGTGATATGCAATCTGTATTGTTGTTAGATTGATTTTAAAACTTATTAAGATAGTTGGAAAAATTATCATGTCGTATTAGAAAAAGTAGTGTCAGTTCATGCAAAAAATGTGAAACACAATAGTCTAGCATACTTAAATTCGTTAAACTGGTAATAAATGTAAAAAAAACAGTGACTGACTACTAATAAAATCATGCTAATATCAAATTCGCTTTGACCACGGGCACACTGTCTCTAACAAGCTGTAATATTTGTTTCACATTCAAATTTTAAAAATTTCAAAAGTTACAATTCTCAGTTTTCTATGTCATATTTGCACATGCTCTTTTGTGAGAATGTAGATAAAGTAGCGTAATTATAAGCGTAGCTCAAGTGATCTATGTCCAGTTATAAAACAAGATTATTGACTAATTTTAATATTTTTTTGTAACTGGACAGAGATCACAGAAAAGGATAATGAGGCAAATGACCACTATCAATTATACATACATACTTCCATATACTCACGTTTTTTATCCCTAATTGGTATACAGAGATGCACTCATTTTGCCGACGATTACGGTCGGGCTCATTAGACAATATGTGTCCTGGATGAGAATTAAACCTACGACCTCTGGCTAAGCACTCAGGATCGCTAACCACTTAACCTACCGGCCCGTTTCATCTTTATTCAATCAATCTTATAAATTTCTCAATAAAGACAAAACTATACCGAACTATTTCACAAGAAGAAAAAACATAAATGAAAATTGATACCATGGCGCAAGCATTTCCTTGAGAATTGTTTTATGAAAATCCGGAGCAGAAAGAGCGATAACGTGTCTATTAAAATCAAGAAGTAAATTGACATTAATACAGGTATAATAACAAAGATTAAACATTGATAAGATATATTATTCCAAGTACACGATAATTTCCTGGCAGAAACAAAGCGTACTGACCACCAATGTATAGTCATTATACAGTGATACTACAATTAACAAAAAAAAAACCTTAAAGGAAAACATGTTCAGTCTTACGATTTTAACATTGGTTTTGACTACGAGTCTCATATCATGTAAGTAAGTACTACTCGTATTTCAAATTAGCATAACTATTATTTACTAGTTACAGAATCTTATAATTGTAATAAGTTATTACGAAGTGTGAAATTCGCCAAATAATATACAGTTGTACAATTTTTGATACTTAATTCAAATTAAAGTAAGTTAACCTATTTATTTTGTGATAATCAACCGTAAAAATAATAATTTATAAAACAAAAAGTGTAAAGCGAAACAAAGAATTGAGATATTGTTACGATATGAAAAATCGAAAATGGTGTTATTCTATGTAAACACACACCTAAATTATGTATGTCCAGGAGGTTAAACCGATATAAAGGATTATTTATATGACACTAGAATAAAGTAACAACTAGGTATTCCATAACCTTCAAACGATTTTTTTTAACTTTCTTTTAGGTTTACATCCTTTAAGGTCATTGGAAATTGAGTAAACTAAAAGGTGTACACTAAACATTGATTTATCTAGAATCAATGACTGTTTAGCAGAATGAAAACCATTTGAAGAGACATGAAGATAATGTTATCGAAACTTTACTACTATTAATACAATCGAGATCAATCATCTATCTCACATCACATCAACAGCCTTTAATAGTCCACTGCAGGGCATAGGCCTCTCCTTAGAAAGGAGGTTTTGGCCTACTATACCACGCTGGCCAGACGGGTTGGTATAGGGTTTGTGTCAAGTTTTCCTTCTTTTTGCAGTGCTGGTGTCCTGCGTTGTTTTGCGCCCTTAGTCGGCTTTTACGACACTCACGGGATGAATCGGGGTAGTGACATTCCGTATTCTTAATCCGTCACTACACGGACGCTCATCTATCTAGCTGAGTTTAATTCATTATATTTAACAGAAAATTAAATAATGCTTAAGTAAATAAATATTTTTTTCATGTTTTCTCCGGGCTTATGTTAGTCCTGAATACCGTCCAAGGTCTGGGGTTACTTCCTTTGGACCTTCGAAACTGATTTGTAATTTCAGTTCCTGAGACAATGCGATTCAAATTCAATTTGTTGTATCGACAACGTATTGATCTTTTCGTTGTATTGTTAACAACGACATAAGTCCTTTTAGTGAGACACTGGTCACAGCCCTTTCTGAGCATTGTAATTAGTAATCGCATAGCAGATTAGAAACAGACCAAAATCCTATTTTTAGATTACTAGACTAGGAAGGACTGGCTGAATAAAAGACATCTTAAATACGCACGGGAGAAGACAAAGAAGAAAAAGAATTGATAGAGGTAAATATATACTGCAGTGTATTTAATATAGAACAAAGATGAACATTGACAAATCTGCACTGGGTGAACTAATGTCTTTCTCTTCTATAATATCAGTATGCTATTATATATAAAATTGAAGAATTGGCGAATGGAAGCGAAAATATCAAAATAGGTAACATTTCCCGATTCTGTTTACAATTTTTATCAAGTCGCTGATATCAAGGTAACCAAGGTACTTTTTACGTATCTATATCAACATTACTGATATCAGCTAATCCTCAATTCGTAAATCATTTATTCTTTGTGTTCTTTTATGTCCAATATGAAAAAAAATACTTTACCACTTGTATAAAAATTCTAAAATTAAATACTAATAGGCACCAAACTGTTATCGAAATCAGTGTCTCGTATAGATCAAAACTATTAGGTATTAGGTTTTAAAAAAACTTTTCAGAGCAGTGAATTGACGTTTTCTAAGAATAACATCGACTACATCCTGTCATCTTATTTCCCTGGTTAATCCTACTCTGCTTATTCCACCACTATTATGTCTTTTCTTTATCTTGTTTATCTAACTTTTTACAGTAGACAGTTTTATCTAAACATTTCATATACTTTGACTGGCTTAGTGGTTCAAGCGGTCAACTCGCCGCTTCCTACTACGCTGAGTGTTGTGGGTCCGATCAACACATGGGATGACACTTTGTGTGATATACAAATTGTTGTTCTGAGTCTGGGTGTTCTTTATGTCCGTTTCATGTATGTTTGTAAAGTTCCCCCGCGACACAGGATATATTCCTAATGCGAGAGTTGTCTTTTAAAAAAAATAAAAATAATATACTTATAAATATAAAAATTAAATTAAAGGTAAAATGGTTAGGACAGAATGAGTCAAGAAACAGTTATTTATCTATTATAATTATGAACTCAGTTACAGAACAATCAAAGGACGCGAGTCGATGTTTTCAATTCACTTGGATGGGCCATAAATTTAACAACGGAAGTGTATACATCAACGCAACTTGCTATGATGCGACCAAACGCAACCCAGGAGTACCCTGCGTAAAGCCTCTTGTTGTTTCTTGTGAGTCGAAAACTTAAACATCTGATATTTTGTCATTTATCTGTTGAAAATTAGTACCTACTTACCACGTGTCAAAAAAAATACCTAGAAGGAATAATCTTTGATCAAGATTCAAACGTTAATATTAAAATCATTCTACCGTTAATGAGTAACATAATCTGCTGCAAATTATTGTCAAATTTGAAGTAATACTTCTAAAAACGTTCTCACCAGCATTTTCTATTGAAGACTTTTAATTTCAGTTGACGGTTCATGGCCTGATGTAAACCATATATGGCAAAATTATCCTCAGGCGTCTTGTCTCTTGGCTGATGGTGACGTCTGTGCAAGATACACGTATTATTTCGAGGGTCACGGTAAGATATATGTAGAGTTACTATAAAAAGACTACACAACTAAAAAACAAAAAACCTCTAAATCTTTATATTAAATGGCAAAGTAAATATATAAAGTAGACTGGAAACCAGAACCTTCAATGAAGTACCTTAAGGGCCTTTTTTTAATTATATTGTTCCATAACTCCTATAATACATAGTGATAAAGTGAAATCACCTTTTGTCTGATTTTGATCTAATACAAACATACATATATTATGTTGCAATAGAAATTCGCTAGAATATCTTAAATACAATGAAAATTATTAACGAATAGTAATAACACATAAAACCCTGTCAGTTTATTCTCTTTTTAAAAAAAAATTATAACCCATTGCTTATAAGATTTGGTACCATTCTGACTATTTTACATACATAAATAAAGAACGACTTGTCCCAGACTGTAATTTTAGATTTCACTATTAATGCACTAACAATTTTACTCTAATAAGTACATGTAATAATAATTATAATGATGTTGTATTCTAATTTACAGCTGACAACTCAACCTACTTCTGCACGAGAGCTGTCGATAATCGTGGCATCGCTATCAAAAGTGGTTGTTATCAACAAGTTAATGGAAGCTATTCAACTGAAGTTTGCTTATGTCGGTCCTCGCCAGGCGAAAGACCGTGCAACAACAGTTTTGTACCGTCACCTAAATGCTTAACAATTGTACTAATTGCCATAGTTATTTTTCATAATTATTTTTCTGTAAATATTACCTAAGAAAATCTATTAAAATAATAATAAATCGCGGCTAACTTTAATATAAGGGCACATATAAAAACATTTTACGTTCCTAACAAATAATAGGTATATCTAGACTTATGTGTAAGTAAATTATAAATTACATGTGTACCTATACCTACTACCGTTATTAAAATTTAGTACTCATTTTCTATTCATTTTTAAAAAAAATATACATGTACAGGCCTTGGAATTGTCAATGTTACGATTAGCCTCACTTGCTATCTGCTTTCGATCTTACGTGCAAAATGACTTTTGCAATGTGTATGGTAATAATACCATAAGCATGACAACTACAAAATAATTGAGTTGTTCAATCCGGAGGTCCAAGCTATTAACATTGTCTTTTTTCTGGACATCGGCCTAAAACGAAATTAAACGAGGACAAAATAAAACCCGACGAGACGTCAATCACGATAGCGGAACTAATACGCTGATAGAGATTAGAAAGCTTTGGTAACAGATGTGGACTTTAAAGAATATTTATTCAGGAAATTCTTGAAACGAACCAGAGAATACTAACAACGTAGTCAATCAAAAAAGAGCATAGCAAAGGAAGTTGGAATACTTTATCATAATAATAAGCAATACCTATTTTATTTTCTGAAAATATTTAAATTATAGTCAGTCTATTTATAAATTTGTTGAAATTGATAATCATTAAATGAATATGACGTGTATAATTATGTATTACAGGCATTGACGCGCTCACAATAAGTACATACCTTTGAATGCCTGAGCTTTCGACCGTCACAAGCTGACTGGCTGAATATAACGTGGCTGCCAGGATTCAAGATTGAGGCTATTCTCTTTTTAAGTTTTATACGTTGTACACGAACTGTTATATTAAAAAAAAACAATTAAACTTGAAAAGGAATTACATTTTAAACCAAATTATAAGAAAGGGGCAACTGGATTTAATTTAAACTTCAAACAATAATCAAGAGGGAATGCACGCACGATATCATATCAAATAAAATCAATTCAAATTCTTGGATAATAAACAATCAAGATTAAATAAGAAAGATTAAATAAAATAGATATGATAAACCTAGATGTCATTCTACATAGAATTTCATTACCGCGACATACATTAAAACGTATTAATCGTTTATTAAAAAAATGTGTTTGTTATGATGATTTTTACAAACAAAAATTGGACACAAAGCAGAATGGCTCGATTGAACTTTATAATATCTGTTGGACTTATCCTGACATGTAAGTACCGTTTCCTTAAAGTACAATCCAATACAATAAATTGAAAAAAAACCCTTTATTGTATTTATTTTCTTCTAGTCCTAGCCGCCATCAGTTGCGGATAATTAGGTAAATTGGCAGACTAAATTATCTTTGACAATAGTGTTAAGGAACTGGTTGATTTATTTTTCGCCGTAGTGCTTTAATGATACCAATAAAAATATTTTTAATATGAGTCTTTTCTACACCACATTCTTCAGATAAATACTTACATGTAAAAATAAGTTCCTGTAAACGACTTTTTAAGAATATTAAATTATCAGCGGTTAAAATGTGTCACCAAACAATGTGTAAAAAGAATGTCAAAAAACTCATTTTCTACCAATATTCAGGACCGGATGTCGTACTGAACGGCATTGATCTCTATCGGCACATGAATCACTAATTTAGACATGTTTTATTATCTGATTATTGTTCTTTGTTGTTCATTCAGTTACTACCAATCATATAAATATTTGTAGTTATTGTATTGTAATCCCAATACTCCTGATTGGTGTAGATTGGTTTTGAATAGATACGAAGTCAGGTGGTTCGACACTAACCAATAGCAAAGTGGGGATGTTTAATCATTTTTAACTCTTTCCACCCCTTTTAGTTACCTGACGTTGACTTAAAAATGGCCTGATTAAAATTTTATTAAAGCTATCTTAGCCTGTGTACATTTATTAATAGATGCCTAAAAAATTGAATCTTCTTACAAAAAAAAACAAAAGTGGCTTAAATGTTTAGAATTTTTGAACTACCTATGCAATATTTATCATGGTGAGAAAATAACAGGTTTAGGGATGTGGAGTGTTTAAAATTACATCAGATAATTTGTGGGCATTGTGAGTATCTATTATATATATATTATAAAAGGCTTTTCGCCTCTTTCTCTGTATAAAGTAACAAAATAGACCAACTAGTTTATTTAGTGAGGCAGAAAATGAGCAATGATGCTATTTAAAATTACTAAAAGCTTAAACAACTTATTGATTTAAGTTTTTTTTTTAAACAAAATGCAGGTGTCGTCACCCTTTGATTTTCGAACTTAAACGATATCTTATAACAATAAATCTAACAAAAATATTTTTAACGCTTTTCCTGTGTTTTAAACAACCATAATGAAGTCATTTGAATTTTACAAAAAATATTTAATCGTAGCAACACCTTAGCTTTTTCATATAAAATACTCTAATAAATTAATACAGTTATAGAACTGATTACTTACATATTAGTCAAATTTAACTACGAAATCAGTTTTAGTTTAAGGGTAGGGAACTTTTCATTTGTGTCCCATATTTTCTTCAGTATTAAGAATGCTGGTTTCAATTTAGAATTCTTTATTTTACTTTCTCATACATTAAACTTTAGTTCGAAGAAGGCGAAATGACTTTTTTATTTTATAGAGGGAAAACGAGAAGACGGGTCACCTGATTGGTTAGAGGCTACCACTAAATATAGCATACTGTAGTAAATACTAAATATATATACTAAATATAGCATGCATGCAAGGCGTACTAGGCAACTTATCGTGAGTGGCTAAACTAACTGAGTTCCACTTACATTGGCACAAATGCACACATGCAGGGTTACGTGTTAAGTCGATCTATATACGTTACAGGGTTGTAGTTGCCACCATCTCTGATAGATTTCACTATGAAATACCATATCCCAAGCCTATTTTATGTCCGTGTGGTGACGGATTAAGAATACAGAGTGTCCACCACCCCTACTCTTCCCGTGGGTGTCGTAAGAGGCGACTAAGGGAGCAAAATACGCAGGACAGGCAACAGCACTGCAGAGAGAAGGCAAACTTGACACAAATCCTATACCAACCCGTCTGGCCAGCGTGGTGTAGTAGGCCAAAACCTCTGATACTGTTAGACGTGATGACCTAAGATGATTCTAAGGACAGGCCTATGTCCAGCAGGAGACTTAAAAGCCGTTCATGTGATGTGAATCATCAATATCATTATCACTTCAGCTATAAGGCTACTGCTGGATAAGTAGGCACACAGAACCTTTTTCAATGCCCTAGGACGCATTCACAGACTACTAAAAATATTTACAAGATATAACGACGAAAGCGCCTTTCAGTTCGTAGCCGCAACTTGAAGTATTCATATTGTACTGAGCAATTTATTGCCTCGCGAACTTTATCTTTCTTCACAACATCTTTCATTGGCCATTTTCGTTTTTATCACTCACTTTTCAAAATATCTTCAGTGCAGGCTTCGTTGCGCTCAATCGACCGCCGCAAGCTCGATGCTTCCAATTCACTTGTTAGGTCCCAGATTTAATAACGAAAGCGTATTACTCTAAACGCGACCTGCGCGGAAGCCACCATGCTCTCCAATGGAATACCTTGTGTAAAACCACTTGTTGTTTCTCGTAAGATTATTATTTATATTTATTGTGTTAATTTGAAAAAAAAACTCAAATTTAGAAAAACGAAAATATATATAGTCCAGAGCTGGGTATTTTAATTTATAATAATTTGATAATGGTATATGGATGGATACCTAGTGAATTTGGAATTATTTTTGTACAGAAATTATTTTATGGATGACTTAATTATTTCAGATGACGGATCATGGCCAGATGTAGACTACATTTGGAATAATTATCCAGATGTATCTTGTATCTTGGCTGACACTGATGTTTGTGCCCAATATACCTTTTATTTTAATGGACAAGGTAAGCTACTCATATAGTGGCGGCTTATTATGTTTTATCCCTAGTAATATAAAAAATGTAAAAGTAGCTGCTGACCTGTCTGTCCGTTACGCTCAAACCAATGAACCCCAATTAAGTTTCAGTGAAATTTGGCATGGAGAAATTTTAAAAAGAAAGGACGGACAAAGGCTAGTTTTTTAACCGACATGCACGCGGGCAGAGCCACGGGCAGCTAATAGTAAATAAGATCATATATTAACAACATATTACAACTTAAACGAAATAAAAAAAAACAAATCACAATAACTTGTTTGAGAGATAAGATTCTAGATGCTCAAGTTACTATAAAATAATATTGCTACAGATTTCGTTGATTTTTTGAGTAGCGTTTGAGTAGAGTTTTGTTCTTCCATGTCTCAAGGCTAGGGCGTTAAAATAAGCTGTTTTCAGACGATGCATACAGACCCTATTTCGCTTTAATATTTATATTATATTATAATAAATAAGTACCGAGATCTGTACGGACTTATTGATCTAGTGGTTTGTGATCCTGACTGCTAAGTCAGGGGTCGTAGGCTGGGAATCGAACGTCTAGGTTCGATTCCCATCCCATCCATCCCCAACAATTGTATGACGATTGATGTGATGTGAACCATCTGTGATGTGTATTTAGAAATATATGTTCATCAGCAGCCTGGTTACCATAGAACAGGCTCTGCCTAGTTTGGGATCAGACGGGGGTGTGTGAGATGTTTGAGATAATTAATATAAGTTAGTCTTAATATATTACATTAGTTAATATATTACAGTTCAAACTTCTACAAGTACATTTTACTTAAATAGTTACAATTTTCAGTTGAGAACTCGACCTACTTTTGCACGAGAGCTGTAGACCAATTCGGCACTGCTATAACAAGTGGATGTCACCAACAAGTAAACGGGAGCTCTATAACAGAAATCTGTTTGTGCCGATCATTACCTGGTCAACCACCTTGTAACAACAGTTTTTTACCGTCTATTAACTTTTTAACAATTGCTGTAACTGCCATGGTATTTTTAATTCAATTTGTTGTAAATAATGCTTAGACGTTTGAATAAACTGATATTTAACACTGAATTAGCAATTTAATAACCTGTTTATGCTGACTTGCGACAAAGAACATAAAAAGACTAACTCGGACTCTGACGAAGATGACTAAATGTGTAATGGAGCGCCAACTATCCAGGTGATGAGGATGAAAATTTTGCCGTGTAGAGCGATGGCGGAAAGTTGCGGCTGGTATTAGTCCGAACAATACCTCAGAGCACTCTCCATAATATATGCAATAGATAATGCAGAGTGAAACCACATCTCTACGTCACGCCAGGGGATTCGAGTCGCTCTTCGTTGGATGCGGTCCAGAGGGAGACCCTGGTACTGAGGTGCCCCTGCGCACTTGCGCCCTATAGAGCTGACGGCGGTGGGTCGGAGTTAAATACTGCCTCGAGCTGTTCACCACAGCGCGCTTCTTCGAGGCCAAATTGCTTCTACTAAAAATATATATTTTCAGAGAAATATCTAGTATGTTAATTACTAACTAATCACATCACATCATCATCATCACATCAACAGCCTTTAACAGTCCACTGCTGGACATAGGCCTCTCCTTAGAAAGGAGGTTTTGGCCTACTATACCACGCTGGCCAGACGGGTTGGTATAGGGTTTGTTTCAAGTTTTCCTTCTCTTTGCAGTGCTGTTGTCCTGCGTGTTTCGCTCCCTTAGTCGCCTCTTACGACACCCACGGGATGATTAGGGGTGGTGACACTCTGTATTCTTAATCCGTCACCACACGGCAATTTACAATGGTAAATATTTTTATCTAACTAATCAACTTAGATAAAAATATTTACCATTGTAAATTTAAACAAAATCAATTGGTGAATACTTGGTTTTATAAGCTATTCTAGTATAAAGGTATATTTTTTGCTCATTTAGTCCTCGATCTCAACTTTACTGGAGGTAACACTGCAATCCAATACTGCAATGTTATATAATTATTCTATGCAACATTCTATTATGAAAATATTAATGCATTGATACATCATGGTAGTAATACTTTTGACTATAGAATAGGTGTTGTTTTTATTTACATGTTTTTCGCCACATATTGTTACATAACCTACTTAAAACAATTATAGAACCAAAAATCAAAGGAATTTCACAGCTAAAAATATTCCAAGTAAATATGATGTTACCATTTCAAAGTCTCATTTCAGAACTCGTTATCTCCAATAACAATATGTTATATTAGTCACAATTTCATTTCATTTTATTTTTGATTTCTAAACATTTTTAGACCAACTTATTACCGAACTGACTGAATAGGTATATCTGACAAATGACGTGTCCGAACTGTCACAAGCCAGCAACGTCAAACAATATTTTAAAAAGGCCTATTGCAGTGAATATTTATGCCACCACTGCAAACATTTTGAAATAATATCCAGCAAACGATAAAAAATGTATTCCGTACTGACAAGAGGGAATGCTATTTTAACATATACTTTGAGCGTATTAGCATGTCTAACCTTTTTGTGTTTTCTTTCCACACTAACAGTGGATTATAGAACCGCTGCACAGATGAACACAGTGAAAGTAGTCGTGTAAGTATATATTACCTACTTCGTTGTATATCCATGTAATTTTACACTAACATTTAATCACCCTTTACAGTAAAAACGTACCTGATTACGGAGCATCAAGAGAAAGGAATGATCTTGGTTTCCTAACTTTCGATCTGAAGACTGATCTTTCTCATCTATTCAACTGGAACGTGAAGCAACTGTTCCTGTACCTTACGGCTGAGTACATCACACCTAACAATGAGTTAAACCAAGTGGTACTTTGGGACAAAATTATTCTTAGAGGAGAAAATGCTCTCTTAGACTTCAAAAACATGAACACAAAATACTATTTCTGGGATGATGGCAATGGCTTGAAGTAAGTTTTGTTATTATTACCATTGTGTTCGTTATTCTAAAATATTCGTTATTCTAAATATTTCTTATTAAATGTTGAAAAAGTTAATATTCTTATTAATTGTTTACTTCTCATGTGCATAATGTATGCATTTGTGTCTACAAAGGTTTGTAAATATAAAATAAGAGGTTAATTAGGAATTACCCCTATTTAATTGCTATTGTTTGTCTAGGTGTTAATATACAATAACTGTATAAGACTACATTCACCTATATCCAAGTGTAACATATAGGATAATATCCACCTTACATTATGATCAGTTATTTATGTGATTATCTTTTACTAATCTATCTTCATTTCTCCATTACAGGGGCCACCACAATGTCACATTAACCTTATCATGGAATATCATTCCTAATGCAGGTTTGTTGCCAAATATTCAAGCTCTCGGCCAGCACTCCTTTAAGTTCCCCACAGACTACACTCAAACGAGGGTATGATCCATGAGCTACATTTGAATACTGTATCTTACATGAGAGGGATCTTAAAATTTATGTCACACTTAAATTAATATACTGCTTTTTCACCTTCAGTTTTATTTATACTTGTTCTTGTAAACAGTGTACATAATAAATATCTCAATTTCCTTGCAAAATAATAAGTAAAAATTGTTCTTCCTAGTTCATAATTATAAGCTGATAACTTGATATGTGTTTATCTACTATTGGAATGAGAGTGAAAGTCAAGTTTAAGGTATGAACTTTACTTTTGTATCATAATAAATTAAAGTTAGATAAGTATGACAAAAAAAATGTTCCATAAATGTGTCAATATTTCACTACCATTGTGACTTAATAGACATACCTTTTGTAATGAGATAATTTGTAGATAATAAAACTGATACCTTAATTTGTTTCTATTTATTATCCCCAAGAAAAGTATACAAACCTTGTTATTCAAAAGAATGTAACTTTAAATTTATAATAACTTCAAAGATTTCTTACTATACAATGATCACTTTGGTTTATTGTTTTGACATTGTTTATATACTATTGTGCCTGTCTACATATAGGAATGTAAAGAAGATCTTAATTCTTAAACAATAATGTAATAAATAGTGTGTCTTAAATTTACTATAAATGTGTTATGAATTCCTGTTTGGGATAGATTAGGATTCCATAAACAGCTGATTAGCAATTTGGTTCTTTTGTTCTAAGGAATAAACACAAACCTAATTCATTCACTCATATCTATGCATGTGTAGTGTTTGTAAGCTTACATTGGATACCATATTTAGTGTATGGGAGTACAAGAGTAAAAGACATCTTTAATTTTTTCTTTTATATCATATAATTATCAATTACATTTTAATTAAACATACATTTATCATTTTGCTCTACATTGTTGTTCTATAGCAGAAAAACTAGTGACCTCTACCACTGCTAAAAATAGAGGTGTTTAAAAAATGTAGATTTACACCAATTTTTAATTGGTAGTATCAGATATGAAATAATTATGTATAAGCGCCAACTAGACTTCATTTATCACTTAGAATTTTAAATAACAATAAGAATTGTCACTAAATATTTCACATTTGTTAACAAAATATTGAGAAGGTATATGCCCAATGATGAGGTACCATATAAATGCATGTGAACTAAGCAGAAACTTTAATCTAAATTTCTCATTTGAACTACATTTGTTTAGGTAATTTAAGACCTCATACAAGCATGTAAAGTTAATACAATAATATATATGTATGAATTATTATTATAAATTTAATATTTTGGAATCGTATTACGACGACTCTTAAGATATAATTTAACATCTAAATAACTAACTGTAAAAATAGTTTTCTAACAAAGATCTATTTTCTTTCAATTTGCTTCACTGTAAATATAAATGGTAGTAAAGGCTGCAATTTAGCAATTAGTTCTTAATTTTAAAATGAAAACGAACCACTTCAGCTATGCGATGTTAGCCAATCACATGCATGCAGGTGAAGCAAAATTGTTTCAACCAACATGTTACTACAAGTTCAGGGTGATAGACTTTATTATCTTGGTTTGCATGAGCGTCTACACTTAAATGCATTGAGTTTAAAAGTAGATGATCTATACCCAGTCATTAGCACTACCAGGAAACTATACAACAGCCTATAATGTAAAACACATAAATAGATATAGGCAACAAATGATTTGTGGAGTCCTGAACTGGGACTAATGCATATACATATATGTGTATGTCTTTACATCTCTTCACTTAATTCATGCCATTAACCATTAGACAACTTAAAAATAATCTTCAATTCATGTCAGTTTCCTCAGTAAATTCTAAGGTGCCCAGTAGCTATGTAATTAAATTGCAGCTTTATATTTTGGACAGATGAAAAAATTTTTTAATACTGCTCAAATTACTTGACTTTTCTGTCATCATTACATAGCTCATTATAAAAAAAATACGTTATCTATCGCGTGTAACTAGACCTAAGATATAATCAATATTATTAGGTCAAATATTGATGATCTGGTTATAACAGAAAAAAATAAAAATATTCAGCCGTACATTGTTTAAATTTTAATTATAATAGCAGGCCGAGGATGGAGACGCGACTGCGATGTGCCGATGTGCCATTTGTGCAAATGTGTAAACCTTACATGAACATAACACTAACCACTAAACAAGGGTATAAGCACTCTTAATTTTATCTTGAAAAAAATCTTATAAACTATGTAAAGAAAATCCTACTTAATCCAATATTCATTGTCATTGGTGATTAGTTAAATTGATTTGATAATGAAATAAACCACACAACCAGGTAAAATATTAAAGATAACATTAAACAGGTATTTATAACAATTTATGTCGTAATCGTAGTAATAGTTTATTTAAAAATATTTTGCTTCTAATATTATCGATCACTGATTTGTGGTAGTTCCCAATGAATAAAATATACCTACCCACAAGTATAGCATACGAAAATATTTTTCATGAAATGTATTATAACAATAAAGTTTACTTACATTTAACAATTCATAGAGTATTGCTTGCACATCTCTGGCATTATTAAAAATTTACCTACAAAGAATCGTCTACTATATTTCTCTACGTAATGCTAACATTCAAAGCGGTTACCGCTAAATTACATGGAAAAATATTGCATATCTTTAAGTAAACGTTTTACTGATGTATACTAGAACAATTTCCAGCACAACAATCAAACAAACGGATGATGAATTTTCTATGTTAACTACAATTTAACAACATGAAATAAAACATTTAAATTGTATGTTGAGTGTAAATACAGTTCTTGACCTGTTCAAATGAATTGACTAGTACATTGTGATTATGGGTAATATTACAATCGGACTATAAACATATTCAAATGCAGGTAGGGAGGTCCGCTCCCAAAAGAGTTCTGCACTGACAGAAGTAGGTTACGTATTTTATACTAAATTTAATTTAAAAACTCTAGGACAAGCTAAGAAATTACAATAACTAGAATTTAAAATATAATTACTGTAGGTACAAGTCGAGTATTACAATGTTGGCTTATAATTGAGATAAACATGTATTAAATAATTATATCTGAAACATGAGCCTCGATTTTCGATGTTATGGACTAAATAATGAGATGAATAACTTAGGACATCTATATCAAAACTCTGTAGAACATTTAATAATATGATTTCCTACTTAGTGTCCGCTACTCCAAGTTCTAATAATTTACTAGGATTCTCAATTCGAGTTAAGGTTGTATTTTATCTAATGTGATTCCCTTTTACCAACAATCGGTAGCCTTTAGATTTTTTTGTAACATTGTTCAAAACAAAATTAAGATTTATCTCATAACATGTGTACAATAATGCATTGTTATAACTGCATTATTGTACACAACGCCGATTTACATTGTGATGTAACTATACCTTGTTCTGAGTGCTATTTTTCCTATTTATGTGAACCTGTAACTACACAACATGTACCAAAAAGAATTATTTTTTTCTAATTAAACTGTAACCAGCTCAATCTACATAATAACCAACTGAGACCTTAGTCTGATATTATTTTGCTTGACTCAAGTTCAGATAGAGGGTATATTATGGCCCTATGAGCATGTGTATGAATTACCTATTAAGTATCATAGATATAATCCTTGTCTTTCAAAAATACGGGCAATTATATCACCATCCTAAACATAAAAAAAAGTCTTATAGGAAAGCATTCTTTAGAGGATATAATTCATAATGATTAAGGTAATTACAAATTATTCACCCAGAAGAAATGAACCTAAAGTTCTGCAGTCTAGTCACCCAACGGCGGTAAGCACAACACGAATGAAAGAATCTACAACTTAACAATGCCATACTAAAGATCAGTTTCTGCCATCCAGTGATTTGGTTCAACACATGGCATTATTACTAAAGACTTGCATGAACACGATACATTTTATTATTACACGTATAGATATAATGAGGTCTAACTTGAAACGTCGTAGATATACGTATTTAATAATATCTAACATCAAATATAACCAAAAGAGAAAATAACCTTTGTAATTTTTTCGCTGTATTTATTTGTAACAATTTCAGTGTTTAAAATAAATGAGATAGATACGTAATGTCAAAAGACCTAAGATCCAAAACATGAGTAACAATGAAATACATGTTGTATACTGGAACGGTGATCTTGTCAGCAAAACCTTGCCACCCTGCCTGCACATCTGACATAGTTTCACATCACATTTGCAACCATCAACGCACGACACAAAATGGACAGTAAGTACTAGTCGTAAATGGATGATATCCTGCTAGACATATCACAGCAAGTGCATTACAGTTAACCAACGAATGCCTCTACTTAAAGGTATTGGAATAAATCGAGGGAAAGGACACCCCAAACCGGGTCATATAGGACACCATCAGTTATCTCAGATTACAGACATATAATGCCGTCACACTGCCTTATACAACCGTACTGACTCTTCCGAGGAAATCACACGTTAACATCTAATGTGTAGTTTGACTGAGATTGGACACATAAGTTACGTAATCTAAGTATGTACACACTATTGAGTACAGAAGTCCGTGCTGTAAGGATTCAAATGTGCGGACAGGAGGTTTGTAGTCTACCTATGAGTGGGGCGGGGTTCCCGCACATTCACAGGCGGCAGGGCTGGGGCGCGGGCCGTCACGCGCCTGTGAGCGGCGGCCCGTCTGTCTGCACGTCCTTGTCCTCCGTGGGCGGCGCGGTGGCGCGGTCCGACCCGTATCTACTGGACAGATCCAACATTTCTCTCAAACCCTGCAAAAGTAATTAAATACACTTGTTTGTGTCAATTGCCGTTACGCTGCACAACAGTTGTTTTCAGTACTCTCGTACGGAACACAAGGGGGTGTGTTTTATACGCACTGTCGACTATTCACAATACTCCAGTTTTCAGCACTCACACACACTACGTAGATTAGTTAGCAGTCTAAGGTTATTTCGCATATATTATAGGCAGCAGTGAAGGTGTTAAATTGTGTAATGAATAACAAATATTTGCCACGAATGTGAGGTGTTAGGAGACAACATAAACACGCAATAGAACAAGAGCATAAATACCTTATTTTCTGTAATGAGCCTTTGGTACAGTTCTTCTTCTTTCCTAGCGTCACTGTTGTCATCCACATTGACCGCTTTGTACATGATGCTGGTCATCTCATTGATCCTCTCTGCTTGTTGTCGAATCAACTGCCAAAAAATCAAAAATTCAAGTCAAATAACAAACCATAAATCTACACATATTACATATTTTCGTAAGCAAACAGAAAACTATTACATTTTGTCTATATGGTATGCAATATATTAATAGGCTTCATTATCATGATAATGAAGGACAATTAATGATTCAGGCGAAATAAATTATTTACAACCTAGGAATTTACCCTATTAGCGAACATATTGCATACCATATAGACAAAATCAATAAGTATAATTGATTTGACAATGGCTAGGCATGACGTCACACTACAGCATTTCACACAAAAATGTACCACATCTGTCGTTTTGACGTTTAATAAAAAGATACTGATTTGCCTTGACAGTCGTCTACCCCATTATGGTGATGTTTTAATATATCGGGTTTGACGCAGTTCGTCCCATTCGTATTTGGTCTGCGACAATTTATTTCAGAAATAAACACTGCACTAACTGCAACATTTTATGAAAAAAGAAACATATTTCTACAGCTCTCAAAATAATGTGTCGTTTTTTTTATTTTTATTTGAATGTTGATTTTGAAATAATAAATGTAAATATTATAGCTGCATGTTTTTATTTTGTAGGTCAAAAATGTTGTCAGTGTGACCGTTTGAGAATGGGACCGTCTGCGAAAGGGACCGAATGTGAATGGGACCACTTGCGTCTAGGTGACCAAATGCGTCATGGACATAGACTCCCTAAGGTTCACACACAACCGGTCCTGTGCTGCCTTCATTCAACAACTTCCCGCGGCCTTCACCAGGTCTCACCAAACTCTCAGCATTGTCCTCTCCATTGCTCTTTGGGTGACTTTAAGCATTCTTTGTAAAGCGATGTTTTATTTAACCAAATTATGTTTGTTTTTTATAAGAAGTGCATTATTGTAATTAGGCACTTTTTAACAGATACAGAACTACACACTACATAATCTAGATTTTCTATTAGAATAGGTTTTCCAGTGACAGTGAAACAAGTCATAGCTAGTTTCATTAACATCATCATCATCAACAGCCTATAATAGTCCACTGCAGGACAGAGGCCTCTCCTTAGAAAGGATTTTTTGGCCTACTATACCACACTGGCCAAATGGGTTGGTATTGGGTTGTTTCAAGTTTTTCTTCTCTTTGCAGTCCTGCGTAGTTTGCCCCCTTAGTTGACTTTTACGATACCCACGGGACGAATAGGGGTGGTGACATTCCGTATTCTTAATCCGTCACCACACGGAATAGAATAGGTAGTTTGTGCAGTCATTACTGGAGATGCCACGAATAGTGAATTGGCCGAATATTCGGCAGATGAATATTCCGCAACACTTAGTACCTTTCGGGGTTTAACCCTAAATCGGTAAAATGGGCAACAAACGCAAAACAACAGAATTTGCTAAGATTTATTTATCATCTCCCGGAAGCAGTTGCACTGTAAGCACCTTTTTCCGAAGCAGGTAAAATTTATGAGGAAAAGCGCGATCGTTAGTTACTAAAAATAGTTTTAAATTATTAATATGATGTTATAGGTAAAATTCAAATCTTTGTGAGTTAACTATTCGGTGTTTTGCTAAATAGTTAAGAATATTCGGCGAATACCGAATAGTTGCCGAATATTCGTGGCATCTCTAGTCATTACAGAATATTATTTTTGGTGACCGACCAAAGTCTTGGTTTCGGTCAGTTTCGGCCAAAACATCTAATTTCGGTTTCGTCCAAAACTGGGGTTAGAGCCGCACCGTAACTTAATTTTCGTAAAGTGTTGTGCATCGTTTGGTTAACTTTGTGACAGCCCCTCCCTTGCCTTCCGACTGACGCAGGTCCTTGCCGGGCACGTCTGCTTCGGGAAGTACCTGCACTCGGTCGCTAGGAGGGAGTCCCGCCTATCACCACTGCAATTGCAGTGAGGACTCAGCTTAGCAAACGCTGGCAATTTGCCCGGCTTGGGCGTCGCAGCGTCCTCACTGCAATCATCGGGGGAGATCTCTAGCTACCGGCCGTCATACGCTCCTTGGCACGCTCCACGATAGTTGTTTCACCGCGTTTTTTTTATCTACCTACCTAAATACATTTTCTATTAATGACGTGTACCTTATTACAGTGGTTTAAATTCTTATGTGGGCGTAAGCAGATAAATGGCAAAAAAAATTCACTATATTTCAGTATACAATAGAAACTGATGATAGTTTGAGTTTCGGTTTCAGTTCCGGTTTCGGCCAAAAGTGAGACAAGGGCCAGTCAGTTTCGGCGGAAAACCTGTTTTAGTTGGACACTAATTATTTAATGAGCTAAATATCAATAGAAAGTTTAATTAAATACCTCTTGTTGCTTCTCATTTATAGCATTTGTAAAGTCTATTCTCGACTCCCATATTCTTTTCTCAGTATGTTGTCGATACTTGGACATGATCAATTCCAATGCTCGTCTGTGATCTTCTAGTGCCGCTCTGAGTTCGCCATTTTCCCGCTGAACATCTCGCATTAGCCGAGACTCTCTCTCAATACTGGCAATAAGGGCTCCCCTTGGACGCTCTCGCGATGCCTCATTTAGAGTGTCCACTTCTTCTTTATACTGAAATCATTGATTTTGATAAAGATCTGGTGTACATGATAAATTGACCTGATTCACATTACTTGTAGTCTTTTTTGATAACAAATTTTACAACACCCACACTAGGAACATATCATTGGGGACTTATCAAACATACTTGAAATATGCACAAAGAACACCCAGACTTAGAATAACAATTTGTGGATCACACAAAGTGTTATCCAATATGGGAATTGAACCCAGTCAGAACAACAGTCAGTGCAGAAGGATGTGGCGAGATGACAGCTTTAACTGCTACGCCATCCTTGCAGTAAAGTGCCATAATGTCTATTATGATAGCTACTACTGTCTGTGTGGTGACAGATAAAGAATACGGAGTGTCACCAACCCTATTCATCGAATGGCTGTTGCAAGAGCAGACTAAGGCAGCAAATTATGGAAGACAACATCACTGAAAGAAAACTTGAAACAAACCCAATACAAACCTGTCTGGCCAACAGGCCAAAACCTCCTTTCTAGAGGCCTATGTCCAGCAGTGAACTTTTAAAGGCTGTTGATAATGATGATGATGGAGTGTCACCATCATCAACAGTCAAGCCTGGGCTAACCTAACAGCAAAAATTGCATGCTCTAATACACAGACTATGTTTTTGACAACTTTTGTACGTACACCTCATAGACTAATTAAAATATTGTGGTCCAAATCTATTCTCCAACCATGCACTGAGAATTAATCTAGCGAATATCTTGAAACAAAAGGTTCTGGCTTCCCAGAAGGAAAGACAGTGGAAGGAATAGAATATTGCTTATATGGATAGCTTGGGGAATATCCATACTAATATTATGAATGCAAAAGTGTGCCTCTCTTTTTCTGTTCTGTTCTGTTCTTTGTGTCCATTACCTCATTACGCTTAAACCACTGAACTGATTAAGATGAAATTTTACCCAATAAATCATTCTCTAAGGGGGTAGAAGTTTGTATGGGGCATCTATAACTGCTGAACCTATTTAGATGAAATTTGGTATAGACATACTTTGATTCTTGAGGCTTTTGATTGAGGCTGATTCATAGCTAAATTTTACTGCGATAACCAACATTTACGCGGGCAGAACCATGGTCAAAAACTTGTTATAAATAAAATACACCCAGACACAGAACTAATGACCGTGCCCATAACACAATATTTGTCCTGGGTGGGAATTATAAACTTTTTACTGCAGTAACCAACATATACAACAATATTTTAGTAGCAACTTGAACTAGCTATTACCTAAAAGAATACTCCAGTATCTAGTTGTTACCATTAACCACCTTTTATTACTAAGACTGCTTTGCAAAACACAGTTTAAATTACTATGTACCAAATTAGGCTATAAAATTACTACTGTTAAGATTCAACATAAATAATACTCCTTCCAGTGCTTGTATACTTCAGGTGGCTATGATATTTTATGTTTATCAAGAATGACTGTAATGGTATGAACATCAAAATTAGTGTCTGTTTCTGATTCTTACGAGTAGTTACTATTGCTTCTATTAAAAAAGAACTTTATTATAACTAAGTTATAAATTGAATAAAAGTTCAGTGATACTTTTCACAGCTATACCATTTCAATAACTTACTATATGACATGTTTGACACATTAATTGTGAAAGCTTCATTGTTTACACTACATGTGAAAAAAAAACACTCCACAAGGTCATGTAAATTAGATAACTTAAGTAATTTAAAGTAAAATTGGCAACTGCAGCCGTATTCTTACGTAGCGGATGCCGTTATTAGGTTGCTCTAATAAAGATTTAAAGTTATTATTGTAATGCCATACACCATAGCAATGGCCTACCTGTTTCATTGTGTGAATGTGTCTGTAAGCAGTTTGGGTTTCGGTTAGTAAAGCATCAGCTTCTGTTTCTCGCTCTTTAAGACGTCCTGCGAGTCGCTTGGCATCCAAAATTATTTGCTGTATGGTCAGTGACATCTGAAAAACCAGCAATGTTGAAAACTCATAACAGAACTAATCCTATTATCGATTTTAAAACATAACTGCACTAACCCTGATATCCACACACAACTATAGCTCGAATTCCGTATCATCTAAGTAATTTTCAAAGATTTATTCAAATAAAACACAATTTTATAAGGAAATCTAAAAGACGCATATCAGCTGTTTCGTGATTAGAGTACAGCAGCCATTAGCTTTCATTTCACTTGAAGCGGAATATTATGCGACTAAGTAAAAACGTCTAATAAAACTGGTCTTTTAAACAAACAACGTATATAATACACTGTGTATCAAGAAGAGAAAGATATTATATCCATTAATATCCAATTCTGCTTAGTTATGCCGTGACATGACCTTGATCAGAGAGAATTGAATGAAGAACTTTCAATGCTGCGCAAACAAGACTTACTTGTTAGAATCGCAGTGTTATGTAGTATGACTAGTCAATGCGGGTTACTTTGTTTCATGAATCTAAATAGTTTAATAATACCTTATTATAACTTATTTTAAAGAAACCTCATTAAAGTAATGTAATCTATCTGAATGACCACTTATATAAATAACCCAACTGTTATTGTTGGTAGCATTTTTAAACACATTCGATATCGTAGTGTGTCTTACTCCGTATCGAAGGTTTGCAAAAACTAAGTGCGGACAACTTAGTGTTAAGTTGCGGCGCTTTTTAAGTGTTATAATTTTAGTACGACATTAATTCTTTAGTCATATTGTACGTATGTATATAATAAAAAGATTTAATTTTAGTACAGTCTTTAAAAATGTAAGTACCTATATTTAATTAAAATCTTTAGTAGAAACTCTAACTAACTAGAGATTTTAAAGAAGTTTGTTTAATATAACTTCTGAATTGCAAACAGATTGTTTTCAGGTGAGCAAAAACAAATACGCCGCAAAATATCTCATGACTGTTTGACAAGAGGCGGTTAAGTATCAAAATCACCCTAGGCATCCACCGGTGCCCTGTGTTGCACTGTGGTCCTGGGTAAGTATCTCATCAGCGCCCCGCACCTCTGTAGCGCCCATACGGTATTAAAAATATTTAATATATTCACTATAGTATGACTATAGCGGTCGTTACTAGATGTGTGCAAGTGATTACTTCAAATTTTAGTTAGCGTTAAATACTCCACCTTTTTTCTTTTTTTACTTTTGGAAACCCCCTTTGGCCGTCACCCCACCGGGGTTTTTGGTGGGCGGTGTATGGCGCTGCCACCCTGCCCACTCGACGTTGACCGGCTGGAGCGACTCAACGGTGGCTAAACCGGAGCCTCCAGCCGGTACACGCACTAAACTCAGTCTTCGAGCGTTTCAGAGCAGTAAAAGCAAACAAATAATATCAATAACGTAATATTAGCATTCCTGATAGCATTAGCGACTGCAGACTTCGTAGTACAACTTTGGCGAAGAATGTTAACTGTACTCCTAAAACCTGCATCCCGCCATTCACAACCTTCTTCATTTATTTTTAAGGACCTCTCATCAGCGACTTACGTTTTTCTACGAGATGATACAGTTCGACGTGTTTTACAGCCACCGTACGTAAGTCCATAACAGCTCATTGAACGGGCTAGTAATGGCAAGACTATGACCCTGGATATTAAAAGTAAATATGTCATCGTTAGTATAGACCGAGTGAAGCCGGCCTTTATGGAATATGACGCTGTTTCTACTCAAGGCTTAATATAACCACAGCATGTTTCACCACAAACTTATGTTCCCAAATAACAACTGCCACTTCTGGTAAACTGCCTTATATCACTCGGTCAGGTGAGTTAGATTTAACTAATTCTTCAATTTTAGTTAAATAATAATTATCGTCCTCCGTGGAGGTGGGGAGTGCAACGTTATGTCAACACATTGTCATTGTCACGAAGTTGTGAGAGATTGGTGACATACGGAGTGATAAAAGATTAACCACAGAGTACATTGTAATATACTGAAAAAGATTACCTGCGAAGTGAGTCAGAGGCAAAGCAATTTTTCACCAGCCATCTCTCACGCACAATTACCGGTTGTTCCCCAAAAACTTGTAAGCATCTCTATAGAATTAAAGAATCGTTTAAATTGTGTAAGCAGGCGGATACTTACTAGTACAATTCATTTAAGTAATGGTTGGAATATATTTTCTCTTTGTTTAAAAATTCTGCGCCTAAAGCAACCTTTGCTTAGCCTAGTTTGCCTTAGGGATAATCCGCCACGGAGCACATAGCCCCGTCAATGGCCTCCTTGGCCAAAAACGACAGGGAGAACGGGGATGATCTTCCGCCCGTCCGGGATTCGGAGGTAGGGGCGGCTGTTCTACGGATCCGTTCCAAGAAGACCGCCCCTGGGTCAGACGGGATACCGGCCCGAGTGCTGGCCCTAGCCCTCAACTACATGGGAGACCGCCTCGGGGAGGTGTTCGACGCCAGCTTGGCGTCAGGACATTTCCCTGAGTGCTGGAAAAGCCGGAAGCTGGTCCTATTGAGGAAGCCGGGACGGCCTGCCGATTCGGTCGCGGCCTATAGGCCTATCGTGTTGCTGGACGAGGCGGGTAAATTGTTTGAGAGGGTTCTCTCTGCCCGCATCGTCCGGCACCTCCGCGAGGTGGGCCCCTGTTCCCCCGGGCTGGGTGTAATTTGTTACGCCGATGATACATTGGTTACAGCCCGGGGAGTGAACTTCCAAGAGGCGGCACGTCTGGCCACCAGGGGAGTCTCTCTGATGGTCGAGCGTATTGAGGCGCTGGGCTTACGGGTGGCCCTGGACAAGTCCGAGGCTCTCTTATTTCATGGGCCCCGTCGTGGTCCTCCCCCTGGCGCCTCAATCGTCATCAACTCGGTCCTAGTACCAGTTCAGGCCCAGATGAAGTATCTGGGCCTGATCCTCGACGTGAGGTGGCTCTTCGACGAGCACTTCCGACAGCTTACTCCAAAGCTGGTCGGCGCTGCGTCTGCCCTTAGGCGACTTTTGCCAAATCTGGGTGGACCTAGCGTCGCAACGAGACGGCTGTACACGGGGGTTGTCCGGTCAATGGCACTGTATGGTGCACCGGTGTGGGCGGCGACTCTGACCGCCCAGAATAGGGCACGCCTCTGGCGCCCTCAGAGGATATTGGCGGTTAGAGCCATACGCGGTTACCGCACCGTTTCGACGGAGGCGGCGTGCGCATTGGCCGGTACTCCCCCGTGGGATTTGGAGGCGGAAGTGCTCGCCGAAGTATATCGGTGGACGGCTGAGTACCGGGCGGATAGAGGCAGTCAGCCCCCGCCCGAAGAGATACGTGAGTGGCGTGAGGCCGCTCGTCGAGCCACGATAGCCTGTCACCACTGCGATTGCAGTGAGGACTCGGCTCAGCACACGCTGGCAATTTGCCCAGCTTGGGCGCCGCAGCGCCGGGTCCTCATTGCAGTCATTGGGGGGGATCTCTCGCTACCGGGTCATACGCTCCATGGCCGGTAGTGACAGATGTTTCACCGCGGTCGCATCCTTCTGCGAAGACGTCATCTCGCAGAAGGAGGCGGCGGAGAGGGCCCGGGAGGACAACCTCCACTCGGACCCAATCCGCCGCCGGCGAACCGGGCGGCGGAGGCGCGCCTACCACCGCCTCATGCCGCCCTGAGTGTGGCGGCGGGTGGACGGGACGGGTTTTCCCCTCCACCCGCCATAACGGCCAGCGCGAGGAGGCGATGTCCGCGTGTGCCGAACGTCGCCTAAATGGAGATTGTACCCGAAGGTGGTGCCTGCGCCGTTGCGGGCAGGCGCTAGAAGGGGTCCGGATGTCTTAATAACAGCAGTTGGGACTAATCCCACCCACACGCCCACCACTGTAACTCCTGTACACCAGGATCCACAGCAGTGACCCACGAACACACCGAGTTATGACACTCGGGAAGTCCCAGGAAGAAATTAAACTGTCTTGGAACCCGCAACGAAATTAATCAGAAGAAAATTGGAGGAGTTGGAAATACAGTAAATCCACTTCCCTCCTTAGCAAAGCGGGAGACAAAATGAAGTAAAATGGGCATACACCCTTTTAAACAGGGAAGCACCACGGCCACAAATATTACGGGTCCTACGTGAGCTATGTTTGATTTCTATAATATGTATGGCAGAATCGCCTAAACGCACGGAAATTCACCCTAGTTGACACAAGATCCCCATAGTATACCGCCCTAGATGTCACCTGCAAGCTATTCAGCATTATATTACGTTCATTATACCAAAGACTACATTCCCAGAGGATATGATGAGCAGACTGTTCATAGTGAGAGTTAGGTGCTGAGCATTGACACAACGGTGACTCGACTAATTTAAATGAATAAAGCTTGCTCTTAAAGTTACCATGACCCGTAAGAAATTGAGCGACACAGTGATCCACCTCAAGCCATATCCTCGACAACCGTTCGCGAACAGACGGAAAGAATTGGTAAAGATGGCGCCCCTTGGATGATTCATCCCAGCGTTGTTGCCATTCGTCTATGAGGTCATTATAGACATCGGGCTGCTGTTGTAGTAGTAGTTGTAGTTGTTGTAATTTTACCGCGATCCCGCGCGCCCAAAAAGTCGCATTCCATGTTTTGTTGTCTTGAATAGTACATGGCTGCACGTCTCTGCACCTCGAGATCGACCGGAAGCACACCCGCCAACACCGGCAAAGCCTCAGTGCTAACCGTCCTATATGCCTTACACAAGAATATCAGTGCAAGTCGTTGGCCTTGTAACAGTTTGCGACGGACAGCGCCTACGGTCGCCCTATCGGCCCATACAGGTGCACCATAGCACATAGAACCTAAATAAGTAGCTCCGTATATGATCTTTAATGTATTAAATGATAGACCCCATGTCGCAGTTGATATCCTTGTCAATGCACAGAAACTCTTTTTAGACTTTTCATTAACTATTTTAATATGTTCGATAAATGAAAAGTTTCTTTCTAAAACTAATCCTAGATAACACACTGTAGTTTTATTTTTTACAGTAACATTGTCAAATCTAATGCTCGGTGGTGATTTGAGGTTACCTTTTAAAAGTAGCTGGAAGGTTTTGTTGGGTGCAAAAGTTAAGCGATTACGTTCACCCCATTGAGATATCAAGTTCAAACATCTATTGGCTAATCTCTCAAGCCCCGCCCTAGTATCAGATTCCACCAGTAATAAGCCGTCATCAGCATACGCGTTCAGAGTACATCCGGATGGTATTGGTATCGCAAGAAAATCGTCGAAGCCGATATTCCACAAGTATGGACCTAGCACCGATCCCTGAGGACATCCCATTGTAAGCGCCTTCGACACAGAATGATGACCAAGTCTTAGTTTAGTTGTACCTTGTGAAAAGTACGAAGAGATAAGGGAATAAATATTTTTAAAGCACCCCCGTGATTTTAATTTCAGCAACAGCATGGGCCACCATGCGTTGTCGAAGGCGCCAGATATATCTAAGAAGATAGCCAGCACGTATTGAAATTTTGACTCTGTGACAAACTTTCTAACCGATATAACAGCGGTTTTTTTTTTTTTTTTTTTTTTTAATGGGACTAATCCCACCCACACGCCCACCACTGTAACTCCTGTACACCAGGATCCACAGCAGTGACCCACGAACACACCGAGTTATGACACTCGGGAAGTCCCAGGAAGAAATTAAACTGTCTTGGAACCCGCAACGAAATTAATCAGAAGAAAATTGGAGGAGTTGGAAATACAGTAAATCCACTTCCCTCCTTAGCAAAGCGGGAGACAAAATGAAGTAAAATAGGCATACACCCTTTTAAACAGGGAAGCACCACGGCCACAAAATATTACGGGTCCTACATGAGCTATATTTGATTTCTATAATATGTATGGCAGAATCGCCTAAACGCACGGAAATTCACCCTAGTTGACACAAGATCCCCATAGTATACCGCCCCAGATGTCACCTGCAAGCTATTCAGCATTATATTACGTTCATTATACCAAAGACTACATTCCCAGAGGATATGATGAGCAGACTGTTCATAATGAGAGTTAGGTGTTGAGCATTGACACAATGGTGACTCGACTAATTTAAATGAATACAACTTGCTCTTAAAGTTACCATGACCCGTAAGAAATTGAGCGACACAGTGATCCACCTCAAGCCATGTCCTCGACAACCGTTCGCGAACAGATGGAAAAAATTGGTAAAGATGGCGCCCCTTGGATGATTCGTTCCAGCGTTGCTGCCATTCGTCTATGAGGTCATTATAGACATCGGACTGCTGTTGAAGCAATCTTGTAATTTTACCGCGATCCCGCGCGCCCAAGAAATCGCATTCCATGTTTTGTCTTGAATAGTACATGGCTGCACGTCTCTGCACCTCGAGATCGACCGGAAGGACACCTGCCAACACCGGCAAAGCCTCAGTGCTAACCGTCCTATATGCCTTGCACAAAAATATCAGTGCAAGTCGTTGGCCTTGTAACAGTTTGCGACGGACAGCGCCTACGGTCGCCCTATCGGCCCATACAGGTGCACCATAGCACATAGAACCTAAATAAGTAGCTCCGTATATGATCTTTAATGTATTAAATGATAGACCCCATGTCGCAGTTGATATCCTTGTCAATGCACAGAAACTCTTTTTAGACTTTTCATTAACTATTTTAATATGTTCGATAAATGAAAAGTTTCTTTCTAAAACTAATCCTAGATAACACACTGTGGTTTTATTTTTTACAGTAACATTGTCAAATCTAATGCTCGGCGGTGATTTGAGGTTACCTTTTAAAAGTAACTGGAAGGTTTTGTTGGGTGCAAAAGTTAAGCGATTACGTTCACCCCATTGAGATATCAAGTTCAAACATCTATTGGCTAATCTCTCAAGCCCCGCCCTAGTATCAGATTCCACCAGTAATAAGCCGTCATCAGCATACGCGTTCAGAGTACATCCGGATGGTATTGGTATCGTAAGAAAATCGTCGAAGCCGATATTCCACAAGTATGGACCTAGCACCGATCCCTGAGGACATCCCATTGTAAGCGCCTTCGACACAGAATGATGACCAAGTCTTAGTTTAGTTGTACCTTGTGAAAAGTACGAAGAGATAAGGGAATAAATATTTTTAAAACACCCCCGTGATTTTAATTTCAGCAACAGCATGGGCCACCATGCGTTGTCGAAGGCGCCAGATATATCTAGGAAAATAGCCAGCACGTATTGAAATTTTGACCCTGTGACAAACTTTCTAACCGATATAACAGCGTCAGTTGTCGATTTACCCAACGTAAATCCAAATTGTCTATCATGAAATTTGACTCCACCTGGCAGAAGCCGGGGCACTACAAGACGTTCTAAAAGCTTTCCTAACGATGGTAACAATGTGATTGGTCGGTAGGATTTAGGATCATCCGGTGGCTTGTCGCCACTTTTTGGTATTATACGAATATTACCGCACCGCCATATACGAGGAAATATTCCTTCAGCAATGCAACGTTTAAAGACAGTGAAAATCGTGTCACCCGAAAGTTTACAAGCTTCTTTTATCATTTTGTTAGATATTTTATCATCACCCGAAGCCTTGTTTAGCGGCAAGGATCTAATGATACCGAGAAATTCGTCTGAAGATGGTAAATCAGACATTGGAGACAGTGGTGGTTCGATGGCCCACTGCCTGATCTGTCGGTGATGATCAGTGTCGTTTTCCGGTCGATCGTCAGGTACGAGTGAGTCTAAAAGATATTCTGCTGTTTGTTCTACTCCTGTGGTATATCTGTTATTAATTTTGATGTTCTGTATGTATGCGTGGTCGATTGATCTATTTGCCTTAAATTCGTGATACAAAGGTGACCACGGGCCCTCTCTATCGAGTTTATCAACAAGTTTCTGAATTAAGTTTCCCTTGGATTTTTCCACAGCAGCTCTGTAGTGGGACCTGGCAACTCTAAGAGCAATGAGAGCAATGTTGTACAAATCTCCTGTTACGTTATGTTTTTTAATAGTGTTTAATTTTCTACGAGCTTTCCGGTAGCTTCTACGTAGTTCGGCTAATCTATCATTCCACCAATCACATCTACGAGTGTTAGTGATAGATCCGCGACCAATAGTTACATCAGCGCAGTATGTAAAAGTTTCTGATAGTATTTCTGCGCTTTCCTCAGCTGATAAACTACTGCGACTGAAGTCTTTGGTATGAGTTGCAAAGAGTGAACCAAACAAAGCCCAGTTCGCACCTTTAGTTTTATATCTAAAATTATAGGGAGCCCTTTGTGGATCCTGTGCAACCCTTGGTGTGAATTCGTACACGATCAAGCGGTGATCACTACAGGATGCGTCCGGAAGGACACGCCATCCGGATATCGAGACGTCGCCGCGCGTAAGCGTCACGTCAATAGAAGACTCACCCATTGGGTTGCAAAAAGTTGGTGGTGCATCGGGGGTATTGTGAATAATAAGATTCATTTCCGCAATGAAATCTTCAACCGCACAACGTCGAACCGTGTCGGTTGAACGCAACTTGCCATACCATAATGAAGATGACGCATTGACATCAGCGCCAATGATAATTTTATGTCCCACGAGGAACTGCAAGACGTAACGTAAGTGATGTAAGTGAGGATCAATAGGATGTGAATATTGAAAATAGCAGCTCACTACGTAAGCCTTACAGGTAGAGGATGAGATCTCAGCAACGGCGCAGTGTGACGTCATAAGATTACGCAAAGATGTTACCGTAAAATTAGAACTTGCAACATATATCCCAGCCCGCGAACGGCAGTCAAGCTGTACTACATTACGACGCAAGTGAGCGCTCTGATATTGTTCTTGTAAAAGGACAATGTCTAACTTTTGTTCTAAAATTAAACGGTCTAATTCTGATGTAGCTATTTTATCGTTATGAAGATTTAACTGGCCTATCGAAATATTATTCATTACTTAGTAAGTTACTCTTTAAACTCTTTTTTTTTTTTTTTTTTTTTTTTTTTTTTTTTTTTTTTTTAAACTAAGTTAAACTATTCAGTAATTGGTATTTAATATTAGCTGTTCCAGTTTTAATTTGTATGTGGCACAGTCGTATGAGCCGCATCGATGGTCAGATGGTTTTTTGAACCGCTTACACTGTGCGCACGTGGGCTTAAAATCTGGTGTGTCTTTATCTGGACAAGCTCGCGTTTCGTGTGCGGCGGCGCAATTAGCACAAGTAGGGGTTTTAATAGTGCAAAACTTTTGTACATGACCGAATTGCTGACAATTTAAGCAACGAACTACTTCTATATCGTCTATGAATCTACATGTGGCCCAGTCTATATAAAGTTTATCTTTTGTGTTGGCTAGATGTTTCCGAACTGCTGCCTCTAATTCTAAGCCTATCCATTGACGCCCATTTTCTAGTTTACGATGCCTAACAATTTTGGTTGACTTAATAAAATCATTCTCACTTAATTTTAATTCGTCCTTGATATTCTGACGGTATAAAGCTGTTAGGAAGGCACGATCTTCCATAGAACCGGGTACGTCTTTTACAATTATACGGGGCCTACGGCCTTTCGGTTTTTCTAAGCGCAACCCTACTGATTTAATGGCGTCCACAGATTCCAGTTTCTTAAGCTGCCGTTCGTTAGCTACACGTAACACGACGCCTGCCTTAGAGGTTTTTTTAACGCCTACAATTTGAAATCCCTCATCGCTCGGTTTAATAGCCTTCATGAGAGCTTGTTTCGTTGCTGACGAGGTCGCATAGTCCGCTAAGCGTTCCGTAGTGGGATAGGCAATAACACAAGGCCTAGGAACGCGCGCTTCAGTAGGTACCGGGCACGGAGCAGATTTAGGTGGTAATCGAAGCTTAAGTTTGTCCGCGTACGTTAAACTCGTTTGTTGAGTTGCGATACCCTCCATTTGTCGCTCAAAATTCGCTAACTTCGTTTCGTTGCTAGAGGATTTTATTGCTAACAAAGATACGATACCGGTAATTCGTTGAGTAATATCCATAATTGCCGTTTTATTACCTACATTCATCCGAGATCCCTGATCATTAACTAATTCATTGATTTTTGCCAAGTACTCGGTAGCCTGTGAGACTAACTCGCAGTAATTGTATTCCCCACAGTTATCACGACCGTTAAGAGACGAAACATTTCCACTTAAATCCGAATTATTAATTCGTTTACTTCTATTGTCTTTCGGCGAGAAATCCGTAGGTGACATTTCGTTAAATGTCCTTTTCCCGGTTGGTGTTAGAAATTCACTTGTACCGCCGGGGTCCGGCAACTCGCTAACGACCGACATAGCCAAACAAAGACACACCAAACAACAATTTCAAAAGGAACAAGTTTAAAAATAAACAATACGCAGAGAAAAATCAATATAAACAAAGGATACCTCCTACCCACTTTTAGAAAGAAAATAAATTTACTCACCAATAGTCGTAATAAAATAATTCAGCACTATATTTCTGTTTAAAAAACAATAAAAACTTACTGATATTCTTTAAAACACTATACACAACCTTTAGCCGCCCGCAAACCGGGAACTAGTCGCAGAAAAACACAGAAAACAATATTTAAATTGTTAGCATATGAAGTCACACGTTAGTCGCACAGTGCCGCGAAGGGAAGTGTAACAGCGGTTCCCGGATCTCTCCTATTACAGGCGCAGAGTGGCACACCGTGTGGTTTTAGTCGATGCGATTCCGACACACCACCCTGCCGCAAACCCCGGTGGGGTGACGGCCTGAGGCGGTTTCCACACGTAAAATAAAAAAAAAAAGAAAAAAAAGGGATGATCCGCCACTGACTGATCCACATTTTTTCTTGGCTGGAAAGGTGATAACATCGGTTTTTTTTGGGGATTCTAAGGGTAACATCATATTCATCATGGTGGATCTTACGAAAGAAACCATAAAGGCGGCATACGCCCTGGATAACTCAGAAAAGTAGGTAGTCAGTCAGAAAAGGCGTAGTATTTGGATGGATGAACATTTAATTTTTGATTTGGTCTGGGTATATTTCAATATGTATGTATTTACAAAATAATAGTAGATATGTACCTATATGAATACATATCTACTATTATTTTGTAAAATAATATATACAACTAATATGAATTAGTTGTCTAGTAACCATAATACAAGCTCTGTTCTTAGTTTGGGACTAGATGGCGTTGTGTGAATGTTGTAAAAAAAAACAAAAAAGTAGTGTCAAAATAGCAGGTTTTCTTCAAGCTCACACGGTTATTTGCACGATTAGGAGCGGGAAGCTGGTCCTCTTAACAAAGTCGAGACTGCCTGCCAATTTGGTCGCGGCCTAAAGGCCCATCGTGTTGCTGTACGCGGTGGGTTAATTGTTTAAGAGAGTTCTGTCTCCCCACATCGTCCGGCACCTCTACGAGGTGGGCCTTGATCAGTCAGTCAGGTGCAGGTCCTTTCCGGGAACTTCTGGAAGTACCTGCACGCGGTCGCTAGGAGGGAGTCCCGCTCACCGCATCACCACTGCGATTGCAGTAAGGACTCGGCTCAGCACACGCTGGCAATGTACCCGGCTCGGGCGCCGTAGCGCTGGGTCCTCATTGCAGTCATCGGGGGGATCTCTCGCTACCTCCCGTCATACGGTCCATGGCCGGTAGTGACAGATTTTTCACCGCGGTCGGTTTTGCGAAGACGTCATCAAGCAGAAGGAGGCGGCGGAGAGGACCCGGGAGCAAAACCTCCACTCGGGCCCAATTCGTCGCCGGCGAACCGTACGGCGGAGGATCGCTTACCATCGCCTCATACCGCACTGAGTGTGGCCGCAGGTGGACGGGACGGGTTTTCCCCTCTACCCACCATAACGGTCAGTCGACGTCGCCGTCGTCCATTTAGGCGACGTCCGCGTGTGCCGCCTAAATGGAGAATGTGCCCGCGCCATTGCGGGCAGGCGCTAGGAGGGGTCCGGATATCTAAACAATAGCAGTTCCCGGATCTCTCCTGTTACAGGCGCAAAGTGGCACACCGTGTGGTGGGGTGACGGCCCGAGTGGGTTTACACACGTAATAAAAGAAAAGCTGTACGCAAGGCTGTTTTCTTACAGAATAGTACTCATGCCGCCCTGATGATTAATAAAAAGTTAGTCAAAATTACTAATTTAAATTGTAATGTGAGACCGCTATTTGGAATATCGAAAAAATCCATATTCACAATGGTATATTTCACGAAGCGTTTATTAATATTTCAAATACAGATGTTGGAATTTAGTACCAAAATATGTTTTTTTTTTTCATTTTAGTAAGACAAAAAAAAATTGGGCCAAATTTGCTGCTCTAGGCTCCAGCCTACTCAGCCTGCTCTTAAATCCGCCACTGTAAAGAATACTATTAACTATTATACATTTTGTATGTACTATTTGTAGTAGGTACAGATATTTACTTACTTATATTCTTGTACTTAATGTACAATACTAATGGTGAAATAAAACTACAAAATATGTAAATTAGTTTTTTATGCATAAAAATCATCTATATATTTTAAATAATACAATAAATTTAAAAACTAAAAATATATGAGATACAAACATAGTTGGAAAAAATTGGAAATTCATTTTTTTTTATAGAAATATCTTCTAAAAAGGCACATTACAAGTCATAGATTGTTGTGAAAAGTACATTAAAACTGAGTATTACTGGGTTTCTGAGTTATCTACACAATTTCATCTATACACAACAAATATTCATTAGTATTGGTTTGTTAACTTGTGAAAATACTAGTAGTGCTATAATAGTATCCGAACACCGCAACACAGCAAGTTTAACCGTTTAACTTTCGCTATTCATCGCAAATGTATTTGTATGTTTGGTTTTGTTGTCATAGTAACAATGTTAATACAAACTTACGTGGCGTTATGACATCACTGTGATGGTTTGTGTTACCTAACCTAGGGGCCCTAAGTTAGGTAACACAAACAGAATTCTGCCATCACAGTATTGTCATAACGCCAAATAATAAGAATTCTGCAATCACAGTGATGTCATAACGACAAATAATAATAATAATAAAAAATACTTATGTCGCCCCTAGGCTAGGGGCAATATAAATGTTATTTTATTTTTATAATGTTTACTAATTGTTGACTTTTCCAAATTTGTTCCTACCTACAACTCGATACCAATTCGTGTAAAAGTACCTATTTGATGTAGTCATGATTACTCATGATACAAGACAAGCTTGTCCTAGTGGTACAGTGTTACTATACAATAGAAGTAAAAGTGTATTTCCACAAAACGGCACGGAAAAGGAATTGAAGCACTTAAAGTTTAGCTTGCCAGAGACGTAATGTTATGTACTGTGTATACTTGTACATCTATACTTAAACATTCTCTGGACTCCCATGCACGGCAGTCCTCCAGCGTGTGCTGGGCGGAGTCCCGGTCGGATCCGCAGTGGTGGCATTTTGCCGTAACCTCCCGTCCAATTCGATTCAGATACTCACCGAAGCAACCGTGCCCGGTAAGCATCGGAGTCAATCGGTAGGTGACACAGTCGTTCCTCCCTACCCACGCTCCGAAGCTCGGCAGAACGGCTCCGACGGCGCGTTGGCTAGCACAGCCCTGGATTACAAGCCGTGCCTGCCACGCCCGCAGAGCATGCGTATGAGCGTTCCGCCGTAGCATTCCGGGCTCATGATCCGGCGCGGCCTCCTCACCATTCTGACCGACAGAACGAACTTGGTCATAGACCATCGCGTCCAGAATCGCGTCGCGTCGGCCAGAATGTCGAAGGGTGGATATCGCGCCAGGATCGTCGCCGCCTCAAACGAGATCGTAAGATAGCCCCGTACGACCCGTATGGCCATCAACCGCTGCAGGCTTCTGAGTAGAGCCTTGCAGCGGGAGGCACCCCGCGTAGTCATTAGACCAGACGGGCGCCCCATAGAGGACCATGGATCGCACGACGCCCATGTAGAGACGCCGAACTTCTTCCCGTGGTCCTCCGAGATTGGGCAGCAGGCGATGCAGTACGCCCGCTATCCCGCGCACTCGGGGGACTAAGTACTTCATGTACCAGCCCTACAGGACTTCAGCGTCGCCCATGGACAAACTTGGCGCTTATGCAGCTGATGGTCCTATAGCCAAGCATACTTTCGCTTTACCCGATGCTTGATTAGCTGGAACTTGAAAAGGTGGCTTACATCAAGACATTGCGCATCATCATCATACGGTACGGCCATCCATCTTACTTTCCTTCCATAGCTAACCCTAGCTGTATACCTTCTAATTCTGTGTGAGTCCAATCCATCTTTTATTACAATTTAGCTGTGCAGTGCCGATCAGTGTGTCTAGTGTGGGTCATCATAAACGTAAGGAAACTCACTTTATTAGTAGAACATGACCACATTGGAGACAACTGATACGAGTAGGGCCAGACCGCCTATCAAATTAAACGCTCCAGGCGACGAAACCATGTATAAAAATATACATAAAAATATTCTTTTTTTATTTGTTGTAGCATTCTTAATGTCTAATCGATTAACTAATTAAAAGTACGTACGTATTAAACAACTGAATTTATTATGTATTTTAAATAAATTAAAACGTTTTAAATATCACGTGGTGCAACGTGTTTAAATCAATGTCTCTACTATGAACTTTGGTATTAAGTATAAATATGTGTATGTAGTATCGTCTGACAGATTTATTCACAGCCAACAACAGGCGATTACGATTACCACATTGAGTTTTCGACGACACAACACAGTACGATATGTGACTTACATTAAAATTCGATTTCGTTGAGAGAGTGACTTAAATGTTTACATTATTATACTGGACATCTGCTAACTAGATTTCGATACATTCATATAACTAATTTAAGAATTGACTCTGTATTTCAGTAAAGTAAAGTACAAGTTACTATGACGCTATCTAGGCTTTGGCCCCGATTGTAGTAGCTATTGGAGATTTCTCTAGAGCATTAAGAGATTCTCACAATAGTTTGTGTAACAGACCTTTGTCATCCACGACTCTTAGCGTTCTTCACGCGTCTATTCAGTATTATTTAGTGTATTCACTTACGCACCCAGGTATTAAAGTAAAATTTTAAACAACTAGTTTTCTAACTCCCGTGAATAAACAAAGAATAGCCTCTCTGACTAGTACATAACATGCTATTGACACAAGCCTTGTAAAACAAAGTGACATTCACAACAACAGCGCACTGTAATTCGTTGTTAAGATGCTAGCTGGACATAAGTCACTATTGAATTTCCTAGAATTTATCACCTGAGCCCCTATTTGTCCCATTTCTAAGAATTGTTTTGCACAAATATTGATAAGGTTAATACGGTATAAAAAGAAAGAGTTAAAAATTACATATTCATTGCATTTTTAAGCTTGTCGGAACAACGACCGGAATCAACTTCGATTGACTTCGAACTCGATGTGATGCAAGTTTCGGCATAGCACTTATTATTTTGCTAAATGCATTATTTCATACAGAACAAAAAAAAGTAAATTTTAATCTCCAATCATGGTATTACATGCCAGTTATTGTGCAGAAAATTTGTGTGCGTAGTGCAGATATTGTGGAACTGGCTCTTCTACCTATCGAGTACTTTCTGAGGAAGCTCATTGTGCGCCATAAACATTGTAGACAATTCTGAGGCCACAATACTCGAAAACATTCACGTATTGCTACGAATAGGAATTTACTTGTTAATATCTTGTTCGAAAACGCGGTATAACAAAGGGTAGATTAACTAGATTTTCTAATGATATATGTAGTTTAAAAAGTGCTAGTTTATTGTCTCCCATTGTGAAGGCGGATTTAAAATTACGCATAAAAACTGCAAACTGCTGAAAGAATTTTTCAGGAATTTAACGACTTTCAAACAATAATAGAGGAATTAGTTTCTAAAAATGATCTTGAGGAGCAATTAGATCAACGTGATCACTTTGAAAGCTCATATTACAGTACAGTAGCTCAGGCGAAGTGTTTAATAGATAGTTCGGAGGTTGGCGGAAGTTCTAGTAGTCATAGTTCTAGAATCGACTCAGTAAAATTACCAACAATTAGGCTCCCTACATTTGACGGCTCATGTGAACACTGGCTTGAATACCGAGATAGCTACATGTCACTAATTCATGAATCTCAGCATCTCTCAAATATACAAAAATTTCATTATCTTAAATCATCATTAAAAGGAAGTGCCGCCTTGGTCATAGAACAACTAGAATTCTCCTCAAATAATTACAATATTGCGTTAGAATTGCTTCAGAACAGATGTAACAAAAATAATTTATTAATACACAATCACGTTAAAGCATTATTTAATATTCATAAGGTAACAAAAGAATCTCCTATCTTATTACGAAAATTAATTGAATCTGTTTTGAAAAATTTACGTGCCTTAAAATTACTAGGAGAACCAACAGATACATGGATGGATTTAATTTTATTATTGTCACTAAACTAGACGAGATTACGGAGCGAGAATGGGAACAGTACAAAAATATAAATTTTAAATGTAGCAACGATTTGAATAATAAGCCTCAAGTGGTCGATTTGCTTGAATTTTTAAAATCGCAAGCAGATATGTTAGACACTTTAAGTTCAAATCACAACAAGTCAGTATTACAGTCACAAACACAATAATAAAGTACATTGCAACATTTCGACCGATAAGTCTGATCGGCACTTATTACATAGACAGTGTTTAACGTGCAAGTCTAATCATTCGCTTTATTCATGTGAACAATTTTTAAACGCGTCAATTCATGACAAACTCGTACACAATAACAAATTATGCTAAAATTGTTTACGATCAGGGCCTCAATTCTGCTATTTTATGTTCACGCCAAGCCACTGTCACACCACTGACACGCTATTGAGATGCCATCGAGTGGCCATTGGCATCGGTATAAATATCGGTAGTTTACACTAACTAAGTATCTTTACAGTGATATCAAAAAACGTAATATATTTTCAAATTATAAGGTAAGTGTAAATATTACGTTTTTTTGAGGAAATGATTTATTTGAAATATAGCAATATTTTTGAAATCACTTTTGTTTGATCACACTTTAATTTGATAGCATTATCCACTGCAATTTTACTGAGTCCATAGATGCACAATTACTTCGGTTTTGGGAACTCGAAGAAATTCCTAAAATTCATGACTCACGCACGGAAGAGGAGAAGGCCTGCGAAAAACATTTCTTAGAAAATACAAAGCGCGATTCTAAGGGGCAGTTTATCGTACGCATACCTTTTAAGGAACCTCCTCAAGTTTTAGGGACCAGTCGGGAACAGGCTGAACGTCGTTTTTACGCATTAGAAAAACGATTACAACGCGAACCTATATACAAACAGCTCAATTGCGAATTTATACGCGAATATTGTGCCTTAGGCCACATGTCTCGCGTATAAACACTCAAATCCTCATTATTTTATGCCGCATCATGGTTTGTACCGCGAGCACAGCACAACTACAAAACTGCGTGTAGTTTTTGATGCAAGTGCCCCCACAACGTCTGGTAAGTCGTGTAACTACATTCAGCTTGTTGGACCGCCCATACAAGGGGATCTCTTTTCTATACTCTTACGCTTCAGACAGTATAGGTATATAGCATGTAGTGATATCAAAAAAATGTATCGACAAGCCCTAATCAGCCCTGATCTACAATTGATACTCTGGCGCGAGGATCCGTCTTACCTTCTTAGCAGTTAGGTGTATTCAACAACTCGCTGATGAGTGTGACGATAGTGAGGTCAACCGATCTATTTGTGAGGACATGTATGTCGATGATTATATAGCTGGTCGGGACAATAAAGGCGAATTATTGAACGACACGTCGTACCAGGTAAACCTATGTATTTGGAAATGCATATATTTACGGACGCCTCGCAGACAGCGTATGGTAGTTGTGTTTATATACGCACGTTAAGTGATAATGGAACTATTTGGTTAGGTTACTATGTTCGAAGTGTAAGGTGGCACCGCTTAAACCTGTAAGCATACCCCGACTGGAGCTGTGTGGTGCATTATTATGCGCTAAATTTTTTCACAAGGTTCATGAATCGCTGCGTTGTAAATTCAAATCGGTAACCTTTAGGACAGACTCGACAATTGTTTTAGGATGGTTGCGAATGGCACCTAGTTTATTACAAACTTTTGTTCAGAATCGTGTCGTCGAAATACAGGAAATAACTAAAGGTTTACCATGGCGTAATGTCAAGGGTAAAGACAATCCAGCTGACTTAGTTTCGCGGTGTGTCAGCTTAGATAATTTAATCTCCTGTGATGCGTGGTGGCAGGGGCCACTTTTTCTTTATATCGAGTTCGAACCAAATATCCAACATGATGAGTTACCCGAATTAAAACCATTAAAATTACATACTTTCATGTGTAGCAATAGAAATAGCACATTATCTGAATAATAACAATTATTCAGATAATGTGCTATTTCTATTTCATAGATTTTCTCAATTCAATCGTATGATACGTGCATGCGCATACCTACTACGTTTTATTTATAATACGCGCAACAAAACCAACAGGCGTAGTGGAATACTCACTTTGGAGGAACTGAGACAATCAGAGTCAGTTTTAGTCAAATACAGTAAATAAGAATCATTTCCAAATGAATATAAAATATTTATTAACAATGGCTACTTAAACAACAAAAAGTATTTATCAAAACTTAATTTGTTTATTGATAATCATAACATCGTTCGTGTAGGTGGCCGCATATGTAACTCTGTGTGTTTTACATTTAACAAAAAACATCCTATATTACTCTCCAGTAAACATTTGTTTACCATTTTCTTAGTTTCATAAAAAAAAATTACATGTGGGACCCCAGACACTTCTTTTTAATTTATGAAAAACATGGTGGCCATTCAGAGGTAGAAATCTAGCACGAAAAACAGATCATGAATGCGTCAGTTGTACTCGCTTCAAGGGCAGTCGCATTTATCCCACTCATGGGTGACTTACCCGTAGAAAGAATCACTGCTAGTTTTCCTTTCTAAAGGGTATCTCAACAACGCAATTTTTAAATTTTAAATAAAACACAGATATGTAAAAAAAAATACGTGAAACTTTATTATATCGTAAAGTAGACAGAATGAGGTTATGTATGGAACAATATATCGTGCAGATGGCCGCCGCGGCTTTGCTGGCATGCACGCGATCTTTTAATGAAATTTTCAATGAACGTTTTGCATGAATGCTGCGGTATTTCATTAATGCAGCGTCCAATTTCCTCTTTTAAGGCTTGAGTCGTCGTCGGCTTATTCGCGTAAACCATCGACTTCAAAAAACCCCAAAGAAAAAAATCTAATGGTGTTAAATCGCACGATCTAGGCGGCCAATTCTGATCTCCAAAACGCGAAATAACACGACCGGGAAATGACTGATGCAGCAATGGCATTGTTTCTCTGGCTGTATGATATGTGGCGCCGTCTTGTTGGAACCACATGCCCTCCACATTCATTTCTTCAATTCTAGGCAAGAAAAAACTGGTTATCATTTCACGATACCGAACACCATTGACTGTTTGCGCTTGACCTGCCTCATTTTCATAAAAAAAAGGTCCAATGATTCCTCCGGCCCAAAAACCACACCACACAGTGACACGTTGAGGATGCATTTGCTTCTCGTGAATCACTCGAGGGTTTTCCTCACCAAAAATGCGACAATTCTGCCTAACGACGAGGCCATCAAGATGAAAATGGGCCTCGTCACTGAAGATGATTTTATCGGCAAAATCAGCATTTTCATGTCGTCTCTCTAATACCCAATTAACGAACTCCCTTCGCTGTCCATGGTCAGCTGGCTTCAGTTCCTGAGTCAATTGAACTTTGTATGCATGAAGATGCAAATCTTTCGTCAAAATTCGCCAATTTGCTGAGCTCGGTGTCGAATTGAGGTGGATGGAGTTTGAGCGACATCATCACGTACAGCAGCGACTTTTCGGTCGAACGACCTGGTCGATGGCGCGTTGTTGTCTTTACATCACTAACAGACCCAGTTTCGGCAAATTTATCCATTAATCTCTTTACAGTTGACTCTTTTGGAGTATTATTGCGACCCCAAATTGATCGCAATTTGTGAACTGTAGCTGCAAAACTTTCACTATTTTGGTAAAACAATTTCACAATGAGAATGCGTTGTTCATTCGCGTAGCGCTCCATTTTTACTAACCTCGTACCTTCTACTAGCAAACAATAACAATTGTTCAAATGTCAAACAATGACACTTCGAATGTTGCCAGATTTAAAAATTGCGTTCTTCTTGGGACACCCTTTATAATTGTGGCGTCGACTACGCCGGCCCCGTGTACACAATGAGCCGTAGAGGTAGGGGGGCTAAGACGTTAAAGGCCTACATTTGTTTATTTAAATGTTTTGCTACACGCGCTGTACATTTGGAATTGGTGTCCGATTTAACTTCCGAGGCTTATTTATTGGCACTTAAGCGTTTCATATCACGAAGCGGAAAACCACAACAGATATTCTCCGATAACGGAAAGAACTTAAGGAATGATTTTCATTTTTGAAAACATGTTCTTTAGATATTGTAGAATACGCTAATGGTGAAGATATTCAGTTTAAATTTATTCCTCCGTATGCCCCTCATTTTGGTGGTTTATGGGAGGCTGGCGTTAAATCTTCTAAGCACTGCCTTATGAGGGTTATAGTTAATGCACATCTGACATACGAAGAGTTCAATACATTACTCATACAAGTTGAAGGTATGCTTAACTCTCGTCCTTTAACACCCATGTCTACTGATCCAAATGATCTCCTTCCTTTAAGTCCTGCTCACTTCCTCATAGGCCGTCGGATTACTTCTCCATTATACCCAAAGATAGCTGAATATGACATGCACAGATTTCCTCGCTATCAACGAGATGAACAGATTCGACAACATTTTTGGAAGAGGTGGAGCACAGAATTAATATCAGAAATGCAAATTCGAAGTAAATGGACTCACAAACGCAGGGCCTTACAGCAAGATAGACTGGTCATCATCAAAGAGGATTGTACGCCACCGATGTAATGGCAACTTGGACGCGTTGTAACAACTTATCCAGGCAAGGATGGTGTCTCCAGGGTGGCAGATGTACGCACAGAGAAGGGCATTGTGAGGCGAGCATTCTCAAAACTCTGTCCTTTGTTCCCGTTGGAAGTTGCTTCTTCCAAGGCCGGGGGCATGTCTACGCACCAATCAACGCACGTGTAAATGACGTGATATATGTTCCGCCAATGAGAGTGTGGCCACTCTGGCCATATATAAAACCTTTTCTTATGCACCGTTTATATACTTTTAAACAAGCGTACGTTAATCATGTTTGCATTGTACCTATGTATTTTCTAAATCAATAATACAAGTTCAAGAAAAACAGTCTTACGTCATTTTTATCCACGCACCCAACGCAACAAGCTATATATATATATATATATATATATATATAGCTATATATATATTATATAAAAAAGCTCTCGTCACAGGGTATTCGCCATAATGAATTTCTATAAGACTGAAGATTTAACTAAATTACAGGAAGGAAGAATTACACACTAAAGGAGGTGTTTCTCAATTCATCAGAATCTTTTTTTAGGGTGTGTCTACTGAACATTACAATTTCATATTCGTAAATTAATCACAACCATAACTACACACAGAATGTTTGACTCAAACGTTATCAGGTAAACAGATAAAAGCTAATGGATCTGCAATTCAACTCTACAGAAGGTGTTTTGCCTGAACAAATAATGTCACGTACAATTCTACTGAGTAATTTTACAGCAGCATTTTACGTTTTGCACTGGGGTCTATCAAACATTTACTGTTAGTTTAGTGGTTAGCGATCCTGATTGCTAAGCCAGAGGTCGTGGGTTCGATTCCCACACAGAACAAAAAATTGTGTAATGAACACGATCATTTGTTCAGTGTCTGGATGTAATCTTATGTATATGTATCTATGATATATGTGTGTTTTTAGAATTATATAAGTATGTTTATTAGCAGGACTTTGGAAAAAAATAATGGAATCAGATGGCCTTGTATAGGACGTCTCGAGTCAAACTAATTAAAAAAAATAAAAAAAATAATAATTATAGTTTAAAAAAATCATCGGTCCTCGATATATCTACAAAGTTTGAACGAATTCTGACTGTTTAAAGTCAGTCAAAATCACGCCCAAAGGAGTCGGTTACAAACATACAAACAAACATACAAGTGAAGCTAATATAAAGCGTGTAAAAACTAGAAATCGAGAGTGAACTGACCCAGTAGACTCTACTTATTTTGCTTATTTTGGTATTCTAAAAGTTGACGACCGACAGTTTCAACCTTATATGTACGAGTATACTCGTGGAACTAAAAGTTACATATTATGTTTCGCAAGAAAGTCTCTGATGAGTATGTTAACTTTCTCGGGGTCTTCTTGTTGAAGAAAGTGTCCAGTTCCTTTCACAACAGTGGTTTCTATAGAGCTGTACTCCTTCTTCATAGTTTCGAGCATGCTGTGGCTAAGGTAGTTGTCATTCTCAGCGTGAGCGACTAGCATTGGAACATTTTCTTTGTGCTCTTCAATGTCTGGGATGTCAAAACGGAAATTCGCTCGATAGTAATTAATGGGTGGCGTCAGAGCATCTGCAAAACAATATTTTTAAACAATGTCAATTAAGGTAGAAACAAAAATAGAGGGTTGGAAACGGGAAAGTAGGTAGTTCTTATAGAATCCAACAAGCTTCCTCTATTGAAAATTTTGTAAGTGGATTGTACTGATTATACCTAAATTCTCCAAAGTTCTATAGAAAAAGAAATTAAACACAACTAATGTTGCAGTCTTGTAACCACTGCTAAAATTTGATTGAGGAACGATTTGCAGGTTAGATTGTTTTGGATTGCTTATATCGTTTACAGAAAATGTGTGAACGCTCTGAGCTCTGGTCCTCACAGGTGGTGCATCATTATCAAAGAAATTCATAGACAGCAGTAGTGTCAATTGTAGTTTGTGGCTCTAGATTTGCAATTCGTTTTGGACCTGAAAGTAACAAGTTAGACCTAGAAATCCACTATGACCCAACTTGTGAAATATCAATTTGTATAAAACCTTATATGTAGAGGAAGTTTTTTATAAGTAGCATATAAGCAGGTATAAAACCAAACTATAAAACATTTATTGCACTTACATGGCTTACGGAACCAATATTTATAACAATCGATGTCGTCTTTATCGGTTGAGCTCTTGCCTGGAAATAGCATTAATGTCTCGTACATGGCTAGGTCATTCATAGCCAAAGCTTTTTCTGCTATAAGAGGCGCCCGATACAGGAATACATACCTGAAAGTGAAAAATACTAGTATTACACTAAGTGTCCGTTTCGAATGCTCGGCCACAGTGTCGTAGAAAACAACGACTACGTCAACATTACGAAGGAATTTGTAAAATACTAACAATGAAAGTCGCAAATTCGTAGAACCAATATTCAGAAAGTAGTAAGGGTTTAACCATGGCCGCGCAGTCGAAACATGGAGAACCGCGCGGCCACGCAGTTCTCTTAAACGGAGCTTAGTAGAGTCCCATTCTTTTTGCTAACCACTGTTATGATTTCGAAGAAAAGGTAGACAGTATGAAAAAAGCCCTACGGTTTGGACTTCACGACCTACAGAACTTAAATGCTATGGCCGTGTTGTCGAAACATGGCGAACCGCGCGGCCACGCAGTTCTTTTAAACGGAGCTTAGTAGAGGTCCCATTCTTTTTGCCAACCACTGGTACTATTTCGAAGAAAATGTAGACAGTATGAATAAAGCCCTAATGTTTGAACTTCATGACCTACAGAACTGAAAACTTAATCTTAAAATGTAACTTAGAAGAAGGGTGACCAGGATTTATGGTGCGTCAATCAGACATTTCCAAAAGCGTCGTTTTATATTACATAGGTAGTAAGGGAATAAGTTAAACCTTCTTTCTAAGGAGAGGCCTATGTCCAGCAGTGGACTATTAAAGGCTGTTGATGTGATGTGATGATGTGAGGGAATAAGTATGGTGAATAAGAATATGCATAAAATTTAAATTTGTCTTAAAAAAAATCTAGATTCTTTATTGTCTATACATTGTACTTAAAAGGTATTTTTTTTATTTATTTATTGTCGCGCACGCCATTGGATTTATCGGCGTCGATATTCATACGTAGTATTTGTGAGAAAAAATGTTTAAAACTGTATATTAATATATACTTTTAGTCAATCTAGGATGATGACAGAAACTGGTTTTGTCAAAGCACAATCAGATAACCTACTGAAAATAGATGCATTTATGATGTCAGCATATTTTGCATCAAATCTCGATGTTACGAGCGCAGAAATCAGAAGCTGCAAGGTAATTATTATGTTACATGGTATATTTTAGTCCATTACATAGATTTTTTTAATACATTGTTAAATAATACTACAAATCATAATCATTAGTCATTAAAATTGTTCCTAAACTCCTAATTAACGTCTATATTATTATAATTTACCCGTAATATTATATTATTGAAGCTCACTCAAGTATATGTTGATATACTTTTTGTACATATTAGATAAGTACGATATTCCGATTTAAATTAATAATTAAATTACTTTCAATATTTAATTGCTTGTTTGTTTCAGATCTGAATGAGAATCTTTCCCTTTTAATTACGGCTTTAAGCAACTGGTGGCATATTCCGTTTTTGACACAACAATAAATGAGGAACAACTCCAATCTTTAAACGTAGATTACATTATTCTCCTTTTTGTTTCATTAAGTTATATTAAACAAAATTAACTGTTTCATCCTGAACCTGAAATAATTTATCAATGATCAAAGTTTCGTAAAACCGCAAACCGTAAAAAGCAAGCTCTTTAGAGAAATTTTTAATGAACTTTTGTAAACTAGGATAGGTTAGTCTTAGATCAAATCTTCTACTGATTAATAGCTAATTCACACTAAGCTGTATATAAATATTGAAATTAATACTTCACAACATAATACAAGCGATAATGGAGATACATTATCCCTACTCAACATCTTTCACCATTTTTTTGTACTTTTGCATCGCGTGGAATACGAAAAAACACTATATCGGGTGTACTAATAATAGTGTTTTTGTACTTCAGTACTATACAATACTTGTAAGAAGGTTTTTTAGCTTCTTCCATAATAAATAATAATTCATTTAAGAAATTAAAACAAAAACATTGCCTATTGGATGGAGAAGTACTTATACGAAAATATTGACACCGTATTCGTATAAATACTACTTTTACCTATTTATCTTAATAAAATTGAAAATGTCTGATCAACGTACCATAAATCTTGGTAACCCTTCTTCTAACTTGCATTATAGTTTTAAGTTCTGTAGGTCGTGAAGTCCAAGCCTTAGGGCTTTATTAATACTGTCTACATTTTCTTAGAAATCCTATCAGTGGTTGACAAAAAGAGTACGGCCTCTACTAACCTCCGTTTAAGAGAACTGCGTGGCCGCGCGGTTCTCCATGTTTCGACTGCGCGGCCATGGTTAAACCCTTACAACTTTCTGAATATTGGTTCTACGAATTTGCGACTTTCATTGTTAGTATTTTACAAATTCCTTCGTAATGTTGACGTAGTCAATTTTTTTCTACGACACTGGCCGAGCAGTCGAAACGGACACTTACACTAATGGAGTATAAACAAGGGCTCTACGATATAATAAACAGTATGAAAATCATTTTACAAAATAAGGCAATATGCAAGTAGTAGGCATATCTACTATTGGGCCGCTGGGAGAGAAACTAGTTTTTCTTTTCTTCTTTTTTCTTTTTATAGAAATACTTATATTATGTACGTCTATAAAAACATACAAATATTTGAGTGCACAGAAATTTGCACAGTGAGGCGGTTTTAGAGTCTTTTTTTTTTTATTCTAACTATAGTCAAGAGTGTACCTACATAATAATATAACCCTTCCTTCTTCCGGTTGAAGGTCCACTACCGGAAAATAGTCGAGCATCTTCGAAATACACACATGAGTATTACCGATTATACTTTATACACGTCAGTTCTCATTTCACGGGATTAACATAATTGAACAATATAAGTTATACCATCATTTACCACTTACTCAAGCTTTTTATCTACGGTACATGGCACAAACATTTCTAAAAACAAAACAGTAGTATGTACATATATTCCGTTTTTTCAATATTTTGTATAGCCTGTAGTTGACCTGTCTATGGGACGCATCTTTACCTCCACTTGGTACTACCAACGTTACCTCGCTATTGCCAATTTTGGTCTTATAAGGCCTATTGTTAAATAATTATCTCGACGATAACCATCTTCTTCTTTTGCCTGTTGAATTTTATGCGAAAATCTTTTTCAGTAGTGGCAACTAAAATGGTACATGAAAAAAATAATAATCTTATTTCTTACCAAGACTGTTTTCTTTGAATAGGATTGGTCCAAATCTCACGGCACCAGGCTGTGGAAGAGACGCTAGCTAGCACGATGAGAGCAGACAACATATCAGGATATTTATCGCGGAATCGACAAGCTATCACACCTCCCCAATCGTGAGAAATTAATATACATTTCTGGCTACCTGAAAGAAAATTAAAAGAGCGATCAAATCGAACCTCCTTTCTAAGAGGCATATGTCCAGCAATGGACTATTATTTAGAGGCTGTTGATGATGATGATGAAACTATAATTATTCGTTCTACGAATCTCATTACTTTGCAGCTGTAAACGGTATACTTTGGGATTTTCTTTTATCAGTATACACGGTTGTAATTCCCTGGTTGTGACCATCAACAAACCTCTTTGTCAAAGTAATCTCGATCATAGATCTATATAACTGTACAAAAACACGCAATCGTTACAGAATGATTTAATGAAATACTCATATCTAATTTAATCGTGTTTTTCGTCGTAAAACCTGCCTACTTGGTCAAGGTACAGTGGCTTGTGTAAGATGTTTTTGCCACAGACAAACTTATCGTGCAAAATCACAAAAAAAATAACCTTCCGTTAAAGTTTTTATCTACTTTTCTGAATTATGTAAGTACTTGAGACCGAAATATAAGCAGATATCAAAATTATTTAGAAATTGCTAACAGATCGACTTAATTGTACCAATGGCTGACATTTAGAAGGAACTATTATTCTAACATTGTTAAAAAAATTACAAATTTATAAAAGAAAAAAAACTTTTGCAAGAGTGAATTGCTTTCGTAAAATTTAATCTTTATCACTAGGCAATATAAAAATTTAACATTTTTAAAGAATGTTTAAATTCACATAGTTAAGACAACAAACATTTTTGTGACTTTGCACGATTTCGGACTTATAAAAATATCTGAAAAGATTTACTTGCAGAAATAACTAACAGCTAACAGAAATTGCAACACCGATAATATTCTAGATTTTGAATATTAAACACTTAATATTTAAAATCACAGGCATCAGTCAATATCGCAGGCATTGTTGAGTTTGCCTAGAGTTCACTGTTCTGTTAGAGAGTATAGTTATGTTTATATGCATAGAAATTTGTTAAAAGCATCTCCCAAAAACTACTCTCAACCACAAAACATTCCTCATTCCAAACTGAAAAACATACTTTATAACCAGTCAATAACAAGTCAATTTTAAAGTGACAATGAACAAATAATTGTTTACCTAATTGACGAATGAGGTCTCTAACATCTTCAATCAAGATATCAATTTTGTATGAAGAAACACCCTCGGGTCTCGCCGAGTCTCCGTATCCCCTCATATCCAAGGCAACGCACCTATAAATAAATCCAAATATTAACATAACACATTCATGATCGGCATACGACCTTCAGGAACTAAACAACAAACTTACCAGTAATCCTTTTGAAATTCCACAATTTGATGTCTCCATGAATACCAGAACTCGGGAAAACCATGTAGAAACAGCATCAGAGGTTTCGATGGGTTGCCACTCTCGACGTAATGGATTACTATGTTCTGTAGAAAAAAAGATGGAGATAATTATACCTGTGGTTTTTTAAGAAAGGTTTTCCTATTGCCGGAGAGCCCTTTTTGCACAAAAAGGAAAAGAAAAACTGCAATATGAAATGATTATAGTTTAGTGTTGTCAAACGATTCACAATCATATTATAATGTACCTATATACCAATTGCCTATGTTTAAGTGGTGCACGCAATTTTCTTTTACTTGTCGCGAAACTTTATTATTGGCTAAGAGTCTAAAAAATGTTTAACTTCACCCATGATATTAATTAAAATTAAATTAATTAATTAATAAATTAATTAAAATTAAAATAATAATAAGGATATACCTCACACCTCTCACACACGGCCGTCTAATCCCAAACTAGGCAGAGCCTGTGCTATGCTAACCAGACTGCTGATAAACATAGTTATATATTTTTAAATACATACATACCCATACTAATATTATAAATGTGAAAGTGTGTCTGTCTTTCTGTTTCCTCTTCACGCTTAAACCGCTGAACCAATTTAGATGGAATTTGGTACGAAGATACTATGCTTCTTGAGGGAAGACATAGGCTACTTTTTACCGCGATAACCGACATTCACACAAGTAGTATTATGTAGTAACTTCATTATCTCCAAGTAGTACGTTAATGTAAGTGTACAAAATGCAGCAGTTATAATAATAGATACTAGCCAAACCTGATTTCAGTTCTCTAAATAAAAATAAAATATAAGACTTATAGAATCTTTAGAAACGTATAATATTAAAACGCCACAGCTAAACCACTATGTACTCGTATATTATTGTAGAAAGTTATATTTTCACGCGCGCACATCCGTCTTAGCGCTGGGAATGCTTCAGAGACAAAGCTAACACAGAATTTTTTCTTGTACAAAGCATAGTTTACATGACGTAAATCATTTTTGGATTTTCCATCTTTTGTAGATTTGATACTTTCGATAACGCCAGAGAACATCATCCTGACACACTGCCTGTTGGGTGATAGGTGACTCTGATGTTGAGTCTTGGCCCCATTTGTGCTAGGGTGATACAACGCCTCCTCACAGCGTGAGGTGATCGCTAGCCTTGGTAAATTATTGGTCTCCCATTCAAAATATATTTTATTTTGTTCTCTTCAAAGTTTATTTTCATGACATAAAGTAGGCTTTGACAAGGACGTAAATATTTACGTAATATTTTTATCTAAATACCAAAATTCACCCAAAAAAAGTGGACAAATAATTCTTATTTTAGACAAAGTGTAATTCCTAAGCTTACCACATTTCTCGTTTATGTTTGTGACAAAAAGTTGCCTATGGCTTTTGCCAAGGTTTTATACAAACTTTGATCCTCTTTTTTACAACTTTGAAGGGTTACCATAAGAATATAATATAGCTTATGTCCTACCTAGTACCATGAACTCATTTCATGCCAAGTTTAATTTGAATCCATTAAGCAGTTTTAGCGTGGTGAGACATGCAATAACTTGATCAGAGTTTTAACTCTTTACGAAAACACACGCTATTAAAGAAAGCGGAACGGTATTCATGTATAGATTTAGTCGTGATCGTATTTAACAATTACGACTGAATTCTTTCATGTTACAACATTATGCTTTCGCTCTGCTTAGCCATGTTTAGTTAGGAGTTAGATACTCATGAGTCGGTACAGCCAACTACTCTTATGTCAGATTTCTCCAGATTTTATTTCAAATCTGGATTCGTCTTAGATATGATTTTTCGCTAATATCAATTTCCCAAATAAATTTATCTTTAATAGCCGTAGCGTGTTCCAAATTATACGTTCTATTTCAGACTATAATCTATCTATGTGAGAAATTTTACCCAGAACCATTCAGCTGTTTTGGCATGATTGTGTAAGAGATTCCCATAACCCATCCGCATAAAGTTTCGCTTTATTAATTTAAATATTAATAAGATTAAACCGCTACGAATGTATAATACCTACTGTGTTTAAGATACTATCACTAAATGCATTTACAGTCCAATAATATTGTTAATATATTTGCACTTATTACGGAAATCTTAAACCACTGTTAGATAGACTTTCTTAAGACGTATAGTAATTTCAATCACAAAAAAAACTGGAAGACAGTTTTGTAAAATTAATTTGAAACACCAAGTTACATAATAGTATATCAGGGGCTAATTAATGTTCGCCCCGGGACCCGATGGCATTCCTGGCCGAGCGTGGGTCCTGGCCTTAGTCGACGAGGCTCTCGAGCCCCGACTGCGAGGGTTCTTCAGCGCATGCCTCGAGCGGGGCCAGTTTCCGAAATTGTGGAGGACGGGGAAACTGGTCCTCATCCGAAAGGAGGGGCGCCCGGTGGACTCACCGTCCGCCTACCGGCCCATAGTGTTGCTTGACGAGGTGTGCAAGCTCTTTGAAAGAGTGATTGCAAGGCGCCTCGTCAAGCATCTCGTGATGGTTGGGCCGGATTCTGGCGGACAACCAGTACGGTTTCCGTCAGGGGCGCTCCACCGTGGATGCGATCATGCGCGTGAAGGCTCTGGCGGAGGAAGCAGTCTCCCGGGGCGAAGTGGTGTTGGCGGTGTCCTTGGACATCGCCAACGCGTTCAACACTATGCCCTGGAGCTGCATCAGGGAGGCGCTCGTGTATCACGAAGTGCCTCTCTACCTCCGCCGCATAGTCGGGGCATATTTGTCGGAGAGAGCCGTCGTCTACCCCGATAGGACCGGTCTCGGTAGGCGTGAAATGTCGTGCGGTGTTCCGCAGGGGTCGGTGTTAGGGCCACTCTTGTGGAACATCGGCTACGACTGGGTGCTTCGTGGTGCCTTCTTGGATGGTGTCGCCGTCGTTTGCTACGCGGATGACACACTCGTGACGGCGCGCGGCAAGACGCACCACGAGGCAACCCTGAGGGCCACGGCCGGGGTTGCCCAAGTCGTTGAGCGTATCCGGCGGCTGGGTCTCGAGGTGGCTCTGCACAAGTCCGAGGCCCTGTTCTTCCACGGGCTTCGGAGGAAGCCGCCTGAGGGATCTAGCCTCACGGTAGGAGGCACTCGCATCGGCATCGAGCCCTCGATCAGGTATCTGGGGCTCGTACTCGATGGCCGATGGGACTTCGGATATCATTTCCGAGGTCTGGTCCCCAAGTTGGTTGGGGCAGCGCGTGCGTTGGCGCGGCTGCTGCCCAACATGAAGGGACCCGATGACTCCTGCAGGAGACTCTATTCGGGGGTTGTGCGGTCCATGGCCCTTTACGGGTGCCCAGTATGGGCGGGGGCCCTGAAGGCCAGCAACGTCGCGATACTGCGACGACCGCAGCGAGTGCTGGCCATCAGGATCATAAGGGGGTACCGCACGATCTCCTTTGAGGCGGCGAGTCTCCTGGCCGGAACTCCACCGTGGGACCTCGAGGCGAGAGCCCTTGCGGCTCTGTATCAGTGGCGCAAGGAGGCGCGGGAGTTGGGTCGATGCCCCGAGATTCGAGAAATCGATGACCGGAAATCCCGACTCCGCCAGGTCATCATAGGGGAGTGGAGGGAACGACTCGGGCAACCGAGCGCCGGGCACGCCGTCATCGCGGCGGTAAGACCCGTTATGGAGGATTGGCTCGAGAGGCGTCACGGGACCCTCTCATACCGATTGACGCAGGTGATCACTGGGAAGGGATGTTTCGGGGATCACCTGTGTCTGATCCGCAAGGAGCCAACGCCTGAGTGCCACCACTGCGATGGCCAGACCGTGGACACGGCTCTCCACACGCTGGCAGAGTGCCCGGCGTGGGTTGAGCAGAGGCGAGACCTCGTGGCGGCCATCGGAGTGGGAGTTCTCTCGCTCGATAGCCTGATTGCGGCTATCGTGCGGAGCGAGAGTGCGTGGAACTCTGCCGTCTCCTTCTGCGAGCAAGTTATGCTCGCGAAGGAGACGGCGGAGCGGGACCGGGAGAGGTTTAGGACTCTCCCGGCCCACCATGCCCGGGAACGGGCCAGGTACCGCAGGCGACTCAGGCGCCGGAGGTCGCGGAACGACCTCCGTCCTCCATAAGCGCAGGCCTGGGGGTGACAGGTGAGGCCATCTGTCACCCTAGCAGAAACAGGCCGGGGTGGCGGCGAGCGCGTTGCGAAGCGCGCTCGCCTCTAGGGAGCACAGGGAACATGGGGTTCCCACACGGGGGGGGGGGTCGTCTACTCGTCTGTAGATGACCCGAGGTATGTCGGGGCACCAGGGACTTCCTTTCTAGGGTATACCTGGTTCCCCGGCTATTAGTACCCGAGACCGCGTGCGGTTTTAGTCGGTTCGAGTCCGACATGCCACCGACAGGTGGTATCCGAGGGGATTTCCGCACGAAAAAAAAAAAAAAAAAGGGGCTAATTAATGTTGAGCATGACTTTTGTTTTAGACACTTAAAATCATAATATAAACACAACATACATACTAAAATGTTGTTTCACATGCTATAGGGATTAAGTTTCGGCACATAACGTGTTATACGACACAATCCTTTAGGAAACCATTGAAGGACCGAAATTCTAAAATACAGTCTATTATTATAGACAATACCATACATAGAATAACCCAACGTATCATAACAGGTTCCTGCAGTTTCAACTGCATTTATACTCACTTAAGAGTTGAATACTCTATAGTCTATACAATACCAAAAAACGTTTTTAATCTGAATTTGAATTACACTGTGCATGTATTGTAAGTACTTTGATATATAAGATTCAGCAAACATAAGGTACTTTCAAGCAGGCTTATACTTGTGACATCTATTTACTAAAACAACAGTGGAATTAAAAAGTAAACGTATGGGATTGACATAAACCATAAACATGTCACGTGACTTTAAAACGGTAAAGTACTCAGAAACGGTTGACCTCGGTAGTAACCTCTATTCCAGCAAATAAAATGTAAACATCGTCTATGTACAACTACAAGACAAACCTCTTTATAAACCTAGTCAAGGACGCTTTCGGTATGAAGCGCTCGTTGTGGACTCTACGCAAACAACAGCTGTAGAAAGAGAAACAAAATAGCGGTTATATCTGTTGGTAATTGACATTGTCATATACTGTTTAAATTTCTTGTAGAGACATGTGTCATATGTTGGACTCTGTGTTCAAAAACTACTTTGGGCTATACAAAAACATATCAAAGAACCTTGCCGAAAAGGTCTAAAATAAATAATTCTACCTTAAATTTAAGCGAATCCCACTTTTCAAATCCGAAAAGTATAAGGCGGCGGTATTTAATAATATAAACATTAATTAAGTAAAGCGATATTGGCGAGTTGTCGAAAATTTATAATATTATTATAAAATTTTCTCAATCTCCTTAATCTAATACGCTCTCTAGTAACACGTGAGAAAATTTCAAATGCGTATTTTTAATATAAAAACACTCTGGCAGTGCTTAATAACGTTGGATTGAAAGAAACCGGTCACGTCTGGCGAGTCTGGCTCCCGCATGGAGTATTCCGTAAGCAAACAAACTTAAGCATACTATGTGTAGGCATGGCTTAAATGACCGTTAACCTAGAAACTTCATAATTTCACCTTCAAGGGAGTACAGAAGAAATCAGCAATTCTAAGAAAAAGAATCTTGACTGATAGACAGATGGACAACAATATAAGAGTATATAACTATATAACATAACGATGTACTATACTATACATTACAATATAATATAATTGTTCGTTTTTTTTTCCAAAAATACTTTTAGTTGTACGTATTAAAAGCTAATCATAATATTTAAGACAAGAAAATTAACTGGAAACTAGAAACACAGCATGAAAAGAAAATACCTACTTAAATAGGAACTCTTAAAAGTTGTAAAAATAATACTCTTTGTGACTCTCTATTGTGACTTCGAGGTTTATGATATAAACCATAGAAAACATTGGTTTTGAACGAAAGGTCGAATAGAATCAGCGTCCGCTAAATCTAAGTACATTTGTCTACTATCGGTTCCTTAGTGGCTTCAAAGTTTTTAAAAATGGGAATACTGAGCAATCTTACGCACTCATCTAAGCCTGTAGAGTTGCAGTCCCATCGTCGATAATGTAGGAAGTGGTGACGAGGACACTACAAAAAAATTATACCCACCAACTCACTAAGTGTCTCAAGGAAAGAGAAGAGTAAAAGCTCATCCCCAACAGTCTCGGTTGCCCTTTCCTATGCATAGCCGTTAAGAGTTACAAAAAAGCCGCAGAACTCCTTATATCGCACACCAATAAATTACTTTCACCTTTCGACAAAGAACCTTCTCGTTTATTTTATTCGAATGTTTAGATTAAAAAGACGCATATTGTGAAGCTACTAGGAAAAGGCACTGTACTTGGCATTTATCTGATTGTTGCTAACATATTGCCTAAAGCATTGTAAGTAGATAAGTAATCTAGTTTTAAATCTCATATTTTCTTCAATCAGAAGCAGTCAAAGGTCGACCTAATGTCTGATTCCATGTAATAGAACCGTGACAAGAGCAGAGCTGTCATAGGTTATATACCTACTAGCTGACCCTGCAAACGTTGTTTTGCTATTTACATTATTTAATTTTTTTTTTTGTATTTCTTAAAATCCGTTCTTAGCTGACTCGGTGAAAAGAATATTCCTACCAAATTTCAAGTCTTTAGCTCTAATGGTTCCAGAGATATCGTGATGAGTGACTATATACGTGGAAATCTCTTATATATATATAGATGACAGCAAAACGCTCGTTGGCACCAGTGAATATAGTAAGTACATACATCATCTATTAAACTATACGTGATAATATATTGGTACACATTTTCAATGAATTTCGCGAATCGAGAAACGAGAAATTTGGAATACTTAAAGTTTATCCATAGAAGAAATACAAAAAGATAAAATTCTAATGGCTACATAAGGCTTCAATCTGTTTCGTGTGAAGATGTGACGTGCAAACCTTCATAAGCATAACTTGCAAACTTTCGGAAGAGGTTTATAACAATAAACTTACCGTATGGACCTGTCGGTGTGATGAGGGATTAAGAATACGGAGTGTTACCACCCCTATTCATCCCGTGGGTGTCGTAAGAGCCGACTACGAGTGCAAACTATACAAGATATCAGGACTGCAAAGAGAAGGAAAACTTGGAAACAAATCCTATACCAACCCGTCTGGCCAGCGTGGTGTAATAGGCCAAAACCTACTTTTAAGGAGAGGCCCATTTCCAGTGGACCATTAAATGCTGTTGAAGTGATGTGGTGATGGTATATATTACATTTATAGATTTAAACTATCGTTCTTTTATATGAGTACTATGAAACTAACAATGGTGACCTTGGTCGAGAAATAAACGGTTTCGTGCGCAATATGCACATAGATAGCTACACGCACAATCGCCACGTAACTCTATGATTAGATACCTACTGTCATTTCAACAACAGCATGTCTCCGTCTAGACTGAATTTTTAGGCTTCTTGAAAATCTATGTGATTTTATCTTCCTCGGTTCTAATCAGTATCAAACTTTACAATCGGTGCTGTACCTACGTCGTAAACTATACCTTAGTTATATATATTGCCATGATATTATTTTATACTAGTCTAATAGCTAATTAACAGCATTAACACTGTTATCATAAATAACGGGCACTGGTGGGTATTTGTGACGTATAACACGACAGTTTTCTTTTCCCCGTTCGTTCGTTCTGCTTTCGTGCAGCTGTTGAATTGACTTTATTGCACGAAAATAACAAAATTGTGGGTATTGCAATTAAATTTAGCAACAACTGACCAACCATTTTTGCTTATTTATCTACACCTACTAATATCTACATCTTTGTGGAGATATATATTAATATGTGAAGAAAGTTTATTATAGTCTTATTGAGCTAATTTCGTTGAAACAGATGTGAAATTTGGAATCTCCACTTAAAGCTCATAGGTAGATAAAATGTAGAAAGCTAGAATTTCTATTCCATCCAATGTAAAACAAAACTTAAATAATAACTTTAAAAAATAATGAATAAATGTACCTTTATTGGATAATATGCGTGATAGTTGCAATCAAGAACTAGGTACCTATAACATAACAGGAATTTCGCGGTGTACAATGACACGTACCAACCATATAATATACATCATTGGCGGTGTAGTCTTTTTGTGTTTGCCACAACGCGCTTTATTTCGCTCAATGGGCAGAAAAATCTGACGATTTAATGATTTTATAAATTAAATTTATTTACTTTTACGTGTCGATATTACTCGTAGTACACTCTTTGCCATTCATACTGAATGTTGAAGTAACTTCAAAATTCGTGCTACTTAACTTTTAGTAACCATACAGTCCACGGACAGAATAAGATGATTGCTAATCTGTTAACAAAAGTTACAGGATCACAGAGAGACATAGGTAATTAGGAACCAATTGCAAAAACAATATGGTTTACTGGACACTGTTTCCAAATGTAATAACTTCTATCCGCGATCTATTAACAACATGACAACAGTCGTTTTTGTAATATTTTTATTGCGCAGTAAATCAATTGTCAACTGTGAAAGTAACCTTACGGTATAATTTCTCTCCGTCATTATTTATCATCATTATCATTACCGGATTGACCACGTGTATACTATGTATACTATGTATACTCATTCACGTTGGACATTCAATTTGAACATAATACCCTTAATTATATCAATGGTTTACCGCACCCTAACTTATGCCCTTTTACTTTGGTCCAGTCGCAGAGGGAGAGATTAAGAAAATTGTCCTATCTAATAAACCATAAGCGGTTGGTTGTAATGGCATTAGTCGGAGAATGATCACCACATTGCTAGTCCACCTCCTCCCCGCTATCTCCTACATTGTTAACTTCTCCCTCATGTCTCGCACATTTCCTTCTTTGTGGCGGAAAGCGTATGTACGCCCATTACCTAAAACTTGCAATCCTTCTCTTCCCACTCACTTTCGTCCCATTTCTATTCTTCCTTTCCTCCCTAAAGTGCTTGAAGCCAGCGTCCACAAACAGTTCTCCCACTTTATTTATGGTAGCAACTTACTTAGTCCTCTTCAGACGGTGTTTCGACCGGGCCATAGCACGGTTACTGCTCTTCTTAAAGTGACTGGCGATATTAAGATGGCAATGGAAAATGCTTAGGGCCTTCAATACCGTCAGTCATGATTTCCTCCTTGCTATCCTGTCCCATTTCTCGGTCTCTCAAGAAGCACTGGACTCGTTCTCCTCTTAACTTCGGGAACGTCAGCAGTCAGTCGGGATGGAAGATTCTTCCTCTGGTTGGTGCGGACTTTATGCTAGTGTCCCTCAAGGCTGTATTCTTTCACCCCTCCTATTTTCCATTTTCATAAACCTCATCACCCTAAGACTTCGTCGTCGTAAATAGTGACCTGGCGGCCATTAAACACTGGTCAGATAAGTTTGGCGTATCTGTAAACCCGAATAAATGTCAAGGTATTATCATAAGAAGTAACCGTCATATGAGCCGGCTCGACCTTGCTTCACTTCCGCCACTTATCTATGATGGCATGGTTATTCCATTCTGTAAAAATGTGAAAGACCTCGGATTATATATTGACACGACCCTTAACTGGCGAACACAAGTTGCATCTGTGTGCCAGAAAGACACAGGCTCGTTGCGGCCCTCTATTGGCTTAAGAACTTTCTGCCAATAAAAACAGGTAATGCTTGTTCAGACAAATATATATTATCGACTATGGTGATGTGTGCTACTTTGACCTGAATGCAGATCTGCTTAATAAGCTTGACCGCTTCTGAACAATAGCATTCGATTCGTTTTCAATTTACGCAAATATGATCACGTGTCTCAGCATCGCTCCCATTTGAAGTGGCTTCCAATTCGCCAACGCAGAGAGACACGAGCATTAACTACTCTATATTCTTTACATTTTTTCTCCTAGTTCTCCTTCCTACATAACTACTGAACTTCAATATTTAGGGGCAAACCATGCAAAAACCTTAGATCTTCAAGCAACCTATTTCTTCACTGTCCCACTCACCACCCTGACTTCGTACATTCTACTTTCCTGGTACAATCAGTCCGGTTATGGAACGCGCTCCCTCTCGAGATCAGGATGGCAAAAACTCGGTAAACTTTTAAATGCCTGTTGCGGCAACATCTCTTAAACTCCCTATCAGATCTAACTTTGTACCTCTCCTTCTAGAATTTATTGTGTGTATAAAAATATGTATATTTATATATATGTATATATTTAAATGTATAATTATATATATGTATAAATAAATACTTATGTATTGTGTGTATGAGTATCATTATTATTAATTGTATTTGTATCTTTTTTACTCAATACTCAATACTCAATACTTTATTGCTTCCACAATGTAAATACATAGGTGATATCAATTTAAATATAGTAACAATTATGGACCCTGACGGGCGCAGCACAGTTTGTTTGGGAGAGAGGAAATAATATTTTATTTATTATTTATCATAATAGTTGTATAATTTATGAATTTTATTATTTTAGTATTCTATCTTCAAAATACTCTCTTATGCTGTAGTAGCTTTTACTTATAAGAAAGAGTTTTAATTTTTTTGTGAAACTGTTATATTTATTTTCTTGTTTTATGGTTTTAGGTAACTGATTGTATATTTTGATGGACATTACAAATGGGCTGTATGAGTGCATTTTGAGTCGGGAAGCTGGTAAATTAAGTCTATCTTTGTGTCTAAGCGTCATTTTGGTTTGTATGTCCTCTCTTTTACTGTAGAACTCTGGGTGTTGTCTAACGAATTTACAGGTTTCCAATATGTAGATACTGGGTAAGATTAAAATTTTAAGTTCGACGAAGTGAGGTTGGCAACTGTCTGTGTCTTCTATGTTTACTAGGATTCTAACTAGTTTTTTCTGTAAAGTGAATAGTGTAGGTGCATCTGTACTATTGCCCCACAGGATTATTCCGTATGTGAACCACGCGTAGGCATATGAATAGTAGGTAGCAAGTGCTGTTTTTAGGTCTGTAGTTTTTTTTATTTCTCGGAGGGCGTAAGTAAATTTTGAAATTTTGGCTTGTATTCTTCGAATGTGTGATTTCCAATCAATATGTCTGTCTACGTCAATGCCCAATAGGGTGAATTTATTAACTACTTCTAAGTTTATGTTGTTGAAGGTGTAATTTACGTTTATTGGTGTTTTCTGATGTGGGTGGAATGTAACTATTTTTGTTTTGTTGAAATTAATTTCTAGATTGTGTTCTGTCATCCAGTCAGTTGTAGCAGTAAGTATAGAATTTAACTTATCATTAAGGTTATTGTTATTTTCGCATGAAGTGAGTATTGATATATCGTCTGCAAACAAAACACATGGTTCGTATATATTTTTTGGGAGATCGTTTATATATATAAGGAAGAGTAGACACCCCAATACACTTCCCTGTGGAATAGAGGCGTTAATTAGCTTGTAATCTGATCGGATTAATTCTATTTCATTGGTCTTGTGGTTATAAAATTCTATTTCTACTAGTTGTTCCCTATCCTTTAAATATGATGTAAACCATTGCAGGCATTTACCACGGATTCCTACACTATTTAATTTGTTTAATAATATATCAAATTGTACCTTATCTACTTACTATTATCACAATATATTCTAATGTAATATATTTAATTACACTGGGTATATGATATTCTATTCATGCTATACTTTTCATAAAATCACAGTTTTATTTCTGTGCATCTACTATTTTTTTAGCTCTGCATCGCCCTAAGGTCGACTGGGACTGGCCTACGGCATTAAGTCTGCTATTTGCATTACATACGATCGGCTCCTATGACCTGATGACCTTACGCTTGTTTCCCGACCCACTGATTCTACTTACCAACGAGTAAGTTAAACTCAATTGTTTTGTCTGCAATGGATAGGTTAATCGAAGTGGCAATGACAACAAATTAAATAACACCAATAATAGAGACGACTGTTCACTATTCTAGTTTATTCCAGTTTGGTCCTATTTTTTCCCAATGCTTATAGTTTAATATTCACAATTAAAATACAAAAATCAATACTTACATTAACTTTCAGGGATTTATGCACTCCGTATTTTGGATCGGTTAATTTACTCGGTGGTTCCAGTTTCAATTTCTGGGCCCATGGATTTCTCAAAGGATTTTTTAAATAAGTTAATGCGAACACAAAAAGCATTAGCAAATTATAATATATTGTTAGGAAGTTGTATAATAAAACACGGTAGAGATATGATAGCACACTCATTTTGGAAGCCTACTACTTGCCGACACGACCGAAGTTGCCTCCGTTGTGAGGACGACTGCCGGCTCTGTCGAGTTCACGGCTATAGTAGATAGATTGCAGAGCACTACACTAAGTCTAAAGCCGCTGCAGTCAGGGCCTCAATTATGCTATTTTATGTTAACGCCAAGCCACTGTCTTTCCAATGACACGCTATTTAGACGCCATTGACATCGGTGAAAATATCAGTATTCTACTAACATAAATTCACAATGTCAATAGACTGTCGATAGAGTAATATATTTCTTATTTTATTTAAAAAAGACAACTCCCGCATTAGGAATATATGTCGCGGGGGACTTTACAAACATGCATGAAACGGACACAAGGAACACCCAGACTCAGAACAACAATTTGTGGATCACACAAAGTGTCGTCCCATGTGGGGATCGAACCCACAACACTCAGCGTAGTAGTAAGTGGCGTGGCGACCGCTTAAACCACTACGCCATCCGTGCGGTCATATGTCATCAATGTTGATATCAACAACATTGCCACACCTGGAAAATTAAATATATCATTTTCTTACAAATTTAAAATGTACTGTTTACCAAACTGTTACAAAGACATCGACGACATTTGTATCAGTTACATTATAAGTAGAATAGGAAAAATGCAAAACTATTCCGACGACATTCCATCGACAGTCTATTAAAAGTCAAACTCTATTTATTGCTTAAAAAATTTAAAATTGTTTGAAATCGTCTTTTACGTAGACCCTTTTTTTTTCGTGCGGAAATCCGCTCGGATACCACCTATCGGCGGAATGTCGGACTCGAACCGACTAAAACCGCACGCCGTCTTGGGTACTAATAGCCGGGGAACCAGGTATACCCTAGAAAGGAAGTCCCTCTTGCCCCGACATACCTCGGGCCATAAAGTCATAGGTCAACACACACAATAGCAACAATCTCTGTTTTGTCAAATAGACAAATAAATTTAATATAAATTAAACTTATACAAAATCTATGATATGCCTGTGACGATCTACCTCGCTCCGCTAGATGATCGTTTTCGGAACATTTTTCATCCATCATCATTATCAATAGTCCAATGCTGGACAGTTTTCATTGATGCTCGTCTTCTATTGGTCGTAGCGTGATGTTATATAGTCTATAGCTTTCCTGCAGTAAAGGTTTTTCCAATTCGAACCAGTAGTTCCTGAGATTAGCACTTTTAACCATAGAGCCACAAAAACAAACAAACTATTTCGTTTTATAATCTTAGTATACTTACCTAGATGTTATTATTTATGAAGAAAGTGTACCTATCTATAAGAAAACAATTTATGTTTTTTTACGATTCATAGATATAATTTAACATTTTGGCATTCAAAATAATCAATATTTTTTTCCCTGACATTTTCCGAAACCTAAATAAAAACTTTCTTACTTTTCTTTAATAAGAGGATTTTAATGATTGTCACAATGTTTATCACAATAGAAACACCAGCCTCAAAAGTAGGTACTTAGTTCCTCGTCATTTATTCTACTTCCTACAAAATTGCCTTAATGTACATTCATACTCCCTAACAAGTCATTGTGGGCAGGCTCTAATTCACTTAATTTTACTCGCAGTTTTCCCTTATTTACTCGTAGATAATTAGACTTTGCTAATTTTATTTATACTAAAATAAAAATAAGCACTTGTAAAATATTTTCAGAAATCACATTTTTTTTAATAATCTCGTAATAAATGTATTACCCGACTCTCTGACCAATTTGCACCTTTAAAAAGATTGCCGCAAAGAAGATATTCATCAAATAACGTGGCAATGCATCAATGGGTACCCATTTTCCACCAGAAACGATCATTGACGGGTTAATTTAATTAAAACTCTCTTTGTGTAAATTTACTCGTTCTCATGCCTGCGTCTGTGATATTTTTTTATCTAAGTATATTATTAGTATATTAATTACGTATCGTTAATTAAATGAATTCCATATTACATTACTTTAATCAAGCTTAAACTAAATTTATTGCCAGGCCTCAATAACTATAAAAATCAACAGTTTACAAATGTTTATTATTAAAACCATTTATAGCGTTCTAGCTTATAGGCTTAGATTATCTAAGCTTATAGCATTATAACAAATATTACTTTTAAATTATTATTGCTCGGGCATAAAATTTCTTTTTAAGTAAAATAAAAAACACTAACTATTAATACTTAAACATTTTCTATTTTAAGTTAATAGTTATATACTAAGCAGTAATCAGCGCAAACTACCTAACCATTATTACCTACCTTACCATGTCCATAGTAGGTGTAGTTCAGCTAAAGTTTATCTGAAGCAGATATTCCAGGTCTTCTTGATATCCTCTTGTCCTGACCTGAGATAAAACCAGCACAAACGATTTATTGTCTCCTGTCTATATGTGTATCGATTGTTTTTTCTTATTACTATGTATGCCATATTTAAAGTATATGATTATCTGTCTAATCTGATGATACCTAAATACTTACCTACCAACAAACACTGCGCGCGATTATTACATTCATCTGAGGATGAACTTATTTAGGTATACGTAAATTTTGTAACGTCATAGGCAGGCTGAGCAGACAGGTATTTATGCAGTAATTATTGTTAAAAATAACCTCACACATCTCACTATCTCGTCTGATACTAAACTGGGCAAAACCTATGTGATAACCAGATGTACATATTATAAATAAATTCCACCCAGACAATAATCCGTGTCTGATTGAGTGTGTCATACTTCTAACTCAATTGTTTGCCCTTAATTGGAACCAAACCACGACCCTTTGCATAGCAGTCAGGATCACTAATCGACTTCTACCAAATTACACTACCAGTAGTGTCTTGGGAAATTTGTTTTCCCTTCTGCACTTCTAACCAGCAATGTCACTAGACCAAAAGGCCCGTCTTTTTTTTTGGAGGAGGGGGCAAACGTGGAGACGAGTCACCTGATGGAAAGTGACTACCGCCGCACATGAACGCCTGCAACACAGGAGATACAAGTGCGTTACAACCATTTATGTGCTCCCTGCAGAATTAAGCAGGAAGGGGGAGTGTTGGGTCTCAGGTAACCTCATTCACTCGGTGAAAAGCAGGGGAAACCAGTGTCAACACTGGTTTCCTGTGCCTGTGAGGCCGTGCTGTCCCTCCGGTCGAGCATTGCCTTCACACGGTAAAAACTTTTTTCTTTTTAGAAAACAACAATTTATATAAATTTTGTCTATAATCTATTATTTTTGGTCTTAGTGGCCGCTTGTACTTCAGACAAAAGTTGAAACCTTCATCATCATCATCAGCCTATCGCAGTCTACTGCTGGATATAGGCCTCTCCTATTGCACGCCACTTAAATCGATTTTGGGCTTCTGACATCTTAAAACCTTAATTAGCGGAAAAATGCATTTTTCATCTTCCCTTTTTCGAAGGGGTTGAGAACAATCATGACAACCTTCATAACATTATAATTATTAATTGTAAATTAATTTATTTGCGTATTTTTTCAATAAAACATTTTTTCAACATACTTAAACTTCCATTTAATAATATCATGCAAACAGGAATAAACTTTTAGAAAACTAATGCAAAATAACTAATAGGTACATGAATACAGAAAATACACAACTAGGTAAATGATTTTAAATTGTTTAATGTTAATTGTTTAATTTTAATCATCTAACATAATATATGTTAGATGATTAAAATTTTCTCAAGATATCTTGATATCTGGGTGAATCGCCAGCTTCTGTCTAGATGAGTAAGTAAGTGGTCAAAGAACCAACAACGGCAACAACCACTGCAGTGGGCTAAAGATAAAAATGGTGAAATAGACAATCAATTTTACGACATAACTAATAAAAACGATAAGAATGATAAACCCGATAAAAATATATATTTATTCAATGATTACATTGATCAATCTCGCCAAACATAGGTTCCCTCGTTACTTTAAAAAAACCCTGAAATTTCTAAAAAAATATAATTTGAGGAGATTCACCAGCATACCAACTTACTTAATTTTCATAATATTGTCTATTAGCATTATCTATTTGTGAAAAAAAAATACTTAAAAGAGAGTTGATTATGATAAAACAGTAATTGAAAATCCAACAAAACTTTCATTTTCCGCCATTTTAGTCATACTCAGCTCCCTTATGATACAAATAATTGAAAACTACAACATTATATTAATAATAACTGTCCTTTTAAATGTAATTTGCCGACTTTGATAAAATCGCCTCGGTCCTAGGTATTTACTTTTTGACAAGTAGGTTCCTACTTTATAAGCTTTTTAGGCCAAACAACATGTTGCAAGAAATAATCATCAAGAAAGAAATAAAAAAACATGAAGTATAATAATGATTAAATACTAAATCATATGTAATTTATACAAATACCTACCTCAATTTTAATAAACTTGAGAAACGTCAATCTATAACTAAAATAATTATATTGTTTTTAATTTTATTATATTCTCATTAGTAATTGTTTTTGTTTAGATCCTACAAAAGTAGTAACATAATAATTACACTATTATAAAAGATTTTGTTTTAAAATGAGAACCTAAAAAGTAAAACAGCAACATCTATATCTTCTTGCCCTTTTCCCAAATTTATTTGCGGTCGGCGCGTCATGAGTTTACTTCTTCCATTCTCCTCTACCAATCATCAGTTCACTCCCCTTTTACATATCCTCTTTACTCAGTCTATTCATTCTTTCTTTAATCTTCCTCTACTCTTATATCCATCAATTGCCATAACAAAATCTTCTTCACTACATTTTGATCTGTTTAAACGTAAACAGTGAGATATTCTTTTCCCTTTCTTTCACATTCGTAATTCAAACATTGACTATCACCTTTTAGAAATTATTTAAAAATAACATTCAAAACCAACATTGGTATTCCTACGATTCCTTATTGGGTAATAACAAACACCTACAACGTTTTCGTTTTATCAGTTTTACATATACCTACGTATAAAATAATCGAAAAATAATTACATAGGTCAGTAGTTATAATAGTTTTTCTATCATCAACCAATCTTAAACACTGTCTTGAGGTGATGTCCGGTGTGATGACATTTTTTAAAAACGATAAATAGGATTTAACACGAGCACAATGAATTGCGTTTATTCATAGTTATCATTATATCAGTTTCATTAAGTCTACTTTATAAAACAAATACCAAAAAATATATATTCTCAAACTAAATATCTCAACTGAGAACCTAGAGTTAGGTTTAGAATTTCTTTTTTTAAAATAGTACTTTTAAATCCTTCAATTTAATTTACCTAACAATGAAGCATGATAGTTTTCAGCCTGTCGTCACCACAACTCAACACCGAAATCCAATTGGTATATTATTCCTTTAAGAACATTGCATCAAAGCCTTACCTGTCCAGACAGCCTTCTATGACACTTAGCAAACATTAACATGTAAAAACTATATCTGTGTAGTTTTAATATAGATTCTTCAATTAGAAGCCGCTAATCGGATACGTTCTTACTCCGTTTGCCTGTTATTGTTTCTAGAAACCCTAAACCTTCCTTCTCTATCTACGGAATGAATTTCACTGACTTTATTGAAAAAGGTGTTAATATCACTATCCATAAATTGTGAATGCGACGAACCAGGGTCATTCCAAAGTTCATAATCACTTCTTGTGGGGATACTATGAAATGCGACGTTTGGCAAAGAATGAATAAAGTTACTGTGTTCACCAGTTTCGCTCGGCGCACCCTTGTATCTTTCTTGAGTCTCCCTTTCTATTTGTTCTAAACGTTCGAGTATCTTAGAAGCATCGGGACATTCTTGACGTTCATTAAGATTTATGTCGATATCAATCCTGTAATAAACAATTTTATTGCGAATTAGCCAAATATCAAAATATTTTCAACAAGAAAGACAGTGTTCTTGCGTGATATTGTTACCGATTTTTGTAAAAATTTAGAGAATATGACAACATTTTTTTGTGTTGTTTTCCTACAATACGAGGGTGGTCTGAAAAGTTTCCGACCTAACAAAGATACAAGACCTTTTTTCAGTTTTTTTTTTTTCAACTTAGTCTCCTTGTAACTCTACACACTTCTCCCAGCGACGCTCCCATTTCTGTAATCCGTCCAAATAGTACTCGGCGTTTTTCTTTGCAAAATAATTGTTCACAAAGGTGATTGCTTCATCATTTGACGAAAACCTCTGTCCTCCGAGCGTGTGAGTGTGAGACGATGCGTTGTCTTGGTGAAACAGTGTTTTCTTTTTCTGCAAATGTGGCCGTTTTGCTGGCAAGCTTGTTAAGAAATGATGCGTAGTATGCTCCTGTAATAGTTTTTCTCATGTAATAATGGTGTATCCAAGTTTCATCTACAGTAATTCGGCGCAAAATTGGAGTTATTGCTCCTAAACAACGCCAACAGAACGTTGGAAATGTTCATTCGAAGACGTTTTTGGTCTAACGTGAGCAAACCCGGCACCCAACGCGCGGACAGCATTCTCATTTCTAAATGTTGATTTAATATGTGACAAACACGTTATTTTGACATGTTCATAACCTCCTCTATCTCTTCACTTTAATTCGGCGGTCGTCTAGAACCATTTGGTGAACTTTGGCTATGTTTTCGTCGGTAGTTGCAGTTTTTGGACGTCCCGAACGTTCATCGCCCCCCAAGCTCTTACGGCCACGTTTAAATTCAGCTGCCAAAACTTTCACTGTGGTAAATGATGGTGCAGAGTCCCCATACACAGAATCCAACTCATCTTTGATTTGCGTAGGCGTATTGCCTTTCAAAAACAAATATTTAATGACAGCTCGATACTCGATTTTGTCCATTTTCATAAAAACACATCAACTCACTGAAACGACTGTTACATAACAACAGCGCGTCCAAAATGGCTGAAACTTTGGCAAGTAACTGTCAACAGATGACCAACGAAATCCACTAGCTTTTATTGACGAGTGCTGCCATCTTCGTGTTGAGGTCGGAAACTTTTCAGACCACCCTCGTAGACTTAGTCCTAGCTCTCAATATAATACACGTCATAATCTCTCGGATTGTCGTAGCTTTTACATTGGTTGTGTACCTCTTTTCTTTTCTTAAGTTATTAGTAGTTTTAAAAGTATGTGTTACGACAACATAGTATTTTATATAGTGTTATGTTAGTATATAAATATCAGTTTGGAACATATTACATATTACTCTTAATTTATTATTTCTTACCCAGTATTTTCTTTAAACTTAAGCCAGTCTTCGAGGTTAGGGGCTCGTGGTATTTCCTCCGCTACAGACTTCAAGGCTTCCGTCATAGTGTCTTGTAATAATGATTGGTTGTCGTCATCATCTATGACGCAAAAAGAAACCATTTTTGACTACTTAAAAAGTAAAGGAAATTCATTCAACATGAATATCAAACCAGACCGGCTTTAAATGTGTTTCTATACTTATAACCACTTCTATACTTATTGTGCACACTCACAAGGACATGAAAAGGACTATTATTATTAGATATCTACAAAGTAAGTCATTCATTCTGCATTCCAAAGCCCAATTAAGTACCTTTGCAGCTTCGTGGAGTATTCGATGTGGTGCGACGCAAAGCATTTGCCAAATTTCCACACATTGCGTCGACTGATGTCAGCTTACTACCGCTGCTTAGCCACTCGTCATCTTTGCGTAAAAATGATTTATATCTTATAAAGGCATATGTATAAGTAAACATGTATAATCTTAAAAATTAATCAATGCACCGAAATCCCAGTAAATTTCAAAAAGTTATCTCTTTTAATTTGGTTTAAAATTCGCTAAAACTTCTTAACAAGGGTATAAATATATATATTTTGTTAGACATTAAAGACAACAACACAGCTAATTGAAGATTTATGGATATGTGTACATTAATTATTCACTTTTATTCTTCACTAGCTGGTACCCGCGACTTCGTTCGCGTGGAGTTTGAAAAGCGCTGAATTTTCAAGAAGTCGGAAAAAAAAGAAATTAAAACGCAAACGTTCCGGAGCTCCTTTAGAGGCATTGAGGGGTAACCATGGTCACTACACATCAGGAGACCTCCTGTACGCCGTAAATGACGCAGGTATCAGGGATTTCCTTTCTAGGTTACTTGGTGGCCCGGCTACTGCCCGAGATGGTGCGACGTGCGGTGTTAGGGCCGGCGCTGACTAACGTCGCGGCAAGGCACGGCACGGCAGGGTGTCCTTCGGCAGCCGAAGAATGCTATTTTATGAAGCAGCATGCCAAAGCATATCGCGTCACGTCGTGGCATCTCGCAGGAAACCCAGCCACTCAATAGGACTGGCGTTGACTAACATCGCGACACGGTACGGCTAGGTAAAGGATTTTATTTCTGATCAAGTTCTTTTTATCCATATTTCCTTGTGTTTAGAATTCATATTATTTTACTTTTACCTTTTCGATACAACTATACCGCTGTCTTGGTATATGACAGCCAAACTAATTGAAATAAGGTTTAAGCCGGATGTGGCGGTTTTGGCGGCAAATGGAGTGCAGCCTGGGCTGGGCGCGTGGGCAAAGGAGGAAGTCGCGCGCGTCTTGACTCACACTGAGTGTCTCTCGTATTCTTTACAAATGATGTACCCAGAATTGTTTTTGCTTCAATATATCAGTTTGTATTTGTCTCTCTTCATCTTCAACTTCAACCAGAACGACGCAACCATCTTTGTATCTTCGCAGACGAAACTGATTGACTGTATCCCGCCCTTGACTCCGAGGGAGGGGGGCGATACTCCTGCGACCTATGTAACTCTTGACATATGGTGGCATGATAATCTGTAGAATGAAACCGCATGACATTCCACAACATGCCTCGGTATAATTGTATCGAATTTAAGTAATATGATTTCTAAACTCATTGAAATAAGGATAAAAATAAGTTGATGCAAATGAAATTCATAACCACCCCACCGGCTGTCCGGTGGGGGATGTTCGAAGGGCGATTTCGGCACAGACAAAAGGGCGGCATCATAAGTATTGCACGCGGATGCTCGAACAGCTAGCGGCGGCCCTGCGCTGCCCTAGTGGTGTAGTACGATACATGAGACCTGGGGTTCGATTCTCGGATCGGATTTCTCGGATTTAAATAGGACCGTTTGGGAATAAATTCCTTTCGAACAAAAATTTTGAAAATCCGTCCATATATGACGGACCGGACCGGCCCGTACATAAACAACATCCGAATTGACAACCTCCTCCTTTTTCAAGTCTGTTAAAAAATAGCCTAAATTAATCCTTATATAGACGGCTACCTGGCAGTAAAATATTATTGAAATCGGTCTAGCCCTTTAGAAGATTACCCGGAACAAACAGACAGACAAAAAAAAGCAAACTGGTTTTTAGACATACTCGTAGGTGTGCATCGTGCAAATAACCGTGTAGCATGAAAAAAACCTATTATTTGACATTACAAACAGACACTTCAATTTTATTTATTTGTATAGATTTGAGTCTTTACGGCCTTACCCATTAGCGTGCTCAATATCTGTAGCCTACTATGTTCATCTATAACAGGCCTGTCGTGGGCCGTCCGAGGTCTCGGCGGCAGCTCCGGTCGGGTAGGTCTGACTCCGGCATTCTCCGTCGTTGCTGGTCGAGAACGGAGTATGGAACGTTTTTTCTGTAAAGCGGCAAGCTCTTGCTGTCCATTGACGCCGTCTTGACCTGAATTTCGTATATCCTGGGAAGAGAGTCAACAAAACATACCCTTTACAGCATATCATTAAAACGAATATTTTAGAAGATATTAGGAGATTTAAAATGCAGGGCCCACGACCGAGCCGTACGTCCATCCCTGGCGACAGCGGCCTTCAGGATCGGAGCGGGCCTATAAATATCGCATTTAAAGGTGTCATGTAGTACAGTCCTATCATAATAATAGGATAATTAATTAGTACACACTGACACCACATTAGTACTATTAGTAGTATCTACATTGCACCCGTGCGAAGCCAGGGCGGATCGCTAGTACAAACATAATTTTGAACATAGTCCATAATGACTGACATAAGCGTGCATTACGGCCCTTTGAGTGCCCTCTCCCCTATTCGGATCCTCCGGCGTCGCACAGTGGGGCCAAATCGACAAACCCGGACGAAAGTCCAAACAATGAAAGTATCGTATAGGGCTTTTTCGACCTAGGATTGGCTGCAGTAGTCCCTAGTACATATAAATACATTAATTAAAGGTCTCCAACTCGACTATAGCAGCACTGATGCTAGTTGAAACATAGCGTTCGTGCAAGCAAGTAGCGGTACGTTTAGAAGAGAAAAAATTATACGTATTGGATTTCGCGAAAATCGATGGAAAATCATCAAATCCACTGGAATTAATTGAATCGTAGATCTACTATAAGTAAGTAATATATTATAATAACATTTTACAAAATTTATTGTCTAAAGCAAAAGTTAGTGTAGTTAGTGAACGTTATTTTAAATCCAAAAATTTGTAGTTGCCAAGGAAAATAGTTAAATGTTCCGAATTGTTCCGCCATAAATTTTTTTGCAGGTTATAGATATATGTATTATAAATGAAATGTCTAAATTTTAGCTGCCCATATTTGCCCGTTTAATTTTAACGTCACTTATTGTGGAAAATATGTATCGCTGTATTATACTACACTGCTCAAGAGACCGTTAGCATTGGTACGATTGTGAGCTCTATTTTTCTATTGCTCTGTTTTTCACTCTCTTTTTCTCTTTCTTCCTCTCTCCTTTTTCCATCTCTCCCACAATCAAAGTCTCCTCTCTCTCCCTTGCTTTCTCACTCCTGGTTTCCCTCTACCTTCCTTCTTTGCCTTTCTGTATCCCTTACATATATACACAGAGAGAATACACAGGCTAGTAAGCAAGTGATCACATAAGTGCTCACATCAGATATACACAGGTAATACACACACTTCCTTTAAAAAGTGCCTTTCGTTCCGTGTGCCATTTAAATATGCGCATATGGCTTCCGACACGCTTCTTATTTCCTTATGGACGTTTTTATTTCTATTCTTATATATACTCATTGTAATAATGAAAGCATAATTATTAAAAAAAGGCATTAGATCATTAATTTTAATTTACACTTTATGAAAAACAGACGCTGTTATGAATATTATTGTCATGTAGGTTCTGAGATGGCGAATACAGCGAGATGGGATGACAAGGAAATAAATTTATAATATTGTAAAAAACGATTTGAACGCAACCGCTTCAGAAATATAACATCGAAAAATTAATTAATTAAACATTTGTTAATTATTTTAAAAAAATACACTTATTTTTAACTGTTTTCTTAGTTTTAAATAAACCATCGATTATGCAAACAGCGATCAATTACCTTATCAATTTTGAGCAAATTATATAAGCATTTTGAGAATAATGTCCGCCATTGGGGATCCGCCATCCTAATTCTGGAATTCTGACTTCAGATTTGTAATCAGCGACCCCAAAAACCTCTAAATCAGCATCTTAAGACTATTTAAAATGATTAATTGTCTTTTAAGACTTTAGTTCGGGTAGTTTTCGATTTAGCCCCACTGTGCATCGTCAGTTAAACATGTCAATGCTTGTATTTGATTCTTAAATATATATATCCATACTTTTATTATAAATGTGAAACTGAGTTTGTTTGTTTGTTACGCTTTCACGCCTAAACCACTTAACCGATATTAAAATTATTTTGCCAATGGAAAGCTACATTATCAGGGTATTAACACAGGCTACTTTTTACCGCGATAACCATAACATACACGCGACATACATTTTTTTTCTCTGAGGAGTAGATTTACTATTTTATGTAAGAAAATTCATGCATAAGTTGTTTCATAATACATGTACATAGGTAGGCACATGTTTTGATAAGTAGTTAAATGTGAGCACGCTTAATAAATCCTAATTTTGCGCCCGGCAACCAACGCGCTGGCCTCGTGACTCTATTACGATATGTGACAAAGGCACATTCATTTTTATTTTTCAAATTAGTATTGGACTTTGACTGATATTATTATTATAAAGTAAAACTTCTTTACGCACGCTTGACTTGGGGAGTAAGCTGGTGAATGCGTGACGAGAGCGTCACGAAAAGTGGGATCGTGCGAGGCGAACGGAAGTTGAGAGGGAGATATAAGTAAGTGAAGATAGAAAGAGAGAAAGCTACGTTTTGGATATTACTGTAAGGGCAAGAGAGAGAGGAGTGAGCACACATTTTCTTTGTCTCTTTCTCTCATAGCCAAGAAGTTTTACTTCAATCGTGTGGTCTAAAGAATCCCCTTTTTTGTTTTTTGTTATTTCACAGTGTTTTAGTATAATGCCAATTATGATGTAATTCGGTTCCTAATTTAAAAAAAACGCTTATTGACTCACTTCCTCGGCTTCCTGTTATACAGTTCCGTCCCGTCTTCATCATTATTATCATCAGCTTATCACAGTCCACTGCTGGTCGCTGTCAATTTTCGGCTTCACGCATCCAGCTTCTGCCAGCCATCTTGTGCAGATCGTCACTCCACCTGGCCTGTCGGCGTCCTATATTACGTTTGCCTGGACGTGGTCTCCACTCAAAAACTCGTTTACCGTAACGGTTGTCGGTTCTGTGGCTAAGATGGCCATCCCACTGTCACTTCAGCTTGCTAATCCCTTTGGGCTATATCAATGACCTTGGTTCTCTGCCAGATCACCTCATTCCTTTTGTGATCCCTTCGAGAAACGCGGAGCATAGCTCTTTCCATAGTACGCTGAGCGTCTTTAGGCCTGTAGACCAGCCGTACAGTAAGTGTCCACGTTTCGGCTCCGTATGTCATGATGGGTAGGACGCATTTATTAAAGATTTTCGTCTTTAGACGCTGGTAAACTATTCTTAGCTACGTTGAGTCTTCTCATGGTCGATCCCACGACCATAAGAAGACGCGCCGTAGCTTACTAAACGCTTCCCATGTACAGGACCACGTAAAAAAGTTTTGGAGCTTCATCAGGTTTACCTCCAGTCTTTAGCAGCTCTGTTGTAACGCCATTCTCTACAAGGGCTTTTCCATTTTTCAGCTGTTTAAGAGCCATTTTGATTTCGTTAGTGCTGACTTCTGGCAGACGTAATGAGGTGTTAAAGCAGCTCTGGAGTCCTCATTTTCGGGATCAGGTCGAGATGCATGCGAAGTGTATAACCCGCCATAGAGGCTTTCCACTTCCGAATGGACTGCCGTCTTCGGAGCAACGACTTCTCCACTTGCTGTGGTCAGCTTCGAGAGGTGGCTTCTTCCAAACAGTTTTGACCTCCGATTCTGCTCAATCGCTCTTTCAATCGAAAGGGTATTTGAGCACCGGTGATCATGTCGTATGAACTTGATGATCTCTTGGTTTAGAGTCCACTTTGCCGACGACGTGACAAGTGGGTTTTAACACGATATATTGTTCTTGTCTATTTTTCAAGTGAGTTTTGATTCTCATTTCTCATCAATGCAACCACAATGTGCCACAGCCAAACGTGGCAGGGTACAGATAGTTATTATTAAATGTATAGCTAGCTTGCAGTCTGGACTGCCTCCTATTTATCTATCTATTACAGTCTAGACTGTCTATGTTTTTTGCATTAGTGACAAGTTTTCAAAATGTATCAATTGCATCTTACAATTATGGACTGAAAGGACAATGGCAGGTCCCCATACATAATTTTATTTGAAGTGAAATGACAGCGTTTAAATATCAAAAATGCCTACAACCCTTGAGAATTTATTCTTGAACATTCTCATAAAAAAGTCTAGGAAAAAAGATATTGGATTTTGAATGTTTCGAGGTTAAGTACTAAAATATTGTAAATGTTTTGTTTGAAACTAGATGGCGTTGTGTGTCATATATTCGAAAATATTATTCATCATTATTATTACTTATAAGCAACCCTATTTTGCTGTAGAAAGTGTTAGCCGACTCTCTAAATGGGTGAAGGAAGGAAGGGTATTTGCTTGGCATGTATTGGTAAACAATAGAAAAAAATCTTCGCTTACATAGCAGGTGTAATACTAGCTATAAATACATACATTATTAATAATAATTTGAATGAATGTACTTCAATGCACATTTATACAAGGCGGGAGCATTTATTTAATTATTTAGTTATTCAACAGTCAGTAGTTGTGACATTATTTACTAAAATCTAAAGCATGCATCCATTATATTGAGATTAATGCACAACATTTTAAGGCATCATGGCATCATGCATAATGGAGTAACACTATTTAAAATTAAAATAAACATATATGAGAGTTTAATACTAAACAAAAGTAAAACAACCAAATAAACTACAATTGCCTTGTGAGAAATGGTATGTAAGTCATGCGTGTAAGTGTCAAACGACAAGACTATAGTCCGTCAACGTCGTGCGCGACCGTCCCGCGGGGTGACAGACGGTGGCGGGGACGAGGTACTCACGATGTCAGCGGGTAGCGGGTGGTGTAGCGGGGAAGGGAATCGTTTGTAGCCGTGTGCTAGAATGACGCGCTACCTCGCCCCCGCCACTGTCTGTCACCCCGCGGGACGGTCGCGCACGAGATTGCCGGGTTATAGTAAGTGCGACGACGACGTATCGACATTTTAAAAATATCGATACATGTCTATTTATATGCCGTTATCAACCTACAATGTCTTTTTCTCATCACACTAAGCAGTATATTGTTTTAGTATTTTTCTGTAGGAAAATAACGTAACTATATTCTATTTATTTTGGTGTAGCACAAATCTTTTAAAAAGAGTCAAAAATATTCTAAATTATTTCTAATTAGGTTGATTTAGTCACTAAAGTACTAGTTACGGTAGCGTATGAGTAAACCCGTGGGCAGAAGCAAATACATAATTATAATAGGTGAACCTTCGATAGGTATTTAAGCAAAAGTTATAACAATCGATTATCGATAAAACGTTTCATAATATAATAATATCATCACGCATCCCTAGTCAGTTCGTGATGGCGATTCTGACATTACGTACTTAGGTCAAATAAAATCTTTAAAAATATCCAATCTCTTATTAGACTTATACAACACATGGCGGTATAATGATAAATCATAGAAAAAATATTTAGTAAGTTTACTGTTAGTCAATTTTTTAAACGCTTCAGTTTTTGGTAAATATGTTTCTGCCATTGTTCTTTGTTTAACTTTGTTAATAGCATTCAATTTAAATAAAATTTTACCATTTCTGAAGATGATGGTCCGGGTGTAGGTTCGTCTGATGGTTGTTTAAAAAGAACAGCTTCCTGTGCATCATTTTCCAGCTCTGCGTCGCTGTCCGAAGATGATGTTTCGCCCAGTTCCCCGCTAGATTCATCTGGTACACAAATAAAGGATTTTGAGGAAAAGAGAGTTAGATATACAGTACAACGTGTAGAACTGAAGATAAGTGCAGAGTTTGCACCTGTGACCCCGTGATGACTGTGAAAGACACACTGTGAAGTTCAACAGAAAAATGGATAAATTAAGATTAAAAATAACTTGCCTTCAGACTAGTATAGTATGCAGATAGTATTGAATCTGGTCAAATTAAATGTTATATAGTTATAGAAGTTGATAATTACATAATCATAGCTAAAGATCGTTTACCGCATAGCTTAAGGAAACGCAAGCGAAATTCCTTACAGTCGATATCCACATGCAGAGGCCTCTCGTCCAAATAAACAAGCATCGGTAGTGCTGTGGCTACAGCAGAACGGTAATCAGGCATGTCCGAAGCTGGAGTGCCCTGTAAGGTCATCCGGCGAAGAGACCCACATACACCCAAGGTCCATAGGCGGCTAAACTCTGCTATTGGATTGCTAGAAATGAAAAGTTACAACAACTTAGAACTTGTATTTGGGGTAATTCAAACTACTTTTCTACTGTGGATGCGTTTAAACTTTTTTACCTAGGAGTGTTGCGTCCAGTATGTAGTTTTCAGCAACTAATCAACACCTTATATAAACGAAATGGAATGTTATCTAAAAAATCTAGTTCAGCAACTAGGTTTTTTAGATAGCATTCCATTTCGTTTATTAATTATAAGTTAAAAACGTGTTGAATTGCATTTTTTACTATTGCCATTTTTTTTCTATACCATGTAGGTAGTGCATGTCGTAATTAACATATATTTTATTAGGATAAACTTCAAATTATACGTTTACGCTATACTTAAAATAACGAAAGTAGCCAAGGTACTGTCTAAATCAGTGCCTCCATTGCTTTTAATTATTTTTTTGTATTGTTCTAATATGATAATGAAATGGGGTGTTACATTTATTGTATAATATGTTAATCTTCCCCATGCAGTTCTAGCGATACTACGTAAAAAAAATCTGTACTATTACATTCATTTAATGGTGTACAGAAGTTGTATACAATAACTTGTACAGTTGACTTGTACTGTATGTCAAACGGCTATAGGTACAATGGACATATAATAATTCGTCTACAAAGCGCCTGCACTAACTTGTATACGGTAACGTTTGTATGAAACTTGGACTATTGGGATCTAGTTTTTTTAATTACGTTACATCGTTTATCTTTTAAGTTTTGAAAAAGGCAGCAATATGCTGATGGAGGTGAAGGAGGAAGGACTAGTAGTGTTCTAATTGTAAAGTAGGCTAAGGTTATGTGTGTGTGTAAGTTAATCGTATATTTAACCTTATAATCTAATAAAAGAACCAAATGTTTACTTGGCCAGGTCGAGCGTGTGCAGTTTTTGCAGAACGGCCAATGGCTGCAAATCTTGAAGTCGATTACCAGCTGCATACATTTCTCTTAAGGAACCCAATCCCCAAATTCCATCCAAAGAGGTCAAGTTGCATCGATTTATACTCAAAATCTGTTTAAAGATTGTAATTAGAGATTAATCTTATAGGTCTTAAAGGAATAAAAACAATGTACCTATGTATTTAATTATTTTTTAAGACAACTCCCGCTTTAGGAATATACATCCTGTGTCGCGGGGGACTTTACAAACATACATAAAACGGACACAAAGAACATCCAGACTTAGAACAACAATTTGTGGATCACACAAAGTGGCGTCCCATGTGGGGATCGAACCCACAACACTCAGCGCAGTAGCTCAAACAACCACGCCATCCGTGCAGTCAATCAAAAATTTGAAAGTCATCTGCAACAAATATCGTATCTACTTAGTTTTTTTAATAATAATTAAAAACTATTTTTATTAGGTCAGGTTAGTATTCAGAATTTTGCTAATAATATCTACAATATAGCTTTTTTGTAATTTAGTTATTTTTTATACATATAAAACCAAAAATGCAGAGAATATTGAAACATAACACGATAAACCTCAAAGGTTTGTAGAGTGTTACACAGAGAGTCAGTTTCGCTTACGATTTATTTTGACATCAGTAGATACATATATACGGTCTTGCTAGGCAATCTGTTAGCGCATTATATCACTACGAGAACTAGATAAATGTCTATACTTTAATGTTATTTTATCTTTTTGTTTATCTATAATTTAAATGTCTAAATGTGAATACTTTAATTGAATTATTGTAGGTTCTCCTTTTGTTTATGACAAAACTTTTACTTACCTTAAGACGAGTCAAACCTATCCCCAGTTCTCGTAAGGATCCAATAGCACTACCGTCGAGAATCAGCTTGCGTAGCCTAGGTGCAAAGATGTGGAGCCTCCTCAAACCGATTCTATCAGCAATTACGCGAAGTTTGGCCTCACGAATACGCAGTATTTCTTCGTCAGTATTCACACCAGTGCTTTGTTTCTGCCATTAACAACTTTGAGACTTTAAAACGAATCTAAAATAAATAGTTAAGTAGATTTTGCGCCACATTAGCCGACTGAACTAAACACTTGTTTTTGACCGAATGATAAAATTTACAACAATTTAACATCCTATGAAGTTCGCATTTTAGTGAAATAACTATGACTATGGTTCGAACTATGACTAGTCCGTGTGGTGACGGATAGTCCGTGTGGTGACGGATTAAGAATACAAATTGTCACACCCCAATTCATCCCGTGGGTGTCGTAAGAGCCGACTAAGGGAGCAAACTAAGCAGGACAACAGCACTGCAAAGAGAAGGAAAACTTGAAACAAACCCTATACCAACCCGTCTGGCCAGTGTGGTATAGTAGGCCAAAACCTCCTTTCTAAGGAGAGGCCTATGTCCAGAAGTGGACTAGAATAGGCTGTTGATGATGGTTCGATAACTCCTAGATTTTTTTTTATTCGGTTAAATACACATTTAAAAACAGTTCATATTTACATATACTCACTCCCGTATCCCTAAGTGTACAAGGTAACCCCAAAGGAAACCCCTAAGGATTTGTAAAAAAGTAAGAAAGTCGATCTATAATTAGCCAATTATAATTTAACTAATTCTATTCAGGTAGGAAGAGGCAAGCCAATTGCCGTAAGCCAGGCACTTTGGACACTAGAAGAACTTCTGCCAGAAAATTATGAAGCGAAGTGGGACCGGGAGGGGCTTAGACCCCTCTCCCAGCTCGCCAGGCAAGGGACCAGGCCAGATACCCCTGGCAGCTCAAGCGCCGGAGGTCGCTGAATGATCTCTGTCAACCCATAAACGCAGGCCTGGGTGTGACAGGTGGAAACGCGACGCGTTTCGGGGCAGGTAGGGGAAACCGTGGTCACCACACACGAGGGGGCCAACTGTAAGCCGTGGATGACTCGGGGTCTGTCATCAGGGAGTATCAGGGATTTCCTTTCTAGGTTACAAAACTTTACTACACACTGGACACTTACCAGTAATTCTAACAATGTTAGTTCACGTGGTATAACGATTCGTCTGTAACCAGGCAGGCGACGTTCCAATTCGTCCTGACCAGGTGGTTGTTCTGGGTCAGGAGGGGGTATAGCTAAAGCTCTATAAACGGTAATGTTAATATTAAACATACATGTTTCGCTACAGCGAATAAATTGTAACAGTAAGTAATGCTACAGTAACTATTAATGATATGTGTTAGTCGATGCGATGCTCAGTCTGCACTGCCGATACTCTTTTCAGGTAGCTTGAAGCAAAACTAGTTTCTGCTCCGTTAATATTTTTTGTGTGAAAGTATACAAAATTTCATGATGATTGGTTGTACGGTATGGCAGTAAGTAGCTACATAAATAGAATCAAATAAACACTATTTTTTATATATTGGAACATGAATTACCTAAACAACATAGTAGGTCTAACGTTGACTGGTTCTGGTGAACTGGCTGTAGATATTTCGGAGGGCGTTGGTGAAAGCGTGAAGCTAGGTGTTCTGGGTCCACTACCTAGCTCTACACATGGCGCTTCAAATGAAGGCATTTTTGAGTCTGCAATCTAACCAAAGTTAAGGAGATGACTAAGTACAATGAAATTACTTATTTGTGTATCTTAAAATATAAAATAAATAAATCTAAGAATAGTCGGTCAGGTACAGGGACAAACTATAGATAGCTCCAGAGACAGGAACCTCTCACAAAATTCGGATGCGAAAACTGTCTTTAGCATTAAGTTGATCAAGATATTTGACGCAACAAAGTCTTTTTGAGGTCTTGGGGTATCTCTTAAGATTTTAAGGTATTCATATCTTTCGACAACACTACCGAATTACTCAACACAACACACGGGGTGTCCTCCGTTGGGCGGGGTTGGGTGTGCTCCAAAAGGCCAAGATCGCCTGGAGCAGATCCAATCCTGGTACGCCCTCCTGTCCGGAGGGCGTACACGGCGAATGGTCATGGGGGAGAGCGCAACAGTTGTGTAGATCCCCATGGCAAGTCTGGGTGTCATCCTTCCCGTGGTTGCCGCCTGTTTTAGGTCTGATTCCCTACGAAACAGATATAACAGAAACACCCAGACGCAATTCCATCCCACAAAACCTATCCCTTCCCATTTTCTATCCCATCCACACCTACTGCGGACACTAAGTGGTTGGTGCCTGCGGCCTCACTATCAACAAAGACTGAGAGTGAGGGGGAGGGGGGGCAACCACCCGCATGTTTGTGCCGTGTGCGGGGACCCGTAAGGGAGGATGAAGGGATCCTGGTAGTTGAGCTGAAAGGCAACACACTGCTTTGGCCTGGATTTCTCTTTACACGGGAGGCTGAAGGCTAGCCACCTTTGGTCAATCGGCTGTAGTATCCCGTCAGAGGGCTGCTGGGCAAGAGCTCTTCCTTGGTGGGGGTGGACGACGGGTGGGACGACCAAGTCTTCCTACCTAGTTCGGCCTGCCTTCTGCCAGGGAGGGAGCTCTATATTTCCTTGTCACTTCTGGCGTCGTGTGCCTTCTGCCGCGGCGTCCCCACTTGAGGGCTCCAAGGAGGGTGGAAGGACAAGGAGATGAATAGTATACCAAAAAAAACTATGGATACTAAAAAACCAACTAATAAAAAAACCACAAAGCCGGTACCGAGGGTGAACAACCCAAGTGCCAGGCTAAACCACCAATCGGCTGACCCCAGGGTGAACAACCCAAGGGTGAATCCGGCAAATACACCATTGGCTGCTGCTCAGGCAAACAACCCGACCGCAGCGCCATCCACGACTCTGGCGACACCACTGGTGTCTAACCAGAATACGGAGCCAGTGTCGACCATCGACCTCTCCTCTTTGAGGGCAGCAATGCCCGTACCTGCGGGACCCGGCCTGGAAGAAACCGGCTGGAGCCTGGTAAGGACAAAGAAGAGAGCGTCGAAAAAACCAAACCCGTCCAAGAAGACCCGTAACGCCAACAGGGCGAAAGCCCGAGTGGAAAGGCAAGCACGGTGTCTGACCTCGGGTGGAAGTAAGCGGCTTGAAGTCGCTGAAGGGCCCGAAGGGGCCCACGTTGCCCCCGCCAGTGACGTGCTGCCCCGAGGCGAAGACGAAAGTCAAGCCACGGGGAAGTGTACTCCTGTGGGGGCGCCACCTGCCAAGACGCCTGTAGCGGCCAAAGTACCCTCTAGGCAGGGTCAACCTGGACAGGGTAAACGGGCGAGACGAGCGACACGGGGAGGGAAACCTTCAAGTGATACAAAGCCCGTCAAAAGAACTCGCCCGGACGAGTCTCGCACTCCCCAGGGCAGTGGCAAGCGATTCAAACCGCTGCCAAAGACCGGCTCCACGAGTTACTCCGACGCACTAAAGGCGAATGACCTTTGCGTCGCGGTCATGCTGGAGCCTTACCACGACCTCACCAAGGCACAGGCAGAGGACATCGAGGGCCAGCTGCAGAGCGTGCTAGATGAGGAGATCTTCTCGCCCGGCACGTCAAGCGCACCCGTCGCTGCGCCACAGTTTAGGGGCAAGGCCTTCTACAGTGAGGGCGCCCTTAAGATGTGGTGCAACGACGAATATGCCCTACAGTGGCTTCGCCGATCCCTGGTAAGGATCCCATCACCACGTGAAGGCACCAAACTGGTCGTCAGGAGGCAGTCTGAGATCCCGAAAAGGATCAAGGCTGGACTCCTGGTACCACAAATCGGACCAGATGATACACTGGTCCGTATTCAAACGAGGCTAAAGTACCAGAATAGCCAGTACAATGTGGCCAACTGGGCCCTCTACCATGCCGAGGCGCAGGAGGAAAAGAAATGTCTCTTCCTAGTGCTCGGCATCCCAGAAGAGGACGTCGTGAAGCTCAAGGCTAGCGAGCGTAGAGTATACTACAAACTGGGTAACCTCTACGTTCGCTTCCTTGATGAACGTCCCGCCCCACCAACTAACCCAAACGAGGAGCCATTCGAGGGAGGAGGAGAATCGGCCCTACAACACCCTAAGGACGGCAATGGAGGGGATCCTCTGAGACCCGTTGAGGAGACAGCCTGCCGGGGTCCACCTACTGAGGAGTTGGAGGACCTACCGGTGGGCGAGAGTGACCTCGACGACATAGAGGATATGCTGAACAGCGATGATGGCGCTGTCTGCACCCCCCCATAACACCCTTATAGCCATCCAAACCAACCTCCAGCACAGCTATACAGCAACGGCTACCCTACGCAGAGAGCTGGAGGTAAAAACCAACACCGTAGCCCTAATCCAGGAGCCGTGGATTAGGAAGGGCAGGATCTGCGGTCTAAATAATATTGGAGGTAAGATACTTCTAAACACTACCATTGATAACCCGCGCACTTGTATTTATACACCAAAACATGCGTGTACTACCTTAATGACCGAGTTCTGTTCCAGAGACCTTACCTCTATTAGGTTAAAGGAACCCTCATCAAACCTGCCTGACGTGGTGATAGCATCAGCCTACTTGCCGGGCGATGCTGACATCCCCACTCCGGAGCTGGCTGCGCTGGCACACCACTGCGAGCGCGAGGGTCTGGAGCTGATCATCTCTGCCGACACCAACGCGCACCATGCGCTGTGGGGCAGCAGGAGCAACAACCGGAGAGGTGAGGAATTTGTATCGTTCCTATTATCAACTAACCTTAACATTATCAACGTGGGCTCGGAGCCGACATTTGTCACGTCCAGGGCCCAAACTATAATTGATCTTACATTAGCAAGTGAGCACGCATCGCAACACATATCGAACTGGCATGTTTCGAACGAAGCATCGTGCTCAGACCATCGCTGGATCAAATTTAACTTTGAAATGAAACTTAAACTACCCGATCCCCGACGGAATCCCCGCACGATGGACCGGAAACGGTATGAACATCTTACTGCGGAGAATCTGCGAAGCATCAACCCAACATACGCTACGGGGACTGTTAAGGACATTGACAGTCATGTTGTCAACCTTACACAGACACTGATCGATTGCTTTGAACAAACATGCCCACTTTCCACACCCAGAACTGGACCACAGAACAAACACCAATGGTGGGGTCCGGAACTGGAAAGACTACGTCGTAAAGTGAGAAAGTTGTTCAATAAAGCAAAAAACTCGCGATTAGACCAACATTGGGATGCCTACACGCAGGCCCGACAACAATATAAGAAGAGAATCAGAACCAGGAAAACTGAGTGCTGGAGAAACTTCTGTACTAACATAGAGAACAACAACCAGGCCAATAGAGTCAAAAGCATACTGTGTAGTAGAGGCGAACACAATCTTGGCTCACTGAAGAAGCCTGATGGTGAGTATACCAAAACAGACTCGGAAGCCTCAGAGCTGTTATTAAAAACACACTTCCCTGGATGTCGCATATCAGATGTGATGGAAAAATGGGAAGACAGATGGGAAAAACCACCAGATGATACAGACTGGGATACGGCCCGCAAAGTTGTCACCCATGACAAACTAAGATGGGCAATTAACAGCTTCCTACCATTCAAGGCGCCAGGACTAGATGGTGTCTTCCCAGGCCTACTGAGATGGTGTGATACGACATTACTGGACCATCTTATAAAAATCTATAGGGGCTGCCTGGCGCATCAGTACATCCCCTTGAAATGGAGAGAAGTTAAAGTAGTCTTCATCCCCAAACCTGGTAAAGGTGACTACACACAACCCAAATCACACCGACCTATTAGTCTCACATCTTTCCTACTAAAGGTTCTTGAGAGGCTAATAGATAGGGAAATCAGGGAAACTGCGTTAGTCAGTCATCCTCTACACCTCAATCAACACGCATACTCGATGGGTAAATCAACAGAATCTGCCCTACATCGAGTTGTTTCATATATAGAAGATAATCTAAATCACAAAAGGTCAACACTGGCCACCTTTATCGATATCGAGGGAGCCTTTGACAAGACCAACTTCACCAGCATTAGCCAAGCTCTGTCTAGGCATGGTGTTGATTCCACAATCTCAGGGTGGATCGACAGCATGCTAAGATATAGAGCTATACAATTCACTGTGAGCGAAGTGACTAGAGGAGTGGTGGCTAGAGGTTGCCCCCAGGGCGGTGTACTCTCCCCCCTTCTATGGAACATTGTTGTGGATGAGCTCATCGCACAACTTAATGACCAAAGATTCCTCACAATAGGCTATGCAGACGAAAGATCGTCTGCATAGCCTATTGTGAGGAATCTCATGGTAAGAACCATTCTCATCAGCGGTCCTTTTGAAAGCATTACATGCGATCAAATGAGACTTGCACTGAAGATCGTGGAACAATGGTGCGCAGCACACAACCTGACAGTGAACCCATCCAAAACAGAGATGATCATGTTCACAAACAAACGCAGCCTAGGAAATCTCAGACTTCCCAAGCTATTTGGAACACAACTTACTCTTACCAAAGAGGTCAAATACCTAGGAGTAATACTGGACAGTAAACTCCTGTGGAATAAGCACCTCGATGAAAAACTGAATAAAGCCTGCATTATTTTCTGCCAATGCAAGCGGCTACTCGGCAAAAGCTGGGGACTATCACCCAAAATTACTTTATGGCTATACAGGACAGTCATAAGACCAATAATTACTTACGGTGCTGTTGTCTGGTGGCAGAGAACAGAGCTAAGCACCGTCATAAACAAACTGCAGCAATTCCAGCGACTCCCATGCTCCGCGGTCACTGGCTGTATGCGCACAACGCCTACTGCCGCACTGGAGGTGGCTCTTGGTCTGCCACCCCTGGATCTATTCATACAGCAGGAGGCCGCCATGGCGATCATTAGACTCAAACACCTGGGTCTATGGCACAAAAGGGAGGGATCGCACTCTAAATTATGGGATCAATTGGTGGAATACGAACCACTGATAGCAGCTCCATGCGATAGAATCCCAAAACACCATATCTTCACAAGAAGATACTACATCCAGATACATGGAAATGACCGAGATCAATCCGGCATTAACGAAGTCCGAATTTACACGGACGGTTCCAAGACTAGGTCAGGAACTGGAGCCGGAGTTTTCTCGCAAGACCTAAATATAAACATATCACTAGCGTTAGGCCAACACAGCTCCATATTTCAATGTGAATGTGTGGCAATAACTTACGCCGCCACAACGGCCATGTCAAGGGGTATCAAGGACTACAACATCCGAATAATATCCGACAGCATGGCCGTCTTAAAGGCATTGGAGGGCAACACAATGACCTCTGGTGTTGTCCTCGAATGCCACCAAACACTGGAACAGCTCGCTATATTCAATGGGGTACTCCTCCAATGGATTAAAGGGCACCGTAACTCACACGGGAACGATGCCGCAGATGAGTTGGCAAGGAGGGGCTCGGCAACCAGAACCTCTGGCCCAACCCCACTCCTGCCCATATCGTTTAACCAAATACGATGCTGGGTCAGGCAACGGACCTGTGAAGCACACAACCGGAGGTGGAAAAACTCACCCGGCTGCAGACAGTCCAAACTGGTGCTGAATCAAGTCACGCCACGACTAACCTGCAGACTGATCAGTCTTAGCAGACAGGAAATCAGAATGGTTGTCGGAACTATTACAGGACATCTAGCCCTGAACCGACAACTATTCATAGTCAATGCGACGGACAGCCCTCTGTGCAGGGGGTGTCTGGAAGCTGAAGAAACGGCCGCCCACGTAGTCCTGGAATGCGAGGGAGTGGCCACACAACGAGCAAATATCATTCCTGATATAAAGTCGCTCCTAGAAGCCTGTGAACGCCCCAGGAGGCTTCTGCGCTTCTGGAAGGAGCTTGGCTGGCTCACCTAGTCAACCAATCCCCGACGCATAAAGGACCACTCTGAGTCTAAATGCGGAAACCGAAGCCCACAACCAATACCAATACCAATACGGGGTGTCCTCTGTGTTAGACATAGAGGACACCCCGTGAGCCTAAACAAATACGATCTCCAAATTAAATTCAAAGTATTGCAATACTTATAAGATTGCCAACGCTATGCGTTCCTTAAAAGGAACCCGTGGGTGATTAAGTTCCCTTGAGACTGATTGCAAGGCGCCTCGTCAAGCATCTCGTGATGGTGGGGCCGGATCTGGCGGACAACCAGTACGGTTTCCGTCAGGGGCGCTCCACCGTGGATGCGATCATGTGCGTGAAGGCTTTGGCGGAGGAAGTCCTTGGACATCGCCAACACGTTCAACACACTGCCCTGGAGCTGCATCAGGGAGGCGCTCGTGTATCTCGAAGTGCCTCTCTACCTCCGCCGAATATTCGGGGCATATTTGTCGGAGAGAGCCGTCGTCTACCCCATTAGGAACGGTCTCGGTAGGCGTGAAATGTCGTGCGGTGTTCCGCAGGGGTCGGTGTTAGGGCCACTCTTGTGGAACATCGGCTACGACTGGGTGCTTCGTGGTGCCTTCTTGAATGGTGTCGCCGTCGTGTGCTACGCGGACGACACGCTCGTGACGGCGCACGGCAAGACGCACCACGAGGCAACCCTGAGGGCCACGGTCGGGGTTGCCCAAGTCATTGAGCGAATCCGGCGGCTGGGTCTAGAGGTGGCTCTGCACAAGTCCGGGCCCTGTTCTTCCACGGGCTTTAGAGGAAGCCACCTGAGGGATCTAGCCTCACGGTAGGAGGCACTCGCATCGGCATCGAGCCCTCGATCAGGTATCTGGGGCTCGTACTCGATGGCCGATGGGACTTCGGATATCATTTCCGAGGTCTGGTCCCCAAGTTGGTTGGGGCAGCGCGTGCTTTGGCGCGGCTGCTGCCCAACATGAAGGGACCCGATGACTCCTGCAGGAGACTCTACTCGGGGGTTATGCGGTCCATGGCCCTTTACGGGTGCCCAGTATGGGCGGGGGCCCTGAAGGCCAGCAACGTCGCGATACTGCGACGACCGCAGCGAATGCTGGCCATCAGGATCATAAGGAGGTACCGCACGATCTCCTTTGAGGCGGCGAGTCTCGTGGCCGGAACTCCACCGTGGAACCTGGAGGTGAGAGCCCTTGCGGCTCTGTATCAGTGGTGCAAGGAGGCGCGGGAGTTGGGTCGGTGTCCCGAGATTCGAGAAATCGATGACCGGAAATCCCAACTCCGCCAGGTCATCATAGGGGAGTGGAGGGAACGACTCGGGCAACCGAGCGCCGGGCACGCCCTCATCGCGGCGGTAAGACCCGTTATGGAGGAGAGGCGTCACGGGACCCTCTCATACCGACTGACGCAGGTGATCACTGGGAAAGGATGTTTCGGGGATCACCTGTATCGGATCCGCAAGGAGCCAACGCCTGAGTGCCACCACTGCGATGGCCAGACCGGCTCTCCACCCGCTGGCAGAGTGACCGGCGTGGGTTGAGCAGAGGCGATACCTCGTGGCGGCCATCGGAGTGGGAGTTCTCTCGCTCGATAGCCTGATTGCGGCTATCGTGCGGAGCGAGAGTGCGTGGAACTCTGCCGCCTCCTTCTGCGAGCAAGTTATGCTCGCGAAGGAGACGGCGGAGCGGGACCGGGAGAGGTTTAGAACTCTCCCGGCCCGCCAGGCCCGGGAACGGGCCAGGTACCGCAGGCGACTCAGGACGGAGGTCGTTCTGCGACCTCCGTCCTCCATAAGCGCAGGCCTGGGGGTGACAGGTAAGGCCATCTGTCACCCTAGCAGAAGCAGGCCGGGGTGGCGGCGAGCGCGTTGCGAAGCGCGCTCGCTTCCAGGGAGCAGAGGGAACATTGGGTTCCCACACGGGGGGGGTCGTCTACTCGTCTGTAGATGGCCCGAGGTATGTCGGGGCACCAGGGACTTCCTTTCTAGCGTATACCTGGTTCCCCGGCCATTAGTACCCGAGACGGCGTGCGGTTTCAGTCGGTTCGAGTCCGACATGCCACCGATATTTGGTATCCGAGGCGATTTCCACACGGAAAAAAAAAAGGTAAATAAGTTCCCTGGTTGCGGTTCCAAGTATCTGTAAGACTGATTGGCATGCTTCCTCTGAGATAGGGCTTAGTTAAGTGTGGCGTCGATCCGGGGGAAACCTGAAATCCTCCCCAGAGTAGGGCGCCTGGGGCCGGCCGTCAGGGTGGTTTTTCGTGGAAACAATACATACTCCTGGCTCCTATATCCCAATGGAGCCGGCAATCCGAAGGTATTTTCCACCACTTCGGGGAAAAAAAAAGATATCTATATGAGTATAAACACTATCAATCCTCCTTCGCGCCAACATTGTTAATAAATTATTATACTCACAAACGTGTTTGAATACAATCTGCAAATAACTATATTTTTGAAAGAACTTTATTGAATAAAAATCGTAATAGGTAAACAATTTTCGAAATAAGCCTGTTTGTTATTTTTACACATTTCAGCACTTTGTTGGTTTGTTGTTAGTGGTAACTGGTGTTTACATTCAAAAACTATAATACACAAACACTGTTTATTGGTTAGATCCTTTTTTACCAACTAACAAGTTAATTATTGGAAAAATAAGAACCCAACTGCCTGAAAATCGTAATTTTATTTTGCATTTCTCTTTCCAGAGGTCTATTTCTTAGCGCTCCATGGATTTAGCGTGCGGGTGCCGCACGGTGGGCTGAAAATCGGCTTTCATAGACTTAGGTATTTCAATTTGCAAGTGCCGTATTATTAGTTTTTATTATTACTACATACAAAAATGACAACCGAGTTAATTCTACACAAAGGCGAAGGAATTAGAATTTTGTACGAATAATTTGTATGAAGTAGAAAAAATCTAATTACATAATCTCCTAAAACGGTTCATTTTAGTGTCTAAGTTAAGAACATTGATATGAAGAATGTTGAACCAAATAATAAGAATATAATATAAATAAAGAAGGAAAAAAATTAGCTGCTTATTCTCTTTTAGTAATAAGTTAAATAAAACAGAGGTTAGGTATTATTAGCGAGGATATTATTTAAGTATTATAGATACATTTGTCTATGAGTTAATTGTATAAGTCTATGAAGGCCGATTTTCAGCTCACCGTGTGCCGGGCCCAGCGTGTGATAGATGGGGGCAACACATGCGACTTCGACAGCGCCTGGGAATTGCGACCCAGGCATAGATTTTGAGGGGTTCTCCTTGCGCTCACCTCCACTGCTCCCTGTTACCCCCTCTACCTAACCATATTAACATTTGAATGTAGGTACCTATAAGTTGGAAATAACTATATTTTTCTAAGACATTTATGACACCCATCGTTTTGGTACCCGCTCAATAAATTTTGAAGAAAGTCAATTTTTAACTTTAACGAAGTGCTGCCATCATAATTTTATTTTATAGAATTTTTTTTTTCGCTTACTTATGCGTGAAATGCGATTCCATTCTACTATCTATCTCTTCATTTTTACACCCTTTCACAACACAATTTGGCATTTTTCATGCAGGCGTTCATGCATGGCGGCAGCCACTTTCCATCAGGTGAACCGTCTGCTCCTGCCCCTGTCGTAGTTTCGTTCTACGTGCGTGCGTGTAATTGTGTATTTACACGCTAAGGCGTAGTTTTAATTGGCCTCACTTCTTTGTTAACTGAGTACTATCTTAACGTTTTTTATTTAATCTGAGAAGTACATACGAGTATATTGAAAGTTAATTCTGACTCGCTATCGATGATCGATTTTGGTCGGTTGCGGGATTTATTGTTGACATCAAAATTTATCTTGAACGGGAGCAATCAAAGCACAAATTTTGCCTATCTATATACACATTGTCATCATTCATATTGTACGAGTATACATACCATACCATACATAGAAGATACTAACTAATAAAAAGAAAACAAAACAATTTTTCAAGATAATTTCATTCATTTTCAATTTTATTTTTGTCAATAAAACTATATGGCCTCTTATAGCAAATTATTAAAAAAATAGTAGAGGTTCAGATACTCTTCTTCGATAATGCGTTTTTACTAAGTTACGAAGTATCATTGCAAAAACAAGAAAGTGGATTTTTAATTGAAAACGGAGTTCGTGTCGTTAGTTCCAGCGTCGCTATAATAGGCCGTTTACACGCATGCCGATATAATCGTTCACTCGACACTAATTTTGCTTTTTCTCTGAAACATCAACATATGACAAAGTTTCGTTATTTTCTCTTTATTTTGAGAGTAATTTATGAAAACATTAAAAAAATGTTTCCACTTGATTTGATTCAATTAATTGATTTGAGTTTTAATTCAGTAGCAATAGGAATGTCGTAGAATTTCAAAGTAGTTATCGAAATTGTTTTATTGCATATTCTTCTTTCCCGTCTCCTTTTTCTATCCGTCGGATAATTAGAAAATACACCATCATCAGCCGTGCCTTCACTTACAGTTTGTCATAATATAGTAGTACTGAGAATTCCTGAAAATATATAAAAAATAATAAAAATAGGTACTAGAATAATGAAAATCGCTCACTTGCAGCTTTGAATTCAAGTTTTGCATTCGGGTTATATTCCCATTTTCTCTTATTTTATCTTAAATGTCCCTAAAATATAACATTCTTCACTCAATATCTAATTCGCTTTTACGCGTTTTTTTGCTTAGAAATCACAAGTATGATCTTTGATCGACTAATCTCAATTGTTTCATGTGAGTTGCGACAAAAAGGTTTTGTCTGCATCTCTAGGGGTCACGCACGGGTCACACGGCCCGTCACGGCCGTCACATACAAAGTCAGTTTTGGCGCCTTTTTGATTATAATAAGATATTTAGTCGAAATTATATTAAGGTAAATAATTGGCTGTTCAAGTTTCGTTTTTATCTAGAAACTATGGAACTTAACAATGGTTTAAATCATTTTCATGATGAATATCAATATTTACGATTAATTAAACAAATTATCGATTCAGGTAAGTTCTTAACGCTGCTACATCGTCTCTATTCTTTTCATAAAATAAAATAGGTAAATAATTATAGTGTATTTATTGAATAAATCTAATCATCTTCCACGCAGGTGACAAAAGAGTTGATAGGACTGGCGTCGGCACTTTGTCCATTTTTGGAGCAATGCAAAGATATTCTCTGAAGAATAACACATTGCCATTACTCACTACTAAACGCGTATTTACGAGGGGGGTTATCGAAGAATTATTATGGATGATATCTGGTTCGACCGATTCTAAGGATCTTGCTGCTGTAAAGGTTCATATATGGGATGCAAACGGGTCTCGAAAATTCTTAGATAACCTAGGCTTCACAGAAAGAGATGAAGGTAACTACCAAAACTTACACTTGCCCATTACTTTATAATCCCTGTATTAACTAACATTAGGCTTCCATCTAAGTTCTAATAAAATGTCTGTAGTTGTAGCAGTCTAAAAAAGCCAAATACATGTAGGCAGTAACTAGTAGTGCTATAGGGTACACTTGATTCCCACAGGTGATTTAGGTCCTGTTTATGGCTTTCAATGGAGACACAGTGGAGCTGAATACATAGATTGCAAAACAGATTACACTGGACAAGGAATAGATCAATTACAAAATGTTATAGACTTAATAAAGTGAGTACCTTGCCTCTTTTTGAGAAATAACCATATTTTATTCTATATAAGACTTTAAAAACTGACAAATGAGTCACATTTTGTAATAATTAATACTGCCCCAAAAATCCATTTTTTAAACTGATTCAGATCAAACTATTGAGAATTGAATCCAATACTTTCTATTTTATAAGTCAACATATATAATAATATATAGTATAACAATGTCACTACCCTAATGTAAATTAGAATGTTAATCAGTGGTCATCAACAGCCTTTAATAGTCCACTGCTGGACATAGGCCTCTCCTTAGAAAGAAGGTTTTGGCCTACTAAACAAAGCTGGCCAGACGGATTGGTATAGGGTTTGTGTCAAGTTTTCCCTCTCTTTGCAGTTTTGTTGTCCTGCATAGTTTGCTCCCTTAGTCGACTCTTACGAAACCCACGGGATGAATGGGGGTGGTGACAATCCGTATTCTTAATCCGTCACCACGTTGTTAATGAGTGGTGTATGAAGTCATCTAGTTTAAAATAATACATTTTTACCACCAAAATGCAAACCATAAATGACCTATGTGTTCACACCAAGACCAAAGACTGAGTGACGCATCACAGTTGTTTCAGACTATGTTTCTTGACAGTAATCTCCATCAGCTAGTATCCGGCCCCACAAGATTTTGGCAGAACAATATACCATCACTACTGGACCTCGTTATGACCAACGATGGTTCTATGATATCCAGTATAAACCATCTACCACCTATTGGCAAGAGCGATCACTGTGTATTGCACCTTCAAATGCAGTGAATCACTTGCCCATCAGGTTCCCAACTGCAACAGAAGCGATACTATCAAAAGATTGACTTCAATAAGTTTAACAAGGACCTCTGCGAAGGCCTAAATAATATAGTCAGAACTGAAGAAGTGGAAGATTTCTGGAACACTGTAAAAACAATACTGAATGCTAACATAGAAAAACACGCCCCTCCAATGACAGTCAGGCAGAAAAACAAAAATAAACCTTGGATTAAACCGCACATATTAAAACTAACACATGCAAAACACATACTTTGGGATGTATACTCTGCCAGTAAAACAACAGAAGACTACTTGGAATAAACATGGAGACAAATGCTTCTATTCATACTTGCGTAGGTGTACGTCCTGTAAGGTTAGCATTCCACCTGCTATGCGGAGCCCGCTTGGCAACCTAGTGACTAGTCCACTGGATATTGCTAATACATTTGCTGAGGAATTCAGTAAAGCATACTCTGAGGAACCACCTATAAACAATATACCTAAGATTAGTGGCATTGCAGGCGTTCAAGCCTCCCTATGTGATATCCCATTTGAGGAAGAGGAAATTGCAAAAGTACTAAAGAACCTTAAGGTAAACTCATTGCTCCTGTAATGGCAGAAATAAGGAGAACCTCCTTTACAAACAATAGATTACCCAGGGATTGGAAACATGCCATAGTGACACCTGTATACAAAAACGGTGATAAGACTGACCCAGCTAAGTTTAGGCCTATAAGCCTCACAAGTGCTATAGGTAAATGTATGGAGAAGATCATATCAAACCATATCAGGTCATTCCTCAACCGACAAAACATTATTTCTGTGAAACAACATGGCTTTGTTGTTGGTAACTAATGTACTAACATGTGTTAACACGTGGTCAAGGGAACTTGATCAAAAAAGAAGTGTGGACGTCATTTACTTGGATTTCGAACATGCTTTTGATAAGGTTCCTCACAACCAACTATTGTTGAAACTTGAGCACTTTGGTATGCTTGGAAATCTCCTAAAATGGCTTGAAAACTACCTTGCAAATAGAACATACCAAGTCAGAGTCGGTGACACATTATCTGAGACAATGAAGGTCCTGAGTGGTGTCCCCCAGGGCTCGGTTCTCTCTCCTATCCTGTTCAACATTTTCACTGCAGATTTAATAGTATTAATAGAGTGTGAGTCATGCTTTTTCCCTGATGATTTAAAGTTCGTTGGTGATCCTGTCATTCGGTCAGGACAACTGCAATCAGATCTGGACAATTTACAAGAGTGGACCAAAGAGTGGATTGCGAAGCTCAATGCATCCAAATGTACAGTATTGCGTCTGGGTAAGAACAACCCTGAAGTACCATACACAATAGGTGACACAATAGTTGCATCTGTCAAGTCGCAAAAAGATCTTGGAGTAACTATAACCAGCAACTTAAATATTATTGTTAAAAAGGCAAATTCTTTCCTATATGTTATACGACGTGCATTCCAACACATGGCACCTTCAGTTTTCACAAAAATTTATCAAACGTATGGCTGGCCTCTCTTAGAATACGGTTTTCAAATTTGGAATCCCTACCTTGTAAAGGATGTTGACCTGCTGGAAAGTGTGCAAAGGCGAGCAACTAGGATACCGTATGGACTGCGACATAAGACTTACGAGGAACGCTTAAAAGTGTTAAAATTACCGACATTAAAACATCGCAGGATGAGAGGTGATCTTATTGAAACCTATAAAATACTAAGCTCAAGATATGATCTTCCGAATATCAAGGATATGTTCCTCCTCCAGCGGAAGGCATACTCATCACGGGGACACAGCTTCGCAATAGATCGCTCACGCTCACAGTCGCTGGTAGCCTATCACACTTTGAACAATCGTGTTGTTGCGATATGGAACAAGCTTCCGGAAAATGTTGTGACCGTAAAGTCAGTGAACAGTTTTAAGTGCCAACTAGATATATGGTTAGAAAAGCACAACCCATTGTACTAAACAACCGTTTAATCATGTACACGGGAACTCTTACATCACGAACTTACTCCAGTGCAGTGATGTGGACACATCAGCAAGTTTGCTGCTCGTCCATAATACCCTAATAATAATAATAATAAATCAAAGAAATGTCCATCCATCAGAACATTTAATTATTGATATATTTGAGTAGAGACAGTAGAAAAAAATTGGTACAGATAAGTACACTCCAATGTCCACTCTCCCAATGTTACCCCCTTTACCTAACCATATTTGATACAAGCTTAGCTATACCGCTTTGGATATTCATTCAAGAAAAGAGCTTACTGAAGCTCTTTTGCCATCCAATGTCTTTAAGCAGGTTATAGAGGGATTCAGCTGGTATATCCATCACACCCACTTCCACGGCATACAATGCAACAACATAACCATTAGTAGTTTTTTCGTTGGTTAAGTGACAGTACTTTTTTTTAAAGAGTGGTTTTAGAGATGTTCGTTTCCCACGGCACCGTGAGTTCTACTAGTACTACATAATTTTTACAAGTGATGCATAACTAGCAAAATATTTTTTTTAAGTTACAAAAAATATTACATTGCTTATGGTCAATTTAACACAATAGTATTTTTATTTTAGAAAACTTAGTCCATTTTATGTTTGTAATTGTTATCATGGCAACTAGAAAAAGAAATCAGATTGTTGCTGGAAATATGTGCTTTTTGTTCATTTAAAGACAAATGTGTTATCCAATTTCATTTCATGATTCTTTTTGTTTAGTAGTAATCTTAAAACTCATGTTTGTCTATTGTCAGTAGTAATCTTAAAATGCATGTTTGTTTATAGTTAGTAGCCCACCTAAAATGTTAGAACAATACTACCGGTTCACTAAGAAATTCTTACCTGTAGCCTTAATTATTCTATTTTTGTTTGTAAGGAACAAACCAGCTGACAGGCGAATGCTTATGTGTGCTTGGAATCCTTTGGACCTGAGTAAAATGGCTCTACCACCATGTCACTGCCTTGCTCAGTTCCATGTTTCAAGTGGCAAACTTTCCTGCTTGCTATATCAAAGAAGTGCAGATATGGGTCTAGGTGTACCATTCAATATAGCCAGCTATGCATTACTGACTCACATGATTGCACATATCACAGGATTAGAGGTAACTTATATTAATGCATATCTTATCACACAAGATTATTATCAGTGCATAAGTCACTTTTTTGCCGTTTTAACATTTCGACACCATTCGATGAAGTAAAATTACATGCTTTCTTTTAACCAATCAGAAAGAGACTTAACAATAGCACTGGATTTTTATTAAACTATCACTGTATAAAATAAATTTATAAGTCACACACACAGATTATCAGATAGCTCTACATTTTGTTAAAATAAAAACCGGTCAGGTACGAGTCGAACTCGTGCGCCGAGGGTTCCGTACCTACTCAGATTTTACGTAGGTTTTCGCAAGTTACAGCGTCAGACAGCACAAATAAAGGAATAATTCCAAAAAATAAAAAAAAAGCTGAAAATTAAGGTAAATTTTGGTACTTACAAATTTTTGCGAAAATTTAAATTTGCCCATATCTTTTTATCGTGTTGACTCAGGACCTTGATTTTTAAACACCTAATAGGGACCATAGACTTCAGTATCTGGTATAAATTTCAACTTGCTAGGTCTACCTGTTCCTGAGAAAATCGGTGGTGACACACGGACAGACGGACAAGAAAGTGATCTTATAAGGGTTCCTTTTTTACCTTTTGTGGTACGGAACCCTAAAAATGATACAAAAAAACTGTGACATTCAAGAACTGACACCAAATTTTGCTTGACCTTCAGTGAATTATTTATTTTGCTCTTCTGTAAAGGTGGCATTTGTGACTTACACTCTTGTTAGAACTTTACTGCAGAGAATTTGTACAGAGATGTTCTTTGAAAAAAGAAAAAAAGGTTAGCTTGAATGTTGTAGAAAATTCTGATAATCTTAAATGAGCTTTTATTCATAATGAAGTGATATTAAAGAGACCTATACTTGTGGTAAGACACGGCAGATTTTTACCCTATCCCGCTCGTATTTTAGTAGAGGAAATCAACTTACTAAAATCATTTCTAATCCCAAGTATCGTGTAGTCGTGTTGTATTTAACGGTGAATAGTCACCAGAGGGCCTAGTGTGAATTTATTTCACATCCCACCATTGGCTCGCACTGAAATCTTCACCAGTCGCAACGCCAACCGCGCTCGCCGTCGAGGGCGAGTTGATGTGATATAAACCAGACACTATGCCCTCAGGAATGTTAGTTTCATCAACTTAGTAATAACAAGATAATATGAATAAAAGTATGTTTTTATTTTAAATGTCAACTGTTATTTTGCAGGCTGGTGAATTTATTCATACTACAGGAGATACCCATGTGTACCTAAATCATATAGAACCATTGAAGCAACAGCTAAAAAGGACACCTAAACCATTTCCAACTTTGGAGTTTGCACGTAAAATAAATTCCATAAATGATTTTAAATACGAGGATTTCATTATCAAAGATTATAATCCACATCCAAAGATTGAAATGGAAATGGCTGTGTAGAAGTGTTAACAATGAAATATTCGTGTTCTAAGTATCAGATAGACATTGGTTAAGGTTAGTTACTTAGTTACTCACCTAAATCTTGCAGTACCATGTTCTATCTCGAATAAGTATTATGCAAGCCCTTTCTAACTAAGGATATTATTATTATTTTTGCATGTACATAAGAAAATAAAAAAATAAAGAATAAAATTCTATAAATGTATTTTTTTTACTTACATTACTTTAAAATAAATTCCCAAAAAAAAATTAAATGCCTAGCAATGCAATCTTAAAAGAAATATTTTAATGAAATCATAATGTATTTTGTAAAATTCAACAATATCTAACAAGTTCCATTTTTTTTTCTTACAGCTAGTCAACATTATATTGATAGTGTTTTGTACATTGCTTTTCTTTAATCATTAATGAGTCGTAAGCTTATAGCAAACTCGTGCCTTCTGGTAATATATAAAACTTAGGGAATTAGAGCGCTTTCGATTTAGACGGTTGGTGCCGGACTGCTGCAGTTCGGTTATCGTACTGCTCACGGGGGTTATGACTTTTAATACAAAAGGTCTCGACGCAAGATCGTGCGTAAACATTATTTATGCTACCTACGTCTCTCGTGGTTCGCTAGTCTAGTGAACGCATCGTGTTTCTTCGTAACGTTAATGAGGACCTTTTTGTGCATGGATTACCTACGTAATTATGGATGATTTAAATACATAAGACTGTAAACATGTAATAAAGTTGCAGCACGCTGTTTGGAATTGAATAACATATAATTAAAGAAAACATTGGCGACGCTCTAGTGCGTCGTCATTCTCCCTTAGCATGAGAACTAACAACGCTTCCTCGTCAGAGTCCAGGGCACTGACTGAAATCGGGTTTTGATGGACATAACTAAAATTCAACTGGACTGCAGCCGCGTTCCTCTTCGAATAAAACCGACCACCCACGCTACAGGAGAGGTCTACCTATACAGTACAGTGTGTACAGTGTATAGCAACGGTTAAATTTTAAAATCAATATTTATATTATATATATATATACAATATTATTATTTTGTAATAGCTTAAATTACAAAAAAAAAACCATATTCGCAAATAAAAGTCCATTGATTGATTGATTGAAAAAAATATATTTTTGATCAACACAGTACGGTACCTAAAGATTTCTCCGGTACACAAGATTGTCCCACACACAATACAACATACGTTCTGTCTGTACTTGTAGTTACCTATCCAGTAAACCGTAGCGTGTGTGGCCGGCCTAAGACGATTCGCGTCGTACTGCTGTCGTCCCACTCATAATAATTCTGCATGAACCGTACGGCGGCAGTACGACATCAACCGTCTAAATAGAAAGCGCCCTTATAGTTGCTAGAAGCCGTTGTATAGAGATGATATAAGCTTACAACCAAAGTCAAATTTATCAATAGTAAAGCTGGCTTCTTCAAGCTAACTCTTTAGTTTCACATTACTTGACAGTGGTCTTTGACAAAAGGTTTTATGATTATTATCCTCTAAAAAAGTGCCCGACTTCAATAAATCTAAATCACCCAATATGAACCTATAAGCTATTCAGTATAAAAGAATTTTTTAAAATATATTTACAATTGACAGTGATTTCGCATCAACATATAAAAATCCCTCCTTTTTTTAATTTTGAGAAAATTGTTTACAAATATTTCTTAATTCTAATGATCTATGATCTTAGCTTTAGAATCTTAAATTTTATCAATATCCCAAGTACCAGTTACACTAGCTTTTTTGAGGGTAATAAAATAAAAAATAAGTAAGAAAATCTAATATCACCAATTCTTAGCAATATTCTGTCATCTACATTTATCCTATTTTAAAATAGCGACATTACAACTTGTGTGCTGCTGCGCTTATGAATTAAACACTATACAGAGGTAAGTAAATTATCATATCAAAATAGTAAATAAAAAAAAGGAATAGCTGCGGTTACATATTCTTTGGCGTATAAATATGAATGAAAAATATGTATAATTAATATAATCAATGTTAGATGTATGAAAATTTTACAAAATATCTTGAGTCACTGTTCATCAACACATTTGGTCATCTTGTGATGGCATCTGAAAACAGTTTGATTTAATAAGTGAAATTTATGTTTATAAAGAAGTAAATATCAACAGTAGAAATGTTATATCTTACCTGGCTATTACTACTAGGGACGGGTAATGCTGCTAGTTGTTCTACAAGAGCCATAGTCATCTCAGATTCTACAGTGATTTCCACCCATAATGTATCTAAAATTCATTAAAAAAAATTGTGTCATTAAACTTATTGAATAAAAATTTCTCTCAAATGCTCTGAATGTGGAATGAATTGCAATTCAAAAATATAAACTAGAGCATACATTTCCACATAATTTTACATAATATAATACATGTAACAATGTATTTAAAAGTAAATGCATCAATCACTAAAGTGGGTAGTACAATACTTAGAGGTTAAACCAACCTAATAGATATGCTGTAATATATATATATATATATATATATTTACATAATGCAGGAGACCCAATCAAAACCTTAAAGACAGCAGCTTAAATTGGTTTAATATTTTAAATATATGGTCCTAGACTGTCAGTTTGCTTAAGTGAACTTAGTGTTTCAGGTACTTGGCCTCCTGGCCTTTAGACATTTTATGATCAGTAGATATAGAAAATACATCACAAAGTTACACTTAACAAGGAAAGTTTATTTCATAATATCAACCAAAAAAAAATGGATAAACAAAACACTAACCTCCAATTTGGTCACCTTTTTCTGTCACCAAATGAAAGTATCCCTTATAAGTACCAGGTGTGGATGGAGCTACAAGCTTTAATGTCATTGTAGTGGAATGTCCAGCAGGCAGTGGAGGTAAATATACTGGGGTGGCACCAAAACATTCACCACCAGCTTGTATCAGTCTACAGCTACCTGGCCAGGTTTCTATCCCAGTGTTAGCAATACTCCAACTTTGTTCAAAACTAAAATAAAAAAGCACTTAATATTTCTTAAACTTAACACATCATTATAAATGTATTTACTAATATTTTTATTTTTCATGTATTCATAAAATACACAATATAGGTAAATATATTTAAATGGCTTACCAAGCTCCAGGGCTCACAGCAGTATCTTGACTTTGAGCAGCTTTTAAAGACATAGATGGCAACTTTGGTGGTAAATTATAATCTAAATAACAACAAATTGCTGTCTGTAAGTTCCTGAAATACATAAGAAATATGTATATAAATTCACAGAGATATATTTATATTTTGACAATTAATAAATGGCAATGATTCATAGTTACCAATTACTCATATCCAAGAAGAAACTGGCAGTATTAGGATTGATAGAAGGACCAAGAAGCCTTTGCATTTGATTAATAAGTTCATCTCGATCTGTAGTGTTCATGCAACTAAATTGCAATAATAAATTTTGATCAATATCTCCAGGTACAGAAGACCCGTCTATATCCATATTAACGATAATAACTTCCACTTAGATCACAGAACACTCAAATGTTTCACCACTTCACAAAATATTGACATACCCTTTGTTTACGTGTGTCAGCTGACTTGACTATGAGGCGACAAAATGATTATGTTTTAGTTTTAAGGCATTAAAGATAAAATAAAGGTACCTATAACATAAAAATTTAGTACTTATTTTCATTTAGGATTACGTCGCATTATTAAGAGAATAAATAGGACGAAATAGAATGACATAGAGATGTACCTACCTAATAAAATAAACTAAATCTATCGAATGTCAGATTTAGGTCTCGTCCGCGTCCGCCTGACGATATTTCACCGCAATTTTTTTTTTCTCAAAATTTGATGACACGTAGGAAATATATACGCTGACACTTGCAAAAAAACTGTGATTTGATAAAAATTGAACGCGCTACGGTGTTGATTTATTTCCATGCCAATAAAAACCTCGCGATGAAATATCGTTGTGCGGACGGGCCCTTACAGTCTTCAAAAATCTGGCAAAACAACGACATTAATTAAAAATTTAATTACTGTTTTTTTAATAAAAATCTAAGGTTTTTCACTTAAGTTCAACACTTACTTACGTATTTCTCATAACAAAACAATGTCGGAAGTAAAAAAGAAGAGACGGCAATACTGTGAGGAATATATTAAATTGAATTTCTTGAAAAAATCATTGAAAATCGCACAAAACCCATAGTCGCCTTTGTGCCTTCTATGTCTTAATACATTTTCGAATGAAGCAATGAAGCCTTCAAGACCGCAAGATCATTTGAATAAAGTGCATCCAGATAAGAAAGACAAGAATGTAGCATATTTTCAAGACTTAAGTAGAGAAGAAGCATAATACTCAGCCGAGTGTAGTAAAACTATTTTCGGCAGCTGCTAGGCATGATGACGACAGACTTCGAGCTTCGTACAATTTCTCTTTGTTAATTGTTCAAAAAGGCAAACCACACAATATCGAAGAAGAGTTAATTTTACCAGCAATAAAGGAAGTAATAACTACTGTGCTTCATAAACCAGCTTCAGATATTATCCGAAAAAATCCTTTGAGTTATAATTCTGTGCAAAGACATTTCATCAATTCGTGATGAAATGTCTGAAAACATTGAAGGATCATTGTTCAATCTCTGAGGACTAGTCAATTCTCAATCCAGCTCGATGAGTCCACTTTAACAACTAATGAAGCATTGTTGCTGTCTTACGCCAGGTTTATTAAAGATGATAAAATATGTAAAGAACTATTGTTTGCTAGAAATTTAGAGACCGATACAAAAGGCGAAATCATATTCAATACATTGAAAAAGTTTTGTGATGAAAAAAGAGATTCCCTTAAAAATATTATATCAGTTGCTACGGATGGTTTTATAGCGTACTTAAAAAATAAAATTCCAGATGTCCTTGCTGTACATTGCGTTATTCATAGACAACATTTGGTTGCTAGAAACTTAAGTGAACGATTATTTCAATCACTGCGATATGTCATTAAAGCAGTCAATAAAATCCGTAACAGCTCTTGAATGATAGATAATTTCATCAGCTTTGTGTTAGTAAGGACGAAGATTTCAACCGTTTGTTGTTTCATACTGAAGTTCGTTGGCTATCAAGAGGCAATTGTCTGATTCGATTTTACAACCTGTTTGACTTTGTGATAGAGTTCTTGGTAACTAAATATACAGAATTGCGCAACAAGCTCATTACGTCAAAGAATGATATAGCTTACATGACAGACCTGTATAAATTGTTCAACGACATGAATCTCCAACTACAAGGTGATGAACTAAATTTAATGATACAAAAAATGTCGTTGCTGCTATCGCAGCCAAACTGCTTCTACACAAAAAGAATATGGGCAGACGTGAGTTTCACAATTTGCCGAATCTATCAGTATCCTGCAGTAATGACGACTTGTTTGCCTACTGCCAACATTTGCTAAACCTCCACATTGATTTCACCGAACTATACCATATACCAGGACATTTTGAATTTGGAAATACCTACAGGGTGTTGGATCCGTTCTCAAATGTCAACACAGCAATGTCACCTATAGTCTGTTTTTTAATCTCGTAGACTAAATTGACACATGCAAATGTCAAATTTACAAATAATGTTGCCAGCTCTTTTGTGCAGTGTTGTACCTACGATACCGGTTAGTTGAATCGTAACTTTTTATTTAAAATAGACGAATTTAATTTTCATTCAAAGTTTTACATTTAAAATTCACGTACGTACACACGGCTGCACGACGTGCTACAAACTGCCAGGGAAATCTGACCACGCAACGCCATGCGTAACCCGACCATGTTTCGATGCCTTTAGATTAAACAAAAAAAAAATTATAGACGCCATCAGTGTTATTCCCGTACGCGTTAAAACGGCAATCTTAACCCTTTTCTCTTACGAAACGGCAGAACTTAAAAAATACGGCAATTATGGAACTTGACACCATACGAACAATTGTACGAATACGTAATTCGAACGATTGAGTTGGTCTGGGCTCAAGTAAAGGGGCATGTAACTAAAAATAATAAAACATTCAAAATGAATGAAGTACGAAGCCTTTTTGAAGAAGGGCTTCGTCAAGTGACCCCGCAGCTGTGGAAAGACTGTGTAGTCCATGTAATTAAAATTGAAGATCAAATGTGTCATCTGGGCCATATAACCGACGACATTACTGATAGGTTTATCATAGAAGTAGGTGGCGATTCTGATGACTCATAATATTCCTCAGACATGGAGTCTGAATCAGATTAACGCGAATACCTGTAATTAAGTTTTTTAATTAAAAATATATGTTTTACATTATTAATTTTGTATTATTACGTTTTAAATAAGTACCTACACATTATTTCAGGATAAACACATTATTTCAGGATAACTTATAGTAAAAAAACGATACTTGATTTTATTAACGCTAAGTTTCGGTTGTGCCACATCACTTTTTAAGAATTGCAATAAACTGACAACACTCGTAATGTCAGTTTAGTCTACGAGATTAAAAAACAGACTATAAGCTGGAAGAAGACCTTATAGAATTGACAACAAACGAGGAAATAAAAAGCAAGTTCAAAAATGGCTACCAAGAATTTTGACTACAAAAACCGATCCCGCAATTGTACCCTGGAGTGTGGTCATTCGTTCAACGATTCTTGATGGCATTCCCATCGTCATATTTGTGGATTTAGTGCTGTGGCAACGCTGCTTACTAAAAAGAGAAATTGTTTGCATGTTACCGAACGTGGCGACTTGCGGCTGTTCTTGAGTAAATTGGAACCTGACATCAACAAACTTAAATCTTAAGCAAACAGCATCAGATTCATCCTTCACATTAGTTTTTATCTAAGAATCGATTATGTTTGTTTTATTTTGAATAAAAGATACTCTGTCTGAATACTATAAAGTTGCGTTTCAATAATCGTTCTCATTGGCAGGTGTAGCCCGTAAGTGTTAACTTGAGACCTGAGCGCCGTTGTGTACTGCCAGCTGCGTTCAGGTCCTAAGGTAGCTCTTGCGGGTTATAGTAAAAGTCTCGTTTAGAATTAATGTTTAATCTCCGCTAATATAGCTCACAATAATTAATTAATTTAATTTGAAGTTATAGTGGTTTTAAGTGGGTGAAAAAAGGGGGTGCAAATAATTTATTCTCAAAGTGGGCAGTAGACTAAATAAGTTTGGGAACCCCTGATATAGGGAGTAACTCAGGCTTTTTTTTCTCTCAGACAAACCTCATAAAATGTTGCTCGGTCCGGGATTCTAACCCGAGGCCTCATGGACTGCAGTCGCGTACCATACTACATACCGCTAAATCAGCGCTTTCCGATAATATAGATAAATTACATCCAGATACAGAATAAATGATGATGATGATGAAAATATTTGTCCTGGGTGGGAATCGAACCCACGACCTCTGGATTAACTAGATCAAAAACAATTTTAATTAATTCTACGATAATTTTACTGAACCGGCTAGATTTGGTAGTCCAGGGGAATGCTCCATTAAAAAAATCAAAATATCGGACCCGATTTATGGTTATAAATATCGAATGATCATCGAGTTCCATAACATATCACCATCGCTAGCGTATCTCCTCGGCTGTCTGTGCCTGTTCGTAATAGTGATGCGCAAAATGTATCACTGAGCTGAAAAGATTGATACATATCATTTCGCTCTAAAGATATATATCACTCATCTCACTAGCTCATTGATCCGATTCAATTGATTGGTCTCTCAATTAATTCATTTCTTCATCTAGATCGTTTAGCTCAGTATACTCGTATATTACTCACTTCAAGCCTCTCTCGCTTCACAAATCTTTCTTTATTTTCTTATAAACCTAAATTCAGTTTTTGAAACTACATTTTTAACCTATTTTTTTTAAATCCAAAATTATTCATTTTGATAAGATAGCATAATTATTAACACCCTTTTATATAATAATTAAAAATTAAAAATAAGAAATTATTTCTTGTACTTGTTTTAGGTTGTATAATAGAAATCAAATATAATTTAATTTTCCTTGTACTTGTCAGGCTTAATTCTTAAGTAATTTTAAACTTTGATCCTATGAAAATAATGTACATTTTGCATAAAGAAACTAGCGTGAACTCAACCATCATCTATCTCACTCATTTATCTTTAGTCTCACTCGCTCATGAAACAAAGATCGGCGTCGTTGAGCTAGTGATCTAGTGAGCTAGTAGTGAGTTACTGATATATTCGGAGCAAGTGTGAGTGAGTGATAGATTTTATCGTCGTGAATGATATATATCTTTTATATCACTCACTCAGGAGCTACACAACTCTAGTTCGTAACTCTACTTTATCTTTTCTAGTTTTTAGCTCCTTGCTCAATTTGCAGAAATCATCCGTAGGTATATTCCGCGCATGAGTGAAATTACTGAAGTGAAAGGTTGCTTAAACTTGCTTATTGTCATAAGAGATTTTTCTTATTATCGTCGTTCATGTACGCAATAATTCTTTGAATGCAAGTAAACAAAATGTGCTTACGGCAGAAGTAAATAAATGAATTGACTATCGTCCGTCAAAACAATGGAAGTCAAAGCCGATGAAAAACTGAAACAATTAGGCATGGAGAAAGTGATGGAGTATCTTCATACGAGGAAGGTTTATCGATGTACCTATCAAGGATGCAAGGCAGACTTTGATAGACCTTATAGATTAACGCAACACATTTTAGCACACAATAACATAGTACGTTTCGTAACACAGATACCAATATGAACATTTATAGGTAATAATATATATAAAACTATAGCTTGGTATTTATTCCCCAGAGACCTTACCTTTGTGATCAACCAAATTGTGGTAAGGCATATACCAGTAAAAGTCATTTGGATCGTCACTTACGCACTGTACACATGCCTCAAGAAACCGACGTTGTGTACAGGTGAGTAGATCTACAATATTAGATATCAAACAGAATTGTAACATTCAAAAAAGAACAAAAATATAACAGAAATCCTCAAGGTAAACATAGCAACAATCTTCATATTTACTAAAACATTTGCATTCCAGTTGCCCAAAATGTTTCAAGACTTTTGCTAATCGTCAGAATCTCAAACGTCACTTGAACACAGTACATGAGCTGGAATATGCTTGCGAGATTTGTGATAAACAGTTTAAGAAGAAAAATCAGCTAAGTGCTCACATGTATCAACATACTGGTGTCAAAGCATTCAGGTATTAAAACTAACACCTTATCAAATATTATTAAAATAAATAGTAATAGTTCTCACTGCATATTGGAGACTTGTTCCTAATTTAATTGTTAAAAAGCTTTTTTTAATTTTGGTGAGCTCTAAATGAATAATTATTAGTTATATATTTTGCATATAGTGTGGTCAAAATAGAAATTACAAATAATAAAAACTCCGACAGAGCTGAATTTCTGCTAGAGACCTTGGGTTCACCCCTTCCAAAATAAGGTTTTGGCAGTTGTTGATTGGCACAGGCATATAAGAGATTTACGATATGTATATATTGAGTTTGCTAAATATTTGACAAAACAGAGATTGTTACTGTTGTGTGTGTTGATCTATGAGTTAAGAGTACACAAGAGGCGATTTCAAATAATTTTAATGATTTTAATAAATAAAGATATTTGAGTTTAAGTTTGGCATTTTCCAGAAGCAGGTAAACTTTATAAAGAATAGATTTTCTGTTCGCTGTTGAGCCTTTCGTGGTTTTAAAAAGTGAATAATTTTATCAATTGGAGACAGTGCAGTGAGCAATATTAACAAATCAACATCTTCACCTACTATAACAGTTGTTTGTTTTTGTATTTGTAGTTGTTATTTTGTATTAGTTTGTTGTATTGTATATTTTATACATATAAGAGACACAGATAGGCATTATTATTAATATTAAGTGCCTGACTAGGTATATATGTGGCTTTGTCTGCATATAATGTAGAATATAACACCTTCAACTTATAGAATCCCAATATCTTAGAAATAGTGATTGTGAGGAAAAAAGTATTAAGACCATTTTTGTAGATAATTTTATGATAAAAAAAAAATGTCCTGGCTATATTATGATAAAGTTTTCGTTTTCGAGAAATATCCAAAACTTGACTGAAAAAATGACTGAAAAACATTTTTAGCACACAGGATCGATGGGGGTTTGGGCACTTCAATTCTACTGGTGTACCAGAGGTGTCTAGCTAATTCAGGTCTGTCGGAGATTTTGTTATTTAATTTTATGTCTAATTTGAGCAGACTAATATATACATACATACATACCTAGGTGGACTGATGGATATTAAATATCCACATTTTGTGGACTATAAGTCACTGTGTGACTGTCCCAGTTCTGATTGTAGCCCTGCTTACAAAAGAGTACTGTCAAGCTTAGCACAAAGAAAATTGAAAGTATATGGATGACCCCATGAGACAATACCTTGTGTGATCCACAAATTGTTATTCCAAGTCTAGGTGTTCTTTGTGTCTGTTTCGTGAATATATGTAAGGTCACCCGTGACACAGGATATAAAACTAGTGTGGGAGTTGTCATTAAAAAAAAAGAAAAGAAAAGTTTGACTAAAGTTCAAGCACTTCAGGTTTGTGGTTTGTAAACCTAACCCGCAACTTAAACTGGCTGTTGAAGGAAAATCTGTGCCCTCTAATGTAAATATAATTATATTTTTGAGTAAATTAACTTTTTTGTAGTTGTGACCAATGCCAAGAAACTTTTGTGAGCCTATATCTTAAGAAGAGACACATGCGGTACCACAAGGTATACTTATGCCACGAATGTAAAGTGGAATACAACCACTGGTCGAAATATCAGCAACATTTAAAAGCTGAACACCAAAACGATGGTAAGTGCTTCTTGGTCTTGATAGTTATTATTAAAAATAGAATTAGATGTGTAAAACAGAAATCGTAACTGTTTGTGTTATTTGTTGTTGTGAGAATTTATATTGATAAAAAAATGGCTCAAAGCTAGTTAGACTGTCCTAGTCTAGGTGAAGAGACTAAACCATTATGAACTCATTGATTTATTCTCCAGTAGCACTAACCATGAATATTGTATCTAGAACCTAACGTGTTTTAATAACTTATGAATATTTTAGTACCTATAAAATTTGCTTTTACATATTAACACTGTTTTATTTCTACATGTGGAAACTTGCAAATGGCACATAGAGAATTCAGATCACATGTGTATTCTAAATTTAGTCATAAGCTGCCCAAATAAAATAAAATATCCTTAATGAAGTATCAATATTTGAGGTAACTGATATTTTGTGGTACAACAATAAAAACTATTTTGATCTATTAAATAAAATAGCATATTGAAAGGCTAGCCTTACAAAACCACTCATGTATGTGAAATGTCTTTTATATACCATTTAGATTGCAGTTTTTCTGTCCTATTACCTATATTACTCATTTATATATGCTTGGATAGTCGTTCTCGCCTCAATATGCCTTTATATCATTTAATGAAAATTAGTTCTTTATATTGTGATAAGATTCCGTATATTTTAAATGCAAATGGTATGTATGTTTATGTTATGGTATGTATATTTTAAACGTTCTTTGTAGTTATCAGCACACCCCTGTAGATGTGCTGTTAAACTGCAAAGAACGTTATATACATGGTGTTAGAATAGTGGCGGGACAGAAGAATAATTCGCTAGGGATGCATTTGCCGGAAATATGTTAAACACAAAGTTACAAGAATTTTACCTGACTATCCATTAGTGACCTTAAAATTGACCTTGATCTACATATAGTTAAAATAACTAGTAGTTTGATTTCATACTTATTTATTACCGCATCTATTACAAAGTAAGTCAAATACTTATGGCAATAACGCAAATGATTGTAAATCAATAGGGTTTATCGTAACTACGTAAGAAGATATTTACCTACTACCTCCCAATTCTGTTATTTCGTTCATCTCGCTACTTGTTGTTCGTTCACCGTCCGTTCACATCTAATTTTGTTCATATTTTAAGCAACCATTTTTTTTTTGTAAAATTGCCCTTAATTGACCACCAACAATCGATAAATACCAATATCAACCTCAATGAATTGACGACCTTTAGAGGTCTAAATTTGGGTACTGAAGGTCATATCCGATTGTAATCTTCTCTTTTCAATTCCGGACTCAAAAATATGTAATCCAATGTGAAAATTTAACCAAATTGAACTTTAGATAACAAAGGGTCAATTTCAAGTTCACTAATGGATAGACAGAAAAAAACCCGTAACTTTTACGTATTTCCGAAAAATGCATCCGTAGCAAATTATGATGCTGTTCCGGTACTTTTCTAACACCATGTATATAACGTTCTTTGCAGTTTAACAGCACATCTACAGGGGTGTGCTGATAACTACAAAGAACGTTTAAAATATACATACCATAACATAAACATACATACCATCTGCATTTAAAATATAACAACTGTATAACAAAAAAATAAGATTAAAATATATTAAAACGGTACACTTTGATTTTTTCAGAGTATATTTGTGATGAATGTGGGAGAGCTTTTAAACAGAGATGCCATATAGTTCGACACGTGAAAATACATTCACATCTTAACAGAATATTTCATTGTCCATACGAAAATTGTGAAAGGTACAGTATAATAATTGAGTAGTACCTACTCTCATTAAAAAATATTTGTTGTCTTTAATGTAACGTTTTTTTCATTTCAGGTATTATTCAAGGAATAGCAACCTAAAGCAGCACATCTTAGTAAAACATTTGGACATGTTGTTTGAGTGTACAGTGTGTGGTTCACGATTATCTACAAAGGTAAAGAAGATGTAGTTTTAGTACACAAGAAATACAATAATAATAATCATCATCAACAGCCTTTACCAGTCCACTGTTTGACATAGGCCTGTCCTTGAAAAGGTGGTTTTGGCCTATTCTACTGTGCTGGCCAAACGAGTTGGTACAGGGTTTATTTCAAGTTTTCCTTCTCTTTGCAGTGCTGTTGTCCTGCATAGATTTTTTTTCTTTGTCGGCACTTATAACACCCACGGGATGAATTTAATCTGAATATATCTATCTGGTGAACAAGTCACAACAAAAAATGGCAAGTGGCTAATTATATTTATTAATTTTTTGCAATGAATAACTTTGAAATTTTAATGTTAAACTTAAACTACTCAATAAATGAATGATATTACACAGAATATTCATTAATTTTTAACTTTCTTAAATAAAATTGATATTTTAATCTGCAACACATGAAATGACATATTTTCGAAAATTTTGAGAACTTATAATAAGCAAAGTAGTAATGAAAGACGGTACAGACATTAGGTATTAAAAAAAAATACACTTGTTTGACTAAACGTAAAATCAAATCTAGTATTATATACTGTTATTTAAATATTCAATCAAAGACAGCCCAGGGTCGAAAATGTGGATATGCTACGGTGGAAGCCGACAAAGAAGCTTAACAATACTTGATCAATTTCTTTTGTTTTTCAGGCAAAATTAAACTATCATTTAAACCTACATTATAATGCTGGAGTAGAAAAACCAGTACCGAAATTAACTAAACCTGATAGAAAGGAAAGAAAAGATAAAGACAGCTTCAGAGCCTCAACGGCACTTAAATTAGCTGGTTTGGCCAAAGCACCTGATGATTTGAATGAAACTTCATCAGGTTTTAGTGAACCACAGGATGATTTACGATCAACGTTGTCATCGTCGAGTGATGTACCTGAAAATTTACGTTCAAACGAGGCTCATTCTTCAAAAAAAACTGGAAATGCACAGTTGGGATCAAAATCACCACCACCAGTAAATTTGACAGTTAAAACTGAATACATTGAAGTAGAAGTTGACATACCTTACGACATTTAAATAACAAATGTATATAATTCTCTAAGTTTTTACATGTAGAATTTGAATGTATAGAATTACAGCAAATAATATTAATCTCCTATTCCTTGAGTGCATAGTATGTCGAATATATTTAATATACAAAAAAGTGAACCAAAAAAAAATTGTGACTTAAATTTTTTTAAGATCTATTAGTACCTTATATACTTGAACTATTTATTTAATATGTATGGTTATCTTATCGATGGTTCCTATGTATAGTGAATAAACTATCATTTTAGAAAAGTTATGTAAAAACCTGTAAAATTAGAATTTAACAGATGACTCATCTTACATAGGACCCATTGTTTAGTCTTAGTTTACAATTAACTAACAAGTCTGAAATTGGAATTGGCAATATGTTGTTCATCTAAATATGTTTCTGATTTAAGCTTAGATATTAAGTAAGTTTACTTCTTGCTCCCTTTGAGGTGGACAGAGACAACGGCCCGCCACTTAGGTATACCCCACTTATCCTTATACCTCAGGAGCTATCGGTCTTTAAGTGCTTTTGATTTGCCTTTCTTTGGTACTTCAACCAATTTGATCAAGGTATGTCCTTGGTGTCCTTTCCGTGCGAAAATCGGGGTGGTTATGTCGGACTTGAACCGACTAAAATCGCACTTTGTCTTGGGTACCAATAGCCGGGGAACCATGTGTAACCTAGAAACGAAAAACCCAGACGGACCCCGAGACATCTGAGTCTGCCGATTATTCACCTAACGTTTTTCGTTTGTCCACACATACCTTTCCCTTCCCCCAACCACAAAACATACAAAGATTAAACAATCTTAATTTATTTTTTAAAGCCTTTAACTTTTTGAGGAATATTTTTGCGGTGCCTTCACTCTTAACTTTTTACAAAACTCGCTGTCAGAAGTGGCTACACGTTTCGCTGTATTTGTATTTAAGAGTTTGTAAGTAGTACATTATTTTAAAGGCAATTTGTTATCATTAGAAGCTTTAAAGGAAAATGGCTGGTAGCGGATGGATGCGGACTGCCCAAGACAGGGATGGTTGGCGCTCTTTGGGCGACGCCTTCGTTCAGCAGTGAACGGCAATAAGCTAAAGTAAAAAGGCTTTTGAGCATATTTTACACAAAGGTGATCGTAAAAGCCCTTGCACGACAACAACAACTTTTACGTCGAAAACTGGTATTGTTTTCGAATCATTCGTTGATAGCGACATTGTCAAAAAGCTTTTTGCCAAAATTAAAATTAGATATAACTTCTGAAAATATAAAACGACAATTCTTTTAAAGTTAAATATTTAAAAAGGAATGTCTGTTGTATAAGTTACTATAAGTAGAAAGTATTTATAATCCTCTTAGATCTCTTGTCTTTATATATTATTAATCGTTTTTTTTTTTAAATCGGACATTTGAATATAGAGATTAAAATAAGACTGCATTCATACGTGAAACCCAGTTAAGTTTAAACTGAAGTGGCAACTGCTCGCAGAAACGATGGTCGTTTTGGCCGTAAAGTTCTAGAGTGGCGACCGCATACCGGAAGACGGAGCGTGGGTAGGTCCGGGTATTCCGACGACCCTGGTGAAGGTTGCGGGAAGCCGTTGGATTCGGGCAGCAAGGAGCGGTTGTTGTGGCGAACCTTGGAGGAGACCTATGTCCAGAAGTGGACGTCTTTCACCTGAGATGATAAAACCCAGCCGACAACGTTAATAAGTACCTACTATTTTTTTTTATTGGAATAAAAAGTAGATGGTTAAATAAGTCTTATTTTTTTATTGTATCAATTTTACATTGGTAGGTATCATTACAATTTACTCTCGGCATCAAATCAAAAGTTCAATTTACACGTTTTAAACATTACGTAAAATATACCTACTACTTGCAATATTAAGACAAGTATTCACAATGACAGTCACGATTAACGGTAAAAATTTCGAAATACGTCGCCATTATAAGGGGTTGTGAGTGGTTGGGGGAGGGGGGGGAAGGGGCCGGATCCCCCCCTCACCATTTTCACCCGCCGGAAATACTTGGTTCCCTTAGAAAAAATAAAAACAGAATTTTTTTCAATTTTTTTTATTCCACTTTATATACATGTTTTATTGCTTTTATTAATTCCATGAATGGATCTTTCCTGTATTTTACGTTATTTCGCCGCCACAAATATTCAAAAATAACATCTGCAAAATTTTCTGTGTTATTAAAATTGTCCTTCCTAAAAAATCTTTTAACAGCTCTCCACTGGGACTCAATTCGTTGAGTATGAGTCCCATCTTCAGCTATGAATGGGTTGTCACGATCCGAGTGGTTGACTTTTTTGTGTATGTAGCCATGTTCTGGCAAGCAATCATATGCTTCCAAAAATCAGTGTGGATGGTGGTGCCAACTTCCACATTCTTCAATATAAGTGGCACCAAAACCTCAGCAGAGCAAATATTGTCTGGGCACACTTCCAACCTCAGATCTTCAGATCCATCCTCAATCATACCGAGAACCCAATGGCCCTCAATATGGCGACCTATAACAAAAAAAAATATATATATAAAAACTGGCTTCAATTATGAGTCGACGGAGCCCCGCTATGCGGGGCTCCTATTTCTGGGTGGTTTAAAAAAAAATAACCACGATGGCTAAGGCGGGAGCTTCGCTGCGCTGCGCTCCCGCCTTAGCCATCTAACCTAACCCAATGAAGTCCGATTGTGCCAACTCGGAGTAATAGATTGCTATTAATTATCTAAGAATTATGTCCTGCTCTTATACATTTCCTATAAGACATAATATATAAAATATAATTACCTCGATTGTATTTTCTTTTTCCAAATTTAGATTCATCGATCTGGACTATTTTTCCGGGGCCACCAATCTTTCCAACTACTTCTTTTTTGTCAATTTGGTATGCCACAATGGTTTCTCGGCAATAATTATACCAGTCACATATGGTGGCCCGGCCCAGGCACCTTTCAAAATGTTCCTTGTAGGGATCTTCATTTATGACGTCATTGTAGCTCCATTTTTTTGAATATGCATATAATAGATAGAAAACATGCACCAAATCAATTTTTATATTTTCAAAAAATGTCCCGTTATTGCGTGGTATTTTAGATCTAGATTTACAATTGCCTTTGGTGCAACACCAAGAACCAAATGACCTGTTGGTCGATTTGGCTATTTTCATGGGAGTGCGATGTGTTCTGCATAATTTTTGAGTCTGCACCAATCCATTTTCTTCGGCGAATGCCACACACTGCTCATTCGTGCCCAATTTTTTTATGATTCTCGCCAAATTCCACATCATAAGAACCTCTTCTGTGTAGAGATGTCGATCGAGAAAGGGCCCGTCGTCCTCGAAAACATCTTCATATACTGCCGATGCTCCACCAAGGCCCGAACTCGTAGACGGTACCGGTTCCGGGTGTCCACTTCCACTACTTCCAGACGCCATTGCAAGCTGCGATAGCGTTATTTCAGTGTCCAAAAGTGAGTAAGTCGAGGTCGTACAGTAAAGCAATCCAAACAGATTCCAAGAAGGTAGCCAAGTCGTAGAAAAAACACAAATCGATACGGAAGAACACATTCACTTATACTCGAAAGCAAAGGAATGACGCACAAATTTGACATTAGCTGTCAATATCATCCATCCAAGATGGCGGGTTGCGTTTCGTTTCACGTTTTTTCACATAAAACCTAAAAATTACATTTGAAAAACTGTACTAAAGCATAAAAATTACGTTCCGTTTTGCATAATTGCAAGAGTATTTAAGAATTTTTGAAAATTGTTTTAAAATATTTAGACGCAACTCCGGCAGCCAAAATTACTGTGGGGGAATTAAGACTAACTCCCTTAAGCCCCCTACACCACCAATACCCTCAAATTCAGGCGACTCGTTTTAAAATCCAACCCCGATTAACAATTAAGTAATTGTTAATCGCAGTAGTAACAAATAACGATTTATAACAAACTATTAAGTTACATATGCTAATTATTAAATTATATTTATTAATAATCTAAAATAAGCCAAAGCTCCTTTAATTTAATTATGCCCAAAATTGACTCAAAAAATACAAATTTCTTTCAAATAAAATATAACAAAAACCATTGAAATTAAATAAGCATAATTCATTAAGTGGAACCGATATCCTTCACCTCTTTGCTCTTAGGCAGCCTAGATGAAATATTAAACATAAGGCAATGTATTTTATGTTGATTTAAGTATTAATGGGCATAATTTTAAGTTTTCTTAAGGGCTTATTACACTATGCGGTATTCAGACAGTCTTAGTACGACTGTCTTAAAATCTAATTAGGCAAGCTCGCTATTACACTGGGCTGAATACCGCTATCTGCTATCTCATTTGCAAAGCGTACGTAGTCGGTGACGGTTGTAGCGCGATGGGAAAACTTTCAAAGCACCAGAAAATCGCCATAGCTCTTGCTGCGTCTATTAATTTCAATACAAAAAAGAAAAGAAAAATATGGGTGAAAGAGTATTTACTTTTGCGAGAAAAATTATCAAATATGCAAATACTGAGTGTTTTGGAACCATGTGACTTAAGAAACTACCTTAGAGTAGGAGTTGCCGAGTTTAGGGCGACTTTTGCCCAATTTGGGCGGGGCCAGTGTTCCCACGAGGCGGCTGTACGCGGGGGTTGTCCGGTCCATGGCGCTGTATGGTGCACCGGTGTGGGTGGCGGCTCTGACCGCCCCGAATAGGAAGCGCCTCTGGCGCCCCCAGAGGATACTGGCGGTCAGAGCCATACGCGGATACCGCACGGTGTCCACCGAGGCGCCTTGCGCCTTGGCCGGAACACCCCCGTGGGATTTGGAAGCGGAAGTGCTCGCCGAAGTCTATCGGCGAGTGGCTGACTTCCGGGCGAAGAGCGGATTTCGCCCTCCGCCCGAAGACGTGCGCGAGTGGCGCGAAGCCGCTCGCCGAGCCACCATGGTCAGATGGTCGTTCCAGCTGGAGACTCCACGCGCTGGCTTCGCCACCGTGGAGGCTCTCCAGCCGGTCATCGCCGAGTGGGCAGGGCGGCAGCACCTGACCCTTTCCTTCCGGCTGACACAGGTGCTTTCCGGGCACGGTTGCTTCGGAAAGTACCTGCACTCGATCGCTAGGAGGGAATTGAGTCCCGCCTGCCACCACTGCGACTGCAGTGGCAGTGACGCTTTTTTATTGTTTTGACTGTAGCCTTTTCATCAAAGGTTTTATAAATTTCCAATAACACCCGGAATCCTTCAGTACGAAGTGGTTGATTGGAATAATCTTTATGACTTTTCAGCCATAAATATGGCATGTCTCGGTACAAATCAAGAACATTGAAAAGTACTTCTTTTTCTTTCGAACACGCCATGGTGCACGCGGCCACAGCAAACAAACGTATACTACCGTCTTTGCTCTGCGGCTGCCGCGCGCTGACTGAACGGTCTAAGCGTGCTAAATCTTATTACACTACGCGGTATTCAGCAAGCAAGCGAGTAAGCACGGCCGAACCCATTGGGTCAGTCTAATTAGACAGACTAACTTGCTAGCTCTTATTACATTAAGCTAAATCTTAGTAAGACTGTCTGAATACCGCATAGTGTAATAAGCCCTTTACTGTATATACTAATAATCTTGTTTCAACAAAAAAAAAAAACATATTTAGGGATACAGTAAGTTTTAAAACTGTAAATATAATTATTTTGGAGAGAAAATCTGAATTCGTTTTTTTTCTTAAGTCCTGTACATGGGCTAACGGGACACCCGAGAACAATCTTTATCTCGCCAAACCTTGTTATTATCATTTTTGCTGAAAAGAAAGTCTGAGCGGTGTAAATTACGCAGCTTGAACGGCAACAATGATGGCATACACAAGGCAATTTTATTTTAAAGTAATGTACGTGTGCGTTACCCCAGCAAAATAATGTCGAAAATGGTCATTTAAACTTTATAGATAATTAGTTGCTCCCCTTCTGTAATTGTTAGGCACATTTTTAAATTTGTTTCACTTAAACTTTTTTAGTTATTTCAAAAAAACATTTCCTGCTAGGGTAACGTTTGAAACGTTACCGCAGCCAGACATTTTCTTTTTTAATTGTAATATTGAAATAAATTTTAGCTAAATAATTAGTTATCTGGACTAGGTAAATGTTACAATTTATTTGGTATTTGTATTTTCTTCGGCTGCGAAGTTATTCGAAATCCTGCTGGAGTAACGTTTGTGGGTTTGCTGGATCTCTGAAACGGGTAAGCGGATTGTAACCATCTTTTGTACATAACTTCTTAAAGGTTAGTTTTAATTTGTTCGACAATAAAAAAAATAAAATAATGGACCGTTTAAAAATTATTTAGGTAAGTATGAAAACACTTCAATACGTCCTAACACTTTAAATAAGACCTCTAAAGACTTACTTCAAACGTTATTCTATTGCTTGTAACTACCTTCAAATGTATACGAATTTTCGTAAGAATACTATAAGTGACTAAAAAGTTTGATGAAATGTAGCTCTCCACGTTCACGATCACAATGTGTGCGGCCTTTTTTGGCCACCGATAAACCTGTGTGTGGATATATAAACTGAATGTTATGCCAATAATTAGTTGTTTAGTTCAGTTGTCTACCTGTAGAATTTCAGCGTCGTACATATAATAATTTACGAGATAATTAAATAAAAGTCATTAGAAGGTGCAAGTCCGTGGTAATCCGACCATGTTTAGGTGGTTACAAAAAAGCGATCATCCAGTACATTGCGCTGTCTTTTAAAATGTTTAGTGTAATACACCCTACGATTTCGGTACAGTTGCGTACAGTGTTAAATACATTCAATATTTATTCATTATTATTACCTATTATTTACTTTGTTTTTTTCCCTAATTGATCTTAAGCACTAGTTTCTTTACTTAAATTTTCTTTAGTCTTTTTTACTACCGGAGCTACAATCAACAGAAAATCTGCACTGATCCGCTAAAATTATAAATATGTAGATACATGTATGAACGATTCACCTGACTGCAATAAATCGAAAATTTAAACCAATAAGAAATCGTTTAATTTCTTTGATTCTTTTTTGTAAAGAAATAACACTAAAGTAATTGTATTTTATTTTGGGGTGTATAGAGCTTAGACTTGAATGCATCAAAATATTTAAAGCAACAAGTCATCTACAATAAGTTAAAATAGACCGAATAGTAGAAGAATACAGTTGTAAATTAGAATGCATCAACATTGCATCGCCCAACAGTCGTATACCTCGTAAGAGTAGGTAATATTGTTCTGTGGTCTATACCGAGAACCGAGAATTATCTATACCTATGTACCTACCGTTAAGCGTCGAGCCCGTGACTGTTGATTTCTGTTAAAAACGAACAGTTGTTGAATGATATTTTGATATAATAACGGTAATTTAATTTATCGAGTGAAAGTGATACATTTATAGATAAAATTATTGGTCAGATAATATTTGTCAATCAAGAATCGCTGATAATACATCCTTCGCTAGAACGCGGGAGGGGAGGGACGAAGGGATACTTCATTGTTTGCAATTTGCATCTAGTGCACTAAACTTGACAATTAGGCAGATAATATACGTGTTGTAAAGTACGTGTGCGCTTCCGCTTTCTATTTTTGCAAATATTTATCGTATTCTTGAGAGTTCTTCAATATGTGTGTACCTAATTACTAATAATGGGCATTAATGCTAATTCGATTGAATTTAAGTAATTGTCAATTCTTGTCTTAGGATATTAATTACTAATGCTAATATTGAAATTTCGTTCGGGGTGAACAAATTAAATACGATCATAACTTGTAGGTAGGTATATCACTTATTACTAATTTTACATTAATAATTTATTTTATTATAATTTAACTCACCGCGATTTTGTGATCAAATATTTTATTTTCTCCAACATTATTACAGAAATAATGCAATACAGAGTTTGTTCACCATATGCTAGCCTAAGTCGATTCATCACTTTAAAAAATCCCCATCTATTCACAAAATACCTATTTACAACGCATACGTTACACTCTTCAAAACTTAAATTACCTATACCTACCCTAAAATTAAACTTCAATTAACAAATACTACGCAGGTACCAATTCTATGAACAACTATAAACAATTCACCTAAACATTACGAGAAAACAAAAGCATTCAAAACAATACCTAATCTCCCGGCTGATTACCAATTATGCAATAAACAATCCTAAATAAAAATTATTTAAAAAACATGTAGTTTTTTGTAACACTTATGTACATATCCGTAGTAAACTTGCAAATAATATCCTACATATTTTAAAAGCCAGCACAATGTACTGGGTGATCGCTTTTTTGTAACCACCTAAACATGGTCGGGTTACCACGGTCTTGCACCTTCTAATGACTTTTATTTAAATATCTTGTGAATTATTATATGTACTACGCTGAAATTTTACAGGTAGACAACTGAACTAAACATCTAATTATTGGCATAACATTCAGTTTATATATCCACACACAGGTTTATCGGTGGCCAAAAAAGGCCGCACACATTGTGATCGTGAACGTGGAGAGCTACATTTCATCATAACTTTTTAGTCACTTACAGTATTCTTACGAAAATTCGTATACATTTGAAGGTAGTTACAAGCAATAGAATAACGTTTGAAGTAAGTCTTTAGAGGTCTTATTTAAAGTGTTAGGACGTATTGAAGTGTTTTCATACTTACCTAAATAATTTTTAAACGGTCCATTATTTTTGTTATTTTACTGTCGAACAAATTAAAACTAATCCTTAAGAAGTTATGTACAAAAGATGGTTACAATCCGCTTACCCGTTTCAGAGATCCAGCAAACCCACAAACGTTACTCCAGCAGGATTTCGAATAACTTCGCAGCCGAAGAAAATACAAATACCAAATAAGTTGTAACATTTACCTAGTCCAGATAACTAATTATTTAGCTAAAATTTATTTCAATATTACAACTAAAAAAGAAAATGTCTGGCTGCGGTAACGTTTCAAACGTTACCCCAGCAGGAAATGTTTTTTTGAAATAACTAAAAAAGTTTAAGTGAAACAAATTTAAAAATTTGCCTAACAATTATAGAAGGGAGCAACTAATTATCTATAAAGTTTAAATGACCATTTTCGACATTATTTTGCTGGGGTAACGCACACGTAATGTACGTTTGGTTCCTGTTCAAATAGCAATCGTTTCTTAGTTCTCTTCAATAAAGTTACTTGAATGATAATATATTAAATTTCTTTTACATCTTCTATTTGCTCAATGCTAAGCGGCACGGATGGCGTTTTGGTTGCGTTCCGTTCACCTCGCCGCTTCCTACTGTAATATGTGTTATGGGTTCGATCCCCATATGGGACAATACTTTGTGTGATCCACAAATTGTTATTCTGAGTCTGGGTATCCTTTGTGTCCGTTTCATTAATGTTTCTAAAGTCCGCCGCGACAGGATATATTCCTATATAGTGCGGGAATTGTCTTTATAAAGAAGAAAGAAAGGAATCTAGAAAAACTGGAGTAGCAGTACCGTAACAGGATCTCAACTTTTAGATACCAACTCTCATCTAACGTTAGCACAGACGTTATGTCACGTACATACTAAGTACGTATTAAATTTTTAGCTATAGATTTTTTTTTACTGTGTGGAAACTCCCCACGTTAAATCACCTCACCGATTCATGTCGGAATCAAACCAAGTAAAACCACACTGTGTTCCGCCACAAGTAAGTCTATTTAGAGAAGGGATTTCCAAGCTATTTTGGGCAAGAGACCCATTTTCTAAAATGAACTGATACCTCAGACCCCCATAGCTAAATTACAGTACGCTTATCCACTTGTTGAGTTTAAAAAAAATAAAACAATGATACTTTGTCCTCAAATATTAGTCATTCTTATATCAAGTTGGCATACGTAATATAACTAATATAGTATCTTGAAAGTTTAAAATTTCTAATAAGAATTTGTGTTAATTAATAGGGCTCGATTTTTAGTCCTCGTCGACCCGTTTTCGTTTATGTCGACTACTGGGAAACCGATTTCGACCGCAAGCGGTCGATATTCATCATTTTGGGAATCCCTGATTAAGAGGGACTGGAGTATCCCCTAGGAAGGAAGCCCCCGAGAAACCCAGCAGACCTTGGCCGCCGTAGGCAACCACACCATTGAGAGCAGAGCGCCCTGCCTCGTTCCGGTGTAGAGGCAAGCGTGACACATGTCGCGCATCTTTCGAACACACGGCGTTGTGCCACGGCGTGTAAGTAACTTACTTGTTACTTTTTAGTCTTTAATGATGAAATAATCATCAGACTAAAAAGTAAAAATAGTTAAAAAACTTTTGTAACTAGCCGAACAAAACAGTAGGAAAGAAATAAAATTATTAAGAGAAAAAATACGTTTTATCGTGAAAAAGTTTGGGGTGATTTTTAAGATATTTTATAATAAACGTATTGACTTTACTTTTAATAGGTGTCAATAAAATATTTACTACAATTGAGATGTAGCATTGTATGCGGGCATGTAGCGTTTCCTCTTATAATTATCCATACTAATATACTATATATACTAATAATATATAGTAATAGTCATAAAATGTTTACCCACAATATTTTTCCATAGTAAAGCGATGCAGCAATTCAAAATGTTCACTTGATTTTAGACAGAGATGCGATATTTGTCAATCTTTTAACACAATCTTCTAGCAACTGGCCACACCTATCTAAAAATGTTTGCTTAACTCGTCGCATTGCCGGTTTAATTCCAATCTTAGTTACAAACCATCGGGAGACCCGGTTGCCCCCTAATACCATATTAAAACTTCCATGTTTCAACGCTTTTATTTTATCAGATGAAGTAATTTTAGTATCTTTCAACGCTCTGGAACTTCTCTTGTAGTCATCTTCTGGTTTAAAACATTATTAATTTCATTTTTTTAGTTTGGGTCCCTTTTTGCTGCGTGTCCATTACATCAAATGTCCTGAAAAGATATATAACAACCAACCAGCATGTACTTTATATTTTATTTTAAATAAAATTGGCAAATTTATTTTAATAAACAAATAAAAAAATACTTCTCCGTTACTAGGAAGCTTGGATTAGTTTCCAGCAACTCGTCCGGTACTAGAGAATCTTATACTGGGTGGATTTAGGGAAATAACATGCGTTGGTATTTATCGACTATAATAAAGCTTATAAATAAATTCTTCGGCTTACCGAAGAAGCGAAAAACGAACTTACCAACATTTTGGAAACAAAATGTTGTTGTAAACTATAAAGAACCTATTAAGAAAGAAAAGTGAATAGTATTAGATGCCTTATTTGGTTGTGTCCGTTACTATGTGCAATAGCACAATAGGTCCTTCTACTCTGCTATACTGCTATCTCTTACTTTACCCGTTATTAATAGCAAAATATCGTTATCGTTCTAAATCATATAATTTTGGAAGAGTTGGCAGCACCCGTTGTCAAAATAGGTTCATGAATAAGTACCACCTTCGACATAGGGATAGGCATGGAAGAAATTAGAATACTGTCGTTGATTTAGTAACGAAAAAATGTAACATATAGGCATGGTCCATCTAATCTAAGAGGTACCGTTTGACAGATTGAAGCACAGGGAAGGAGTCAAAGAAATCGATTTTAATATCAGTTTCTTAAGAGGTTTTGATATCGTTTCTTTATTTTTACAAATCGATTGCAGTTTTACTGATTTATGTATGTAAGTAATCTAGAAAAATGAAGTTTGGTAAAATCAAATGAACATCTATGAAAACAATTAAACACACTTAAGTAAAGACAAATAACACAAGTTGCAGTTTCAGGCACATCCGAGTGTCAACAATGGGCAAATTTATATTAGATATTGAGAAAGTTCATTAGGTTGAAAATTACTTGCATTAATAAATAACTAACTAAATAAATAACTTGCATTAAAATATTTTGTAAATACTCATCACTTATAAATGATAAAAAACACTTTGATACTTAATGTCCTGCATAAATATTGATTTAAAATGTAACCGAGTTTCCAAAATAATCAACTTTTTTGATGTAAAACATCTAATGCGGTATACGTCCCCACGCTATGTGATAGTTTATGTAAAATATGTAACATGTAATGCGGTGTGGAGACGCGTCATTCGTTTATTTAAAAAAAACTGAATAATGAAGTAAAACTTCTTTACGCAAGCTTGAGGAGTAAGGTAGTCAATGCGTGACGATAGCGTTACGAAAACAGTGATCGGGTGAGGCGAACGGAAGTTGAGAGGGGGATATAATTTAGTGAAGATAGAAAGAGAGAGAGTTGCGTTTAGTATATTACTATGGAGAGAGAGAGAGAGGCGGCAAGAGAGAGAGCACACATTTTCTCTTTCTATCATAGCCAAGAAGTTTTACTTCAGTCTTGTGGTCTAAAGCACACTCGTTTTTTTATATTTTTAATTGTGATAAATTCATTATTTCCTTTCAGAAGCTATCCTTTCATTCTCATTATTTCGACAAAATAAAGTCGATGTTTCACATTTCCAGACGTCCAACAAAATCTCGTTTTCTGTGGCTTTCACATAAATATGAAGTTACTGATGCCATATACGTAGGATATTTTAGGACATATAGACAATGTAATTCTGCAATTTATTTAAATTTGATACTCTACTCCACATCAATGTCGACTTTTCCACATCGATATTTTTTTGCCCAGGCCTACTTTGACAGTAAGTGGATTAGTAGACAATGTTCAGTGATGTTGTTATTATGATAACAGCAACAGCTGTGTGTTCTGAATACTATCGTGTACGTAATTAGTTTTTCTTCCCGGTATTAAAACGGTATCGCTATTTGATTGAAAAAGTAGTGAATACTGACCCATTTTAGATAAACATAAAGCCTTCAATGTTGTGAAGTTACAAGTTTGATTAAATCATTAATTATCGAAAAATAAATTACAAGATGAAATTTACCTTGAATATATTTACACTAAATTGTTGGTAAGTAATGTTTCTGTTATCAAACTTATCTACAGAACGTATTATCGTATCTACGAAATAACTTGTTAAGTCCATCAAAAATTGTTCTATTTAAGTTCATGTTGTTTGTAGGGGTATTCCAGTGGTGTCAAAAAATCGTAAAGAGAGATTTGAAGCGATTGCTAAATATCTACAGGAGAGCTCACACTCTATAGTATGTCTGCAAGAAGTTTGGAGTGAACAGGATTATCTATTTATAAAAGAAAATGTAAAAAGTGTTCTACCATATTCACATTACTTTTATAGGCAAGTATTTTCAGGTATACTTTTTATATTTGATTAGTAAATGGTAGATTTCACTACACCTGAAATTTAAAGATTTAAAATTCAATAAAAGTGCAACAAAAATGGAAAATATTTATGAAAAAAAGTCACATATAGATTATATTATGTATTTGTTACAGTGGTGTCCTTGGGTCTGGTCTGTGCGTATTCTCCAAGTGGTTAATACAGGATGTATTTTTTCATGCCTGGCCATTGAATGGTTATATTCACAAAGTCCATCACGGGGACTGGTTTGGAGGTAAAGGTGTGGGATTGTGCAGAATAAAATGTGGTAACAGACTAGTTAATGTATATTGTACACATGTGAGTAGTATGCAATTTTTTGCCTAACATATACATAAAATATATTTACTTAATCACAGTCGTGCATTTTCTGCGCTCAGATAGGCCATGTAAAGTAGTAAAGACAGCCTGCCACTAAAACCTCACAGCTGCTGTTTTTCATTTGGAACAATGTTCAATTGATTGCAGTCAAAGTATAAAATAAGTACACTATTTGCTGTGAAAGTACTTAATTGTCAAACACAAAAATTGTGTTATTATTAAATTTAATAGGTGCACCTACAGGGATAAGAAAAAACTTAGAACCATAGACATCTGTGACAGAACACCATGTTATTTAGATGATGAGAGATAAAGTATAAGTTAAAGTAGAAAGTGTACAAGCAGTGCTTGTTGCAAGGGTACTTTTCATTAAAATTGTGCAATACAATGTTATAAATGTTTAGTTATGTTATAATTCAACAACATCCTGCGACAATGAAATAAAACGCTAATAATAGTATTTATGGGTTGATTAATACGTTTTTTAATAACTACCCATTTACATACAGTTATTAAAAAAAAACATATTAACTTGAATGTTTTATTCCCACACATTATAAGTTTTTATGAAGTGGCCTTTTGATGATTGTGATCAGTTTAATATTATTATGACATTTTAAAATATAATAATAGAGTATTATTTTTTAATCATGAGGCTTAATGCTCCAGAAAGAGACCGCTGAACGGGATTGCGAGAGGACCGATCCCGAGCGCACAAGATGACTGCGGGCGGCCGGAGATTGGGGACCTTTGGTGGCAGATTAATTGCTGCGGGAGGGAATAGGATGGCTGCCTGATCGCACTAAAAATGTGATTGAGCATGAGGATAGGCTGATAGGCAGGGAGAAGCCACAGGCTTCTCCTGACATAGGGCCTAGTAAGGTGCGGCGTCGATCTGGGGGACCTGAAATCACATGGCCCGGGTTCTCCCTAGAGCAGGGCGCCTAAGGCTCTCCGTGGGGGTGTTTTTTAGTGGAAACACCACATACTCCTGGCTAATATATCTCCAAGGAGCCGGAGATCAGGCAGGTGGTGGCCGGTGTCCTTCTTTATATGGTCATTTGTGGCTTGACCGGCTTCTATTTCATTACTGTTGTTGGTCGCTCACTTGGTGAAAAGCAAGGAAAGAAATACTTAACACCGGTTTTCTGTGAGGCTCTCGTAGCAATCTGAGGCCCAAGTACGAGTTTATTTCACAACTATTCGCTCTCGAAAGTATGATATAGCTCTAAGATATAATGATATGGCTTCTATAAAATTTCGTACTTTAGGGCACCAATTACTTATTATTTCATTACTAATACATACTAATGTTAAAAATGCGAAAGTGTGTTTCTGGCTAACTGTCTGTTATGTCTTCACACTTAAACCGCTAAACCGATGTAGATGAAATTTTGGATGGAGATAATTCAAGCACGGGGAAAGGACATAGTGGTGATAAGGGGGGTGGAAGTTTGTATGGGAAATCAATAACCGCTGAACCGATTTACATGAAATCTAGTATGGAGTATGGAGATAGGTTAATTCTTGAGGAAAGATATTGACTACTTTTTTGGGCGATAACTGATATATACGCAGGCGGAGTCGCGGGCAAAAGCGGCAAGGTATAAAAAAAGTTACTTTTATACCTTGCCCCTATTTAATTATACAACTGTCATATATCCTTATCTATTTGTATATCAGTATGTTCTCAAATCGATCCCTATCTGTAGAGATAACAATTATTTACTAATAAAACAGGTTTAACAATATTTAGAAAGGCTCATAGGTGTTATGGTAATGATGGTCTGAATCCCATCACCTCACAAGGTGATTTGTTCGACTTAACTGACTAAATATCTGTGACACACTTGTGTTTTTTTGGACTAATCCCTCCTATAAACCCACCACTGTAACTCTTTCACACCAGAATCAACAGCAGTGATCCACGAACACACCGAATGAGGGTTTTCTGAAATGTTCCACGTGAGATGGCAGCACTGTAGCGTCAGGTCCAACCACCTGTCAAAACACATACACGATTTGTATTTTTGATCATTTTTTTGGTTTATTCTTTCTTAAAAACGTTACTAAAGGAATATTATTTTCTAAAATGCCACAGTGTTGTGCAGTGCCTATGTGTGCAAATAAAACTTTTGCGCCTCTCTTTTTGAGCTCAATCTTCAGTTCGGCAACCTTTCTCTGGCCGTAATCTATAATAAACTCAATAACACTTCCAAATTCATAGAATTTCACTGAAAAATTATACATTCGATAAGAATCTGTGCTATCTGACAACTGTTTGGACCTGACGCATACGAAGCGCCGTCTGGTGGCAGAAAAAATATCGAAAACCCTCATTTATGACACTCGGAAAATCCCAGGAAAAATTAAATTGAACAATGGACTACTCCAAAGTATACTACGAGGTTCGTTGCCTCATATGATTCAGATAGGGTGACGCGTAATCCTGGCTATTGCCTAGATGTTATTTTACATTTTTATACCTGAGATTCTTAACTCGACTCGTGTTGTACCTTCTTTGACCAACGTCATCTCCTAACGAAACGAGATACATCTCACACATTTTTGTTACGGATTGTTGGACAGATTCTTGGTCTGCCCTATTCGCACCGAAATTAGTCGCAAGATCGAAACACTGCTGCATCCACCCTCAGCTCCATCCACTAACTACATACTCATACATACCTACAAGTATTACTTTCAGTGCTAGGTTTAGTATGGGACTCGATTTTTTCAACCCGGCGAAGCAAATTAAACTATACAGATTAAGTTGTTATGTTTATCACTATACCGTAGGGCATCATAGTAAACTTGATAACTGGACTCCCGCACAAATTTTGATTGCCTGCCTTGCCACTTTGAAGGTTTATTTACATGTCAGAAGTAACCTATAGCCGTTAAGGTCTTCTTTATTTATACTAATATTATACAGAGATAAAGTTTGTGAGTTTGTATGTTCGGAGTAATCTCCGGTACCTACTACCGATCGAATTTTAAAATTTCAAATCTAATAAAAAATCTTTTACTGTTAGAAAAGTATATTATTACTGAGTGCTATTAACTAAAAGCTCGTTCATAATAAACTGGTCAGTTGATTGACGTCCCTACAAACTTTGAACCCTATTGTGATACATTCAAAGCTTTTTTCGAAGAAAAGAAGCCATGTCCTACATAGTACGTCCTAGGTCTTGTTTTATTCTATTCCAAATACACAACCAACGTTATAGTAAGCCGTGTAATCTTTTGCGACTTGAATAATTTATTTCATAAAAAAAAAAAAAAACATTTTCTTCTCATATCTAAAATCTTTTATGCAAGTTTCAACTTTATGCAACATGAGTTTTTTCTTTAGGTACAGCAAAAGATGTACTTAAGGCATTAGACAGACTTTTTGACATGATTCTCTTTTTAATTTCCAGCTTCATGCTGAATATCACACCGATGACATTTATTTGGCGCACAGAGTATTGCAAGCGTATTCGACAGCAGAATTTGTTAATTTAACAGCAAAGCCAGCTGACGTGTGCATATTAGCAGGTGATCTAAACGCAGCTCCAGGAGATTTATCTTTCAAGTAAGAAACGTTTTATTAAGAAGTGTTCGGATTTATGTATATTGTGCGCACTGCTGAAAACAGTAATACTAAACCATACAGGGCCTTAGATCAGAAGACCATTAGACTGCTTTAATCAGTCTTCATAAACAAGGAAACGCCTTGTATGCTCGCCTTGCTACAACTTCCAATTATAGTGTCTAAGTTACTTCTAATAAGATGCTTTACTTAATACCTTACCTTGTGCGGTTGCACAAGTTTAAAAAGGGTTACAAAGAATTTGCATGTATTTTTATACCTATAGAAGGTTTCTATAGGTATAAAAATACATGATGCAAATACTTTGTAACCCTTTTTAAACGAATATGACGCACGGAAATATATTTAATTTGAAATAATTACTCAATGTTTACATATCCGTGTGGTTACGGATTAAGAATACGAAGTGTCACCACCCCTATTTATCAGGTGGGTGTCGTAAGAACCGACTAAGGGACCAAACTACGCAGGACAACAGTAAAGAGAAAGAAAGCTTGAAACAAACCCTATACCAACCCGTCTGGCCAGCGTGGTATAGTAGGCCAAAACCTCCTTTCTAAGGAGAGGCCTATATCCAGCAGTGGACTATTACAGGGTGTTGATGTAATGTGTGATGTATGTTTAGATGTTTAGGAGAAGTGTGGGAAAGTAACATTTTTAAATGGGTTAAAAAGTAAAAAATCGGTAAGTTCACAAAACCAAAAGGTGTCCAGTATATATTTTAATATGCCGTGTGAAAGTAGTCTATACATTTACAGTTTAAGTTATTCTGTTCAGTTAAATAAAGCAAGACATTCAAAGTCGTCGAAATTTGACCGCCCGCGAACATCCTAATCTTCCCCTAATACTTTCTAATAATCCTCAACCTAAACTTTTAAAGCAACGATATACATACTCATAAAACTTATCTTTTTTGTGAGCCATGGTCTACTCAAGTGTTATAGTTTAACTTGCGCCTAGGGGCACGGGTGGATCCGTGGGACTTCGGATATCATTTTCGAGGTCTTGTCCCCAAGTTGGTTGGAGCAGTGCGGGCATTGACGCGGTTGCTGCCCAACATGAGGGGACCCAATGACTCCTACAGGAGACTTTATTCGAGGGTTATGAGGTCCATTTCCCTTTATGGGGCCCCGGTATAGACAAAGGCCTTGAAGGCCAGCAACGTCGCTCCACTGCGATGACCACAGCGAGTCCTGGCTATCAGGGTCATAAGAGGATGCCGCACGATCTCCTTTGAGGTGGCGAGTCTCCTGGCCGGAACTCCACCATGGGACCTGGAGGCGAGAGCCCTTGCGACTCTGTATCGGTGGCGCAAGGAGGTGCGGGGGTTGGGTCGGAGTTCTGAGACTCGAGAAATCGAGGACCAGAAATAATAATCTCCGGGAAAGGATGCTTCGGGGATCACCTGTCTCTGATCCGCAAGAAGGCAACGCCTGGCACGGCGCTCTACACGCTGGCAGAATGCCCGGCGTGATTTCAGCAGAGGCGTGACCTCGTGGCGGCCACCGGAGTGGGAATTCTCTCGCTTAGTACCATGATTGCGGCAGTGGAATTCCTTCTGTGAGCAAGTCATGCTTGCGAAGGAGACAGCGGACCGGGACCGGGAGAGATTTAGAACTCTTCTGGTCCGTCCTCATTAGGCGCAGGCCTGGGGGTGACGGGTGAGGCCATCTGTCACTCTAGCAGAAGCAGCCGAGTTGGCGGCGCGACGCGCCCTTTAGTTTAGAGAACGGGAACACCGTGGTTCCCACACACGAGGGGGTCATCTACATGCCATAGATGGCCCGGGGTACGTCAAGGTTCCAGGGATTTCCTTCCTATGGTACACCTGGTACCTGAAATGCCGTGCGGTTTTTAGTCGGTTAGAATCCGACATAACCACCGATGGGATTTTCGCACAGAAAAAAAAGGGGGGCACGGGTGGAGAAAATACGTAGGTACGTTCGCAGCTGCCTTCTTATATCTAAAAGTTGTAAGGGCATTTCGGGGAGCCCGCCCGAATCTGGGCTGTAAAATTCTCGCGAGAAAAAATAACTATTGTTTTAAGAACCATTCTTAACGCATTTTGTGCTATTTAAAGAAGGCTGGCTAGGTTTAAAGGCTTAATTACATACCTACGTTTTTCCTACGATATGAAACCAGGCCATAGATGGTATCAAGGCCGCTCGGCCTACTAATTATCTCCTAATTAGTTTAATATCGACTGTTTCCTTCATGAATATTTGATATATCTAGTAAAACTGCGAACTCAAAGAATATGACTAATATTTTAAACGAGTATTTTGCAGCTTAGCAAGTTATTAAACTTGCATTTTCTTTTTTCGACTCAAAAATAATTACGATTACGAGTTTCTTTATACATGTATCATACCAAATATGATTACACAGCAAAACGACTACAATTTTTGAAAAGTTAACCCCAAATTCAAAGTTATGATGGGAAAAATTAATATTTCATTCCATGCGGAAATCGCCCTTCGGATACTAAACTAATTGCCGGTTGTCCGGTGAGATGGACATTGATTTAACTTCTGATCAAGTTCTTTTTATCCTTATTTAAATGAGTTTAGAAATAATACTTATTGCTTTATTTCGAAACACCTATGCCGCAGCATGTCGTGTCATGCCGTTTCATTCGAGTAAAAAATAATATGAATTCTAAACATATTGAAATAAAGATAAAATTACTTCACCAGAAATAAAATCCTTTGTTAAGCTGTACCCGTCGACTCCTTAAAAATGCCGCCCGTGTGCGGTGCACGCTCTCATGCACTCTTTGGATTTCAAAGATGAGCGACTATTTTCGGACCCGACGTGGGACTTTTAGCAAGGTGTAAAGCGAATTTCCGCGTCGGTGTCCGGCGCTGGCACTATGCTCATAACACAACATCAAAAAATATGATTAAGTACGAGGGGTGATCAATAAGTAATGATAATCAATATGAAACAGAACTATTAGATTAAAAAAAGTATTTTATTTTTCAACATAGTCTCCTTGCAAGTTAATACATTTAGTGTATCTTTTTTCTAAGCCCATGATTCCCTTAGAAAAAAATTCTTTGTCTTGACCCTCCCAAAATGCCTCTACTGCGGCCATCACTTCACTATTGTCCTCAAATTTGTTGCCCCGGAGGTGTTCTTTGAGCCGAGGAAAGAGGTAGAAGTCACTGGGAGCTAGATCTGGCGAATAGGGAGGGTGTTCGAGCAGTTCGAACCCCGTTTCTTCAATGGCAGCCATCGCAACTGCGCCTTTGTGAGCCGGGGCGTTGTCTTGGTGAAACAGCACTCCAGCGCGCAGTTTACCGCGTCTTTTTGACTTAATAGCTTCTCGCAATCTTCTTATTTGGCCTGCGTAGTAAGAGCCTGTTATAGTGGCCCCCTTTTCCAAATATTCCACCATAATAATTCCTTCTGCATCCCAGAAAACAGACGCCATAACCTTTCCCGCTGAACTTGACACTTTGAATTTCTTCGGCGTTGGTGAGGAAGCTCGTTTCCAAGTCATTGATTGTTGTTTGGTTTCGGGATCAAAGTGGTGGATCCAGGTCTCGTCCATGGTCACAAAACGCGACAAAAAAAATTCTTTATCGGCCTGGAACTTTTGAAGATTCACCCTCGAAATGTCGACTCGTTTCTTTTTTTGCTCGTCGGTTAACATTCTCGGTACCCAACGCGCAGAGACCTTTTTCATATGCATTTTGTTGACAATGATTTTTTGAACGCTGCCATAGGAGATCCCTGTGACCTCAGCTACATGCCTTATGGTCACCCTTCGATCGGCCATCACGATATCTTCCACTTTTTTGACGTTTTCTCCAGTAAGGGACGTGGAAGGGCGTCCCTCGCGATGTTCATCTTCAGTGGAGGTTCTGCCCAGCTTAAATTCCTTTGCCCAGCGTGCGACTGTGGAATATGGAGGAGCAGACTCCCCCAATGTTTCCTCTAAGTCGCTGTGTGTCTTTGGTAGACATTTTTTTCAGGCAGAGGTACTTGATGACAGCTCTTATTTCATTTTTCTCCATTTTGATGTTTTCTCTTCGACAGTTCGTATTCAAATGAATGTATCTTCCGGTAATGGTGTCCTATTTATACATTTTTTTGAAGCTGAAGTAGTGGATATATAAGCAAGCAGAAAAAAAATAATTTGGGTTTTTGTGCGTTCTAGAAATACTCGATTATCATTACTTATTGATCACCCCTCGTACTATATTTCAAAGTAACCGTTTTCATGCGTCGCGTTTTTTTCCAACTTCGACTTTGCAATCAGTATCGACAACTACTTATATCTATTACGATTTAAAACATTATTCATCATAATTATGTATGTATACCAAACGCTTATATATTTTTATTGTGGATAATTCGAAATGTAGGTAGTTGTGTTCATGTTTTTATGGAAGCCCAAGCGTCTTGAAAAGGGAAGTACAGATTTTTTATTTTGAAGAAAAGAAATGCCACTTTAATTGCACAAGTTGCACTGCATCGAAGGTTGGTCATTCCCCCCTTCCCCCTATTTGGGCTTTATTAGTTCCCATTTCATTTGTTAATCTATGAAATTCTAAAGATATTTTTATGCATTAATATTGATTGTTTTATTACAGGATACTTTCCCAGTTGCCTTCATTAGAAGATCCATTCGATAGTTTTGTCGTACCAAAGGATTTAAGAAAAGTCGCTAGGCCATCAGGAACATCCGACAATGTTAATAACAGCTACTCGGATGTTAAACAAGTAAAATCTTGTCCTGACGGGAAACGAATAGATCACATTTTGTATAAACTTGATCCTTCATGGGAGGTTCGTATTCGTAGACCTTATTCATACCTACTCTTCTTACAAATAATTTTCTTTATTCGTTGACAATTTACGGCAGGTAATAGAAGTAGGTACCATAAAATACGGACGGAAGTCCGTGTGGTGACGGATTAAGAATACGGAATGTCACCACCCCTATTCATCCTGTGGGTGTCGTAAGAGCCGACTAAGGGAGCTAACTACGCAGGCCAATAGCACTACAAAGAGAAGGAAAGCTCTAAACAAACCCTATACAAACCCGTCTCACCAGCGTGGTGTAGTAGGCAAAAACCTCCTTTCTAAGGAGACGCCTATGTCCAGCAGTAGACTGTTATAGGCTGTTGTTGATGATGATGATGATGACTATAAATTAAAAACGTTATGCAAAATTGACGAACAGGATAACTGTTACTAAGTAGTAAATGTAAAGCTATGCAGTAATACAGCACATAAAATATTAGAGTAGTACTAACTCGTGTTTATCGCTTGGAAATTGCATTGCAAGTGCATTAATCGCCCAAAACGAAACATATTAAATGACGTACTAGGTACTTTTAAAAGCTATATGTTCTAGCTTTGAAAAGTACCTACAGTGTCATATATCTGATTGCGCTCAGAATCCCAAGAAGCAAGCTATTCTAATGTAAAAAAATCTCTTGCTCCGTGCAAAATCGCATTCTATCACAATCTATCCAACTTGTTTTAATATTTTTTTCAGGCTGAGATAACTAGTTTCGGTAACCCATTGCCCGACAGAGTACCAGAAAAAGAGTTTTCATATTCCGACCATAATGCAGTTACGTTGGAGCTAGTGTTGACACAAACCGATATAAAAACAATTCAAAAGCAATATAGCAAAGATAATTCGTTTGATGAAACAATAAAACAAACCATAAAAGTATGTCAAGAAGCAAGGGATGACCTAACCAGGTCTAAAAAACTTTACCTCATACTTGGCGGACTAATCTTTATGTTTTTAATCGGCACTGTTGGACTCTGGACGAATAATATATTGCACGATATCTTGAAACTGTTTGTAAGCGGTCTCTGCTTTTATTATCTTATAATGGGAACAATCTGGAACAGAATGGAGTTGAATAGTTTGAAGGCCGGCTTGAGTGCTCTAGAGAATTTCGCCACAACTAGAATGGAGTCAAAGAATATAGATTCATAAGATAAATAATGATAACTTAGTCAAACAAATGTACTTATTATTTTTACCTCGAGACACAATTACATATCTCACATATCTATAGTGAATTACTTAATGACGCTTTTGCTGTACCAAATATTATTGCTATTCTTAAAACATGTTGTTTATGTATAACTATTAAATTAATTCTTATTGCCTCTTTATTATGACACAGAAAGTTGACCTTACTACTTACGAACTAAGAAAAAACGCAACTTAGTATTGGCAACTTCCACAATTACGCGGAGATTTATTCCTACAAATGTGTATTACGATATTTATTTAATATCATCATTCTTTCCTGTTAATTCTGGAAGCGCTTGTATGAGTTCTTAACGTATCCTTAATTGAAAATGAAAAAGACGGCCATTACGTCTAACTCTCATTTTGTACCAATACTCATTTTGTGCCTTAAAAGCAATTGGCCACAATTGCTTTTAAGGCAATAATGCTTTAGTTTTTTGTGTGTAGAAGAATTCCTTGAGACTTCAATGTTCGAAGCTCTAATAACGATTAGAGCTTCGGATTAACAACGGATTCCGAAAGTCACTCTCTGGCCGCAGGGCTTTTAAAACCAACAAACAACGACGTTAAAACAACGATATTAACTGTAGATGTCGCATGACTAAATATGATACATTACAAGCGTAAGTTCTTACTAAAAAGGTTTAGGCCTAACTGAGGTAGGTACCTACTCTATAAATGCCATATTAATGTTTTTAAAATCATAATTAATTTAAAATATTTGATGTACATGTATGTTATTTCTGTTGAGTTGAGAATGTATGTAGCAAAATGTATTTTTTTGATAAAAGGAAAAAAACATATGGTCCTCAATAATGATGTCGCAGTTCTAGCAACCGAGCTATGTGGGTTATTCAGGTCGTTACTTTCTTAAGTTAGTAATATGCCAGATTAACATGACTGAGACCATAAAGTCCAGTGCCAGTGGCATTCGTATGACATATTTGACTCTTAATAATCTATAGAAATATGGGCAAAGAAAGAAGAAACCCAATTTCTCCTCGGTTTGTCGATGAACTTTTTTGTTTATTAACTGTGAACAAGCTTTACTTTTTTCAATAAAGTGTAGATTTCTTTATAAATAAGTAATAATTATATTTTGTTAGAATTTCGTCAGTTAGGCGAACACGATATAATAATAAAAATAATATTTAAGTATAAAAATACACAGGTGAAATACACAGACATTCAAAATTTTATACATTTTACCAGCTGATCATATCAGAGGTCTGGACCAATTGTATCTATTAGTTTATAAGTAATATTAATTACTAAGTGGCAGATTACTTATAAAAAGTAAGTTCATGTACTATATAAAGTAACAAAGGTTGTATTCATGCCTTTCAGGATACATAAATATTATTTGTGTATGTTTATGCTTTATTACATAAATATGCATTTCAAATAATTAAGTTTAATTTGATTTAATTAATTTTAGAAAGAATACTTATTATTATTTTATTTTAAATATTATATTATTGCAAATATATTGATTCATTTATCATTTAATATAATTATAATATAGAGTTCGTGTACTAACCACATTATCGTAATTTCAAAAGAGTTTTAATATACGTGGGATGTGTGCTTGTATTGACTTTAACATAGCTTCCTTCATAAGAAAGTTTTGTAAAGAAAGTTTTGTCAAAGAAAAAATAATATTTAAAGACAGACAAGTAATATACATATTTTAAATATTTTTTAGAATCTAATTAATAGTGGCTGTGTAATTCATGAATAATTCATCAAATACCGCGATAAATTTTATTTCTTACATAATAATAATTGTATACTTACACGGATTTCCTAATATTAAAGAGAATATAGTAGTATTCATTCTCGTGTAAAATTTGCGGCAGCTTAATGCACCTTCATTATTGTTCGTAAATAAATTATTTCATTTATTTTAATTTGGTGTTATTTACTCCTAAATTTACAACCTTATATAAATCACAATTACCTTATTGGAATTGTTGAAGCCACCTGTATATGGCAATTGATGGCGTGATGTTTTAAACCACATCCAAAGTTTAATTAGAAATAAATGTACAAAGTAATTTATAGTCAAATATTTATTATTTCTAAAACTTAACATATAATTACACTGTATGTTGTCAGATTAATATAAACAAATATCACAATTTATTATGTATATATTATATTTAACAATTAGTACTGAGTAATGGATATTATATATCCACCAAACATACATATGTACGGCTGATCGTCGAAAAAAATTATTTGGGCTACTTTGGTTTTAATCAAAATTTGTTCTCATTCAGGAATGTACAACTTATAAATCAACTTACGCCTAAATCGCCAATATAATGTACATAAGATCATAAGAACTAACGTAACCTATTATCACCTGAATTTATGTGATGTAATACACGACGTAATAAAAATGAAAGTAGCACCGCGCCATTATATTTTAATTAACTGCAAAATGACTTCAATGGTCAATGGGTATGTGATGTACCTATTATACTCTACAATATTATACTTGAGGGTTGGCGTTATCTTCATTAATACTAAGTAGAGGTTCGGTTTCAGAAGTAGTCGTAGACATTCCGGCTACAGTGTTGTCCAGAGATCCGTAGACGGACGGTCTTACTTCCACAGGCGGAGGCTCTATGTCGACACTCAGATTTGGAGCCGAACTGGACGGGACAGGTTCATTCACCAGCCTCGAACTTTCGTCGTATCCTCTTGCCATGTGATACATAGATTTTCCTCGAAGTCTCCGACTAAAGGAGCTTCCTGATAAATTAAAATTGATATTTTTAGTCCTTATTTTAAGAAACCTAGAAAATTTGCGTCACATCAATGAACAAATTAGTATAAGAGCCGGTCGCCGGGTCAACCCTGTACTAATTGCACGTTTAGTATTTAAATAATATCAACTTACCGACTACACCAAGATGCTCAGATATATCTCGTTTGACATCTGATACATCCCACATGGCAAGGAACGAGCCAAAACATGACGGCGACGGGTCGTCCGGAGAGACATACGGTTTGTATGAGAAACTGTAGTGGTGTGCAATCGCTGCTAAGAACATTTCTATACATATTAAAAAGTCCTGTAATAATAAAAAAGAACTTTAAAACATAGATAAGAAATGATATAATCATAAAAACATAGATTTTAGAACGTCATTTAATGCTTCGACACAAAAAGGGCTCACAGAATACCAGCGTAAAGCATGTTATTTCTTTGCATTTCACCAAGTGTGTGAGGTTACCGAAACCCAAACACTCCCCCTTCCCCTGATTCTAGGGGGAAAGGGGGGTTTGTGACTCTTGATTTGCAGGTGTCCATGGCGGTAATCACTTACTATCAAATGACTTGTCTGCTTGTCTGCCAAAAACTGCCAAAAGCTGAAAAACTTTCTGCAGCATGGGCAGGGCATGCAGCCGTCCAGAATTTTGATAGAGGAAAGATTCACAAATAATTATGCATCCATCCCACATAAGGAATGATACATGGAAGAGGCCTAACAAACAAAGGTACAGAATTGCAGTGTAGTAAATATCCAAGCACTGCAAAATCTGGTTGCCTGGCTGCTTATAGGGATCTAGAACTGATGGACAACCCAAGAGGTTCCTTTCGTGACAACAGAGATAAAAACAACTTTTTGACAGTTAAATTTAACTTACTACCCTAGTTAGTCCTAGTTTTTATTTAAAAAAAACGTTCCTGTAGCTCTTATTTTTGCGCACACAAAAAGAAAATTCATGTCACATGTGAAAAGTTAAATAAACATTTTTACTCACCTGCAACTTAGATGACATAATTTTTATCTTGCCTGTATCAGATATATCAAATATTGTTGATATTACTCCGCAGTATACCAATATATTAATTATTACTCCTTGGCTGAAACCAAACATTTCCGAAATATTTAACATAAAAAATAATATGTAATGCTGAGTATGTGATGCTGAGAGTGAGTATATCATTGTTATCTAAAACCTTCAAGTCTCTAAGAAACAGCTTAACACTTTAACCACTAGTTCTCTTTTATTTAAAGGTGCATCCACAATTGCTATCCTCAACAAATTACACCAGCCTGGACTTAGCTACGGTCTCTTGCTCTAAAATCCTTTTAAAATCAAACATTGGCAAAGAAATGAAGAAACATATACAAACTAAGTAAAATACAGCAATATGCAGTAAAATACAATTTATACATAACATGTGTTACAAGAACAAAAAATAAGACTGGTATTTACTTTTATCCTGTCAATGACAAATACATAATGAATACTTACAAGAATGAAAAGAATACCACAGCTTTTATGCATAAGAATTTGCCTATAGGCTTCATTGGTTTTAATTCTGTTTTGTTTGCTCTGTAAAAAAGCACAAGACAATACATGGCAACAAATTGTGAAAAATTATTCATGGCCACCATATATGGAAAGGCCACTTTTGGACTGAAGTCACTCTCTCCATAGACCCCAGACAGCTCACATATCATGGATATCACAGTTGTGATAGGCCTCACCACAGTATATTGTAGAATTCCATGTTTGCAATTATGTACAAATTCCCTGAAAAGAAGAATAAACATATAATTTGAAGTTTATTAAAAGTCAATATTACTATATTCATACCTCTATTTGTCTGAAATCGATAAAAGAATTTCTAGAAATTTTGAATTTAAGGAAGTACTAGTTACTACTCTATTCCTATATGGGTTCGATTCCCACCCCAGACAATATAGTATGATAAGCAAGATCTTCTCTCTGTTTTTGTTTCATTTATTTATAATATGCATGCATTTAGAAACATATAAGTATACTTATTAGCAGTCTAGTTACCATAGATCAGGCATTGCCTAGTTTGGGATCATACAACTGTGTGTTAGATGTGATCAGATCCGTGAGGTTATTATTGGCAGTAACATAAAGTTACATAGCCTACAATCTTCCTCAATGAATACTTTATCTTATAAAAAATATTTTTGTTGAATTAACTAACTGCAGAGATTAGTATGTTTAAAAAGAATAACAAAAGACTGTTTATTAGTAAGTATAGAAGTGGAGATGAACATGGTTTATGTTGATTCTATGTATAACTAAATACATAGGTGGTATTTTTATAAAATTTATGTAATAACTATATATATATATAAATATAGAACTTTTGTAGCATTTATTTATTTTCATGTAAACGGCATCCATAAAAGAACCTTTTTATTTAAATAAATAAAGTTGGTTTTCTTGCTATCAAAATATCTATATAAATATAAAACAATTGAATATTCATTGAGGTATAAACCAGTTTATGAACTACAAATTATTTCAATGTTATGCAACAAGGTTGTATCTGGTTACTTTGATAAAAGAAGGTGACTTAGTAACTGTCCTACATACTTATGTTTTTCAACAACTATGTGTATTTACATACTTATATTATAAACAAAAGAGTCAAAACCTCGAAAAGTTCTTCACCAATTTAGCTCATACTTTGACACAATATACAACACACTTCAAAGATGGTTTTTAGGTATTTTTAACGTCAGTTCATTTCTCATCAATGTAACTTCAATAAAATACACAGCAAAAGGCTTGCAGAGTACAGCTAGTTGTAAGATATATATTTTTTTGCAAATATGATAATAATTGAAGAAGTGTAGAAACTCTTATCTTATACTTTTGTAAACAATTGATAAGAGCTTGTTACCTCGCTTGCTGACGACTTGCTGGAGTTCCTACTACTGTCAGATTCAATTAATGTTAACTATAAGCAGATAACTCTTGCAAACTTCCCTTACTTATTAATGGTAAAAGTCATTTAGTCAGACAAAGATAATTAATGTTCTAATAAAATCTTACTTTTTGTATGAAATCAAACCATCTTAAGAGCTTTTATACTGAAAGTTAAGTAAACAAAACAGATTTATGTAGTAAAACAATATTATCTTCTTAAAACTTACCTCCCCATTTCCCAGGGTGTTAAACAACATAAGGGAAATATATGATACACTTGAGGTTTTGTTTCCAACAGCGCTTCTAAATCCTGATCTTCATTAAGATAATTTAATAGATACTTCATAAAATTGTAAATAACATAAGCTTCATAACATTCTCGTAACGAATCTACATATATAGACTGTTCTGGAAACTGTAAACCTATCCATGCATTCAAGGCATAAATAGGAACCATCCATAAAATTCTGAAAAGAAAACAAGTAATTTTATAAAACATGTTAACTTGAATGAAATGTGTTGAAATATGTTGAAATTAATGCGTAAACAGCACATTTATTTTTTTCAACATAATCAATCATCAACAGCCTTTAATAGTCCACTGCTGGACATAGGCCTCTCCTTAGAAAGGAGAAAATAATAAAAACACATTATGACAACCTATTATTCAAAATTACTGCAATTTAAGTACCTGATTATATGTTTCTGCAATATGGGCTTTGTGTAGTGAACAACATGTTGTGTTATTTGCCATATGGAAATTGGTAAAGCTAAGAGAACAAATCCACCGCCCACCAATGAAATTTGGTCTGACTTGCTAAATCCATTTTGTATTGAATGAGCTATTAGTATTGGAACTAATACTATTACTAGAATAACGTAAAGTGCCAGTAAAACCGGCCTGATCCAGAGTCTCCATTGTTTTAGAAAGGATAATATTGTAGAAGAACACATTATTTAAATGTCTAGTCGTTTCGTATGACACACATTTCTTAAACTTGTTACGTTAAAGAAAATATTGCAACACAAATGCACTGCTTAACAATTTTGATACACAACCAGAGGACACAGTATTTCTTTATTCTATTGATCACTTCTTTAAAGTTTACATCAACACAATCACAAAGTGTCGGGAAACACGATAAAAATAATGAAGTTAGATAAATTGAGGAATTTGCATTAATTCTTTCTGACACTGACACTTGACAGATATTAAGATATTGACGTCATGGAAGCATTCCTTTTTTTTTTTGTGCGGAAATCCCCTCGGATCCCTCGAGTGGGAAGTTTATATCGGACTCGACTAAAAACTGCACGCCGCCGTCTCCAGGTGCCAGTAGGCGGAGAACTAGGTCTATCCTAGAATGGAAAGGCCTAGTACTCGGACGTACCTCGGGCCATCGAAGGGTTATAGATGACCCCCTCCTGTGTGTGTATGCGAACCGCGATGTTCCCACCCTGCCCCCGAATGGCGTGCTTGCTCCTTAGCTTCTGCTAGGGTGACAGATGGCCTCACCAGTCACTTCCAGACCTTTGCTCATAGAGGCCGGAGGTCGTTCTGCGACCTCGCGCCACTGTAATGGTCATGGAATCCTCCCTAAAAATAAAACGAAAGACTAAATGTGTTGCTTCGGCTATTTTTTCTAAATTCGTTTTAGTCTTTTTGTTTTGACGAAGAAACAGTCAATAAAAATATATAAAAATATTTTGCTTTGTCCCATTCAGACTGATCTAATTAGTCAATTCTAAGAATGGCGATGTAAGATCAATAACTTAAAGTTCTGATGTGTCGAGTACTCGATTCTTAAAGATCGATACATTCCTCGAATACACTAAAATTAAACCGAAACCAGTATATAGAAAAAGTAAGTAAAAAATTGTCCTAAACATGCAAAGAGACGAGTCTCAGATGGTACATAAGCAGTGCTTAGAGACATAAGATCGAACCATAAGATCTGCTCAATGATCTAAATAAACGCAAAGGCAAATTCTAATCCCTTTACGTTGATTTCGTTAGCAGAAGAATATTTATTAAACTTTGCTAGTGATCCGTGATTAAACATCATGCTTTGGTTTCGGTATGAGAAGGTGTAAAAATATAATTAATTTGTTATTGTATTAAACTCTGTTACGTTTTCACGGCTAAGGTACTGAAAGGAGTTTGACGAAATTCGTTATGTAATTCGTTGTGTTTTTTTGGCACAGGGGGTAAACAAGCAGAAGGATAACCTGATGGTAAGTGAATACTTCCGTCCATGAACACCTGCAACTGAAAAATGATAAGCACGTTGCCGCCCATTGTGTCCCAAGAATTCTGTTTTTTTTTTCTTACAAAATGTTTTTGTTAGGTCATTCTGGTGGAGCTTGGCCCATATGTGCCGAAGCATGTTTCTTCCATGGTAAGAAAACTATGCTAGTAGGAGTTTAAACGCAGTGTAAATCATTAACAAAAAAAGTTTATTCAAAGCTGGAAAATAATTCTAAAACCTCTTCTGGCATTGATTGAAACGTAACATATAGAATTTTTCTACTTCTACTACTCTGGTCAACTGTAAATCTAAATTGTCCAGGTTATTTTTTTTTTTCTGAGTCTGCCCATTTTTACTAGGCATCGAACGTACACAATCTTTAGCCGTGTCTCGTCTTGACCTATGATTCGCGATACTAGTCGGTTGGTTAACGTTGCTCCTGGTCAAGCTAAGCGAGAAAGGATCCAGGTTGCTTTATATATATATTAGTATTTTCATTCTACTCAACTATCTAAGCTATTATGCATCATAAGACATAAATAATTCCTCAATAAGAATTTTTACAACCAATCAATCAACCAGTCACGTTAACACACTTTAACTGACTTGAATACAAGGGCCTAGTCTGAGACTGTTTCAGATTTACTCGCTCTGGACGGCTAACCCGTTCTGTGTTGCGCTTGGTTAACATTTCAGTGCGGGCCAATCACAACGCCGAACGCGGTCGCCGTGACGATCAAGTAGATGTGACAGAAACTCACACTAGACTCTCAGATTACTACAATATAGAAAGAGTCAAGACTGTCTTTGTCACTGACTTTGACAGTGTAGTTGATATTGTTGCCAGTTAACTAGTAATTTAGCAACATATATCCTTTTAATATTTTATGTGGGTAATTAATGTTTTAGGTTTTGTTGGCACTACTTTGTTTGTATTTTTTTGTTTTATTTTACCTTCATTAATTTAAAAATAATTTTCCCTGCTAATAAGCCGGGAATATAAATTATTCAAAATTACTATCAAATATATTATAAGTAAAATGTCTTGTCTTGTAGATTAAAAGATTTGCAAAAAGCTGAAGTACATGCGTTTGGAGAACGAAAGAAAGAGATAACGTTATTTTCTGACGTCATAGAATAGGTTGCCACATTCAATAATCTTAATCAAGACGAAAAAAAACACTTTACAGGTGTTCGGTTTTTTATTAAAATGGATTTGGTTAAAAGTTTTTAATTTTCACATGAAAACCATTCCTAGAGCTTATTAAATAGTGATATTGTACATAGGTGTTTAAATTTCAAAAATAAGACGGGAATTTGCCTATTTATGCATTTACAGTTATACGCGTAACACGTATTTTGTGCATCGAACTCAAGCATTGAATTAGGCCACATAGCGATCTCTCCCTAAAATACCGCTGTTCTGGCTGTCGACGTATCAACCTAACGTGAGTTCGTGATTTATTACAGTGTTTATTAATGACTTGTCTTAGTATACAATACCTAGGATATGGTTTTAATTACATACATGTTAGATAGTGTTTAAAAAATAATATAATGTGAGTGAGTAGTTATTTCGTATGTTTTCGTAAATGGGTCACCCCGCCATTCATATGAGAAACAAGTTGTTTAGTGTTTTTAAGGTCTTTGGAGTATCTCATGGTGATGAGTGTTTTATGTTGGAGTTTATTTACAATTGAAAGGTTTTGTTTTGATATGTTTACGTTTTCGTAGCATTGTAAGGCGGGAGAGTGATGATCAGAAAGCCCACGACCTGGTAATGTGATGTCATCAAAAGGAGAAACAGAGGCCGATTCCGGCACCGTGTCGCCGAATTTACCCATAGTAAAAAATGAACCGGTTAGTAAGTTCTTAAAAAATATCTTTATTAACTAGTTAGTGTTTCTAGAGCATCAAAATGGGTACTTCTTCTTTACCTGGAACTAACATTTCGCTCTATATAGACACTTCTGCAATCTTATTAGAATACAATTTAAAAGTGCATAATTAGAATAATACCTGAAACTACTAGATATCAATATCATACAAGTTGTACGAGATCCTTCATGAAGGATTATAGTACTTTTATTCTTATCCTTTACATAACTGTCCAAAATTTACAGTAAAAGTTAGTAGGTTTTAGAGTTAATTATAAATGTAGTTTGTAAGAATCTGTAAAACTGATATATTTCAGAATTATTTCTGAGATGGATAATTATTTTAATATACTGATAATGGTTCATTAATAAAATTACAGTAGCAACATGTATAATTAGCCTAATTAACCGGTTGGACCTGATTACTCAATGTCATTGCATTTGTTTGTTGACACAAAATATTATATTAATTTACCTTTATACAGTATAAATTGCGGCATTGAAAAAAAAATACAACCAATTATCCTAATTTGCACTATATTCAAATCATACCAAGATGGAATTAAATAATTTTTGATTTGATCTAAAAGTCTGTGTGTTATGTTTATAAAAGTATGTAACATTTAAATATTTTCTGACAAGATTATTTTCTATCAGAAAATGATAAGACTACCTTCTTATCACTGCTGCAGAAACATATGTTTCAATTGGCATTTCCCAAACTATCACCATTTGATGCTAATATTTGATTTGCAGACATATCAATACCTGTTTACTGAGTCATATCTAAAATTGTGTATAAAAAGTAACAGATAACAACAATATTTTATTTCTATATTAAGGTATAATCTACACAACAAAAACTATTTCAATTCTTATGAACAGTCTCATAATAATGTTGTTTTCCACAACACAATAGTTAACTTGTATATTGATAATAGGTCTTACTCAAGTTCTAAAAATAACCTATTAAAACCGTTTTGTTTTTAAGTACCTAATATTGTTTTAGGGATTATGTCATATGCGAAAACCACTGTCATTTCATAACTACTTGAAAAGTTATGTTAAGCATAACTGTTTAGTGATTTAGGTCAAGTTTAAAGATAAGTGATATTGTAAATCGTATTTTCTAGCTACAATATAAAATTATACAAAAGAGATTGGCAGATTTGAAGTGATGACCTAATTCTTTCACTACCATCAAATTTTCACCTAAATGTTATCTTGAATTAAGGTTTTGAAATAAATCATACACACTGATAATATTAAGTGGATATATCTGCAATTGCCAGCATATAGACATATATGTGCCAACATGACCCAACTAAAAGTAAAAGTTTCTCTCTGTCAGCTGTTTTGGCTCCTAGTGATTTAATATGTGCATCTTTTCTAAAGCAACTTGTTCTTCAAAAATTCATGTCAGATTTGAATTCATTATTATTCCATGGCCTAGATTATTGTTTTCTAAATTGTGACTTTTATATGTAAGTGGGAACAATTATTAGGATACTTGATTCTGTTTAAAATATATAAAAGAGAATAATTAAAGACATTATTAATAAATATCTGTTGGCAATCGGAAGATAATAAATTTGATTTTTAATTCCTGACCTATATAACAAATAGTGCTCATTACTTTTTATTATATTGGTGTTAGGACTTCTTAGGAGAATAAGGAACTATGTAGGCAATGCATATGCAACTTTAAGATCTAAGAGAACGCACTATAAAATAGGTGCTTAGTATTTATAAACTATGAAACTGATATTACTATACATGGTCAAATAGCTTGAATAAACATCAACACCTTACTAGTATTAGTGTTTGTCAACTAGGCTTCGGTAGTTGGATTGAATGATGGCCAATCAACTTCTTCTAAAAGTAGTTCAAGAATATGCTAAATGCAAGAAAAATCTAAAATTCATAGCAAAACACTAAAACACAAGAGACAATCCCAGTCAAATTCTTAAATAACAGGAAATCATGTTTTCAAACAATTTTATGAATAACTTGTCTGTGCATCGCATAAGGAAAATGGACTATTTAAATAAGTACCTACTAGTAGTGATGATTTGCAGATCAAATAAGATAGATCTTTACTACCGTGCGGGTTATGGATTATATTGACTTTATTATTTCAGGTGGCCACCAACAGCAACAGTAAAGAGACTCCAAAAAGAGGTAGTACATTGTTAAAATGTACAACATGCAACAGTTTTAGTACATTAAGTAGTCGGGCTCTAACCACACACATGGCTCAATGTTCCCCAGACAACAATAATGTGGCAGCGGCACAAAATGCCGATCCTCGGCCTCACAGGAAACTCTTCGAATGTGATGTGTGCAATATGAAATTTTCAAATGGCGCGAATATGCGTCGACATAAAATGCGACACACAGGGGTCAAACCATATGAGTGTCGTGTTTGCCAGAAAAGATTTTTTAGGAAAGATCATTTGGCGGAACATTTCACGACCCACACTAAGAGCTTGCCGTATCATTGCCCAATATGCAACCGAGGATTTCAGCGACAAATTGCCATGCGTGCACACTTCCAGAATGAACACGTTGGACAGCATGACCTTGTGAAAACTTGCCCATTATGTAGTTACCGTGCACCTACTATGAAAAGTCTCAGGGTTCACTTCTTTAACAGGTAACATTTATTTCTTTACTTATCCAAGCCGTCCGTTAAAATAGCTGTGACGTGTTGGTGTCGCGAATCGTTCTAGGACATGACTGATTGGTTTAGCTAACAAAACTTATTCTCACTGCTTTGATTTATTTTACAAGCAATTCTTGCATAATATAACGAGTATCAATCAACCCGTCTGGCCAGCATGGTATAGTAGGCCAAAACCTAAGGAGAGGCTTATGTCCAGCAGTGGACTGTTAAAGGCTGTTGATGACGATGATAACAAGTATCGATTATCATTCTTAAACTTGTATACGAAAAAAAGAAAGTTTAAGTGAAAGTAAGCAATTTTGCCTTCATCAAATTATTCACAGACATGGAATAGACTTGGATAATCCTGGCCCTGGCAGCAACTCTTCAGTGTCTCTTCTTGCTGCTGGTATAGCTAATGCTGCTTACGCCGATGGAACAATGGATCCTAGCGCTATAAACGCCCTAGGGGCTTTGGGGTCCAGTCTATCGGTATCCGTCGCCGCCACATACTCCGACAGCGGTGACAGCAATGGAGCCCGTTCTGTCGATAATGCCACTCCACCCATGCATTACCTGACACCACATGTTGAGATTTCCATGGCTGATAATAATGAAACATTTTCACCTGGACAAAATCATTTAGGTAATTCTGGTAAGTGGCTTACACTTAATAATATAGTGTGACTATAACTTGTTCTTCTCATAACATGCTAAACAAACACATGAACAATATTCAATTTCCTAGGTGTTCTTTGCAGTATATCTCACAAATAGTTTCTGATGGGCAATTAAATGTTTTTATTAGATTAACAAATAGTGGCAATCTCTGTCTTACTTACAAACACAATATTTTAATGTGGACTTTTGTCTCTCAACTTCAAAGCTAATACATATACAATTTAAATGCTTAACATAGTAAAATGTATGTTCCAATAGTAAATATTTTATTGGCACCTTTAGACGAGAAATCTTAATGTATCTATCTCTATGACATGTTTTTAATATTACTAGAGCTTGCTGTATTTGTATAAACACATTGTATGGTGTCAAAAGTTGAACAATTTCAAAGGATGTAACTACCCCAAAAATCATGAGAACATAAAATAAAAATACTTACTATTGATTCTGCTTCATGATTGCAATTATGCATTGCATGTTGGCCGTTAAGGTTGTAATTTTTAATAATCTTAAAAATAAAAATCTTCACATAGTTTACCTTATCCCCTAACGTAATCCTTATCAAGTGTCAATGAACATTTATCGAATTTATTTTTATTTCATCAATACACTAATTGTTGTATTAACATAAATATTTGTTTTAGATTCGCGCATGAATGGTGAAGGCCCAAGTTCACCTCAATCTGGTGACAGCGCAATCGCCAGCAGCTCCTTATCAGCTGGAATGCCCACCAATATCACTCCGTCCATCACACTTATACCTATTAAACAGGTAAATTTTATCTTGTATTTTTAAAGTATAATATGGGGTTTCAAGTTTTGGTTTAGATGTCCAGAGGTCATGAATTTGATTCAGATTCAGTACAAATATTGTGTGACTAGCTGGTGCCCGCGACTTCGTTCCCGTGGAATTTGTAAAGCGCTGCCATAGTGGGTTCGCGATTCTCGGACCGGACAAAATATCATAGGGTTTTTCTGAGAGAAAAAAATAGCCTAAGTTAGTCCTTATATAGACAGCTACCTGGTAGTAAAATATTATCAAAATAAGTCCAGCCTTTTTGAAGATTACCCGGCACAAACAGACAGACAAAAATATTTAAACTGGTTTTAGGCATAGGTATCGTGCGAATAACCATGTGAGCATGAAAAAACGTATTATTATGACATTACAAACAGACACTTCAATTTTATTTATTTGTATAGATGAGCACAATCATGTGTTCTGTATAAATTCAGAAGTATATATTTAGTAATATAAACGCCTGGTTGATAGTAATAGGTTTGCCCCTTATTACATAAATGGGACTAAAATTATTATCGGCAAAATGTAGGCGATTAATTCTCCTCTGTCTACTTCAACAGAGATAAAGACGTGAGTTTATGTATGTGATGTACTTGTTTAAAAAAAATATAAATCATACTCTTTTTCATATTAAATGTACATTATATATTTGAATCAACACATTACAGGCAAGCATTAAAGTGTTCCACTTTTAAATAAATATACAAGGTCTATTGCCTAAAGTTGTTTATTAAGTGTGTCACTTGTGGGGGAATCGCCACCACATTAATTCCCAGGTTCGTACCGGGATCCTTATCCAGTAAGGTAGGTAGGACGTTTAAGAAAAAATATCACTGCACTGAGGTGGAAGTCGAATGATGAACGATAGTTTAGTAGTTCCAACAATTATATTTTAAAAAGAATCTTTACAAAATTAACAGATATATAGATATTAACTCGATACAAAAATAATGAGCGGTAGTAAGCGTGAGCGCCGAACGCGGAGTGCGTAGGTAGGTCCGTACATTGCCGGTCGCTAGGCCGGTGCGACGTCACACGCCATCCTTTTGTTTACTGCCTCGGGTGTATGGTCCAAGTTGCGAAAGTTGAGCGGAGCTAATTACTTCGTAGGATGTGGTGTAAGTAGGTACGCCACATATTCCCCCCGGCCAGACCGTGACTACGGTCGATAGAACTCGGGGAACTTGACGCGACGACCGCTCCTCGTTCTTCGTTCTTCCACTTCATCACCAGGAGTAGGCTGGGATGCAGGCACTGTAGTAGCAGCGGGTGTAGAAGCAAGCGGTACAGCAGAAAGCGACGGGGAAGTGGATGAGCGTTCTTCCTTCGTCATGTACGCTGGCTTCAACCTGTCAATAGAGACGTTAGTAGTTTTGCCGTTGACGTCTATAGTGAAGAACTTGGCATGTCTGTTGATAACCTTGAAAGGTCCTGAATAAGGTGGCTCCAAAGAAGCTCGCACGCGATCCTGTCGAAGGAAGACGTGGGAAGAAGAAGAGAGATCTTTGGGCAGATAGAATGGAGAAGAAGTATGCCAAGAAGTTGGACGTGGCGTAAGCTTAGCCATGTAGGATTTGAGTCGAGTAGCATACTCAGTGACGTCAGCGGCGGTGAAAGAGTCTGAAGGGGAAAGAAACTGGCCAGGTAAACGGAGAGATTCACCGTAAACCAACTCAGCAGGAGATGCTTGAAGGTCTTCTTTCCAAGAACTACGCATACCAAGAAGAACAAGCGGAAGAGTTTCTAACCACTGAGAGGAAGAATGACACATTATTGCAGCTTTTAGTTGTCGGTGTAAGCGTTCGACAATGCCATTGGCGGCGGGATGGTAAGCAGTAGTGCGAAAGTGTCTGGCACCAAGAAGGGAGGAGAGAGCTTTGAAGAGATGGCTCTCGAACTGCCGACCACGGTCGGTAGTGATCCGGGCTGGACAACCAAATCTGGCGATCCACCCAGAGACGAGGGCTGCAGCGCAAGACTCAGCGGTGATTGATTTAAGCGGGTACGCCTCAGGCCAACGTGTAAACCTGTCGATGACGGTGAGGCAGTACATGTAGTCAGAGGAAGATGGCAAGGGACCAATAAGGTCAAGATGAATGTGTGAGAAACGAGAAGAAGGAGTCAGGAATGTGGATAGAGGAGAGGTAGTATGGCGAGTAACTTTACTTGATTGACATTGCAAGCATTGCCTAGCCCACTCTCTACAATCTTTGCGGATTCCTGGCCACACAAACTTTTGCGTGACCAGTCGCACTGTAGCAGAACAACCGGGATGATGTAAGTTGTGCAGCATCGCGAAGACTGTTTTCCTGAAACTCGGCGAAATGTATGGTCGAGGTGGCTGAACAGACATGTCACAGTAGACTGGAAGAGTGCTGTTCAAGGTAAGTACCTTTTGTAGTCTTAGGGCAGAACCACGTAGTAGCAGGTCTTGCAGTTCTGGATCTTCGTCCTGAGCACGTGCAAGAGCCTGATAGTCTAAGGTAAGTGATACTTCCTCAACCCGAGAAAGTGCATCCGCAACCACGTTGTCTCGTCCTGGCAGGTAGCGTATATCGGTAGTAAATTGGGCTACAAAGTCCAGATAGCGGAACTGTCTTGGAGTACAGTTTTCTTTGCTCATGGAGAAGGAGTAGGTAAGCGGCTTGTGATCCGTGAAGACAGTAAAGGTTCTCGCTTCCACCATGTGCCGAAAATACTTGATAGCCTCATAGACAGCCAGGAGTTCGCGGTCGTATGGGCTGTATTTCATCTGTGAGCTGGAAAGTTTGTGTGAATAGAACGCAAGAGGTTGCCAGTCCTCACCTTTCTTCTGTTGAAGTACAGCTCCGATGGAAGTCAAAGAAGCATCCGTGACGATCGCTAACTCTGCAGAAGGATCTGGATGAGCAAGGAGAGCTGCATGAGAGAGAGAAGCTTTGCAGTCCTCGAAAGCTTTACGACGTTCTGGAGTCATTTCCACAGGATGTGAACCCTTAACCTTCGGACCAGATAGAACGGCATTCAAAGGTGCTTGAAGTTGAGCTGCGTGGGGTAGAAAACGATGATAAAAGTTGATCATACCCAAGAATCGACGAAGCTCTTTGACCGTTTTAGGTTCCGGGAAGTTCTGGATGGCCTCGATCTTAGACTCGAGAGGCTGTGTTCCAGCAGCTGATACTCTGTATCCGAGGAAGACAACTTCAGACTGACCCAGATGACTTTTGTAAGTGTTTACTAACACTCCATACTCCTTGAGGCGCTGAAAGATGATGTGCAGGTGTTCCTTATGCTGCTCCACAGAACTGGAGAAAACGAGGATGTCATCAATATACCCATAAGCGAAGTCGAGTCCCAGCAGAACCATATCGATGAACCTTTGGAAAGTTTGAGCCGCGTTTCTTAAACCAAAGGTCATGTACGGGAACTCAAAAAGCCCAAAAGGAGTAGTAATGGCAGTTTTAGGTATGTCTTCTGGATTGACGGCAATCTGATTATAGGCCTTGACTAGGTCTATAGTAGAGAAGATGGAACAACCTGACAGTTGGTGTGAAAAGTCCTGGATGTGGCGGACGGGATACCGGTCTGGAACGGTTCTAGCATTTAGGGCACGGTAATCCCCGCAAGGTCTCCAGGCATCATCCTTCTTCTTCACCAAATGCAGTGCAGAGGACCAAGGACTTTCAGAGCGTCTAGCTATACCACTGGCGAGCATATCCTCGAACTCCTTTTTCGCAGCTTGGAGGCGAACAGGATCAAGACGACGAGGCTTACACGAGACTGGAGGTCCAGGGGTAGTCTTAATGTAGTGCATTGTACTATGTTTGGGAGGAGACTGAATACCTGCAGGTCTGGTGATTTCAGGGTAATCACGAAGAATGTGATGAAAATCCGAATCACCAGTGACCGCCTTGATGGAAGACAGCTCATCAGGAACCGAAGAAGAAAGGGCTGCTACTGACAAGGTTGTAGTACCGTCAATGAGACGTTGGTTTCTGCAATCCACGAGTAAGTTGTAGAAACTGAGCAAGTCGACACCAATGATGGGTCGAGATACATCGGCGACTGTAAAAGTCCATGCAAAATCTCTCCGAAGTCCCAAATCCAAGTGAAGCTGAACTGGTCCGTAAGTATGGATGACGCTATTGTTTGCAGCTACCAGGTCGTATTTGGTAAGTGAGCAGGGCGTTTTATGTGCTGAACGTGGGAAAACACACAGGTCGGAACCAGTGTCCACAAGGAACTGCATTTTCGTTGCACGATCTGTCACAAACAAACGGCCTGATGATGTTGAAGGTGGGCAGTCGTTGGCCGCTACTTCCGACCGCCCTGTGCGTTTCCCGACGTGAAGGTACAAGGTTGCTTACATTTCTTCGCTTTAGCTCCGTATGTGAAGTGATAGAAGCAGTGAGGATGATTCGGAGGTGGCTGCTGTGGTCTCGAGCGACTGCGTGAGCGATCGCTTCGCTGTGACTTGGAACGACTGCGTCCGGGATGCCCTTTCCTAGACATGTGAGAGGTAAGTGAAGCTACTTGCCTAGTGAGTTCGCTTATCTGCTTAGTCATCTCGTTGAACCGATCAGCACCTGAGGATGATGTACTAGCGACTTGAGGAGATGGTGCAGCGATGTCGTAGACAGAATCAGCCAAATCAGCCAGGTACTCCAGTGGCTCGTCTCTCCTAGAGGCTAAAACAGTTCGGATTTCCTGGGGTAACCTGCTGGTCCAGATAGTCTTCATGAACTGGCTGGGCACGTCTGCACCTGCTAGACCCTCTAGGTGGCGCAGGAACTGCGAGGGCTTCCGGTCTCCTAGCTCCTCTCGCTCCAGCAGCTGCTTCAAACGCTTTTCCTGCGACGCACATAATCGTTTAATAAGTTCAGTCTTTATTTTCTCGTATTTGCCCGATGCTGGAGGATTTTTAATTACGTCCTTCACTTCCATTGCGTATTGTGTGTCGAGCTGTGAAACTACATAATGGAATTTGGTTTCGTCGGTGACCACCCTAGAGAGGATAAACTGACTCTCCAGTTGCGCGAACCATACAGTAGGGTCCGCAGGCCAAAAAGGTGGGACGCGCACTCCCACGCGCGATACCTGAGGCTCCTCCACTATTGCGTTCGGAATAGGACCGTCCTCATTAGACATCTTTAATATTAAAAAAATATTAAGTCGCTTGCCGCTTGTGACTTGGACCACACGCTAAAATTTCTATGAAAGTGAAAGTGGTATGTATCTAAGTAATTTCTCAATACTAATTACACTAAGTATTTCAAAAAAGTACCTTAGAAACAGGTTCCCTTGTTAAGACTGATGCACTGATGCAATCCTGGATATTCCCGATTTTCAGCCACAAACCTTGAAAAATCTTCTACCTTCAAAAAATCTCATCTTCAAAATTCTTATGCTTTCGGGGTCACCAATATGTGGGGGAATCGCCACCACATTAATTCCCAGGTTCGTACCGGGATCCTTATCCAGTAAGGTAGGTAGGACGTTTAAGAAAAAATATCACTGCACTGAGGTGGAAGTCGAATGATGAACGATAGTTTAGTAGTTCCAACAATTATATTTTAAAAAGAATCTTTACAAAATTAACAGATATATAGATATTAACTCGATACAAAAATAATGAGCGGTAGTAAGCGTGAGCGCCGAACGCGGAGTGCGTAGGTAGGTCCGTACATTGCCGGTCGCTAGGCCGGTGCGACGTCACACGCCATCCTTTTGTTTACTGCCTCGGGTGTATGGTCCAAGTTGCGAAAGTTGAGCGGAGCTAATTACTTCGTAGGATGTGGTGTAAGTAGGTACGCCACATCACTCATGAACTTTCACTAAATAAATCTACAATTTTCTAGGAACCCAATGCTCAAGAAGAATCTGGCAACAATGATATACGGGAAGGCGAAACTAACGGGGATAAACGCGGCGTCTCATCGAGTTTATCGTCTCTGATCAAGGTATCGCCACTGAAGAGTTTACTCAGAGAGGACCTGCGCCGGCGCATCTCTGCTCGTGGTCGCGCCCGTGGCTCTAGTGTATGTTGTTGTTATGTCGAACCAATAACACCTAGGCTAAATAAATAATATATATAGAATAAGATGAATATAATCAAGCATAAATACTTCAAACTTCCTAACAAAAAAAAGAATCACGTGAGGAACAACGTGCTTCTTTGAAAAGATTCTGTTACCGAGCATGATGTGACCAATGGCAGTTAAATAGATTGTTGATATTTGCAGTTCGACATGTGTTAAAAAATAGGCATTTTATGTTGCTTAGAGAGGTCTAGTTTTGGAAAATTATTTGATACATGACTTGGAACTGGTCTATCTAAGGCTTTACGCAAAAGATACTAGAATAATATTCAGAATTTCAAATATTTTGTTAATTGAACAAAATGCCTGTTTTTGTTATATTTGATTGATACAAAGTGAATATAATAATTACTATATGATTGAATAACTACATTCGTCTAGACGGCGAATGTGTAATGTGTGGCCGTTATTGTTGCAGGCCGCCCGCGTGTCTCCGTCCGAGGGCGGCGTGATCACGTCGACGCACGGCGACACGGCCATGTTGCCCTCATCGCTCGTATGTACATTTTGCTCTATAACGTTCCCCGACTCCACATTATACTTTCTGCACAAAGGGTGCCACTGCGACTCGAACCCGTGGAAGTGCAACATCTGCGGCGAGCAGTGCTGCAACGTCTACGAGTTCAACTCCCACCTGCTGAGCAAGAGCCATCAATGACTGTTTGCAGGGGGGCCGTTCGATCACTGACTTTTGGTTTGATGATGCACTTCTCGTATGCAATGTGTGCATAGTCCGTAAGCACTTCGAAGATACTTCACTTTATACTTGTTTTTACTTTAATTGTTTCGTTTCAAGTGATGTAGCTATTTTATTTCTTTGTGTAACTATGGTCCTATTTTAAGTCAGGCACTGTATGTTGAAGTGCTTCGAATATGCTATATGCTAAACGTCCCCCCGAAGCTATTTTTTATTTTTAAAAGTGCAAATTATGTCAAGGTATATTTAGTGATTATAATAGTTAAATGTGCGAAGATATTTATATGGATATTTTAGTACTTAAATGAAAAGGGATATGATATGGTTATATAAAATTAAATATGTGGTCAGGTTTAATCATTTTGCGTTGAATGAAGTAGGCTGAATCCGGCGGTAATTAGTGTAACATTCCAAATTACGACGTATACATTCCATTTCGTGAGATATATGAAAAGGATATTACAGTCTTTGGAGGGGAATAAGTAACTACCTACTTACATTATCTTGAGAATATATTTTTATTTATTGTCTTGCAGTACTTAATTGTACATTACGGAGATTTAAAAATCTACTTAGAGTATTTTGGTGCGTAGTGAATTATACAAATGTTTATTAAAACTTATGGTGAAGAGTGTACAAATTAATATATATTTTTACATTTCGCTGTTGAAAAGTTATAGAAAGGCAAAGCCTAAAATAATCCGTGATTATTTAATTATTGTGATTGTGTACAGACATGAATTATGAATTCTACATTCCGTTTTTATTTATGATTCTTTTATAATATGCATGTGATGCAAGTCCACGACTAATACTTAATGTACAATTTAAATTATTTTGTTGTTATTATTTATTTTTTCTAAAATACATATTATACATTCTTAGAGTTATTAAATTTCATGATGTACTTAAAAAGTAAATCTAATATATGGATAGTCAAAAAGCACTTTCTGTTACGAGTTCAATTTCAAATAATATGTTGTAACTAAATTGAGAACATTGTAGTATATGTATACATTATCATCTTCCTACCCTTTTCACAAATTTATTTGGGGTGCAATAATTTTTTTCCTTCATTCCTCTTGATCACTCGACATCCTCTTTCACGTACTCCCTCATTTCATTGCGAAATGGTTTCGGCTCCCTAGGAATATAATCGTTCTTCGTACATAGTATGAAGTGAACGATATTTAGGAACCCCAAACACCCAGGGTTTTCCCAATTGTCAAACCAAACAGCTTCACAGTCCTTTTTCTACAGGGCAGCCATTATCACATTAATTATGCTTTTCTTAATATGGGTAAAACTTAGGCGGGTGTTAAAGCAGACACACACACTGCCACATTTTATTCACTTTTTTAATTATTTGTCGTACTAATCGATATTATCCACAGTATATGTATACATATAAACAAAAGTAACTCTTATTAAGCTGACTTGCTCAATCAAGCTCAATCACAGAGCATGTTGGGGTTTGTGCTCGCACAAAAGCATAATAAGGTTAGTTTCACATACTTTTATAATGGAATACCTCACAGAAAGGGGCAAGTGCTTTTTTAATGGTGCCTGTAAACATATGTTCGTTATTTATTAGTTGACAAAGTAATTCCAAGCAGACATATTGGTTAACAATACTTGAGTTATAAACTTTAAGATCATCGTTTTAATGCGTTAATAAAAATAGTTAATTAGTTTACTTTAAGAAAAATGCTCAACTTTATGGTGAACGATTTTATCAATCTTAAATAGCAAATATAAATTTAATCTATGCAATGATCCGATAAATGTGATTAAATATTAAACCAACTAGTTGATCGGGTTTAAGAAATTAGATGACCTATTTATATATGAATTAATTGTTATTATGTTCAGTTAGATATATTGTTTGTAAATGTTCATACTTCATATTGGTGATTCTGTCCCATTCCTCGTAATTAACCTGAGATTTACATTCCTTTAGCTATTAAGTACTTAATATCGGTTGTGGTCTTGCCTGATAAGTTTACTAAATTAACTTAAATGGAACTGAAATTATGTTTACCAACGAAGTTTATTTTTGTTTTGTTATTTCATTGGTAGTAGGTTAGCAGTCGGCGCACGCGGTAGTCCGTCCGTGAGTTGCATGGACATAGTGAGTTACCTGAAATGAGCAACACATATTTATTTATAGAGATTCTTATATTATGCTGTTTCAATTGTTGGTTATGTAGAACATGAATGTTTTCTTATATATATATAAATATATTGGTCCCGTCGCGCCGCAATTATCGTTAATATTAGAATAATGTAAGAGCTATTAATATTATTAATCGGTAACCCCCGTTGGGCGCCTTTACTTAATCCGTCCATATCTAATGATAGATATTGCCTTTAATATTTAATAGAGTAATATATTTTATAGTTTTTAGGCATAATTAAGAACAGATCTTGAGTATGTAAAGTTTTGAAAATGCAGAAGTTTAAAGATGTAGTTATATTTATTTTACTTCTATTTTATGGCTATCTGCATTGCAAACAAAATCAAAGTAGAATAAGAAAATATTAGTGCATGGTGCACCGTGAAGATTCACAGTTGATTTATTTGCAAAGCAGTCATAACATTGTTGATTGTTGCGGTTTGAAGTAAATATATTTTATTTTGTGTGCGGTAGAGTAATAAATAATATAAACATTAAAGTATTCCACATTATTTTAGAATTGTTGACATTAAATTAATATCATCGATTATGTAAATACGAACAGTATTTTTAAAATAACAATTTAGGGAATATTTCCCAATCGAAGTTAACTTTGTCTTTTGTAGGAACTTATTCGTTCCTACTTGAAACCTGAGCAGCGTGACTTAATTAGCGGCTAATGACTTACCCCTAAAAAAATTAAGTGTGCTTGTTATATTTTTTCATCGTGACACATGTGAATCAAAATAGAAAAGACGGAACTAAATAAATAAGCGGGTTAGATTTTTTCTTAAATGAGTACTATATTATACAAAATACTTGTAATAATAAAAAACAGTTTTTTTTAGTATAGCGATCCTCACCTTAATACCAAAACACAGCTTACCAACATTATAATTTTATTTTAAGTTGTTATGTATGTAATGTAAGGTAGAAAAATTAACATGGTTGAACGCAATTAGTGACTATAAGGAGATTGAAATTGTCGTTGATATTTTTCTGTTACTTTATTGTATCAATGTTAATAATAATATCAGACTATACTAATATATTGTAGAGTTACTACTTACAAGGAACCAGTTGGAATCATGCGTGATAGTTACTATATCAAATTTTAGCTGATTGTGCCTTAGATCAATAGTTAATATTGACAACATAATATAATATAAATGTTTTAAACTTTATTTAGATGTGTACATTGATTGTTGACATCTATAAAATATATATGTATATTATATTTATTAAAATCTGGGTGATTAAATCATGTTATTTATTTATTTATGTATATAAGAATACATATATACGTGGCTGATTTGGTTGCTTTTTGATGAAGTGGACGTGTTTATTTGCAGTTGATAAAAATTGTTCTTGTCTTCTAAGGATGGTTTACAGTGATCGCTCACTAATAGACTGATGTCTCAGCTTGTCTGTGTAGTCCAAGCTTAATATATATTTACGTTAGTCTGTCTAGATATTTCATTTACATTTGATATAAAACGTGGACTACACAGTCATTTTGGTCATTGTCTAAATGGTGTGCAACCACTGTTAGGATTATAAACAAAGGGTACTTATTACCGAGTATGTAGTTCTATTTATTTACTTATAATAATTTGGTAAAGGGTCTAATGAAATATTAATAAACTATGACATTCACTTTGAGTATTTATTTACGAATAAAAGTATATGGAAAAAATTCCATATACTTTTCCGAGTCCACCATCTTGTTCGCTGCCATTAAATGAACTAAAGTTGTGCAATTTTATAGTAATAATGTAAATATAATTATTGGAGATGTTTACGACGACATAATGTAACAGGATATCTTCATTTTCGTTGAAATTTGAAATAGAGATGGCAGCCCCCGACGAATATTCTTTGGTTGTTTATTAAGATTATGGGTAGTTAAATATGTTTTTTATTATGACCACATCCAAGTATATCTTCGAGAAACAAATAGGCGCGTAAGGAAGTGTTATGAAAATTGATAGTCTATTGTTTCTATGACCGACCGATCAACTCTATTATAAAAAGATTTTTACGTTTATTATCTTTCATTACATAATCTGATTAAGTCGGGTCTTTTAAATTATTTTATACTTTTTCGATTACGTTTAAACCGTCGTGGGTTATATACACACGCAAATAGATACCAATATTAAATGACAATCATGTGGAAGTTGATTCTGCCAGTTGCATAAGATTCTGCTTTACTTTTGTTTTAAAAGAAAAGGTGTTGGTGGCCATCCTGATCTCGAGAAGTTCAATCCAAAGAAGATCATCAAAGGATGAGCCAACTGACTCAGTCGTATGGGAGGGACAACAAAGAAGAAGGTTATTAGAGGACCGAAAGTTTCTTTCGTGATTGCTACGTAAAAGTTGGAACTAGGAGTTTAAATGTGTTGGCGAAGAAAGGTTATTTAAGATAGAGTATAGGACCATGAGAGCTCGTAGTTTTGGACGTAGACGAATTGGTAGCCAATTGAGCTGCAAACAGAAAGAGGATACATGATCATATTTACGGAGATTATAAACAAATCAAACGCAGTTATTAGGAAGACGGTCTCATTTATAACAGCACACGCACCATAGTCGATTACGGGAAAGATAAGGGTTTGCACAAGCATCATCTGAAATTGACCTTGATCACAACCTTGAAAGTTATCTCGAGGGTCAAGGGCGATTACAAATGGGATTGCATATTTTTGAGCCCGGAATTGAAGACAGAGGAAAAATTACAATCGGATATAACTACGATACGATATGATACTTCAGTACGCATATGTTGACCTCTAAAGGTCACCAATCCAAGATCGGACTCACAACACTCAGCTTAGTAGTAAGCAGCGTGACGACCGCTTAAACCACTACGCCATCCGTGCAGTTCGTTTGCACAAACAAACATCTCTCACCCTAAACGCATATACCTTCTCTGTGGCGTCGTGGGTAATGAAGTCGCTTATTGTTCTAGTACGCTTAGATCTCAAATCAAAATCTCTTCAAAAACCAGGTTAAATGTAAAATAGATGCATAATAAAGCAGAGGAAATCCGAGAATATTAGTCGTAAAAACATGTTTTTGTGCGCTTACATTGCAAACGCTGGCTAAATCTTACGAAATAGATCCAGATAGAGTAATACGGAATTGTTTATCGTAAAAAGATCTAAAAAAAAGTCCGCGATGGTATATGTGGAACTCCTAAGGATAACTCAGAGTAACCATTTATTACAAGCAGTAATCTGTTACATATTACAAAAAAAGGGTTATTTATAGACTTGCAACGAATATTCGGTTACTATTCGGTATTCGGCCTATTCGGCTGCTTTTATTATATTCGGCCGAATACCGAATATCTACATATTATTCGGCCGAATACCGAATACTTAAATAATATATCTTGTCATTGAGAAATAATTGGTAAAATGAAAAATTAAAAACGATTGATTACGTATATATTCATATTTTTATTTCTGTTATAATCATTTAAGTAGTCATTGGTGCATAACACAGGTACATAATCATCTTCTGAATTGGAAAAATGTAGGATTCTATGTATTTGAATTATTGTGGTAATCAAAATTTAGAAGGGTAAGGTTCTCATTTCTTTTATAATCATTTATTAAGTAGTCATTGGTTCATAAAACAGGTACATAATTTAATTCACGTCTGTACAAGTTTTTGGCGCTAAAATCCAGCCGAATACTTTTGCCTAATATTCGGCTATTCGGTCAGGGTCCTCGCCGAATATTCGGTATTCGGTATACTGCCGAATATACTATTCGTTGCAAGTCTAGTTATTTACGAAGCTAAAATACGTCAGATACGTTGTGCATTTAATGTAAAATTGCCTCTTTTACAGCATATCGTTAAAATAAATTTCTTTAAAAGATATCTGAGATTTAAAATATGGGGGCAAAGCGTCCGTCGTCGGGCCGTATATCTATCCAAGTGGTAACGGCCGGCAGTAGCAGACTGGGCCTATAAATATTGTATATAAAGATGTCCTGTAGTCTATCATAATAATAGTACTTATAATTAATTGTGGAGTAATTAATTATAAGTACTATTATTATGATAGACTACAGGACTACTGACAACATATTAGTAGTGAGTTATAAAAGAGAAGGTTCTCAATTATTTTTTTTTCGTTGTAACCTCGGAACTACGTCATTTATAAATTGATTTGGAAATATTTTTTATAATATTTTGGGTTATGCAGAGTTGTGTAGCAGGTGTATAATTGAAGCGAATGAGATAAACTACTTAATCCACCATTTCACCGATATTTATCGATTGACAACGGAGTGCGGAATGAGTGGGAGATAGCTTCCACTCCAGGTTCACAGCTGGTGAGAGGCCGCCTATGGATTAAAAACTTCGTTTAGCCTCGTGGTGGATTTGGAGCCTGGTAAATGCTCTAGCCAACTACTCAAGTTCAGCATAGTACCTTTTCTATCTGCATCACCTAAGTGCTACTGAAGCAAAGCTTAGGTGAGTCCAGCTTGATCAAATTGGATATCACTTTACTTATCCTATAATGATGTGACAGACACAAGGGCATTACAGCCGTTTAACGTAAGCATGCAAGTTGACTTCACGGAAAGAATCTCATTCGCTAACCCGAATTGATGTCTCCAGGTATTCTAATTGATTGTGGAAGGGTCAGATGTCAGACGAGTTTTATTTGTTCCAGTCACAATCAAACCTAACCACAGCTAGGTGTGATCATTTATGAATCTAATGAGTCTTTATCTATTCGTTCGCTGGCTCCCACTTTCGACTGTGAATGTATTGCTTGCTACCCCTCTATTAATTTATATTTTATTTTATTTATTTTATTTTATACTTTATGCACAAATGTGACACAGGCGGACTTAATGCCGTAGGCATTTTCTACCAGTCGACCTTAGGGCGATGCAGAGTCAAAAAAATGGTAGATGCACAGAAATTAGAAATGTGATTTAAAAGAAAAAAAAAAAATAATACTATAAATAGAATATCATATGCACAGGGCACTTAAATAAATTGCATTAGAATATATTTTAATAAAAGAGATACATACATATATAATAGGTAATATAATAGGTAAATAATACATAAGTATTTATGTTTACATAATAATATACATTTATACATACATATAATTATACATATTATATATATATACATACATACACACAATAAATTCTAGAAGAGAGAGGTATCAAGGTAGATCTGATAAGGAGTTTAAGAGATGTTTCCGCAACAGGTATTTAAAAGTTTGCCGAGTTTTTGCCATCCTGATCTCGCGAGGCAGGGCGTTCCATAACAGGACGGATTGTACCAGAAAGGTAGAATGTAGGAAGTCAGAGCGGTGAGTGGGGCAGTGAAGAAGGAGGTTGCTTGAAGATTTAAGGTTTTTATCATGGTTTGCCCCTAAATATTGTAGTTGAGTAGTTAAGTAGGAAGGAGAACTAGGAGAAAAAAGTAAAGAATATAGGGTACTTAATGCTCGTGTCTCTCTGCGTTGGCGAATTGGAAGCCACCCCAAATGGGAGCGATGCTGCGACACGTGATCATATTTGCGTAAATTGAAAACGAATCGAATGCAATTGTTGAGAAGACGGTCAAGCTTATTGAGCAGATCTGCATTCAGGTCAAAGTAGCACACATCACCATAGTCGATTATAGGGATTATAAGGGTCTGGGCAAGCATTACTTTAGTTTTTATTGGCAGAAAGTTCTTAAGCCTATAGAGGGCCCGCAACGAGCCGGTGACTTTCTGGCACACAGATGCAACTTGTTTTCGCCAGCTAAGAGTCGTGTCAATATACAATCCGAGGTCCTTCACACTTTCACAGAATGGAATAACCATGCCATCGTAGATAAGTGGCGGTAGTGAAGCAAGGTCGAGCTGACTCATAAGACGGTTACTTCCGATGATAATACCTTGGCATTTATTCGGGTTCACCGATACGCCAAACATATCTGACCAGTGTTTAATGGCCGCCAGGTCACTATTTAGGATCGAGACCGCGGACGATATATCGCACAACTCAGTTTGATAGTATAACTGCAAGTCATCAGCATAGAGATGATAGGAACACTGAAGTCTTGAGGTGATGAGGTTAATGAAGATAGAAAATAGAAGAGGTGAAAGAATACCGCCTTGTGGGACGCCAGCAGAAAGACCGCGCCAGCCAGAGGAAGAATCTTCCGTCCTGACTGACTGCTGACGATCCTGAAGGTAAGAGGAGAACCAGTCCAGTGCTTCTTGAGAGACCGAGAAATGGGATAGGACAGCAAGGAGGAGTTCATGACTGACGGTATTGAAGGCATTGGAAAAATCAACCAGTACCTTAGCATTCTCCATCGCCACCTTAATATCACCAGTCACTTTAAGAAGAGCAGTAACCGTGCTATGGCTCGGTCGAAACCCCGACTGAAGAGGACTCAATAAATTGTTACCATAAATAAAGTGGGAGAACTGTTTGTGGACACAGGCTTCAAGCACTTTGGAGAGGAAAGGCAGAATAGAAATGGGACGAAAGTGAGTGGGAAGAGACGGATTGGACGTTTTAGGTAATGGGCGTACATACGCTTTCCGCCACAAAGATGGAAATGTGCCAGACATGAGGGAGAAGTTAACGATATGGGAGATAGCGGGGAGGAGGTGGACTAGCAATGTGGTGATCATTCTCCGACTAATGCCATCACAACCAACCGCTTGGGATTTCATAGATAGGACAATTTTCTTAATCTCTCCCTCTGCGACCGGACCAAAGAAAAAAGGACTTAAGTTAGAACGCGGTAGACCATTGATGTAAATAAGGGTATCATGTTCAGATTGACTGTCCAACGTGAATGAGGTAGTGAAATGTTGGTTCATGGAATCGAGACTTATGGATTGAGGAAGGTCTACATGACGCGACCTGCCGATACCAAGAGTTCCAAGGAACTTCCAGATATCGGCAGGGGAGGAAGAGGAAATATTTTCAAGAACATGGCGGCGTTTAGCATTCCGTATCATCTGATTACACCGATTTCTCGCAGTCTTATATAGTTGCCAGTTGACTTCGACACGGTCCCTCTTATACGTTCTAAAAGTACGATTTCGGCGTCTCATGGCCATCCGTATACCCTCGGTCATCCAAGGCGCCGGCGGCCGTTTAACTCTAACCTTTCTAACCGGTGCATGGGTATCATATAGTGTAGTCACTACCTCGTTGAAAATGTATACCTTGTCATCAACAGCAGCGGCATCGATCAGGGGTGCCCAGTCAATACGTGAAGCATCATCACTCAACTTCTCCATATCCATCCGCCTAAAGCAACGCCTGTAAAGGAACTTAGGTTTGGGTTTTGGGGGTTTGAGGACGTAGGAGAGGAAAATCAGGTCATGATGAGAGAATCCGGGTGCATCTAGTTGACCATGAGAGGAAACAAGGGAAGGATTGGAAGTGATGATTAAGTCTAGCCAAGTGTCCTCGCCGATATTATTGTGGTGAGTGGCATGTGATGGCAGAACATGAAGGCTGACTGACTCAAGAAGGAGTTGGAGTTTACGGGAACGAGAGGAGTTTTGATCTAGGAGATTGGTATTAAAATCACCCATGATGACATAATGAGCATACTCTGTACCCAGAGATTCAAGAACTGATTCGAATTCAGTGAAATAGTCAACAGAAGGGGGACAGTAGACAACACCGAGCACCGCTTTAGCGCCCTTGACACAAACCTCTAGAAAAAGAAATTCAGCACGGGCAGCAGCAGGAGAAGTTGAAATAATTTTGTAGGAGAAGTCACTGCGTAAGTAAATGGCTACGCCACCCCCCCTCCTCTCCGTCCGGTCATTCCGGATAAGAATAAAGCCCGGCAGAGGATAGGAGGTAGAAAGAAGATGCGGTTTGAGCCAAGTCTCGGAGATCAGAACGGCATGAACATTGGCATCACAGAACGCCTCGTATAAATCAGGGAAATGGCTAGGGACACTTTGAGCATTGAGATGACACACATTAAGTAACTGGCAGCTTTGGTTATTGTTAAATTTATTGCGTAAAACAGTACCGAGAGTATCTGTCACGGAGGAGTAGCTTTCGTCACTCAAACTGGTATCAGATTCACGAGCAGAAACATAACATTCACTATCCGAAGACATGAATACAAATAAAAAACTTTAAATATATATATATATATAAGATAAATAGAATATCCAAATGATATTACCGACAAACTTAGTTTACTACAACTTGACTTCGGCCGTTCTGGTTATCTAGCTAATAAAACAGTTATTAGATATATTAACAATGGCTAACGCTAATTTGAACATATACTATTAAAATATACGCGGCCTCCGTAGTAAAACAGATGTTTTTTATCGTCAGATATGTCTCAGTTCGTATGATGTTATTGTTCTTACAGAGACATGGTTGGTTGATAGCATTTCCGATTCGGAGTTATTTGGAGATGAATACATAGTGTGGCGTCGTGATCGCGATTATAACCTTACCGGACAGACTCGTGGAGGTCGTGTACTGATAGCGGTGCGTAGACAGATATCAGCAACACCGCAGCCCTTGATTAACAGTACTGCTGAGGACCTGTGGTTGACATTGAATTTACGTCAACCAGGCACTAGGACCCATTTCAAATTAAATATATGTGTTGTATACTTGTGCAAACAGAACCGAGGTTTGTCTTTTTCTGCACAACTATTAAACTTTCTAAATAGTGCAAATCAGGTCGTGTTAAACAATCCGTTAGACAAATGTTTGATTATAGGGGATTTTAATATGAGTGGTATTGTCTGGTATTCGAATAATAATAAGTACTTTATCGCCTAGCAATGTGTGTAGCAGCGACGAGTATATGCTGACAGATATTGCAAGTCTTGGCCCTTGATCAATATAACGGAATATTAAACAAACATGGTAAGACTCTTGACTTGGTTTTATGCAATGAGATAGTCTCCGTGAAGGAATGCTTGGATCCACTGTCACCTGTTGACAACTATCACCTGGCACTCGTCATTGCTGCAAACTTTGCTGAATTTATTTGTTTAACACCGGCTTCACGTACTCAGTTCGTTTATAACAAAGGAGACTTCACAGCCATAAATAATGAATTATCAGCTAAGGACTGGGCTAGTGAACTTAGACATAAATCAATCACCGAGGCCGTCAGTTATTTTTATTCTACTTTAGCTGACATGCATAGTAAATTACTACCCACTAGAATAGTCTCTCACAGCAAGTCTAATCCGATTCGGTTTTCCTCGTCTTTAAAATCATTGATCAAAGAAAAGTCCAAGTACTTGCGAAAATTCAAATTCTACTGAAAGTCTCCCGTATGACTTTCAGATAAGTCAACATTTAACCTTTTACGTGATCGAGTTAAGAAACTTGAATTGGAGTGTTATAACTCATACTTGGATTCGACCGAAGCGGCAATCGAGAAAAATCCCAAACGATTTTGGAGCTTCGTTATACATCGATCTAAATCAAATGCAATACCTAACCACCAGAGGTACAACCAAACAAGCGTCTCTTCGGTTCAGTCGTTTTGTGATGCGTTTTGCGATGCGATGCGAACGTTCCTTCAGCCTTTGGTTCCAATCCTCCCACCTACTCTGTTTTACGGATGACATGAAGATTTTCTCATCAGTATCACATTTAGAGGACGTGAAGGTTCTGCAACAAGACTAGACGCGTTTGGATGAGTACTGCCAACGTAACAAACTAGACCCAAACCCACTCAAATGTAATGTAGTTTCTTACAGTAGAAAACGTGACACTGTCCGACGTACGAGCTCAAAGGACAAGTACTGGATAAACGTGATATAGTTCGTGATTAAGGCGTCCACCATGACTCCAAACTTCTTTTTGATGTCCATGTCGATGAGATTGTCGCAAAGGCTTCTAAGGCTCTTGGTTTCGTGATGAGGATCCCCAGACGCTTCAAAAAATCTTGTACTGTACTTATGTCAGGAGCCATCTCGAATATGCTTCGCAAATATGGAGCCCTTGCTATGACAAGTACATAATTTACACATTATATACAAATGTGCAAGAAATTTTAGATTCAGCCTTTAACTTACCGTCGTCGGTTAGCTGATTGTACATTATTCGCCAAAATAATCTCTAACGCAATTGACTGCCCAGAACTATTACACAAGCTTAAATTTAACGTTCCTTCCAGATACGTTAGGCAATTTCAATTCCCCGATCATCTTGAAGTTACAGAAAGAATTCTAATATGTTGCGAGCAAGTAGAGATTTCAACATATTATGCAAAGAATACAATTTGGATTCTTACACCATAAAAAATGCTAAATCACAATTTCTTTCGAGATTAGCTTATTCAAACGAACCGTGATAATTAAATGTTAATACCAAGTTCGTGCATTGAGTGTTCTTGAAGTTATATCGATAATGCTGTTATCTTACTCGTGAAAACCTGTAATTGGCTTTCTGTTACTTATTGTTTTGCCTAAAATGGTGACTCATAGCTATTGGGTTTCCTTAAATAAAATAAATAAATAAATTGCCTGACTCTAGGTAATGCTGAGGAAGAAGACTGTTGGGGACTTGGAATCCGATTTCTTTTTCGGCGCACTAATGTCATAGTTCAAATCTAAAGTCTAATACAAAAAGGTGGGGTCCGGTTCAGACAAGCAATCCTATTAAGGAATATTTATGTGATGACACTTCACACTTCTTAGCTTCTGCAGTACCGAACTACAGACTAGTTAAGACTCAATTTTTCAATAAATTGATTAAAGTTAGTGCCATTTTTTCCAACTTTATCGAACCAATTGATATTGATACAACATTTTTTATTTATTTAAATTATGTATTTAATTAATTGGAAAAAAAAAAAGATTTGGCCGTAGGGACTTGATATCCGAGCCCTAATAAGATATTTAGGAAAATGGAATCACCGAATTGCGAAGTGTCAAAGTTTAAGTTTTGTTGACAAAAAGTAAACTTTTTCTATTAGTTTTCTACTACTTCTAAAAGTTTTCCGAAACTGTTTTATAGGTTGAGAGTTAAATCTTAGCATATTTTTAAAGAAGTTACTACAAGTGTAATGGGAAAATCGGCAGTTGATGACGATAATAACCCAACTTCGCCAGAATCTGATCCAACAAAATTATTGGAAGCTGCTTTGCAGCAGATGGATGGCATTATAGCCGGTAAGTGGTTATTATATCTAAAAAACTTTCATAAAACAGGTCAATATATATTCGATGTTAAATAGAGACCAAGATTCAAATTTCTCTTTGAAAAGTTCATGGTTCACTGATTATTGGGGTCTTATTTCCTTTGATAAAATCACAACATTATTGGTATCCTGGAACTGAAAGGGAGTTTTCACCACGTTATTGCCAAAATGTGTCACAAAGGAAATTTAAAAAGTTCAAGGTATGATATAATTTAGATAATCCTGTATTACTTGCCAAGGCCTTAGAAACTTATATCTACAACTAATTACTTTGAGATGATATGCCATTTCTAAGATTAAATTGAGCTACTTTATTTTAATTACTTTACATCAAGTATCAATACATGGGGACCTAATTCAATAACATAGCTCTAAAGTTTTCTAGCATTTTTGCAAAATGTGACAATAAATAAATAAACCTGAACTGTCTCCCACTTTGTTAACCACTTTGTAAGGTAGTTATTGGTATTTATTTATTACTTACCTGTCATTGGGTTTTACTAATATGTTAACAAAACTTATACGACAAAATTTGAACTAATATCTCTATTGTAAGCATGCAAAGCAGCCCTATCAATAGTGGCTCATATAAACTATTTTTTTTAAACTTGCTTACATGCTATTAATGGATGCAAAAAGCCATGTTTGGAATAAATAATAATTTTTTGTTCCTCTGAGCTTATTTCCCAAACTAGGTTGGGATCGGCTAACGCTAAGATATCAAAGTTGTGTAGAAAGACTTGTTGAACATTAAAGGGCATTTACTCATAACAATTGCCACAGATGTTGGTATGGCAACTGGGACTGACGGCTTAACATGCTCTCCAAGGCATAGAGGGATCTCAATGTGTAAGAATAGTCACCCATCCAAAGAATTACCCTGGATAGGATTGCTTAACTTTGCAATGTCTTAACCTACTTGGTTGCTCCTTAGCCATGAACCCTACAATGGAATAAGTATTTGTAAGTTATACAATTATTTATCCTATGTTGGCATCATTATTCAATGCACATATAATAATATAACTTTACAATATACATTACACACTTATGTACTACTAGCTGACCCGACAGACTCTGTCCTGTACGCACTTCTTAACTAAAATAACATTTTCATCATAATCAGTCCAGCCGTTTAGGAGGAGTTCAGTCACATACAGTCAGAAAAAGATATATAACTTCATATGGTGACACTATTCTAATCCATCTGTCTAATTACTGCTTTATTTATGTATATTTTTTTTTTTCTATGAAATATATACTCTTCTTTTTCAATATTTTTTCAAACTAGCTGGTCTTTGTTTTGGCAACTTTGTTCACGTGAAATTTGAAAAGGGCTGCCTTAATGGGTATGATTCCCTGACTACTATTCTGAGAAGAAAAATAGCCTAAGTTACTCCTTATATAAAAAGCTATCTGCTAGTAAAATATTATCAAAATCGGTTCAGCCGTTTAGAAGTTTACTGTAACAAACATACAAACATTTTTTTTACTTGTTTCTAGGCATAGTGCAAATAACAGTGTGAGCATGAAAAAATCTATTATTTTGACATTACAAACAGACACTTCAATTTTATTTATTTCTATAGATAAGGCTTTATTACAAGCTGCTTGTATATTGAAACCTTTTTGAAATAGTTAAAAGAAGCCTATAGTCTGTTTTTTAATCTCGTAGACTAAACTGACATTACGAGTGTTGTCAGTTTATTGCAATTCTTAAATAGTGATGTGGCACAACCAAAACTTAGCGTTAATAAAATCAAGTATCGTTTTTTTACAATAAGTTATCCTGAAATAATGTGTTTATCCTGAAATAATGTGTAGGTACTTATTTAAAACGTAATAATACAAAATTAATAATGTAAAACATATATTTTTAATTAAATAACTTAATTACAGGTATTCGCGTTAATCTAATTCAGATAATGACTCCATGTCTGAGGAATATTATGAGTCATCAGAATCGCCACCTACTTCTATGATAAACCTATCAGTAATGTCGTCGGTTATATGGCCCAGATGACACATTTGATCTTCAATTTTAATTACATGGACTACACAGTCTTGTCACCGCTGCGGGGTCACTTGACGAAGCCCTTCTTCAAAAAGGCTTCGTACTTCATTCATTTTGAATGTTTTATTATTTTTAGTGACATGCCCCTTTACTTGAGCCCAGACCAACTCAATCGTTCGAATTACGTATTCGTACAATTGTTCGTATGGTGTCAAGTTCCATAATTGCCGTATTTTTTAAGTTCTGCCATTTCGTAAGAGAAAAGGGTTAAGATTGCCGTTTTAACGCGTACGGGAACAACACTGATGGCGTCTATAATTTTTTTTTGTTTAATCTAAAGGCATCGAAACATGGTCGGGTTACGCATAGCGTTGCGAGGTCAGATTTCCCTGGCAGTTTGTAGCACGTCGTGCAGCCGTGTGAATTTTAAATGTAAAACTTTGAATGAAAATTAAATTCGTCTATTATAAATAAAAAGTTACGATTCAACTAACCGGTATCGTAGGTACAACACTGCACAAAAGAGCTGGCAACATTATTTGTAAATTTGACATTTGCATGTGTCAATTTAGTCTACGAGATTAAAAAACAGACTATAGTCAGATAAAAACAATTATTTTATATACACATTCTTATGTTTTGAAAATTTCAAATCCTTTTCTAAATGAAATCACAAAGAATGTATTTAAGTTGTAATCTAAGTATAATATGTATTTATTTATTATAATATAGTAAAAATATTATTACTTACGGTTTAATAATTAAAGCATAAGTAAATTATTATTAAAATTAACTAACGATAACTAATATCCTGAACTTATCAAAATTATTATTTCTTATTATCAACCAATATATTTTAGAGAATAACCTTTAATATTAGAGATTAGTTTTGAGATGGAAAAAGTTATTTATGCAACTTAAGCAAATATGTCAAGCATGTTTCTCTTTGCAGAACTGTCACTCCTTATATAGCAGTTTCCTTCTCAGTTCGCTTTATTTACTACCATCATAAACTTTCATATTTTTCGAGGGAAATCCCCTTTGCGCCGTCACCCCACCGGGTTTGCGGCGAGGTGGTGTCGGAATCGTACCGACGAAAACCATACGGTGTGTTACTCTGCGCCTGTGGAGTGGACCCAGTCGTCTCGTTGCGACGCTGGGTCAATAAAATTTACAATAAAATTTAAACAGATAAACAGATATTTATCTTGCCACAAACTTAAAAAAATAAACAAAATTATAGCAATTATAACAAGTGGTAACTTTAACTTAAAGTATTCTTTCAAATCAAAACAGAAAATAATTTAAACCCAAAAAATAACAATAAGGCTCTAAAATCAGAGACCTAATTACAAAAGACATTACAAGACATACAAGACTACACAAGTAGTAAGTATAACTATGAAAAAATTAAAATAGGTATGTTATTTAATTTATTTGCCATTTAACTTATCATTGACCACAGTTATTGATTTATTTACTGAGTTATTTATTTTTCCTTCAAAAAAATTGTGTTAGTCTGAAGATATTTATTATTCCATCTGTCCGACAAAAATGGCTATATTTTTGGAATGGAATAAGATACGAAAATGCCTGTAAGTCTCAAATATGTGGCATGTTTTAGGTGTTTTGAAAATAGGGAAAAGTCAATATCGCCAAAACCGGACTTATTTAATTTTCCATTTTCCTCTACGGCGACGAATGGTGACTCGACCAATTTAAATGAAAAAAGCTTGCTCTTAAAGTTACCATCTTAAAGTTTGGAGCAAGCTGTCGGAAGTGCTCGTCGAAGAGCCACCTCCCGTCGAGGATCAGGCCACCCAGCGCCTCAATGCGCCCGACCACCAGAGAGACTCCCCTAGAGGCAAGGCGCGCCGCCTGATGAAAGTTCGCCCCCCGAGCTGTGGCCAATGTATCATCGGCGTAACAAATTACACCCAGCCCAGAAGGAAAATCAACTCGAAGGGCCCAGTCGTACTCTATGTTCCACAGGAGGGGTCCAAGAACAGACCCCTGTGGAACACCGCACGACATGGGCCGAGTACTAACAGACCGTAAGCTAAGCCGCGGAAGGACGGACGGATCGATGATCGGAATTTTATTCGGTATGATTCTGTTGATAATATTATATTAACAGTTTTTTACTCAATGCATCTGATTGATTGAAAAAATCAATCATTTTTTCTATCTGTTTTGGTACGGTTACTCTACGGAACGGAGGACTATTTTTTAATGTAATAGGTGTCAATCGAACAGACGTGTCACGTGACTATTGCCACCCATGGACACCTGCAACTCAAAAGGTACAAGTGCGTTAAAAATTATCATACTTGGTGTGCCCCCCTCCTCCTCCTCCTCAGAATTGCCTCAATTGGGGAATTGGTTCTCCGGCAACGTCACTCACTCGGTGAAAAACAAGGAAAGAATTGCTTAAGGTCGAGCCGGTCCATATACGCGACTTTGAGAAATAGAAAATGTAAATAAATAGTAACAGGGATCCTTCTCCTTTTCAGTTTGGAAATGGAATGAGAGTTCTGAAAAAAATATAAATGTGTACACGCGAGCGAAGTAGTTTACTGCTTTTCTTATGAAATACATACATCTTGAGTTACATTATGTTTATTTCTTATGCTTCTATCGTTCGCTATCTCACTTTAATCTCACCCATGGCCTGTTTGTCTTTCTGTTTTAGGGAGACATCAACATCATTGAGACCGTGTGGGTAATAAATTTCATTTAAATATCAAAATAATATTGATTATAAAACGAGAACGCTAACAACAAACTTTTCGTTCATAAATCTACATTATTGAAAAGTGTTAAGGCAGAGCTTGGACTCTCGCCTGTTGACACTTCATGTTACATTTATGCTACTTTAATACGATCGAACTGTTGCTTACATTCCCCGATCTATCTGTATATCCCATATCAATACCGAAATATATATTTAGCATAATGTGGGTTTTTAACACGTTTCTACCTGCGTCTTCGGAGAAACAGCTAAACGAGTGTTCAGGATGTATGTATTAATGAATTACAGATCTACTATTTACGTATTTATGTAACGATAACAATACTTAAAATAAAATTCAATGAATGGTATTGGAGTGTAACAGATGAATTGTAGGTTTAACAGGAAATAAGGGTGAGATTTCGGCGGGAGAGGGTGCAAACTGTTGAACAGAGGGTGGTTGTGGCGCCAGTCCGCCGCCCGCACGCAACCTCTGCGGACGCCCCGAGGCGTCCTGAGGACGTCTCCTTAGCTCATTTTCTCGCGAATCGCTAGCTCTTGTTACACGTTACCGCAGTTACTTACATGTTCTGACTTCTATTACAGTACACGTTTAGAGCGGTATTCAATTTTTCTATATGGCCTAATTCAAAACTGTTAGAAACTGCAATTATATGCGGTGTATTATTTTATATAAACTTACATTTTAAATCGTAACTGTACTTGTAACACAAAAACAGTTTATTTTATATTTAAGAGTATGTTCTAGTGCCCGATTTTAGTGCTTAAGCACTAAAATAAATAAAATCTAATACTCGATTTTATATTTACATAGAAAGGTACCTTTATTTAAGTTTTTTATGATATAGCGGGATAATCTTAATTTTTTTTTTAAATATATTGGATTGTAACGAAATTACAGTCGAGGTACAAGGTGTAATGTAAAGGGGTTATGTTCGTTTTATTCTTGTAGTTTTATTTTATTATCTGTATGCATCCCACCACCACATTGTAACAGTCAGCTTTAATTTTTAACAAACACAAACACAGGAATTTAATCTCAGGTGGATGGTGCAGATATTAACATTTTCGGCTTTCGATTATGTCTTTCATTTTCATTCCACATATATTAGAATGGAGCTTTTGTAAGTTTTCCGTATGTTGACTTAATAATAAAATAATTAACTTACCCACTTAATAATTTTATCTCAATATATATCTATATACAAAAGGGTCACTGTGTGCTCGTCTATGTTGTTCTTGCTGTCTGATTACTTTGTTATAACTGTACCCGCGCTAAAGTTAAACCAAATTTATTCATGTTAACAGACATAAGAACAAATATACGACGACTGCAACGCATGCCTATGAAATTGCATTTTTAAGACACATTCATTTATTTTTGTTCTGCAAACAAAAAGATTTCTATTTACTATTTTACCAATGTTCGCTTTTTCTATCTTCTATTTACAGTGTGCCACTAAGGTTTTATCGACAGATGTACCCAAAATTTTCACCAATGTAAATCCTGCTTCTCAGTTCCTAGCGACCCACTAAGCTCAACTTGATACATGTTGTCCTCATGAACTTGAGGCTTTACTCTCAAAGAAGGTCACATTATTTTTTGAAAAAACTATATACAGAAACACAAAGCTTCTCTGCGATTTTTCTTTCAAATTCGGTTCAAATGTATTTACGAAGATATATCAAATTTGATATAAACATGTCTATGTTATATTATTATGCATGTTATACGTATATAAATTAATCGCGAAATCATATTTTCTCATTTTTAAACATTCTGTGATCCACCCATTCTATATCTGACACACCAAAGAATTCAAGTTACAAGCAATACATAATCCCCGACAAAGCGTAGAATTTAAGTTACAAGCAGATACAACGCCTATGACAGAGACAGACGTAGACGGTCTGTTTTATAATAAGGTTATATTTATTAAATGCAACAGAATAACGTCTTTTGCAGTACAAATAGAACATTGGTTTGAGCGAAGTTGAACGTTGCCTCCAGAATAATTTATTAGTTACAAAAGGTTTTCCCTGTTGCAAATTACAAATTTCTGTTATTTTAATTTGTTGTGTCTTTAAACACTTAGGTATGTGGTTTCAATTTGTCGAATTTGAGTCATTTGTTTATTTGCCATTGTAAGAATTAAAAAGTGGAACAGTAATATAGCGACCAACAACAAAGTCCAGCAAGAAAAAGTAGGGCATAGGGTATTAGTGGACACTTACGAGTAAGTTTGAAAAATTAGTGACAATGTTGATGTGTGTGCTTTAAGCGGCTAGAATGCCAGGGTGTTGGCATTTACCTGAACATGTGACTCGATGGTGGTTGCTGGATATCTGCACCCGGAGATTATTTGGCGATGTCGATACTACGGAATCCCAGATACCGCAACGTATGCTCATGTTATTGTGTAATATCAAAAATAGCAATTGTTTTTATTGTACTGATTTAGTTCTGCTTGTATTATTTATTTAATTTTACAAGTAGCATTTACTCGTAGTAGCAGTTAATAATGCCAAAAAACTTCCGTTTTCATATTTATAACTAAACGACTACTTTATAGATGATACAGTAATTTTCTTTTGTGTAGAACGCATTTTATGACCAGAAAAATCGTGACGTTCCTTAGCGAGCTTTTCAATTTTACAATTTGATCACCCTTGTCCTTATTGGCCTATATTATTATAGTAATAAATTATTGACATCCGCAATCCGCTACCAGGCAATTAGTAAGTTTAAAGATATATCACTGTTTATCTATCTTGAACGATTTCGATTCTGTTTAGACTTATTCCAATCGTGATGTACACTTGCGAAGAGTTTTAACTAAAAAACCGGTAAATTGTGATTTGAAATCGCGTGGAGATATCTCCATTTTAGTATAAAAGTTACATTACATTATAGTTAAAGAGCAGGATCTCTCATACCTACATTCTAACCTCAACTGGATTTTATACGTACAATAATAACTTAACTAAAATATAGTTTTCTTATACAAGTAATGAAGTATTTTTTGTGTTTTTATTTTTAGGGTTCTTAATTTTGGAGATAATCTTTTTGATTTTTTCATCATCAACATCATCAACAGCCTTTAATAGTCCACTGCTGGACATAGGCCTCTCCATAGAAAGAAGGTTTTGATTTTTTAAATAACTTTAAAACATTTTATCTTAAATAGATATTTTTATGACCCCATATGCAAATTGATTAAGTTTTATCGATTCAGTGATCCCTTTGACAAATGTTACACCTTAAAGTGCTAAGTTTTGTTGCAGTTAGGTGTACAATTCTGTTTCCCTTAAAACCTTATTTACATATAAGAGAAATAATTATACATATGTATAGGTTCAACACCAACCACAATCGTAGAGCATTTAATGTACACACAATGTACATCATTTCAATTTTTTTATTGTAGATTGAGAAACAGTGAACGTCAATATAATTTTATGGAATGTTGTAAGTAGTACAACCTAAATGTACATACGTTTTTATTTAAAATAAACCGTAACAGTTACATTACCCCAAACCTCTAAAATGCATACGGGTGCTAATTACGAATTGTGCTATTTATTTAATCCTACAAATAAATGAGTTACTCATAATATACGTGGGACTATAGCTACACTATGGAGATATCTCAACGTTCCTACTATTATAACGAAGGGTAAAATGATGAAGATTTTTTCAGCCCGAAGCCAAAGCGCTATTGTTCCTAGGCGGATGCAATTCACTCGGTCCCCGCGCAATTTGCGCGAGTGGAGTAATTTTGAAAAGATTTGTGTAGTGGTGTTTATGCAGCCTGGCTTGCCTATGAAGTTGTGCACGATGATTAATGATAATGAGAAAAATAATGTATTATTACTTATCAAATCATGAAGTGTTTTTAAGAGATTGGTTCAACACCAGGTGCATTATTTACATGGTGTGTAGGAAAAGAATATTAAAATGATCCGTAATGTAAGTACTAACGTATGCTAATTCCTGATTTCGTCCTAACAAGTCGACTCTTTTACATAAAATAATATATATAAGTATTTTGTTCAATCTGTATATATACTTATTGGCTTTGGGACATAATGTAATAATGTGTCTTGTAGCAAAAATATGTAGGTAACATTATTATTATATGCAGTGAAGCTCGTCGAAGTATCGTATCTCAGTACATTTTACCGCAATTTAATATGTGATATTGATACGGTTAGGTAAAAACTTACAGTAAAAACCAGTTCGAATGTTGCTGTTATTCGTTAACGTCGCATTGTCGTCTAAAACAAAAACCTGGCGTCTGACGATTATCAGCGCCTTCACGTGGAAGTGTTCTCGACTTCTAAACCCGGTGTTTAGACTAACAACGCGTATGCAAGGGCCAGTCAGGGAATGTGCGCGAGCCTCACCGACGCGGCCGGCCGGTCCGGGCGAGCGGGAGTCGGCGCACGTTACAAGCTAGCCGGTTTAACATCGTTAAACAATACTTAGAAATGCGTGACGTTTCCTTACTAAACAGATACGACTACTTTGAGTAGCGATCAATGCCTAGTAAGTCGCGACACAGCAGAAGACTTACACTTCCGATTACCTACGAAGCCTTTTTGCTTATATACTAACCGCCGAAAAAAAGTCGATACCGCGATTTATATCTCACCTATATATAAGAATTTACACTTACTGTATTGCCATGAATAATTTACATACCGTATGGGTTAAATGTCGAAGAAAATATTATCACAAAATAAACGTTCATTTTTGCTTACCTTTACGAAAAGATTTTTTTTTCTCTCAGCGTTAACGCGCATTATAGACAACCTTAACAGCGCCATCTGTTGCGATGTGAGAATTGTACAGACTGTTCTTGTTACATAAAGCGGTAATGTTCTTCAGCTGAGCAGCGCTCAATGTATTACCTATGATTGTATTATTTTAGATACAAAAACATACGGTTAGATAATTTCTTAGCTGATTATATAGTATTTCCATATCGTATTTGTACTCTAGAACTTAGATTACGTTAATATGTATTTTTTTTCAGATAAATTGATGTATCGTGTCTAGGATGATTTTTAACGTTGTGTTGCTAATAGTCCGTAGTAGTTAGTGCTCACTTAGTCTTGTTTTGATACATTCCAGAAGCGGGTGGGACAGGTACGGGCAGCACAACAAGCGGACCGGGCCGTGCAGCGCGGGCCCGTGCTCTAGAACTAGCGCAACAACTAGCTTCGTCACTCCAACATGCAGTCCCGCCACCTCCAAGGCCGGACTTTACCACTGCAAGTGCAATATTACGGTGGCTCCAACAGAATAATAATTCCGTTGCCCTGGTTAGTGAAAGTTTTACTTTTTTACTTTAGTTTAATGGTCCTATATATGTTTACTTATATTTTAGCGGTTTTTATGTATTCTTTAGCAATCGTTTAGTTAGTAACAGTCTGATTATCCCAAATATTAAGACACGATGGTCTTCGTGAATCATGACAGTTTTGTATGTTGAAAAACTTGATGTATACATATAAAAAAAATACATAACTATGTATTTAGATACCTTACACTCAAATGTATAAATCTCAATAATTAGGTTCAAGATAAAAACGATTTTCAATTAAAGGTCTGGGATCTGGTCAGTCCAAAATGTTGATTGGTCTGCTTATAAACTATCTTGGGCTTAAAATATTTCTATTCAACACTCTTAAGGGATAGATATGACATATGATCCACATGGGATCAAATCTCTGAATATAAAATGAAGACCATCATTTCAACGTACAGAGGTATTTAATTATCTTTACAGGAATTAACGTGCTCACGATAAGTATTAAGTAGGTACATACCTTTGAAATGATAGACGTTTCGACCAGATTGCACTGGTCGTGGTCACAGCCTGACTGACTAAAAGTTAGTAAAAAGGTATTTACTTCACACATTCCATTCAAGTCAAGGAATTAAAACTAAATATCATTTATCGACAAAAATCGACCACCAAGTGAACTTTACTTTTCCTATTCTAATTAACTGACTTCAAAAAGGAGTAGGTTCTATGTTCCACTGTATGTAATTTTTATTATTAAAATGTATTTTATATAACTCTATTAACAAAAAACGAGAGAGAAGTTGAATATCCACTGCTAGCATTTCTCCAACTTAACCAATTTAACTGGGAATAAACTCAAGTGTAAGAGCTCGTTCCATCAAAAAGAAACTGTACCTCAATATTAGAGCTGCAGATATCGAGAAAAAGAATATAGAAATAAATGTACAGGAGGAATTTGCGTGTAGGAAAATTAATAACACTTTTTCCCAAGACTATGTAATCTATATGTGGAAATCTGTAAACTGTTAATAGATATCATGATTAATAAAAAAAAGATTGATTCTTGCTTTGTTATGTATAACTCGATAGCAAACATAAATCATAGCAACAATCACATCGCACATCAACAGCCTATAATAGTCCACTGCTGGACATAGGCCTTTCTTTAGAAAGGAGGTTTGGCCTACTATACCACGCTGGCCAGACGGGTTGGTATAGGGTTTGTTTCAAGTTTTCCTTCTCTTTGCAATGCTGCTGGCATGCGTAGTCTGCTTCCTTATACCTGCATACCTGCATACTGCATACTGCATACCTGCATACCTGCATACCTGCATACGTAAATCATAGCAACAATACGACAAAGCATTTGAAAGAAAACAAATTTACTTCTGTAGAGTTGTAAAGGCACCCTGTCTGGTACTCTTTGAAAAAGAATCTTAAATGTTTGTGTAAGAATGTAAGTTGTTATATTTTCTATGTATACATATCCCTTTACGGCGCAGTATATAAAATTCGTCGTCGTTCTGACTACCTATTGACACATTAAAACAAAAACCTAAAATTCCCGGCTACAATTAAGTGAAGTGTTCACGCAAGTCAAATCTTGGTGAGGCTTACGTTTTAAACTCCGACGACCATAAAAGCTTTTAGAAGCTGTGTGCGGAAGGGAACTAATTGCACACCCATGGTACGCTTGCTCAGTGACGTGAATAAGTTCACAACGAGCATACGTAGCAGCCGGTACTTGCCTCTCTTTACTTCCCGAAGGACGCTGTTAAACTTATGTATATTATTTTAGAAACTTGTGTCGTCATTTCGTCGTGTTTTAGGTGAATTAAGGAAATAAGTGGTGAAAATATATCCGTTTATGTTATGAGGAAAATACTTTTGACGTGGCCTATATTAAAAATGTACATTACATTAGTACAGGTGCCCAGTTAAAATTACGACGTACTTTCCGTTTTTTGGAAGTTGTAAAGGATAATCTTCACTTCAAATATAAGAAAAACATTTTTTTCTTAAATATACTAGTAGATGCTAATAGATTATATCTTTGATATGCTTTTTTTTTTGTTTATTGTAAGCGTGAGGCTGGGCGTTTATAAATAAACTTTTGTTGGCTATACTTATTCATTAGAATATTTTGTCCTAAACATACATTCTGTAGCAATTAATATCCTGAATATTCATTGCCCACTTATGATAGAGCGATATACGACACCCTCGTTACCTGTCGCAAGAAAAGCTTATGTGGTAGATGCGAATATAGTTACTACTAATTTATTTAATCGGCTTTCGATACGCAATACAAACGTTAGTAGCGTGTACGAAAGCTGTACTTGGTATGTATACAGATTTATACAGGTTATATAGGTATGTATACAGATTTCGATACACGCTTTTAGCAATATATGTATATAAGTATGTAAGGTATAAGGCCTATGTCTATCAGTGGACTGCGATAGGCTGATGATGATGATGAAGGTATAAGTATCTCTTAAACGTATTTTTCGACAGAAAATTCGAGTCAACTTGCAACAACAGTTTCACACACTACACTATTCGATTTCCTTTATAATCGTTGCTATCTATCACAAAAACCTTTTTACAATTCATTGGTAGAAATTGAGCTTAGGGCGCTTGTACAAAGGGGGGAAGTGTTTTTGCCATGGGATAGGGCCCGACTAGGCATGGTGTCAATTCGGGGAGGACCTGAAATAACATGGTCCAGGTCCTCCCAGAGTAGGGCACCTGAGGCCGGACATCGGGGTGGTTTTTAGTGGAATCACCACATACTCCTAGCTCCTAGTCCCGAGGAGCAGGAGATCCGAAGGGGTTTTCCACCCCGTCAAAAAAAAGGGGGCTTATAAAGGCAAATGTGTGTTTGTTTTTGGTTTGTTATGCTTTGTGCAAAGTAAATAGGTGTGATTTAACTACTTAACCAGTTATCATAAAAAATGTATACACATCACACCACACCTACAGCCTTTAATGGTCCACTGTTGGACATAGGCCTCTCCTTAGTAAAGAGGTTTGGGCCTACCATACCACGTTGGCCAGACGGGTATGTATAGGGTTTGTGTCCAGGTCTCTTAATAACAGCAGTTTCCGGATCCACACGTAAAAAAAAAGGGTTTGTGTCAAGTTTTCCTTCTCTTTGCAGTGCTGTTGTCATGCGTAGTTTGCTCCCTTAGTGGGCTTTTACAACACCCACGGGATGAATAATGGTGGTGACAAATTTGTATACACGTACGTAAAATCTATACTACCGCTTGAAGAAGTTTGTTTATCTTAAAAGTTGTGTGACACCTCAGGTTTGAATCTAGGTGTACCTTCTTGCACCAGGGACTTCCTTTCTAGGGTATACGTGGTTCCCCGGCTATTAGTACCCGAGACGGCGTGCGATTTTAGTCGGTTCGTGTCCGACATGCCACCGATAGGTGGTATCCGAGGGGATTGCCGCACGGAAAAAAAAAGATGTACCTTCTTATGCTATGAAGTCGAGTTCTATCATTACTTCAATCTTTGTATTATTTTAGGTATTATAACTTTCGTTCTCGTTTCGTGTCTCAAGACTCCCTACGCTTTTGTTACGAAACAAGGAAAGCATAGTACAAAATTTTCAATATGGGCAATTTCTATTCACAAAATAAATGGAATGCTTTAATTAAGTTACTTATACATCTCTCTTAGGTTATTTTCGGCAGTCTTCTAAATGAGGTCTTTCGATACTATGTAAAGTATTTGGGGATTGGCAAAAATACTGCACAGTACAAAAAAATATATCCGAAAGTTAAGTTAAAAAAAGTATGATATGACTTGAAACGTCCTCATCGAAGAATGAGTTTTCTTAGATGTTTGTCATTATTACTTACAACTTATGAGTTTTTTGTGTAAGTCCTACTAATCTAAAGTTCACAGTGTGCACCTGATAACCGACATACACGCCGGCGAAGTCGCGGATAAAAGTTAGTAAGATAAAGTAAAAATAATCCTACCCATTATAATAAATTGGTCTCTGTTGAGTGAATTTTACTTTCCATTACGTTTTAGACAATGAAATTAAAAAGGACATAACCTACTTATTTGGTCAAATATAGTTTTTCAAGTAGATACTAACCAACACAATACTTCAATCCATACGACTAATCGTTTTAAACTATCTAAAGTACCTACATGTAAGTCAACGCATCGTTAGCTTCATAAAGGGGTTGACGGTGTCGAGGTGTCTTTCAGTTCATTGAACATGCCGTCACGCAGGATTTGGGACAAGTTGACAGATCGCAAGGGTTATATTATCTCTGTTATGCGTTTTCGTTATTGTGTTATATTTGACAGTACTGTCAGTCAGTTCTGTTTTAGATGCTTACCGTACTTTTTTTTTTCAAATTTCATTTACAGTCACACAAAGTCACTTGGTACTCTTAAATAACAGCTTTTTTCATTAGGTTATTTCTTTCATTTCGAAATTTTATAGTTGCTTGTCGTTTTGCTATACATTTTAACAATTTCTTCTGGATTTTGCTTTATCGTAGTAGACAACAGGTGTCAATTCCCTCCAATACAAATGGAGGATCCTTCGACCAGGTGATTATGTCTAGCGGGCCTCGGCCCAACGGTTAGTGTTTGAAAGTTGTATGTATATTATACTAATCGACACGAGAACTTTATTTGCGCGATGCAAGATTAGTAGTTATTCTGTGTGATTCGTTGTACGTGGAAGTCGCCACAGATACCATTTACAAGTCTCATATTATTGATACTAGTAGAAATTTATTAAAACTAAAAATTCGGATCAATGAAATACATTTAAACCGTTCTATGCTCGTTAACGATACTGAATTTTATTATAATAGCACTCCTCAGGATACCAATAATTCGATATAGAAAAAGACACTAGGCTACCAGGTGACATGTATGAGATGAAAGCGCCTTGTTTACTGACCAGCATTGAACTCCGTGCATGAATAGGTCTCAAAAGCCGTGTGCACCACTTAGGCATTCATTGCTGACTGCCTCCCTTACAGCGTACGCCCGCATGGGGTAACTAACCTCGCTTCTGCTATGAAGATTCATATCGTATACTATAGTAAAACAGTTGGAAACTACAAATAGTTTGACTGTATTAGAGAATTTGAATGCCAACGTGCAGATATCGGTATTTGCCAATCTGTACAACCTACTGTCTACTATTTTAACGTTGTTTCATAATTTTGTGTTATAATTTTTCATGCTTTTGTATAAAATACCCGTAACTGATTTAGATTTTGCGTTGGGTTGTTGCTTTAAAGTAATTTTGATAGTCTATTTAATAATAATTATAATAAAATCATCTTTATTGGTTCTTTACATTCATTTTGTTTTAACAGGGGGTCTCCTTTTAAGTATTAATTCTTGTGACAGGGGACTCCATTTTCTACAATGACAAGAACGCAAGAGCTTAAAAAAAGAGAATAAAAAAATACATACACATTACAATTACAACAACAACTTTTCAACATTATAATCTAAGGTTATTAGCCATTCCATCAATGTCTCTTTTATATTTTTTAATTTAATTTGGTATATATTTAAAATTTTGTTAGCATTATTGTACAAATGAGCTGCCTGCACAGTGAACTGTCTCTTAGCAAAAGTAGATTTGCAACCATTAACTTTCACAACGGCGTAACTTCGTCTAGTTTCAAAAACTTTAGGGTTATAAAGTAATGTTTTATGCATTTTAAGTATGGATTTCATAACATAATGTTTTCTTATTGTAAGGACGTTAGCCCTTGAGTAGAGCGTAGTAGTTGAGTATCTTTAGGGCAAATGATACATAACTTTAATCAATGAGCGTTGGGTTCTTTCTAACTCAATGAATCTTGTTTTGGCAGCACCAAACCGGAATACAGTATGCTATTACAGATTCAACCAGTGCCATATATATTCTACTCAATACAAACTCTGTCGCAACGTGCCGTAAAGCTTTAAAAATCCACATAAATTTTCTCAATCTAGTTGAAAACAGTTCCAGATGATTATACCAGTTTAACCTATCGTCAATTATAACACCTAGGAACTTGACGCCTGACACTTTATTAAGTATGAGACGGTCACAGTTTCCTACTTGTTTGCACCTGTAAATTCTTATACTAAAATTTACTTTAGGTTGAGTAGGCTTTTTTGTTGTGAGTGTTGAGTTGTGTTTGAAGAAAGTATATTTCTTTGTAGCCAACAATCACTCACTGAAAGCCCTAGTTCAGCTAGTGAAGCTATTTCTTTCCATGTCTTACCCGTAAACACTAAAGCAGTATCATCAGCGTATGAAAAAATGTGATCAGTATTAATTTTTAGATTGCATATATCAAAAATAGCGTAGGACCAAGATCTCTCTTGCGGCACGCCATAAGTAATACTCTTCTCGTCACTTACATATGTGACACATACATATGTAAGTGACGAGAAGAGTATTACTTATTAATTAGAGTATTATTTATTAATTTTAAAACGTTGTTTACGTTCATGTAAGTAATTTCTAAGCAAAGTGAGTGGTAAGCTTCAAATTCATATATTTTCAAGCTTGCGTACAAGAATCGGAACGGAGACAGTATCAAATGCCTTTTTCATATCCAGAAAGACTGTTAGGCGTATGCGTGTAACCTATGACGTATACGAGGATTACCTATAAAACACGTGAGGAAAGTAAATGTAATGAAAAAGGATTACCGTTGTAAAACTTTAATTTAGATTGCTACAGATTTATGGCCAGTAATATAAAATTGCTCTAAAGAAAGAACAATGTTTTGTATAATCAACTATTAAAAAACCGGCCAAGTGCGAGTTGGACTCGCGCACGAAGGGTTCCGTACCATTATCTATAAAAACGGCAAAAAATCATGTCTGTTGTATGGGAACCCCACTTAAATATTAATTTTATTCTGTTTTTAGTGTTTGTTGTTATAGCGGCAACATAAATACATCATCTGTGAAAATTGCAACTGTCTAACTATCACGGTTCATGAGATACAGCCTGGTGACATACGGACAGATAGACAAACAGACGGACAGACGGACGGACAGCGGAGTCTTAGTAATAGGGTCCCGTTTTACCCTGTGGAACGGAACCCTAAAAAGCCTTTATGAAAATATAACTACAGATAAATAATTCGTTCATTAGTTAAAAGGTTTTGTTACACTTTAATATATTTTCTTTTGTGTGCGTAAAAAAATGTTGATGGGTTTGTTCAATAGACATTTACGAATGTTAACTTAAAGGAAAGTCATAAAAATAAATACGCTGCGTAGAAAACTTGATGGGAGTTGTTAATCTTCGAGCACGAATCTGACTTTTTACAAAACAGTGAATTTTTATTTTTATTTTAGAAAGTACTCTTGTGAAATGAACTTCAGCATTCTTTGAGAGTCTGAAGAAGTGTAAACGACGTTATACGTTTATGTTGACATTTTATTAATATTTTAGTTCGTAATACAGTTAAACCCTATAGACACGTTACGTTTTCTTTTCTGTTCTCAGTCCACAATAATACCTCTATTACCTCATAAACAATTTTGTAAATTAAAATAAGTTTTATGGGTCCCTCGGGCACATGGTAGACCCTTAGCTTCCAAGGGTTATTTAATGTACTCATATTGGAAAAAGTATCTAGTATTACTTTTGTTTTGTTGTAATTATTCTTTTAAAGGGTTGAGACTATCATTAACGGTAACTATTTGGTTTTAGCCTATATATGTAAAATTTATGTTCACCTCGTGCATTTTTTTTTAATGTTAAGTATCAAAATCAAAATTGAAAAAAATTTACTAGAATAGCTAATTCGGCAATCAACTTCAACTTTATTTGCTTAAATCTAGCGGTCACATTCGTTGAATTGCGGAAGCTTAGATTCTCATTCAGGTATTCTTAGTTAATAACCTGTGATATCGCTATTTAAACTATTTTCTGAAAACCCTCGTGAAACATGCGACTTGACGTAATGTTAGCTGTGCAAAAGGTCAACCACAATTCAAGTGAAATTTATTCATTATCACGGCCCTCTTGCATCGGCGCAGCGTTATTGGTTGGTCGAATTCTATTCTACTTATCAAGGAATAAAGGAATGAGTATAATAGAATCGCTCGCTCCTTTTGCATTGTGATAACTTCTTACACTTTCATTTCATTCATCCATTTTTGTCCAGTCCACCAGTCAAATAGATAGTCATTTATTTTATATATCCTATTTTGCATATACCAATCACATCTATAGACTACTGTTTGTTATACATAAAAATACCCAGTTTGAAATGTTGAGGTATGGTAAAGGCGTCATCGGTTAACGTCTTGAAAATTCCATTAATTTTCTATTACTATGGTCAGAATTTCCAATGAGAAGATATCAAACCATTATTCAAGTTATCTCTGGCACACTAAAGGTCAATGTGGAAACTAATTGCGGTAGGAACTCATTTGATTACTCAGCTCCTTCCTCGCCCCATCCATCTCCTAGGAATGCGTAGTATACAGTCACAGCCCTTGAGTACTGGGTTAGTAAAGTTTGTTGTCACATTAAAACTTTGTTGGTTATATGGCACGTGTAATACCGTGTTTAATTTTGTGATAACAGGCTGTGTGCATTGTGAAATATTTAACATTAATTTCACTAGGCGAGAGGCTCGCCGCAGACTCGCTAGTTTCAGGTGAATGCGCGTTCCATTAGCGCTAATTAGAATTTCTCCAAGCCTCCCCACACCCCACATTTGGTGCTTAACTACTTGCTACCTGTGCTTACCTCACACCTTGTCTACATCCGTATGGAATTCACCTAAATTTGTTAAATATTATTTACCTTTTATTAACCATATTTACCTATTTAACAAAATACAGATAATTCATTATTTTATTTTTTATTTTAAGACAGCTCCCGCATTTGGAATATATCCTGTGTTGCGGGGGACTTTACAAACATACATAAAAAGGACACAAAGAACACCCAGACTCAGAACAACAATTTGTGTATCACACAAAGTGATGTCCCATGTGGGGATCGAACCCACAACACTCAGCGCAGTAGGAAGCGGCGAAACCATGTTCCTTCCCAAGTGAAAACCAAAGTGTGTGTTTTATCCCCTCATTGCCCCCTATTTTGTAAATATACTAATATTATAAATGCGAAAGTATGTCTGTCTGTCTTATTTCGGTTTGTCTGTCTGTTACCTCTTCACGCTTAAACCGCTGCACCGATTTAGATGAATTCTAGTGAAGATAGTATATTCTGTTTAGACTAAACTATTGTAATATTAAGAGTTTAAACGTATTTACCTAAGAAAAACGAATTTTTATTAGTTCAAGTGTTAATCCATTATAATTCAAGTCAAGTGTTTTTCAAGTTGGGAATTACAAACTGTAGGAAAGTACAAACACACATATAGACATTTTCTCAAATTTTATTTATACTGAGTGTTTAGTGTGAAAGTTTGGTTTTATTTGCGTTTAAAAAAAATATATATTCGTTTTAAACAAAATTATATTGACTTATCTAAACCTTTGTATATATTTTGCCAATCGGTAATGGATAACTTATTAATTTACTAGGTTTGAAGGATTAATATTGACAGAATTTCAATTAAAATGTCGGGCACTCGGCGTTTGATCGGCAAACTCGGGCGAGGAGCCCGAGGAGATCTCTTTCAGTGTTAGATAGCCCATTTATCGAGATAGGCTATATACCAACAATAAGAGCAGAGTATTCATGAAAAATGTTGCAAAAACGGGGTAAACTTAAAACTAATATAAGAGTGTTTCTTCAAATTTCTGTTGCACCTATATGATTAATTTTATAATAAGTTGAACGCTTACAGTACAACCATAGTGACCGTATCTTATCAACATAATTATACTAACTCACATAATCACATAACTTTTACAATCTATTAGACTTATTTTAGTACAAGTTTTCTTTCCGGTCCGGTTTGTGTCAAGTCTAGTGGTATACCGTCAATCTTAACCTAACGAATTTTCTTGTTATAGTAGTACCACACTACAGAAAGACAAAGGCTAAACAGCCTCTTCCTCGTCAAACGACACACATCTACAAATATAGAATAATTGGGTATTGTTGTCTAGGTTGTTAAGGTGAACAAGTATTGCTAGTAACTACCGATTGGGATAAAAAAATATTCGGGTAGAAGAGGTTTTCCTGTCTCTAACTACAAAAAAAAAAAACACTGGTAGCAAGTGAATTGCTTCTTACACGACGTAGTGATTTAAAATAAATGTTATAGTAGGTATATTTACAAGACCAATAAAATGGATTTCAGATTCATATTTTTTATTAGATTTTAGGAAAAATAGGTACCCATTTTGTTCATTTATATATACTTTAAGATTCCATTAGTACACAATGATTGAATAAGGGCGACGAGAACGCGATATTTTGTATTAGAACGAAAAAAAATGTTCTTGCTCTAAATTAGGTTAGGTATACACGTGTAGTCTGAAAATATCGAGAGTATAATGATTACAATAACTAACAGTCATATTTGATAGTGAAAAACTGTTATTACATGACTTGTATCTATCTATATAATGGCTTTTTTCAATGTAGTTACAAGCCTATGATAACCGATGATAGTAAACAATGAAAAAAAGGAAATAATTATTATATTTTGTATCATGGTTGTAGGGAAATTAAGGTAAAATAAATATTACTATTGAAAATGTATGTATATGAAAATCATGAACGATCAAGATGACATTTGACGTTTGTTGCTGCCCAATTTGCATGAAAAGTAATTTATATACTAAACTTAACACGATGAACAAAAAAAGAATCCATAGGCATACATAAATAATATCAAAACATAAACATACATTTAATATGCATATTAATATAAAAGCCCGTGGCACAGTCTGCCCTCGGCATTGGCCTCATCAGCGCGACAGGCGTGAAAGTAGGCTCCGTCTTACTTCCGATACCTGTCACCCGTTTCCGTTGAGGAATATTCCTGAATCGACCCAACTTGAACGATTCAGTTACAGATTGTAAATGATTCAAGAGATTATGGAAAATGTTCTTTGTCGTGTAATATAGCTATAAGTGTAATGTACTTAATTTGAAGTACCCTTTGGCATTCTTTGATTATCTTTTCAATTTGAACTCTGAAAATTAAGGGTTTTTTTAGTATTTAATTAAGTCAACAAGCAATAGCATTTATTTTGAAATTTGATTTTACATTGCGTATGTGAATTTTATCAAAAAAAATTTAAGCCCTAAAACGCGAAGTAAGGAAAGGCGGTAAATTATTGCGTGTACTAATAACTCTTTCATTGAATAATGACCTTAAACTATTCTGGTTTTAGTTAGTTTGATACTAAATTAAAATTGCTTTTTTTAAGTAAGTTTATCATAACTTATGTTTCTATCAGAATCTGTAATTAAGATAATAGAGAGAGCACAAGTAAGATAATAGAGAGAACACTTCTCTGAGAGCATATACAGTTAGAATTAAACGAAAAAATGTATGGTGGAGTTATATGACATCACACATACTATATTTGAAACATATGTACAGCATGAATATACGAGTAGGTACATACCTACACAGAAGAAGGCGCAGGAAGATTATTAATTTCTACCATAAATCAATAAAGAATGGAGAGAGCCGACTGAGAACTCAATATTTATTAGTACCGATGTACTTTAAGGAAACAATACGATACAGACATTAAGGGGCATTAGAATGTGAAATGTTATTATGTACTTTCGTTACGATTCAATTTATTTTCAAGCTTCGAATTAGTTTGTCGCGGGATCGGTGGGTATCCTAAAATTAAAAGATTTCCCAAATTACTTTCGATTGTACTAATATTGATTTACCCGTTTCTACATTTTGTTATTGCAATTATTCAAATGGGAGGTCAATACTCGTTTTGCTTGTATAATGCACGCGTCTGCAAAGTTAGGCTACAACTTTTTAACATTCGTTATGAAAGAAATTCCATTAGTATTTGTTCGTACTACGTTTGTTTTCAATAAATGAAGTAGCTTTTAATAATACTTTTATGTCTGTAAATACTTGTGTAAAACTATTTAAAACACAATCTTTATTTGTGATTAGACGAGAGTGTCAAAAAACTACTTATGTCATAACAGGTTTAAGGATAAATTTACAGATTAAGTATTCGCTGTCAGCAAATTTAGTTAGCCGAAGCATGGCTCTATCACGGCAAGGATGAATATATTTCTAAGACTTAATGCGAAAACGTGAAAGTTCTAGTTAAAGTTCGTCTAATGTGTCTTTAAATAAAACACATGATTAGCTACTGTTATTAAAGTAATCCTCCGGAAGTAAAACTGTAGGCAGTAGCTAGTAAAAAGAAAAATCAATAGGTTTACTTGTTTTGCCTTGTGACAGAACGTAAAAGGGGTATATCCCGTTGCGCAGCCATCGACATAGGCTGTTTACGAGCTAGCTCAGCGAATTCGCCTGTGCAAAGAGTAATTTAAAATTCAGAGCGCCTCTGTCGTGTCGGGTCGGTCATTATTGCCTCATTGTTATACATCTGTGTGTTGCTTTAAAACTATACTTGTTAAATGAAGTAGTTTGTTTAAAACACATTTCCCTGGATTTATGCTGGTTATGTCTAACATGTAGGTATATTTCAGCATAAATGGTAGTCATTTCATGTAAGAGGATTACTTGAAAGTAGCTGGGCTGATTAGGAAAATGATTGTTTTGTTTTTGTGATGGAAGCATGTGAATTATAACTTATATACTTTCTAGAAGATCCCTTTGTCATTATGTATAGATCTGAAAATTTGATCTTGGAGAAATCGAGGGACCACTTTAAATAGGTACCATAAAACTTTTAGATTCGGGTAACATCATTTGGGAGGTGGAACTGAAGATAAAGATCATTGATGGCATTACAAAAAGCAGTGGAAGGATTCTCAATTTGACATATCTAATCTGGGTCAGTAGTCAGTCACAGTACGGTTTTCAATCCGAGACTCATTTACTCTTTTTTTTTCTCTGTGCGGTAATCCCCTCGGATACCAGCCACCGGTGGCTATGTCGGACTCGAACCGACTAAAAACCGCACGCCGACTCGGGTAACAGTAGCCGGGAAACCAGGTGTACCCTAGAAAGGAAAGGCCTGGTACCCCGACGTCCCTGTGTGGGAACCCCCATGTTCCCTTTGTCCTCCCGAAAGGGCGCGCGCGCTCCGCAACGCGTATCGCCGCCACCTGCTTCTTCTAGGGTGACAAATGGCCTCACCTACCATCCCCAGGCCTGCGCTTATGGAGTTGGGATTTCTGGTCATCGATTTCTCGAGTCTCAGGAGAGCCAGAGCCGCAAGGCCTCTCGCCTCCAGGACCCACGGTGGAGTTCCGGCCAGGAGACTCGTAGCCTCAAAAGAGATAGTGCGGTACCCCCTTTTGACCCTGATGGCAACGACTCGCTGCGGTCGTCGCAGTAGTGCGACGTTGCTGGCTCTCAGGGTCTCTGCCCATACTGGGGTCCCATAAAGGACCAAGGACCGCACAACCACCGAGTAAAGTCTCCTGTAGGAGTCATCGGGTCCCCCCATGCACGCGCTGCTCCAACCAACTTGGTTAACAAAACTCGAAAATTATATCTGAAGTCCCATCGGCCATCGAGTACAAGCCCCAGATACCTCATCCAGGGCTTGATGTCGATGCGAGTGCCTCATACCATGAGGCTTGATCCCTTAAATGGCTTCCTCCGAGGCCCATGGAAGAACAAGGCCTCGGATTTGTGAAGAGCCACCTCGAGACCCAGCCGCCGGACCTGCTCAACAACTTGGGCAACCCCGGCCGTGGTCCTCAGGGTTGCCTCACGGTGCGTCTTGCCGCACGCCGTCACGAGCGTGTCGTTCGCGTAGCACGTGACGGCAACACCACCCAAGAAGGCACCACGAAGCACCCAGTCGTAGCCGATGTTCCACAAGAGTGGCCCTAACACCGACCCCTGTGGAACACCGCACGACATTTAACGTCTACCGAGACCGCTCCTACTTGGGTAGACGACGCCTCTCTCCGACAAATATGCCCCGACTATGCGGCGGAGGTAGAGAGGCACTTCGTGATACACGAGCGCCTCCCTGATGCAACGCCAGGGCATAGTGTTGAACGCGTTAGCGATGTCCAAGGACACCGCCAACACCACTTCGCCCCGGGAAACTGCCTTTTCCGCCAGAGCCCTCACGCGCATGATCGCGTCCACGGTGGAGCGCCTTTGACGGGAACCGTACTGGTTGTCCGCCAGATCGGGCCCACTATAAGACTCAAAAATGAATCGAGATATTTTATTAACCATTGGAGTGGAGCTGGACAGATGGTGAACAAATTAGTAAAATATTACAAAGTTCTTGTTCCGTTTTTAGTTACAGACTTTTAAAATTCTACATATGTATGTATGCTAATTAAATCAAGTTCGGCGTTCAATGGCTAATTCAAATCAACTTCGACCGTAATTTTCATCCATCCTTCGACCCATAGTAATTAACCGCTATTACGGACAGTGTGCATAATTACCATAATGATCACAATTACTAAATGGATTGCTAACCGTTGTCGCTTATTATTTCTAAGTACCCAATTGGATTTAGCAGTAACGGTAAAACAAGAGCCTTTTCACGGTTCCGTAGTTTTAACAAGAATGAATAAAATAATAAATAAATGTTGTCCGTCTGTGTCCCCCCCCGTTTGCAGCTTGTTAGAATTAAAACGCTGTAATTGTCCTGCATAATTAATCATGCCTACAAATTGATAGCTTTTCAAAAGGGGGGGGGGGGACTTTTCAATAGTGTCAAAAATATTTTTGTATTCAGTGATCCCATGCAAAATATTAAACCTCCTTTCTAAGGAGAGGCTTATGTCCAGCAGTGGACTATTTAAGGTTGTTGATGTGATGCAAAATATTAGGAGGCGCACACAAGTGAATTTTTTCACCGTGACTGTTTTGTCACTGGTCCGGACTGTGAGTTTATATGAACGTAGCGACGTGACAACTGGGTGACATTTTTGTCCGCCGACAAGTCTGTGACAAAATTGTCACCGAGTCGGTAGGTTATTCATAGCCGATTAACGCTTAGGGTCTGTCCACACAACGATATCTCATCGCGAGGTTTTTATTCTCGCGTATCATATTCCGCGATCGAAAATACCCCTGCACTGCGAATAAAATTTTGAACGATTTTTAACAGTTTAATACAGTTCTCGGCCTAGACGCTCTTCTAAATGGATAACAGAAAAAAAAAAAATTATCTAATGCTCTAATAATTAACTAATTATCTAATACAAAAGATGTCACGAACATCGAATTACCCATTGGGCATTGAGTTGAGACCAATGAAAGGTTTTTTCTACTTTCAAAGAAAAATACCGGCCGCAACTTTCCGCCATCGTTCTAAACGGCAAAATTTTTCATCCCTACCACTTCAATAATTGACCCGTGCGCGCACTCACTTTGACTTTAAAGTGATAATTTTGATCCAGTTAGGTGTCCTTTAAGCTAAGCCTAGTTAAACTGTTGTCTTCAAAAATTGAATAAATAGAAGGAAGTAAGTATCACATCACACACACACACACACTTCTCTTATCTTTTTTCTACTTGTTTTTTGTTAGTTTAAGACTAAAAGTCGTCAAGATTATCCGTATTTGGCAAAATTCAGACAAAATACAAAAACCTTAGATAAGATACTTCGATGTAGTTGTTACTTGTTGAAAAAATATTACATCTCAGAACCCTACATTGTGCCTGGCCCGACACGCACATTGTCGATTTTAATTAATGAATGGTTACACAACATATTCATGATTATTGAAATATATAAAACAAAGTATTCTATATCGATTGTAAATTTGAATAAATCGACCGATATACATTAGTAGCCACCAGAGAATTGTAACGAGAATGCAATTCTCGTTACAATTCACTTTAAAGCGACAGTGTCAACACAAGACCAATTAATAATTGTCTTTACTTATGTTTCAGTATTTGGTTTTTAGTAATTTTATTAATTTCTTTTTAACTAATGTACAAAGGATTTTAATTTATTAGTAGTCGTGTATAATTCTGATTTTTGTGGTTACTATAATATGATATCACGAACACGCCTTGATTATGAAAAATTACCTACATCAGTATACAGTACATATCGATAGAAGATAAATTGTCATACACATAATATTAATTAGCTATCTTCATTACTCATTGGTCGGAACGCCCCATATTATCCCTTAATGATAAAGTTGCAAGTTCTTTAGAAGAAATGTTTTGTATTTGTTTTCTATTTCAGTGCGTTGTTGAATCAATGCAATCAATTGAATCAATAAGTATTTTGAAAATCCCAATTTACAAGCCCGAGCCGAGATCGAGAATAGTGCCATTACAGAATGTCATTGATTGCAGCATCAGCTTAAAATTGAAAAAAAAAGGACTGTATCAACATAAACAACATACGAGCACTAATATATTTAGTAGTATGTAATTAATTTTACTTATTTATTCAATGAAACATTACCAGACCCGACAGACAATTAGACAAATAAAGAATCAAGATAGTAAAGAATAGGAGGCGTACCTGGTTTCTTAAATAAACCTGAAGAAATCTGTGATAATCACCAGCGGCAGCATTGTTAAAACACAATCATCAACATAATTGAAAAAAGAAAAGGAGAATGAAAAGGTGCAAATATGAATGGTGTGATTTAAATACTTTTCAACCCCACCGATCACATAATATTCACACCAAATGTTTTTCCATTCAATTAAAATACCATCCCAACGCTGCTTTATCCCAGACCCGAACCCAAAATCAGCCAGGCGGTGGCATTTCTTTAATAGACACAAAGGTTTTATTAATTTAACCATCAACGCTTTGGTTATTTGTGAATAAAATATTGGAGTTTTAAGTACATAACATAACAGTCATTCATTCATACAAAATCTGATGGGTAATTAGGTAGGATTGGCATTCAGTAATAAAACTTAAAGCTTTAACTTTGAAGTCTTTCGTTGCAAACTTGTCTAAAGAAACCAAAAAAAATCACACAAAAAAGGACATATAAAAAAGAAGCAACAATTGCCTTTTTCTTATTAAGTATGAATAACGGGAGTCCCTTAAAATTCATCAGCTGCCGAGTCATTCTTTTCTCAGACCCTTACTTTACAGTTCTTTGAACTTTGGCATTGGCGTAGATCCATTATATATTGAAGAGTCGTTCTGTGGTGCAAATACATTAAACAGGTCAAGTACTTACAAAGCGGTTAAACTTAGATCCGGGAATTCTAGGTCAAGTGCAGACAGTTGCGGTGCCAAATCTATGTTGTCATTAAACTTATTCATGTACAGGATAGATGCATCAATTGCAGTTGTTCATAAAAGCAGACCTTGTCAGATACGAATAGATGCATTCACAATTTTTAAATAGTTTATAGTATTAATTCAAGTATTATATTTCTAACATTTGTGCTAATAAACTAGTTCTTCATGCCAATGCAGTCGTGTTCACTTATCATCACCAACAGTCTCTAATAGTCCACTGCTGGACATAGGCAACGCCATAGAAAGTTTTGCCCTACTATACCACGCTGATCAGTGCGTTGGTATAGGGTTTGTATCAAGTTTTTCTTCCCTTTGAAGTACTGTTGTTCTGAGTAGTTTGCTGCCTTAGTCGGTTCTTATGACACCCACGGGAAGAAAAAGCACTCCGTATTCTTAATCTGTAACCGTACGTACTTCTTTATCCGTCACCACACACATCGTATCCACTGAAAATCTTTATTTAAAAGGTGTTTACAATTGAAACGTATAAATAGTCAGATGCCTACTTTTTCGTGAACTTCAAGTGTCACTTTGCTCTGAATGCTAATTATTCTTTTAATAGCTGTCAAAAAATCCAGTTTTTTTTTGCAATGTAAGCATTGATTTATTTATCATTCCATGAAACCGTGGTCCGTAGCTAACTTCCTGAATATCGTTTGAAAAGTTTTTATTTATTACGTGCTTCACTAAGTCTATTAATTTAACTTTGTAAATAGGTTAATGTTTATAATTCTGAACTATTGGTTATATTGTAAAGGAAGGACTTTACGTTTTAAACGATTTTACGTTTTAAATTATATTTTAATGATTATTACTAAATAAGGGAGAATACGGAGAATAATTTTCTAGTCGGAATTAAGTAACCGGTTAAGTAATTTTATATAACCATCTGCTGCCTCTGCTGACAAGATGAGTTCCAAGAAGTCAATAGGAGGATGTTTGTTAAAATAAGAAAGGCAGGACAGGCTCAAGTAGATACTTGAAGATTCTATAGAGCTGTTTATTGCGCGGAAAACATTAAATTTCATTTTCTATATGTTGGGTCGCTCGGCATGTTAGGTCTGTGTTCCCAGATTTAACTTTGGAGATAATCTTTTTTTATAAATGTTTTATTAAATCATGATGGCGTGACCTCGTGATTTTTCGGTTGTTTTAAAACTCAATTTAAAATAGGCATACATTACATTCTTTCATTTCAATACGGATGCTGTTTCTTTACTGACAAAAAACCCTTTTTAAAAAAAAAGTTGAACCGACTTCAAAAAACACCGACAAAGAGGCACCGACTTCAAACAGACTAGAAGGGACTATTGGTATTATAATGTTACCTGTTACATTGAGGGTACTTATTATAGTTTTTTACTTGGATTTGTAATTATTTTTTAATTTTTAGTGCTCTTTGAAGTCGGTTCTACTTTTTTTTTTAAAAGGGTTTATTTTACCATCTTTAGTGTAGGATATGAAAATGACATTGGCGTCCAAACTGATCAAGATCAGCTTAAATTCTTTTCTAAGAAACAGTCAAATTCTTGTGAGTTGCAACCGAATAAAATAACTTCCGATTCAATTGACACTGATCTCGAAGGTGAAGATAGGGAAGCTTTAGTGAGACTACTCAACAAATATGCTCAATATTTTATAGAAGGAGTTCCAACTAGAAGGGTTAATACTAGTATGTTAGAAATTAACCTAGTTGACCCACCCAAAATTTAAGAGTTTTTTTTTGAACTATTTTAATAAATTAAGTATAAAATTACTTACAAACGAAATGCGATGCCATCCATAGCAACTAAACGTCTATCCGAATTATTTTAACAAGATAGAATACAAAATTTCAACCTTTTCTTCTTAATACAACGAAAATTACTGTGGTGACATAAATACTGCAAATTCTCTGCGCATCACATCGCGCAGTCTCTGACAGTTGCCATGGTTTGTTTGGCTAAAGAAATACTCGTAGCTAAAACACGTTGTCCGGGCTGTCAAATTCCCAATAATTGTGAGGGTTTCACTCGATTTCTCTAGGATCCCATTATCAGATCCTGAATTGGTGGTAATGGGACCAATTCGGGAGCATACCCTTTCGATTACAAAAAGAATTTTGAAAATCGGTCCACAATTGACGAAGAAATCGCGTAACAAACATACATAAAAAAAAAATACAGACGAATTGAGAACCTCCTCTTTTGTGTTTTGGAAGTCGGTTAAAAAGAAAACATACTGTCGAATCAAAAACCCTCCTTTTTTGATGTTGGTTAAAAATCGACTAGCATGAAGCTCCTAGTCGAGACGAATCAAATGAGCACAAACACGGCGGAATTGCTTTATTTTATTACAGAGTTCCCATGGCTATTTACCGTCTCCATCATCAGACCCTGAATATCACATAGGATCGGAGTCCTTATTAATTAGACTCAAACACATTCAAATTCGATGGTATTACATAATTTTGTTACAGAGATCCCATACTCCTAAACCATTCATCATCAGCTTCATCATCAGCTCAGCAACATCAGATGGTGACCATTAGATGCAAAAATCTACATAGATTAAGATAATTTCTGATAAACAGTGTATATGCCTACAAAATTTGAGGGTTTCCCTCGATTTCCCCAGGATCCCATCATCAGATCCTGACCTGGTGACAATGGGACCACCTCTGACGTATGACCTACCAAATAAAGAAAGAATTATTCAAATCGGTTTATAATTGCCGGAGTAATCGCGTAACAAATATACAAAAAAAAAAAAAAAAAAATACAGTCGAATTGAGAACCTCCTCCTTTTTTTGAAGTCGGTTAATTAACCCATATATCTTCATATACCACCAAAAGCATGGGTTTCTCTATTTCAACAGCCAATTATTAAGTGGAACAGTATAATATAGTAACAAGTGATATTTATAGTGAACGCCCGCCCAAGAGTCCATTTGCCGCCCACCGGGCCGAAAGGGTGTCGACCCGCGTTTTGCACACTGTGCTTGTTGAAGTTTTATTAAGACAAAAATGAAAATGTTTTAATTTCTATGTTTACATTATTTAGTTTCATCTATGAGCATTTAAATTAGCTTCAGCAAAAGTGCTATGTTTGATTGAATTAGACTATTTGTAGAAACCAAATGTTATCACAATTGTTAACATTCTAAATAAACTGAACGCAAAACGAAAACAATACCACCTACTATTCCACCTCTAAGAGTGAAAAATTAAGACATGAAGAATACAGTTCATTAGAATTGATGATAATTGTTTTAAAAAATAATTAATTTCATAAATGTGTGTTGTTCTTTAAGAAAAACAGAATACAAAGAAAATCAAATAAGTTTAATATATGCTTGATTACCCCCTTAAAGTCTATAATGCTTACATTTTATAATTAAATTTTTGTTGTAAAGTATTTATTAATTTATTAATACTATTATTAAATAGTAAGTTATTTTTGTGATAAACAGTAAAAATAGAAGTAAATATAAAAAAGTTAAATAGTTTCTATAGTTTTTAAAACCTACATTAAAATTCAGTTATAGTTTATAGTACTCATACAATTTTTAACCATTGAATATTTTGGTTTTGGGACGTGATCGTCCCACTAATCCCTCGGCGCGTTATATTGTAATGTGACGAATTTTTTGCACCAGTTAGTAACATTCAGTCGTATCGTACATAGCTGTTAGCTTTCTGTGAGTGTTAATATACCGTGATATGTGTTTATCGTAAGATGATTTGTTTATATATATAAAAAATAACATGAAGACATAGGCCTGCTCTATATTGCTGACCTATTTCCTTTGCAAGCTATAACATCGGTGCGTGAATTTTAAAGTCAGTTAAATCCAGACGTAAGTACGTACTGTCGGTCTATAACAGAAGCTAATCGATCCAATAATAGATGTACATAAAATAAAGATAAAAGTTTGCGTCTAGAAAGCTACAGAGGCTTTACCGAGGCAGTCACTCGCTGTCAACTTCAGGCAACTTGCCATTAAGTTTTATATTTTCTTTTTCAAAAATACGATACAGTTGTTGGACTGTTTACCGAGTTACAAAAGACTTGTAGCGTGCTCAAAGAATAATTTCTGGTATTCAGAGTAGCAGTAAGATATAGCAGGACATTTGAAATTAACTGCAGCCTCAAGTTTTCTTTTACTAAATGTTTCTTATATTAATATGAAAATGGGATCTTGCTATATTTATTAGCATATAGCTTTTAGAGATTTTGTTTTATGTTCTTTTGATTTTAATCTATTTCTTGGATTGCATCGCTCTACTATAGAATTATGTACCTTTGGTTGTAATAGTGATCTTTTTTATTACAAATATAAATTAACTATCAGCTGTTTCCTTTAGGGCTTTTTATTATTAGTTTGTACTGCCTAGTGTTACTTTTGAGCAGGTATCTAAAACTTTTTGAAAGAGAGATTTTTTATTAATAAAAACAATATTGGTCACATAGATAATTTTATTTTTTTGAAGACATTTTATCTTATAAATGCTGTGCGGTGTATGCTTTAAAATCTTGTGCTATCTCTTGAATTATTTCGTTCTTTCTCTTTAATCTCTTTAATCTACACAACAAAACTAAACCAAATCTACAGTGAACCTTATTTTAACTGCGAGCTACCCAGCTCTCCAGATTCGTATCATAATGTTGTTATGCAACGTTTGTACTCCCGAATCGTGTTAGGATTGTTTCCTTAAAACGTGCCCATATGTACTTGTATTAACTACTTTTTAGAGTCGAGGACTCACGTGCTTATCGTGTGATCTCTTCTGTTACTTCTTTATATTTTGTTTAAAGGTTATTCGCCTTTTAATTAAAGCAAGCCACCATTTAACAGCACGTATGTGTGTGTACGTACATTAGTGTACGATAGATTAAATTATTGCTTCTAAAAACGATTGACGTTGAATCAGGTTCATAATTGGTACCATAATCTTAACTAATATTATAAATTCGAGTTTGTTTGTTTGCGACGCATTAGCTACTCAACAGAGGACCGAGGACTTGAAAAGAGCATAAAAAGGAGTATGCCTAAAAAGAACTAAATTGACTGCCAAGATCCACATTCACACTTGTGAATTCTCAAGCAAAAGCTAAATTAAAACTATTTACTCTAACTACTAAAATAATGGTTTGTGCTAATTACTGCTACATCATTTTTCCAATTTTATATTTTATGATTCTTTTTCTATGTTCCATTTACACGGATAAAAATAAGTACTTTATCACTTTAAGGAGTAGTAACCACTAGACGGTATAAAATTTTATGGTATTTTTATTACTTTTTCAGCTACAATAGTCTCGTATATAACTGGTAGGATCGTACAATATTGTGTCATAACGGGCCATAAGTTCCAGACAAAACGAGTGTCGCTAACGTGTTCACTGTTGAAGGAAAAGTTAAATGTGCGCTACGCGGCACCATGAGATTTTATTGTAATTCTATACCATGGCCGCTATCAGACATTTAGCACATGTTAATTTTGACCTAAAATAAAAGTAGCGATACTTAAACGGTAGAGGGAAAAGAATTGCAATTTTAGAAAATCTATAGGAGCATTAAATGTAATCATATTAGCGCAGTATTTCTTGCTTCTTAAATAACAAATAACTTTGGTAATGTTAAAAAAGAGTTTCTTGTTATTACCCTGTATTTTTTAATTAAATATTGCACTTAACAAGCCAAGATATTATTGCGTATCCAAAAACCTCTAAGACAAGAAAGTAAAAAAAAACTGCGGGAGTGCCGACAGAATTGAAAACTTGACAGTTTAAAATTTTTTGATCATAACAGTTTTTTTTTTGTTTTTTTTTTGTTTTTTTTTTTTCGATTCGAAAATTTCCGACATAATTATATACATCTATGTTCTATATATATACACAATATATTGAGTTTTACAATTACAATTTAAGTATATAACGTGGGAGGGCCATGCTTCGCACTTATAGGCTTGCTCAAACGGGGGGATGCCACGGACTTGCAGAAAACTGGTGTTAAGCAATTCACCAAATATTTATGATTATCGGCGGCCCAACACCCTTCCCTCTCTAACTCTCTTCACTCAAAGGCGCACTTGTGTCTTTTGAGTTGTAAGTGTCCACGAGTGGCGGTAGTCACTTAACATTCGGTGACCCGTCTGCTCGAGAACGTCAAGCACATCCGACATGGATAAATTGCTGATATTAAAAAAAAAATGCCAACGGTTTAAACAATAAACATTACTAGAGATCGCCTGTTGACGGAAAGCTGACCGTTATTAAGATTATTTTTAATTTATTCACTTGGTATGTTCCTGTACGGAATAATGTTCCATGACAGATAAATCTAGAAAAAAAATCAAGAGTGTAGCTTGATGTTTAAACATATTCAGTGTTTCTAAATATTTGCTTTCTGTACCTATTTTATATATGTATTCTAAATTAGTAGTCCTTTGCGCGGAATCGTCTGAAATGCATACAAAGAATTCTCTTTAACGTATGAATATATACATTCTATTCTAAATGTGGGTAATACCACAAAATACATATTAATCATCAATTTATAGATCGGAATCTTGAGTGCTATTACTATCAAAAGTATGGATATGACCAAAAATTCCCGGAAATCGGTACTTTGACCAAAACCTTTCGGGAATTAGAATTCTGAATGATAATAATAAATAATAATAATAAATAATATTGAATCACATTCACACAACGCCATCTAGTCCTAAACTAAGCAGAGCTTGTACTATGGGTACTAGACAACTGATATATATACATATATACTTTTTTTTTGTTAAAACATACTTATTATACATAGAAACACCCAGACCAAATCAAACATTAAATGTTCATGCACACAAATGTTTGACGTGAGCGGGAATTGAACCCGCGACTTTTGGAATAGCAGTCCGTTACACAAACCACTACGCCATTCGGTCGTCAAATGACGATTCTTGTGCTTCTAAACAACTTTTTTTTCTATATAATTCATACTTCACGCAATATAAATAGATGTCGTATTTTTTTTTATAACTAAATAAAACAATCATTTAATAGGTACCTAAAGTTTATTTTTATAAAAAAAAATAAGTACATAGCGTAACAGGACCATGTAAAAAAATTTGCAAAACCAATAATAAACAATCTAAAACAATATAATATTGCTTGGGAAACCCAATATCTAATGTACTACTATATATCAATATCACTAGTATATCTTGACATGCATAATGTAGGATATATCAGTTTGGCCTAGAAAAATGTTAGTTTAGTACGAAATCTGGTTTGACTTTGGTTAAGGTATTGTGTACTTCCGTAAGGTAAACTTCCGATGAAAATGTCTAATGTCGGATGTCTAAAATTACTTATAGTAGCGGTACGCCATGATGACTGTTTGGACACATTAAAGTACAGCAATTTGAGGTCACTGTACTACACAATAAACATCCGCAATAGTACAACAATAAGCTACTTCAACTTGATGAGAAACTTGATGAGTGGACAGACGTCAAAATAGCCATGCGTGCGTGCGCTGCGCTTGCTGCTTTATTTTCAGATATCCAAAGATTGTTCATAGCCATATAGCCTCAAAATCAAATATATAAACAAAAATCTCACAGATAGAAAGAGCCCTCGACAAACCGAAGTAAGCGAATGACACGAAAAGCACCCAACATAAGCCTCACCGAGAAATAGAGAGAGATAAAAGATAGCTCTCGTTGTTGCATCGGTTGCACTTCTTTGAAGCATAGCCACCAGCCATAGGATTTCCATTTCTCTCGCACTCGTGGATCGCCGAATGGTGCGCACTGTGTGAGCGAGACGGCAAATATCTACTCTCTCATTCGTATAGAACCTTTTACTATTTCAGGAGATTTTGGCTAATCCATACGAAAATAATTTTCAATGAGACTTATTGAATTATTTATTTATGGATGTAAATAGAACGTCAAAATTTCGCTAGAAATATTAATCTATTGTTAAAAGAAATATAGTCTATCTAGTCGAGGTATTTTAGTCATAAAATAAAATCAATTTCATGTTTAGAATGTTTTCATTATTTTCTGTTGCACTTTTAAAGATGACCCTATTCTATTCCTTTGTAAGTCACGACTGTTTAAATCTAAACGCTAAATACTAATTAATAAACGTATTCCTTAAACAAACGCGATTTCCACACATTTTAAATAATATCAAATATTTTAAAGTCTTACAATAATTACCGGAATCCCATACTGGGAATATCGTCATATCCATACTAGTGATATCGTCTCAAATAGCTTCCAAATTCCGTTCACTCATCACACACTGCATGCCGATTTGAGCTATCGCACCACAAAACAGCTATTTGTAGCCAGTACGGATACGATTATTGCTTTTGTAAACGTACTGAACTTATTGTTGTAGCCCACTGTTCACGTCGTTTCCAATTTCGAAATCTAAGTTTTAATTTCGTAAATCATATATCGAACTTATGAATAAGGTTAATGAGTCGTTAAAAGTTTTAGTTATTGTTTATATCAGCTTAACAACAATTGGTTAATGCGTGCAAATGCTTTCCGCCCACGGCTATTTTTAGTGCTTTTCCACACGTGTTCACCCTCTCCGCGGACCGTTAAAATGATGTTTTGTCGGATATTCTTTTCGAAACAGCTGTCGTACTATTTCCGACACGAGGGGAGTGATCTTATTCTCTATATAAATTTCTGTGGAGTTCTGTTGATAGTATTTTATATCTTCAGCGTGAACAATATCTGTTCATTATTATTTTCTATGTGTATATTACAAATCCTAAATTTATGTGAATTGCAACGGGATTGCATGTATTCTTATTTGTGTCTAAATATTTACTTTATTATTTTATTAGAGATATCACTGAGTAATAGATTCTGATAATTCATAAGAGTAGGTAACATAGGACCTATGTTTCCATACTATTTTATACTATTCCAATAAAAAAGTAATCATTACAGTACATACAAACCGTCTAAATTGTTGTTTATAATATTGTGATGCATACAGAGAGAGGAGCCAATATGAATTGTTTGAGCTCGCGTAGAGGCCGCTATGAATTTAATCTAGCGGAGCCGAGCGCCCCGGCGTACTATCCACCACAATTACCTTACAATCCTGATTTCATCGAGGAACCAATCGATGATGAGCCATCAAGTTTTGATCCTGCCTATGCGTGGAGCACCTACGAAAATAAATGTTATATTGGAAATACTTTTGAAAACAATGACGAATGGGGGCAAGCACGGCGCTCCCTGTACGAAGGTGTCAACTGCATGCCGGTGAGTGCGCCCACCTGTGTAGATCGCGCCGCACGTTACCCATACATGAATTGCGCCTGATTGTTGTGTGTTGTGTGTACATAAACGAAACATATAGCGTTTTCTTAAGCCAATAACTTTGTTGTGTAATTAACATATTACGCCTTTATTACTCACATAATAATGTTTACGTAATTAAAATTAAATACCTGTTTCACCTAATAAACCTCGGATAAAACCGGGAAGGGTGTCTTGACTGCATCAGGCGCATATACTGCGATCTATTTCCGGGCGCGGGCGTCGGCCCTATTCGTGTAAGCCTGGCTCATTTGGAACTAAAACATGCGCGAGCTCGGCCGCGGGGGCTCACTCGTGGCTGCTACCATAGCGGCATTACATAATCGAACCGCAGTCGATGAAAAACCTCTGCCTATCAAATCACGATCAACCTCCGCCGAGATCAGAAATGTAGTGCGTGCTATAAGAGAAGAAAAATTTTGTGACGATAAATCTCGAAGAGCGTCCTGTGTTAGTGAACGTCCCTTGTCCACTGCATCTGAAACCTCAGAACGTGATTCAGCGTCGGTGCAGTCCAGCGAGGAACCGCCCCCACAAGAGAGTACGTACCTAGCAATCTGTGGACGAGTCACTGACGTAGCATATAATTGGCACACTGCCAAACTTTAAAATAGAGAGACGTAGGTGACTCGTACCGAGAGCTTGTCGCGCAGTGTCGCATTTGCAGAGCCTCATGTCCGACTGCGAATATTTAACGGAACCCTTTGATGAGGAGCAGGAGCGTGCGGTGGCGGGCTACGTGCACCCCGCCGTGCGCTCCTATATGTACTCGCCGATGGGTGAGTTTGTGTCGCTCATGAGGCTCCTTCGCGTTCGATATGCTTTTCATCGCTTATCTCGTGACAGGCGGTGATTCGGACAGCCCTGATGAAGCAACAGTGAAATGCACTACTTGGTCGGAAGGTGCGGTAGCGGCGCGAATTGAATCGTCTGAATCAGAATCCAGTTCGTCTAGTGAAGGTGATTCGGAAGAACGCGAGTATGACACCCAAGGTGCGGATGGCGATTATCGCACTTTGACGCCTTGTAGGCGTTTGGATAATTCCACTAGACGGGATGATAGTTTTAAATGGTTGCCAACTAGTAACATGGATGACGAGTTAGATGACCAGATTTCTCAACCTAGAGGTGAAGAATATTCAGCAGCAAGTTTGGAAAGGCGTCGTCGCACGCCGGGTGATCGGTTGGAACGCGACCGCAAAACAAGGTCATCGCTAAATTCCAAGCCACCACAACATCCGGCAGGAGTGCGCGCTTCGCCACGCCCGCGACGGCCACGGAATGACGAGACTCCTCCAGATCTTCAAAGACGATGGAACTCTTATGAACACTTTCGGTGGCCGATACCAGGTCCAGAGGGAGGGTGGTGGCCGCCGATGTGCTGGTGCCACGGACCTCCTGTTCCACCACCATGTTACATGCACGACAGAGCTTGGCCATCGAATCCCTCGCTTCCGCCTATGCCCACTAGAAATTTTAAGGTACGGGTGTAATGACAAAATAAATCTTCTATTTGGAACTTCCTAAAGATATTTAACTCAAGTAACAATTTACCTCCTACTCGTAGAATTGTGTCGATGAACCAAGGATTTTATTCTAGTGCGTTAATTGATGTGGGTGAAGTAATTTTAGTTTATTCAGTTACACTACTCATTGTAATAAAGACAGACATATTATGTATGTACATTTGTGTATAATAAAATTAACAAGAATTTTCTATGAAACTAACGCTTCGACCAAAGATAAAGAGTAATTCCTTAAATATGAAATAAGAGTTATAAAATAATGTTGTAAAAGTGTTTCAAAAGTGATAACATAAGTGTGACTATTATTTCAGAATGATGCAGAAGACCGTGTGCGTAGGCTGGAGGCTGACAAGGAGAGCCTCCAGCTACAAGTACAAGTGCTGTCGGAACAAATCTCTGCGCAAACAGAGAAGATGGCAGATCTTGAACGTGCATTGCAAGACTCGCGACAAAGACTTGACGATGCTGATCAGAGATTACAGAAGGTAAAACGTTTTGTTTCTATTAATGAACAATGAAGTTTTGTGCATTGTACGTAAAGGAAAGTTTAGTGGAACAATCTTGCTTGTTTCACAACTCTAGAACGTGATTCTCACTTTACAAGTTCGTGTTTATCGCTTGTTAGTTACCGGGAGGAGTTTAATCTCGTTTATAAAATTTATAATGTATATGAAAGGCCTACAAATAATTAAGGAGTTGCGATATAAATCCAGTTACTAGAGGCGTAGTCAGACATACTGTTGGTTTATTTGCAGTTTAATTGATAAATATGATGGCACGACTGTAAACTGTTTAAAATTCAGCACGGCCTGGACCCCAGTGGAATGAAGCTATTGAATAATCATGATCGGTGTGGGTAGCACAATATCTTGCGCGCGCCTCAGCCGGTGCCCGGTCTCTTTATCGCTATTCAGCTTTGTGCGTCACAACACACAAAATATATACGACACAATCACTTTGAACTGCAGATTAAATGATAACTCATACTACATGCCTCCAACGAGTATTAACTACGGTTTTAGGGTTAACGAATTTCGCTTCAAAACTTCATGAACTCGCTTTTAATTAAGGATTCGTGTTCCCTTTTGTTAATATAATTAGGATTTCGCCGAATAGAGCTACTGAAAAAGCTTCCGTTTAATGTAATATGTATTCTGAGAAAAATAGGGATATTATATATATATATAGGTATATAATATTCTGTATTATTTTTATTTTCATACAAAATAAAGTAAATGATTGTGTTAAGAGTGGATTACGTCGGTTGCGTTCTCTATAGGGTTGTAACAATCGACGCAGGTATATCGTAAATCTGAAACTTGGGGGATCAAAAGGACTTCACAACATATTACCAAAACTTTAGTATTCTGCTAGCTTAAATTGTGCGGGTCTGCCGCACTGCTGTTCTGAACAGTCCTATTAATTCGAGTAGCTCAATTGCCAGAGATGACAACATATATTATGATTAAAATTTTATTTTAATGAAAAATTTCAGTTATATCAAGTGTATATAGTTGTATCACATAGTGAGTTGTAAATACCATAATGACCGTGGCTGCCGTGGCTGGCCATCTGGTGTGATTGTAACTTTAGTTCTAATAATAAACACACTGTTGTACCGCAGAGTAAGGTTCTACAATAATGAAATAAACAATCTGCTTTTAGACTCGTAAAACAGGTGCTACGTCATTCACCCTCTCGAAAAAAATAATATTCGCGCGTGTCCACGCACATATCCATATTCATATCTATGTTAAATTGAGTTTATGAAGCAAATTATTTGACCATATTTATGTGTGTTTCGTATTTAGTCAATGTAAATGCTCTGTGAATTTCGTTATCTCAACGCGTAAGCGTCCGGGCATGATATTTACGTGACATGTCGACTGTGATTCCAGAATCCAGATGTATGTCTATCGTGTCACTTATCTGTTCGATATGTAGTAAATGTGTCGAGTTCTATTTATATATAACATAACCTATGTTATACCTATACTTAGCTGCTAATAAGCCATTTAAGTTGCGCTACAAATTGTTATCGATCAATAGCTGATGCTAACGCTATAAATGCGACTGGGATAACAATACAGATTGCTGTTTGCTACCTCCACGGCATAACCTCTATCTAATACGTCTATTTGATTAAAAAATCTGACTCAACTCGACGTTGGTATGCGGTATTTAATAATGCTTGCCAGTGTTCGCCTGTATACATTATTTTATAATTAATATAAGCAATCGTAAAATATAGGCTATTATGGAAATGAAAATAAAATAATGTACTTTTTTTTCTGATTTATTATAGAGAAACTTTTCTTCTAATAAAATCCTCAGACACACTGAAAATATAAAACAGCAATACAATGCATGAACAAAATTTTATTCTTCAAAAAATTTACATCTAGAAAAGAATCTGTACCTAAAAATAATACCAATAAGTGGTTTTCGAACGTAGAATTCTATCTACACATAGCTTAATATTACAAATACTATATCTAGCTGTTTGCGAGTTTAAGTAAGAATATAGACAGAAATCTAAAAATAGTCCTGTAGATGTACAAGCTCAAGACAAAAGATTTTATTAAATAGTTTTTACCATCGGAAGCAATATTATATTGTTAACAGGAATAAAGTAAAATATTAATTTTTAAATATCATTTTATTATGCGAAATATTTACCTGAAGAATATTTACGAATCATAACTTCAAGGATGCACTAAGTGTTATCTTTTTATAATGTGGTATGTCGTGTTAAATTTGCTCATGAGTCAAGACAAGCTATGATCGAACAAAACAAATGTTAAATAAGAACAAAGTAACTGTCAAAAACAATGTTCATACTTCATCTAGACAAGTTGCCTACAACCTATCTATCGATATGATGGATAGGCCTCTGTACTATCTGCGAGCTATTTACAATGCGGTAGTTTTAGTCTGAGTATTAAATAAAGTTATAGAATATATTTTTTTAACCTCTATGAAATATTCGCCAAATGGTGTTAATTCATTCCTTTCGTATTATATAACTTTAGCATTTCGATATTGATAAAATAATATTTTCGAATGCACAGATTTTCTTTACGAAGTTGATTTGACTAGGTATTCTGAGCCTATTGTCGATAGCTAAATAGTTATAATGATGACATCAAATCATGCATCACTTAAATCTATCGTGCAATAAAACCGTAGTTCTTAAATCAGTTTGGGAAATGCCACGTCCTTTTAAACCATACAAAACACGCAAGGACGAGGTAGTTTCCAGATTGTTTCAGACTGTCTTGGGAGTTCCTAAATCCCCAGGGTATGTACACAGGTGGCTTAATCAGGACCTTAAGGTAGCGCATATCCTGCATTATATATTTTACTTAAATTCCTTTCTTCACGGCATCTACGAATCGACAATTGACATCAAATAATATATGTACCTAGTTGTAGGTATGTGAACGAATAAGACAAAACCGTTAAGGGTTTTTTGATTTTTAGGCCAGGAATCCTAAAAAATGTAAAAGAGGTAAGTAAAACAAACAAGATTTTTGCGCAACGTGAAATGAAATTCCATTACGCAAGAAAAATGGAGCGCCTCTACGTTGATGGCGTGCCACAGAGTAATGTACAGTAAAAGTAAAATAAACACATCGCTTAAATAGTTCTAATTCTGTAGTACATTTACGTTCGCGGCAATGTGTACCGTTAACACATCTCGCTCACACTACTCCGATGCGCCTTTCTTGTTAAACAACCGGATACCGAAGAGCGACAGCTATGTACTATAAAAATCTGCTTTGATCCAAATTTAATTTGGTTCAAGTCGTGTTTAGACGCTCGTATTCGAAAGCTTCTATTAACTACGCTCCATTGTGACAGCTCAATTTTGGTGTCCTGGTTTTTAATTTCCCATCTACATACTTAGTTTCAATAATGTAGTTACTCACTATAATAAAATATCAATAGAGTGCACGGATGGCGTAGTGGTTTAAGCGTTCTACTGCGCTGAGTGTTGTGGGTTCGATCTCCACATGGGACAACACTTTGAGTGACCCACAAATTGTTGTTCCGAGTTGTTTGTAAAGTCCCCCGCGACTCAGGATATATTCACAGTGTGGGAGTTAAAAACATACTTGTACATAGACTGATTTTAAGAATAATAATTGTTCAAATTATTGACTCTTTAAATTCCAAGTGATTGCATGCATTTGCATTTGCATTTTTAAGATCCCAAAGTTGACATGATGTCAATTGGTCTAAGTAGAAAGTACAGCCTTAAAAGTAACTAAAAATATTTCTGTTAAATCTGTGTAGTCGTCTTTAAGTAATTGGGTAATGAACTGAGAACGTCCCCTTTAATTTGAAATCGGTTAAAGACAGCAACGATGCGGATGACCGTTCAGTCTACACGCTTACACGATGTGATGCAGCTGCGGCTTCGGCACGAGCCCCTAAAGTATCTGATAACTTGCCAAATTGTAATACCAAAAACCAGTATGTTGTATATTTTGATCTTTTGAACACTGACACTGGAGCGAGATTTCTTTATCTTCGAGATTTCGACATCATCTGCATTCTAATAACCCAGCTTCCAAAGTAGATTTGTACCCGTGATCGTAAGTCTAATCGCTCGGTCGGCTCGGTCATATTAGCAGTTAAAAAGCTCTATTTTCCACTTACAGGAGATGCTGTTGCGATCATCTCTTGAAACACAAAAGTTGGAGCTATTATCGAAGTTAAGTGAAGTGCGTCTGCGCGCAGCTGAACGAGGAGTATTAGAACGTTCACCGCCTCCCGAATCCGTTGTCACAGCACTACCGGTGGCCAGACCTGCGCCTCCCAGAGTATGCATCTTACTTTTTATTATGTCTAAATGTCTAAATTTGTGTGTATTGTGCAGAATCCGTGTAGAGAGGTGATAGATATGATGAAGAGAGAGAGAGAAATCTCAGACAACTTTGTGTACATCACCTACCGCTTTTAAAATTGACACGGCGATCCTAGTGAATCTGGTTCGCAAGATTAAAAAAAAAATAGTTAGCCAGCCCGTCCTAGTGACCTCTCCAATCACGTTACTAAACGTAAATATAAATCTATTTGAAATTATTTATTTTTCGAATAACTAAAAGTTAAATAATGTAAAATTGTAACTATTCCGACCATTGTTCATGACAGGTAATTTTTTGATTTATTGACACTGAATTGAAATACTTCTTAAATATTGTGTTTGTATGTATATCTTTTATTTCTTACTTTGAAACACATAGATTCATTCGTTATTTTACTCCTTAGAGGTAAAAAATTCAAAAATCTTTTCTTAGTGGGTGCTTACAACATAAAAAGCATAAGCCGCCAAAATGTCAAGTCTGTAGCCTCAGGGGTTTAGGCTCTGCGCTGATGAATCAGTCGGTCAGTGAGAGCAAGTAACTTTAAATGTATAGTTTACGTGTACGTGATTTAACAAATTACATTAATAACGATAGAGTAAGCTATATTATTATTATTATAATATTGTTCCAGACTCCACCAGCGAACTACGGTCGTCAGATCGAGCGCAACACGCACATGTACTCGTCGCTGCCGCGCTCGTCGGTGGTGACGTCAGAGGCGCGCGTCGCCTTCGGTAAACAGAACCAAATGGTGGTGGCGCGCGGTCGCGGACACTCCGTACCGAACCTAGGTCTCTGGGCAAACGCAACACTATGGTGTACACTTGTAGGGCATGACCGATTTTTACTTAAACCAGCTTAATCTAGCGCTCTACTACATATAATGCGGGCTGTTTTTTTTTGTATGCAACTGTGACCGAATATAATCGTAATTTAGAATCGAAAATAATCATGTTAATTTAGAACTCTACTTAAATTTAAAAAGTTTCTCAAAATGCCCTATTGATGCGTCGATGCTGTTGTTTCTGATAAGCATCCTTGACATTTAAAAGTTGGGTCAGAAAGCGGGCGGAGCGGGTCGCCGGCGCTGTAAGATGCTGAAATGTTAATACACATCTCACAAATTGTTTAGACTGTGACACTTTTATGTGTCTGTCTGTATCTTTCAAAGTTTTTGTTTGTGTATCAATATGCGAAAACACATGGTATGTGTAAAATATTTAAAATTCAGGTACACGAGATCTCTAAAGACAATGTTAGTTGCCATAAACTAAGTTTCTCAATATTGTAAATATTTGAGAAATATCTTTCTTCTAAATATTGATAAAAAAGTACTCATAATTGACCTATTTTATTTATTTGTGTTTTAATGCATACCTAATTGATATAAATGTGTTTGAATACCTAAAAAATCAGCCCGTAGAAATGAGACGTAAAATAACTGTAAAGTTATTACCCTTAACTGTTTTAAATCGGTCTAAGACGACTCGAATCGCTTTCAGCTTTCCATGTATGTTGTATTATTGATGAAATGTTTCCAATAGACGCTTAATGTACTGTATATTAAAATATCCTCGCATGTGTTGCGTGCTGCCTAAGCCCTGAAACCCATAAGCCTCAATGCTTACATTTAGTTTATTCGACATTTATTGTTAATTATTGCATGTACATGTATAAGCTTAGAACATAATTGAAGATTAATTATACAAAGTTACAGAGATGAAGCGTATGTCCAATTCACAAAATGTCCAACTGTCCAATTCTGAATTGGTCCAGTTCGTAATAAGGGGATTGATTTACGAGAAGTGTTTTAACGACTTCTATGTGGTAGAATTCGTCTCAAAGTAAAACGGCATATAGTTCCGGCCTGATGAATATATTCCGCGAACTGGAGCAATTAAGATTTATATTGTTTGCGCCCTCTGGACATGGTTTGGTTTTGTCAAACGAAAGTCATGTAGAGAAAAAAGCGATTTTTAACACCTTTTCTTGAAGAAGGAGAGCAGAAAGTATTAAATACATATATTATATGATTTTATACTCTCATTGCCCTGTAACGATTTGTATAAGTGACCTGTATCCTTAAAATTATTTATAGATATAGTTAAATAGAAGAATAAATATTTGAGATATTTTTACATATTTTCCTATGTGCATATTCCAATCGAGTAAATATTTAGTCAATTTAGAGCGATTTTCACAAGAAAAGTGTCATTCGATCAGTGAGCGAGTGGTGGTAATGTGGTGTTTGTTGGTGCGCAGCGGAGAAGGAGGAGAGCGGGGGCCGCGCCAGCCCGGCGGGCGGCGCCACGCTGCGCGCGCGCCTGGAGGGCGGCGACGGGCCGCGCGCCTCGCGCTCGCCCCACGCACCAGCGCCCGCGCACCAGCCCCATGCCATGGTCACTACTTTTTCTATACTCTATTTTTACCCCGACGAGAAACAATTTTTCCGAGCTTAAGGCTCGTAAACGAGGGGGCCTTTCTAATTTTTGTAACATTTGTAATCGATTTAAGTGTAAGACTTAAAAATTTAATTTAAAAACACTTAAAAGATTAACGTTACGTTGCATGCTTGTGTTGCAAATAGTTCATTGACCTTTTTATAATAAAACCAGAATTCATCATTCATTCATTTTTTTTGGAGCAATAAAAATCTTTTGAAATTATTTATTTTTTAATTAATTTCACTTGTAACTAACATAGTTAACAAATCTTGAATAATAATTTAAACATTCTTATAATTGTCGATATGAATCTTGGGGCTAATCTATTAAAGTCGAACAGATTGACAAGGTAACATCTAATCATAAAGTCAGGAAGAATTCTTTTACCAATTTTACATAAACATCAATTATAAATATAAACTGTAATTTATATTCATAGGGAGACGACAGACGTTCGCGAATGGGACTGTGAAACGACTTGCGGTTGGCTAGAGAGTCTCGGGCTCGAAGCATACGTGGGTAACGCTCGCGCCTGGTTGGGAGCTTCGCCCGAAGCGCGCGGTGCTCTCGCCGCCGCATCACACAACACTATCGAAAAAGAACTCGCTATCAAGCACCCGCTACATAAGAAGAAGATCGTACTGGCACTTACTGATCTTTTGGTAAGTGCTTAAGACCCGGTCTTATTATTATGCCAGTGTCAATTAATAGTGATAGTTACTTATCACGCATTAATAATAACATAATTTGTTTATTGTTTTTAATAGACTTAATTCCATTTTTTTACTGGAAAGAATGTCAATAAAGTTTTAAGCAAATGCCTAGTACCAAAAAAGTGTAATTTTTTTTGTCTAGAGGCCAGAATTTACGTTCTTCATTTGAATGTTTGTAAAGTGTTGTGGTTTTATTTATTTTTTCGAGAAATCGGGAATAAAATGGACGCAGTGCTTGTGGGTTTATTTATGTTATACTTTTGGTTATAAATAATAACTTTTTAGAAATGTTGAGGTACTCCATTGTCTGTATTTTACTGTAGTCAAAGTGAACGTATGAGTTGTGAATAGAAGGCCAAAACTTCTTTTCTAAAGAGAGGCCTATGTCCAGCTGTGCACTATTAAAGGCTGTCGATCAGATGACGATGAAGTGAATGTTGTATTGTACTTTGAGCGCTAGTGCAGGACCAGATGTTGTATTGTGGCAGGGCGGGCACGGCGACCCGTGGCTGACGCTGGCGGGGCGGCTGGACACGGCGTGGACGCTGCGCTGGCTGGAGGACGTGGGCGTGTGCGGCGCGCGCGCGGCCGCCAGTGACGCGGCGCTGGACGCGCGCGTGCTGCACCGCCTCACGCACACCGACCTGCACGCGCACCTGCGCGTCGCGCACGCCACGCATGCGCTCTCCATCCGCAGAGGTATCGCACCGCACGCTCACCATTCTTGTCATGCACACACAAAATCCTCTCCCGTGGAAGCGTATTAAACGCCCACTTTTGCCAACTATTATAATTACAGCCTCCACTTATACAATAAGAGGCAAGTTTATTGCCGTCATCCGAAAATTAGGGGTTACTTACCACCACTTAAGTATATTGAAAACAAAAGCAGATAAGAATTATATGAAAGTGTTTTGTAGTATTTATGATATTAATAATAGTTATGACAACTTGAGATATGCTGTATTCAGCTTGTCAATAAAAAAGAAACGATTGCAGATCTTCAACAGATATCACTTCCCATGTATATTTCAAACACGAATGGTGACACTCGTGCAAAGCTTATTTCAAAAAGGTCCTGTCATTCTTTACATTTTTACTACTGTTCTATCCGTTCGTAAAACTTGTAGTTGACATTTAAGTTAAATCAGTTTATTTATACTAAACATAAATTCAATAAAAAAAACGTAATGAAATAATTTCCTTTGAAATTATTATCGTTAAAGTCAATATATCAATGCTTTTAATTTTACACATTTAGATTTACATTTAATTTTTATTAAACAACAATCTCTGTTAAATAGTTCGATTTAAATAAACTTTACGTTCAAGACACTACTTGAAATTGAAGTATATTGAATAAGTATGTTAGTAGACTAATGTTATTGAACAGGCATCCAAGTGCTGCGCGACAACAAGTTCTCCCCCGACACGATGATCCGTCGCGCGGCGGAGGGCGAGGGCGCGCTGTCGGCCGAGGGCGAGCCCGTGGAGCTGCGCGCGGCCGACGTGGCGCGCTGGTCCTCGCACCGCGTCATGCAGTGGCTCAACGAGATCGACCTCGCCGAGTACGCGCCCAACTTGCGCGGAGCAGGTCTCTTTGACACCCTTATATTCTTCATCTCGAGATTAACTATTTCTATTATACGTCGAAAAATAACGTTTCGGTCGGAAAGCACAGCATACGACGTCCACCAACAAGGTGGATAAACAACGTCATGTAGATTACAGGTTGACGGTAGATGTAAGCCGCTTTGGTGGTCCCAGGAACTGGCGGAATTCTGAGCTACCTATACTCGTGCGCAGACGCAGCAAAAAGTCAAGAGAATGCTTTTACTTGTTGGTATCGATTGTTATCCCTGGGGTCGCTCTTATCGCACTACGCAACAAAATCTTTGCGCATCGCCCCTCTAACCATGAGACGACGGGGAAAACTTCATTAGGCGACTTTTCTACGGATCCGTTCCGAAGCTGCCTCCGAATAGGGGGGGTGGCCGCGAGGGGTCTCTCTGTGTGTGCCTTTACGTCGCCTAAATGAGAGTATTTACTCGAAGGTGGTGCCGCGCTTTTGCAGGCAGGCGCTAGGAGGGATCTCTCCTATTTAAGGCGTATCTATGGGATGGCGTGTGATTTTAGTTTGTTCAATGCCGATACACACCACACAGCTCCACCGTAAACCCTCTTGGGATACGACCCAACGGGGTTTACGGACGCATAGATATTCGTATAATACATTAAAAAAGTTATTTTTTCCTTATGTTATGTCAATATTTTTTTATTCGAGTGACTATGTCTATGTATATTACATTATTTTATTCCAAATGGAGTACCTATCCTTCTTTGATTCGTTAAACAACAATCCAATTGCAGGTGTTCACGGTGGATTGATGTTGCTGGAGCCGCGTTTCACAGCCGAGCTGCTGGCTGCCTTACTAAACATTCCAGCCAACAAGACCCTACTGCGGCGGCATCTCACGCAAAGGTATTTTCAATACAATAGCATTTTCTAATGTGTACTGTATATAGCAGAAGGATCTAATATATTGTTCAACTTGTAACAATTTTACAGATTTAATGATCTGCTAGGCAGGGAGGTAATTCAGCAAAAACGCAACGCCGAACAGACTCTTGGCTACCAGCCACTGACTGCAACCACCAAATATAAGGTATGGTTTTGGTCGTGATCGTGGCAAGTCTAACCATAAGTTAACTATTATCGTAAAAATATCAAAGCATTATTTGTGGGTATCGTCATTCTTGTATCACGCTAGCAACATCATTGCGCAGAAATGAATTGCGTTAGGTTGCCTTGATTCGGGAAGCTCTACTGTAAATGTTCTACTTTTTAACCAACTCCAAAAACATAAAAGAGGTTCTCAATTCAACTGTATTTTTTTTGTTGTTGTTTGTTACGCGATATCTGTGTCAATTATGGACCGATTTTTTAAATTCTTTTTTAATCGAAAGTGAATACTCCCGAAGTGGTTCCATTACAACCAAATCGGGATCTGATGATGGGATCCTAGAGAAATCATTCATCAGACTTCAAACAGACTAGAAAGTATCTATTGTTATTATAATAACCTGTTATATTAAGGGTTGCACTTATTTTAGTTTTTCAATTACATTTGTAATTATTTTTCAAATTTTTTGTGCTCTTTGTTAGTATTGCTTCAAGTCGGTTCAGCTTAAAGAAAAAGGGATTTTTAAAAAATATAATAGGTAATTAAAATTACCTAAATCAAAAGACTAAATTTTAACAAATTATATTACATAATAGGAAATAAATAATACGAATAACACCACTTTTGTAGGCAGGTAGCTGTCTATATAAGCAGTATCTAAGGCTATTTATCCTCTCAGAAAAACCCTATAAAATTTTGCCCGGTTCGGAAATCGACCTGTACTACACCACTAAGGCTTTTCAAATTCTACGCGATGAAATCGCGAGTACCAGCTAGCGCAATATAATAATGCAGTGAATCACTGAGTAGCGTAAAACTTTCGGTACCCAAAAAAATGCTACCATATGCCATTACTGGAGCGTTTAGTATATATCATTTTAGAAGTAATGTTAACCAAAATGCATCCTATCACATAGCCGAGTATAGTCTATGAATACTTACCATATTGTTGTAATTTGTAAAACGTAGGTACCAAAGAAAAGCCAGTTCTCACTGAAGCGCAAGAAGAGCAAGGACGACCTGGAGCTAGGCGACCTCGTGTGTCCACTGCACGATGACGGCTCAGGTGACATAACCAACTCGCCAGTAAGTTGCCTTACTAACAACACTAATCTGTATATTGTTGCACCAAACAGATAACATATACAGACTGACTCGACAAAACTAAATTAAGGGCCATCCATAAATTACGTCACATGTAAAGGGGGAGGGGGTCAATGAAGTGTGACATTGAGTGACAAATGGTGGGAGGGGTCCTAAGTATCGTGATGACACATTTTAAAACCTAATATGTCTAAGTAATATAACGCAAATTTAGAACTTTGCATCGTTTTTTGTTTTATTGTTGTGTAAGTTGAAATTATTAAAAAGTAATTAAAATGGAATTAAAACTAATTTTAATATGTACTGTACAGGTACTGTTGTGTTAATATGTGACGTCACACGAGGGAGCGGGGCTGACTAATGTGACCATCTGTGACAAGGAGGGAGGATGGGGTCAAAAAGCCATGAAATTCGTGTGACGTAATTTATGGACGGCCCCTTATCCCTATTATCTATTACACCGTGGGTGAGTCATGTTTCGGCACAAATGGGCCGGCTCGACCAGAGTGAACCGCGACCTCACAGAAAACCGGTGTTAAACAATTCTTACGTTACTTTTCACCGAGTGAGTGAGGTTGCCAGAACCCAAACCCTCCTCCCTCGCATAGTAGGGAGGGGACTCAAAGGGCGATCAACGAACTTGTCTCTTCAGTGGGCCTTGACCGCGTTTGGCGCTGTGATTGGCCCGCGCGGAAATCTTCACCAATGGCAACGCCGAACGCGCTCGCTGTCGAGAGCGAGTAGAAGTAAAATAAACTTAAACTAAGCCTTCAGTTTCAGGTGTCAGGTGTTTTATCCGTCTGGTCGTTTGCCCCCATTTACATAAAAATAATAGTACAACATATAAGTAAACCAACCCACGTCAGAGTCTGTATATGTTATTTAGAAATTTGGGTATTATTTGTTCAATTTGCTTTTAGTTTTGGCAGTAATTCCGTATTTTCAAGTTTCCACATTGAATGCATATGGGATCAGTTTAATTGCTTAAGAAGAAGAAGAAATTATTGAATAGTGAGACGTGTAAAGCAATCAAAATTAATATTGTTATGTAGTTGAGCTACTTATGAAAGATTTCTATTAATTAATATCAACTTAGATGAAGTCAAATCCAATAACACTGAACGATGTTATAAGGGATTCGATTTAAATATTTGTAACTTAAATATAATTCTATAGCTTTTTATTTTTTAAATAAAAAAATCCTTTGGCACAGTTCACGTTCGAACTGTGTAGCAATATGTTTTTTGATCATAAGATGTCACCAAGTTTTGACCATAATAAGTGTTAGTCTTAAATGAGTTTGTGTGGTGTTTCACCTCCATAGAGGTATGTTTGTTTTATATTGCACTATAGTATAGCTGCACCCTAGTAGTGGTGATGTGTTTACAATAACAAAATTTAACAACGGCGGTGGTATGCTTTGGTTTGGGTAATTACAATAAATATATTAATAGTTATTTAATACTTAATTTGCTTTAGATTAATTCGAGTCTTTATATTGCAGTTTTTTTGATATGTAACGTTTGAACAACTACAATGCAGGAATTTCACTTGTAACTTTTAGCAAAATAATAATCTAAAATCACAAATATATGTAGATAAAAATAAGTAATAAATAATTACGAAGCTCTTTTTGTAGTAAAATCCAAATTCATTTTTTTATAGGTACTAGTACCTTATTTAGAATGTTTTTTAGCAAAGGATTCGAATCAAGATGTAATTTATGCTATATCATTATATTTATCGCTGTATGTATTTAAACGTGTAAGAAGATTCTGTTAAAATTTTAGTAGTACCTTAGACAGAAAATGTTTTTTATGTCCAATTTTTTTTTACAATTTTAGTTATTTTAAACTGTAGTGTAACATTTTCAGACGATGAAAGTAAAATCAGCGGCAGCGGACGTCGCGTCGGGTGTTTATCCCCCGCGTGACGAGGCGCGGACACACTAGCGCCGCACTGGCTACACTAGCCACCTTGGACCGACCTAGACACAATGTTCATCAATGTTAATTATTCTTTTAAGTACAGAAAATAACCATTCCTTCTGTCTTAGATCCAATTTTAGTAAGAACAAATTCTGTAGAGAACGATTCAATTAATATCTGCTAAAGCTTAATTGGTCAAATAAAGCCTGACCGTATAATACCAGTGTAAACGGGGCCATTATACTGTGTGTGGACGCCCTAAGAGTGGTTAGTATCGATTAAACATTTCAGAAGCATATAATTATGTCAGTACTAGGTTTATATAGTGCTAGTCATGAGGATTAATTGTAGTTGCAATACGAATGAAGAGTTGTAAAACGAGTTTGCAGTTGAAACAATTTTAGACGCTGTCTTTTGAAAACGTCTTCAAGTCGTCATTCGTTTAATTAAAAGTTGTTAATAATACTAACCGACAATTTTTTTTTAACATATTATTTCAATTTAATATTTAAGATTTTTTCTAAAACATAAATACTTTTTGTTAAGTGTTTTCATGTTTTCGAATATCGAAAGAAATGTTAAATGTCTAATATTGTGAAAATTGTTTTACATACACGGAATGGCATGGCATGAGTATAATTTTCAGTCTATTAAATCCTTTGTGTTCATTTTAGCCCTGCAGTATAGTACAGTCATGTGAAGTTAACAGACAAAACAAAAAGTAGATTTTATAAATAAAGTGAAAATGCAACAATTTAACATGTTAATGAGGTACTTGATATAAGTGTACAACTTTCACTTGTACTGTTTATGAGTCTCTGTTTATTTCTTGGTCACTTAAAAAAGTGAAACACAGCTCACAGAAGGGGTCAACCTGAGCGATAAAATTTTGCTCGGTGTTTTTGCCTTGTACCTTTAGAACTCAAATCGTTAGGCCGATTACCGAGATACCTGAACAACATATTTGTATATATACAAGAATTCCTCGTTTAAACTTATTAGATGGAACCTACGTCAGTAAATTTAGAAAACTATCAAAATTCAGCTTAACATTAACAATATCGTCAGACCATTGTTGAGAACCAGAATACAACTACATTTGATAAAACTAATTCTTTGGTAGAGCACCCAGCAAAATATCACCTACCCGTCAGGGAGGCTTTCGGATTGAGCCACTGTCATAAAAAATGTACGCAAAAAAATAAATAAAAAAAAGACAAAAAAAATTGAACTGAAATAAATATTTGCCAAATAAAATATATGTATTAACGTTAGATATTAACTTAAATCATTGTCTAACCACTGTTTTGTAGGCATATTGGTGCTAAATTCAATATGGTGGCATAATTGCCCTAAAACGTTACATTTTAAGGCATAGCCCTCAAAACAAAGTGTCCAAAGTATTACTTATAACTGTAGTTATTATAGTTAATTATGAAATGTTATTACTGATGCAACTGCCAAAAATCGTGAATGAGAAAATATATACATAATGTGTTATAAATGATAGATAACAGGTCGTCATTAATTTACAAATATTCAACTAAACATTTGTTCACATTTAAAATAAAACAATTTAGTAAATAACTGACGACTATAGTTAAAACATTAATGATAATAATTGTGTATTTAAGTAAATATTTATTTTAACGTTAATTTTATAGTTAAGTGAATATTTTTGAAGACTTACGTATATATTGAGCTACTTAAAAATGAAAAGCTGCATACAATTCAAGTATTGAGTACGTTTAGTTTTGTACCTACTAGTTGAACGTACATCATACGAACAATAGACATTCCATGTTCATGACAAAATAGGGAAAATTGTCGATTTGAACAAATGCATTCAAATAATGTTCTGTATATCATGTTCACATTAATGTACATTCGCGCTAAACAAAAAGGGATACATCGATCATGCCCCGCCCCCTGGCCAATCAGGTTCCAAGAAATTATCGTTCCGTACGAAAGCTTGGAACCTGATTGGTCAGGGTTCGGGGCGTGAGTGACTATTTTCTTAACGCGTCTGAACTATAGGTATAAATCTATTGCAGCTAATCAGACAATGATGTTTTGCACTGAAACCGTGGCTATATTATCCTAGTCCGAGTCATTTCGGATCTATCATTTGAGATTTCTATCATCGTCCCCCACTTTAAACCCACGGGCAATGATAATGTTTTACAAAAAAAAAGGATTGGTTCTCAATTCGGATTTGTTTTTCTTTATATTTGATTTTTATATTTATTATATTATTTTATATATATTTATTATATTTGATTATACCTCAGAAGTCTGTCACTTATGAACTGATTTAGAAAATTGAAAAGGTGTACTTCCCGTTTGGTTGCATTGAAAATTGAGGAAAAACATCAAATTAATTAATGAAGTATACAGTTTGTTACAATTCGTCACGATTAAAGCGCATTCAAGTCGATTATACTTTTTTAAATTTGTAATCTATTTAATCTAAGAGGTACCGTTTGAAGTTTCATAATTTTCAAGCCGAACAACTTTGTAATGGCGTAACTCACTGAACCTTAATATCATCATCAACAGCCTTTACTAGTCCACTGCTGGACATGGGCCTCTCCTTAGGAAGGAGGTTATATACTTTTATAATATACTTACCATAATATACTTTTCCGTAAAAGCATGGACTTATACAGCAATTTCTATTTTATCACAAGATTTAAAATTCTTAATGGCCAAATTAAAATCTTTTAAACAAAGTAAATTAACCAATATATACAGTAGATAGATTTTTTAGACTACGTTTCAAAGTGACGTAGTTAGGTGATTTACCTTAGTGTACTCTTCAAATTCACTTGTATAGGAATAATCGTTAAAATGTACGAATAATCAAACTTATAAATACCCTGCCATTTTCAATCCGGATATCTTTAGTATTGACATTACGCGCCATACAAGTCTGCGCCAATGAAGTTAGCTGCAAATCGAATGTTGCATAGTTACCCTCGCAAAACAAACGTACATTTTATTGCACAAAAATACATTTTGTTTACCGAATGTTTGCGTGAAGTACTAAACTACAAAGAAGAATTGTTGCTACATAATTGTATCTTGTATATTTGAATCTACTTCCGAACAATAACTTTAATATTTTAAATACTAAAGTCACAAAAACAAATAAAAACATTTCACGCTTTTGATAACAGCGCTGGACTACTAGGGAATAGATACATTATCAATGAATAGACTCTTCTAGAATTATATTCAATATTTAGTCTATTTAAGGTGGCAGATAACTACAACATTTTTTTAAGTATTCCCAGTACATCGGTACAGTACAAAACCGTTATTCAAATTTATAAAGTCGAAAATTGCTTGTACCTATTTTTTATCATTCATGTGTGATGAGTATTTAACCTCAACCTAATGAACTGCCTCAATATCTAATTTCTTTTTGACATTCTTTATCATCGTCACTCATAGAAGCCCAAAAACACATTTTTAGAGAAATGTCATCAAGGGAATGTCGAAAATGCTTGCTACAATGTTTTTGTTATAATGTAGGTATGTGTATAACTACCATAAAATTAGATGTCAGGTATATTTTCGACTTATTTTACCAGTTATTATTCCCATTGCTGACACATATACCTGGAACTGGACCCTATGTTATTTATGTATTTTCATTTAAGTATGTTTCAATTGCTTTTACAGATGTTTATTTTCATACATACTTACCGCTCTGATACCTAAAATTGCATTTGGCTGCGTTACTCGCGCGAACTTTGCTGTTGCAAAGTTATTATGCGCGTATTGTAATGATATTTAAATTTCGGCTGACATCTAACTGTTAACGAAAACTTATAATTAAAATTAAAAATATGTAAGTTAATATAATTTTAAATAAATCTTATTAAAATAGGCAAAAACACTAGTGTTCATATTTATTTAAATCTGGCTAAGTTATATCAGGACTGAAAAGCCCGAAAAATAATCTCTCTTATAAAATTCTGTCATTTACTTATACATTGGTATATAAATAATAAACCAAAGATACAGTAATATTCGGGTGTTTACAGTAACATTCATAAATCTTTGAAATTAATCGATTTCTTTAAACCCCTACCTATTCATCAATCTGTCAGAACTGTCAAACGGTACCTCTAAGATTAGATGGCCTATAATTATATTATTATTGATTCCTAATTGTTTAACAAAATGATAAATTGTAAAACACGGCCGGTAATGCTAGGAACACTATAACGCTGGTCACGCTTAACACAAATAGAAGCTATATTATTGATATTGCATCTTTGTTTTATATTAATATATGTTTATAAGGCATCACTATAAACATTAACTAGTGTTCTCTCGTCCTAGCGAGTGTTAGTAGTTTGTAACAAGTTATTTCAGTACTTAGCGCTTTTAAAAATAATTAGGTAGCTTAGTAGAAATCGACTGAAAGGTGACAATATAATTCTGGTCTCTTTTTTGCTGATCAGAGATGTTATACATACCCGTTTATATAAAATATTTACTTAGATATGTTCCGGAAGACTTGACGTTTGTTTTTTATAGTAAGTGTTCATATTAATGTGACAAGTAAAGAAAATATAATGTTATTATCATATGTAAATATCATGTTCTAATTAAATTCCAAGATCATGTAAGTGAGACAGCTCGCCTAAGTCTGAAGCCAATTATGAACTAAGCTCTTGAAAATATGCTTAACCAAGGCAGGGCGTGATTATTAAATACATAAACATTTACTTTCTTTTTTTTACATTTAAATTTACCGCACAATGGTTTTAGTGGCGATTGTTTCGTTAATTTTTGAGTCTTTACAGAAAATAATAATCCTTAGTCTTGTTCCTAACATGTTGTGCCAAATGTTATAAATATTGTAAGCCCTTTACGATAGTCCCTCGTCTTCCATAGACTGTATAACTCATTAACTAGTAAGTGAATAAATCACCGACAGTTAAATATTGAAACATTTTTATAATATCATAAAATATATAATTTTAAAAGATAATAAATACTGAATGAACACAATTAAACTTGATTTTTATTTCTTTATTATTATCACAGTTCATTTTCAAATAACTGTTGCGAATTTATTATAGTTGCATCGGTGCTTTTTAAAACTTTGAGGCCCTCTGAAAGTTAAAGTTTTGTTAATAGAATGTTTAGAAACACACAATGGTGACCTACTTTCTGAAAACTGTTTTCAGAAAGTAGGTCACCATTGTGTGACATATTCTAAAGTCCTAAAATAGTGATCAAATTAGTCACCTATTCTTCATAATCTTTCTTGTCAGGTGGCGTCCATATGGTGCGTAAGTGGTGAATAATTGTTAGAATTATTAGCGTAGTCATTTTGGTTGAAGATATATATCTATTGAGCCAAAAATACCTCTTTGGCACACTTGTCAAAGCAAAAGGACAAAAGTATGATTTTCTTACTACGTAAATGTTGATAATACTCGTTAAAGAAGTCAAGTCAAAACAAGTCTGTTGATCCTGACTGCTAAGACAGAGCTAGTAGGAGTGATTTATCTATACAATGTGTATATTTACAAATATATAAGTTTGTTTTGAAATATATGTGCACGGTAGAAGGCACTAATTTGGCCCCCTATTGCGTAAGTGAAGCTAAAATTGTAGTGTACACACCTTTGCCCCGTCCCCGACGGCGTAATTCTGCTATTCTCTCCACCTCATTTTCTTCTTCTGCGTCCCGCTCCCGCTTTAGTGCATCTTCACGTGCTTGTTTCATTACAGATTCTTCTATAAACGTCAATTCTAGGAAAGAGATGTTAAAGTTAAGGACATCAAGTGTAACGTGTGATATTTACACACAAATACGTATATTTATAAAATCTAATACATGACGCGTTAATAAATTTTGTGGATAGCCACTAAAGCTGTATTTTGATATCATGCACTTTGGTCTTTAAAAGTAGACTGTTTAAAACGAATACAATGGAAAGATACAATGGTTGTGTTTACTGAACAGAAATATTATATATAAAATTATGTTAGGTTTTCGTCACGTACTTAATATCATATTGGCAAGCGCCAATGAGTCAAATTAATTTTAATTAAACTTTGTGTTTGCAAAAATTTCAAACCATTTTTATGAATTTCTACATGCATAAAACTAGAGGGTGGGTCAAGCAGTATGGTTATAAGTAAAAAATAAATAAGCCTTATTATTTCTGATTTTCATGTATTTGTACAATATTTATTTACTTTGTATGGTTACATTCCCTTATCAACACACCAGCTGGTGTCAACTTTTCCGAGAACATCTCAGCCTATCGCAATCCACTGCTGGACATAGGCCTATCCCGGATTATCGGATTCTTGCATCCAGCTCCTGCCAGCCATGTGCAAATCGTCACTCCACCTGGTCTGTGGGCATCCTACACTACGTGTGCTGAGATGCGGTCTCCACGCAAGAACTCGTTTCTCCCAATGGTTATCGATTTGGAGGCTTATAGGGCCTTGGTTCCGGATCATTCCTGATGCGATCCCTTAGAGAAACGCTGAGCGACTTCAAGCTTGTGGACCAGTCGTACCGTAAGTGTCCACGTTTCGGCTTGATATCATGACGGGAAGGACGCACTCATAAAACTTCCATCCTTAGGCACTGTGGGATCGACGATGAGAAGACTCTACGTAGCTTCCCAAACGTTGCCCAACTTAGCTGAATTCTTTTATCCTCGAGGACCTCGTCCTCGAACTGCAAAGGTACACATATTTCTGAACAACTTCGAGAACGGCACCGTGTACCGCAAACATGACCATGGTTTTACCAAAGTTTATCCGAGGGCGGTGCGTATAGAAGAGTCAGCTAGGTCACTCAGAAGAGTCAGCATCTGTTGTAGGTCTTGCAGCGTCTCTGCCATGATGACGATGTATTCATCATTGATATTGATGAAACGCCCTTTCCAATGCAGCCTCTTGAACATGGCTAACATTGCATTTGTAAACAATTTCGGGGAAATAACGTTCCCTTGTCGCACTCCTCGATGCGGGATGGGCCTTGTTTGCTGATTATGTACTTGGACGGACATGGTGGCGGCTTCATAAAGACATATCATTACTTGGATGTATCGTCAGTTTGCTTGGCAACGCTGCAGGGACTCCAGAACAAACCAGATTTCGATTGAGTGATTGATTGATTGATTGAGCCTTCTCAAAGTCCACGAGTGCTAGACACAGGGGTTCATATAATCTTAGATTATCTGTATAATCTGCTGCATTTTGTGGATGTGGTCTATGGCGCAATATCCGCTTCGAAATCCAGCCTGCTCCGGTGGGTGGAATTCGTCGAGTCTTAACGCAAGACGGTTCATGATGCCTTTATATTGCATATTAAGCTGGCAAATACTGCAGTAGAGTCAAACACGTAGCTTGTGAATTTCGGGATTTATTTTTCCTTAAGAACGTATTTAAAACGTATCTTGTGCATAATCAACAAAAAAAAACAGAATCCTTTTCCTTCTGATTTTTCGAAACCATCTGTGCAAAGAACTAGGTATGTAGGACTTTTGTAGATATGTGATCTATGTACAATATCGCAACAATTACTTTTAACATGCTTTGCAAACATAAACACACTTCAAATTTCTGGTAGACGGATGTTTTCTTTTTCTAAATAACAATCAAATCTTTCTATTTATAACTAATACGAGTATTATAAATAGGAATGATTTGATTTTTTGTTTGTTGATGAATAGGCTTCGAAACTCCTGGACCGATTTTAAAAATTCTTTCACATATAGAAAGCTACATTACCAGCAAGTAACATAGGCTATATTTTATTTTGAAAAAAATATTAATTTCCTCTAAAAATGGCGATAGTTTGAAGCAAGGTATGAAATAGTGATGTGCCGGATATCCGTATCCGTATCCGCGGATATCCAAGGGAGAAGAGAGATCCGTAACCGTATCCGTATCCGTGACTTTTTTGGCGGATCTTTCAATACATATTACATAGATGAAATTCTATATAGGTGATTTTGTATTCACTGTAAAACTCTTAGGTATGTGTTTGTAACACTATAAACAGCAACTGTTTTTCTGGCCAACGTCAAAATGAAAAAAAATTGGTCCTCCATTCAAATGACCAATCAACTGTTGTTAGTTTGTATGGAGAAACAATTTTTTTTTCTTTCGTTTTCGGTGTTAGTCCAGAAGAAAAGTTGTTGTTTATAATGTTACTAATATGCACTTCAGAGGTTTTCAGTCAATTTAAAATAACCCTGAATAATGGTTATTAGGTAGCTATGAAAAACTATTGAATTCTGTTCAGATTACTTTTTATTTCTTAAAACAAATATTTCGCACCTTTGTATTGCAATCATTTATCGTACTATACTAAATCAACTAGGCAGGTCGTAGGTACTGAAAGAGCTATCTTTATAATGAGATCAATCATCTTTGGATAGGGTTTTCCAACAAGAGGTGTTATTTTGGATCACCCGGTATTTCGGTAGCTGTCACTTTTGAAGCTTTTATTTTTTGACATTTGACAAGTAGAAACTACGCCATTACTAAAAATGCATTGAAGTTATTAAAATTCACTACAAAAGTGGTGAAAATCTTGCAGTCACAGTTCGCAAAACTAAAGCATTTTTTGGTCGTCGTGAAGCACCTTGTCGGACCGCAATACAGAAATTGGTGGAAAAATTCGAGCTGTTGGGACAAGTTAGAGATGTGAAGAATAAAACCCGTGTACGTCGCTCAAGAACAACTGAGAATATTGCTGCTGTAGCCCAAAGTGTTGAAGAAAACGCAGGTTTGTCCATTCCTCGTCGTTTTTTGGTATTGGGCATTCCAAAAACGTCATTACACCGTATTTTGCATAAAGACTTAAGTCTTAAGGCTTATAAAGTTCAGTTAACACAAGAACTAAAGCCGGCCGATCATCAACAACGTCGTGTCTTTGCTGATTGGGTACTTGAAATGCATGAAAATGATCCGGAATTCCATCGAAAAATCATCTTGACTGATGAGGCCCATTTCCACCTAGGAGGCTACGTCAACAAGCAAAATTGTCGCATCTGGGGCTCGGAAAACCCAAAAGTTATTATTGAGAAGCCTCTCCATCCTCAACGTGTGACTGTTTGGTGCGGTTTATGGTCCGGCGGGGTCATTGGACCTTACTTTTTCGAAAATGAGGTTGGATCAACACTTACGGTGAACGGATTGCGCTATCGAGATATGATTAATGTTTTTTTATGGCCGGAGTTGGGTGGTATTGATCTGGACAACGTTTATTTTCAACAAGACGGCGCTCCGTGCCACACAAGCAACGAAACCATTGCTCTTTTACGGGAAAAGTTTCCTGACCGTGTTATCTCTCGAAGAGGTGATCACAATTGGCCACCGAGATCTTGTGATTTAACACCTTGCGACTTCTTCCTTTGGGGCCACGTGAAAGATAAGGTCTACGCCAACAGCCCAGCGTCGATTCAAGACCTCAAAGATGGAATTCGTGAGGCTATCGAGGACATAGGGCAGCCACTTTGCGATTGGGTTATGCAAAATTTCATTAAAAGGATATGGTCCTGTAAGCGTGGTCGTGGTAGACATTTGGCTGATGTTATCTTCCATTACTAACGGCATACCTTCCTCTTTATTATAAAATAAACAGCCGATTATTTATCTTAAAAAAATGCATTTTTTTTTTAATACTAAAATAACACCTCTTATTGGAAAACCCTATATTAGCTTATTAAAATAATGAAATATTTAAATATCAACGGCAAAGCGTCAAGTGGCGCATGGTGCATTTAATGTAGGTCAAAATTGCCCTTTACAACAACACTTTAAAATCCCTTAAAAGATATCAGAGATTTAAAATGCGAGAACATAACATTTTTCATTGACGCACGGATGTAATTAATCGTAGCGATGTTATATAGGTAACTTAGCGCCTTCCTCATTAAAGGGACTATCCAACACTAAAATTAAATTCAAATTTTCAATTCGAACCAGTAGTTCCTGATATACCGAACAAATAAACAGACTCTTCATCTTTGTAATATGATGAATTGACTGCACGGATGGCGTAGTGGTTTAAACGGTCACCTCGCCGCTTCCGTCCTGCGTTGAGTATTGTGGGTTCGATCCCCACATGGGACGACCTGCGTGTTCTTTGTGTCCGTTTCATGTATGTTTGTAAAATCCTACGCGACACATGAATATGTTCCTAATGCAGGAGTTGTCTTTAGAAGAAAATAAATTAAATTACGGATATTTATTTCTGTTTTTCTTTTATGTAGCTTTGCATCTTCTTCCAAGTTTATTCACAAAATATTTTAATACTGTAATACAGTAAATAGATACTACAACATATATACACTGCTCCGATCAGAATGCCAGAAGAAAGTAACCTATTGGCCTATGTTTAAAACATATGTGTAGTAAATATCTAATATTACTTCTGTGCATTGTACTTGTTAAATGTATTTTTTAATAATTATATAAAATTTTGGTACAGCACCGCTCCACGCAGATACGGCAGGTTTGATCATGTCGTCCATTTAATTATTTTTCAGTTAGAAAAAAATATCATTTCGAAGTAATTTTTGAAGTGAAAACTTCTTTAGCGGCGCTGTACACTTTTTTTTGTAATGGGTAAATAAAAATTAAACTCGCGTCAGGACACGTGACCCTGATCGAAAATTGGTAAGACGGATGCAGAGTAGACAGCCGGCGCGGCGTAGGAGAGGAAGTATCCTCCTCTCTTTCTACGGCGCGGCGAAAAGGTATGCCTGCGCCTGCTGTCTCGTTTAGGCGGCGCAGGGCGCTTGCGCGAATGTTCGTTTATCTGAGAGATAAACTTTTTAATGTAATATAAATTGCCATGTTTGTGTACGATAGCGTAATAAATAAATATTGTATTCTACCACATAAATGATAGTACTTTTATACTGATCATTAAAGCAATTCGTGCAAAATTAGTCCCTAACAATTCCAAAATATCAACAATGCGCAACATTAATATTTAAGTTTTGACTTCTGCCGGCACTCCCGTCGTTTTTTTTTTTGTAAACGGATTTTAAATACTTTATTAATCTAGTCGTGTATTTAATATTATGATTGAACGTAATGTAATTAAAAAATACTAAATTGAATTTGCCTCTAATCGTGAGATTGATAATCGTTATATTTATTTGATAACTCTCGCAGGCTATTTACCATGTTATCTTGCTGGATATCCATTACACATCCGTTAAATATTACCATTATTATTACATCTCTACTAAATATATTATAGCCCTTAGGTAATTGGTTTGGTTTTCATTTAATTGTAATATTTCATGTATGGAAGTACGTATGCCGTTTAAAAAAATATAGTACTTGTTAGTCTAGGGTCCATGGCAATCCAAGGGCCTTGAAAAATATTGGCAGCTGTAGGCCGCGACTTAGCATCAGGTTCCATTAACAGTGTAACTTGTTGCTTGCATTCTTGGGACAACTGGTTTACAACACTGGTTCGAAATCGCCACTTACGCATCACCTTTATTAATAAAAGGAAAAATATATAAATAAGTAAGTAGTCTCAAGCGACGCTACAACCCCCTCACCAAGCATATCTCTAAAACCTTGGGACTGACCCGATGTAGTGCACATTAATTAATACCTAATAGTGGTGATCCAACTAAAGCCACAAATATACAACGTTTACTGGTGAATGACCAATAGATTCTGCCAGTAGATTCCACTTCGAATCGTTGCAGAGGTTTCGGGTGAGGCGGGCACAGTTTTATGCGACACCACATCCATTGACCTTGATTAAATTTAGATTTATGGCAATTTAGATTAATGGCATGTCTCTACCTAATTTTGGATAGGGGTTTTTCATTGTATCCTCTGCTAAGAGAAGGACACGGGGAAAAACAATTTGAATACATAACATTATTTTTAAGATTGATTACCTTATTACTTAAATCTGATGACCGTAGGTGTAAAATTGAATAAGAGTTACCTGCTTCTCGTACAGTTTTTTTACGGATGTCTCATTAAAGGGCAATGCTTTATTCAGCATTGTGTAAAGAATGATGCCCAGTGACCACATATCTGCTAATTTAGGTAGATAGGGTACGCCTTTTAAGACCTCTGGAGCAGCATACGATAAAGAACCGCAGTAAGTTTCACTAAGCAGATCTTTATCGCGGTGTTTCACGTTTCGAGCAAATCCGAAATCAGTTATCTTCACATTGTAATTTGATGTTATTAATATGTTTTCGCATTTTAAATCTCTATGGGCTATATTCATAGTATGTATGTAAGAAATTCCCGATATAATCTGTCTCATCCAAAGCCTGCTTTGATTTTCTGGTACTGCACCGTTTTGTGTCAAAAAATCTAGCAAATCGCCGTTTTCTGCGAAACGTAGAAAAATGAAGTATTTAGCACGCCGTTGAAATATATTGGACACATTTATTATGTGAGGATGAGTCACTCTTATCAAAACATCTAGCTCGCGAGGTAAAAATTTAGTGAGATAATCGCGAGGTGCTTGCGCGGTGTCTATCACTTTGCAGGCCAGTACAACATGACGAGTTTCGTCAATAACATGCGTTGCTTTGTAAACCTGCAAAAAGTATTTCATTATGTAATATTCACGTAGAAAACAAATACATAGTCTATTATGGAAATAATTACTTTAACTGACCTTTGCGTAAGATCCTTCACCAACCATTTTGTCCAGTAAGAAACCCTTCTCTTGTAAGATCATTAGATCTGATTGTGTTGTGTTTAGGTCAACCTGATCGGGACACATTTGTTATTTGTCGAACCCGACTATTTCATTTTCACTTTTACCGGGAACATACTGGGTTGTGATGGTAGTGGAAAGAATTTTATGGGGCACGGATATTCATGTTTATTGGTTGAGTTTTACTGCAAATGTTGAAATGAATTCTGTATCTATTGGGATTGATCGATAATTGACATATAGGTTCAACTGTCAAATCAATATTTCATTTAAATAACCAGTATCTAAAAACCAGCCACAACTAAATCCTACATCATAAACTTTTTATGTTAATCCGAATGAAGATGTATCAGATGTAAATCAGGGGTTTCAAGGATGAAATTATCGTTTTGTACAATTTTGCTATGATAAAATATATTTATTTAATTTTCTTAAATATATATTTACTTCAAATGATTTACAATCTCAATATATCTGTATAACGCACTATGAAATGTAATACATTTGTTTATACCCATTCTTGGTTACTCTTTTGTTAAGTATATTTTTTTAAATTGCTTTATGTTAATGACAGGTTTGTACCAAAATAAATGAAAAAAAAAACTGTAAAGAAGATGAATTAAACTTTTCCTATCTCCTCTTGCTATTTCTTGCTCTTCCGATTTCCTCTTGCCACCTGGTTCCTGTAATCCTCAAATTGTAAAAAAATGAGTTTTTATTACTTCCTGGAAATATTGTTTTCCATAAAATAAATCTTAATCGCAGGAAAGTGATAAATAAGGGCGAGATCCCGCATGTTGACGGATGACGGATGTTTTCTCACAGCCGGTTTTGGTAGTGTTAAAACTTTTCCGAGCAGTTTGATGTCTCCATATCATGGTGAAGGCTGATTGACAGGCCGGGGCTGTGGTTATCCTGAGATATTTTTCTATAAACCTTCGCAAACATCATGGGAATCAAAGAATCGCTAGTGGAGGATCTTCATACGATTCTCGTGGCACTGTCTAGAGGTTTTCAAAATCGATCCTTTAAAGTTTAATTATTTTTTGTCACAATGTCGCTTGCAATCACGGCCAGGACTACAGCTGGTTTTACATGTCAGTCACTTTGCATATAATAATACAATATTAAAAAACTCAGAAGACTAAAACTCGTCAGAAGAAACTTTAACGCTATCTGATGACGACGACAGAATAAATATTTTATTTTAATTATTTTACAATTAATCCCCATTTCTATAGAAATATTTCAAATACGCTATATCTCTGTTAAAATGCTATATCTCTGTTACGGCACCTTCGTCGTTTGTGTAATTTTTAGAATATAGTTGACAATATTACTACACATTATAATCAGCAAAATTTTTTTTTTTTTAAAGAAGTCTCCCGCATTATGAATATATCCTTTATCGCGAGGGACTTTGCAAACATACATGAAACGGACACAAAGAACACCCAGACTAAGAAAAACTATTTGTGGATCACACAGTGTCGTCCCACGTGGGGATCGAACTCACAACACTGAGCGTAGTAGTAAGCAGCGATGTGACCGCTTAAACCACTACGCCATCCGTGCAGTCAAAACTCATATTCATATTTATAATAGTAAAATGATACATGTTTGCACACACATACCCTTGAGTATAATTATGCCTTTTCTGTATTACCTTTTAACTATAGGTACGCAGTCACTGTTATAAACGAAGAGGAATAAAAGTACATTTTTACCAAGATGATGTCGAAGCCGTCGTTGCCATATCTACTGTAGTGTTAACAGGGTTCCCTTTCGTTAACGATGATTCATTTTCCACACTACTATCCTTTGTGTCTTGGACACCGCGGACCTGCAACTTCTTTAAGAGCATTTCTTTTTCGTCTCGTGCTTTTTGGAATGCAGTATTTTCTTGAATTGTCAATTCTAAAACAATTTTTTTACTGAATTAAGAACAAACAAAAAAAAATGCAGTCTCCAAATCAAACTAAGTATTAAGTTTATTCCTCAATTATCTTAATTATCCTTAGATATTCAATGTCTGTGTGGTGACGGATTAAGAATACGGAGTGTCACCACCCCTATTCATCCCGTGGGTGTCGTAAGAGTCGACTAAAGGAGCAAACTACGCAGGTCAACAGCACTCCAAAGAGAAGGAAAAATTGACACAAACCCTATACCAACCCGTCTGGCCAGCGTGGTATAGTAGACCAAAACCTCCTTTCTAAGGAGAGGCCTAAGTCCAGCAGTGGACTATTATAGGCTGTTGATGTGATGACGATGTGATGTGATTCATTAGACTAGCTGATGCCTGTGACTTCGTTTGAGTGAAATAAGTGGGTACTTCAGGTATTTGTCCAAGCTGTCATCAACCTCTATGCATATTAAATGAGTATGTAATTATAAAAATATTGAGATATGGGTAACATCTCTATACAAATAAAATAATATGTGATGTAACTCAGTTTCGGGGATTAATACTCTTGAACAAGCCACAGGTAGTCGCCCATTGTTTTTTTTTAATTAACACAAAATCCCTACTATTTAATGGCTTACCGCCGCAAGGTGATATGTTGGTCTTAAACCGACTAACACAAGATGTTTCATCACGAAGTTTTACTTGCCGGGCTGTACCCTATAGAGGAAGTCCCTGGACCAACTAAAAGTAGCCTGGTAAAAATAGCCTATGAAATCATTTCTATTGGTATTGTAGGCATATTAACTTCATTTAAAAATAAAACAAAAACTTAAGTCAATAGCTTTACTTACCTAATAATCTCGAGTCCATTGCTATCCATTCACTGTTTAGTATGTAGTCGATACCAACTCTATTTGCATGATTTGGTTCTAACATCAGTGTTACCAAACGCTTACAATTATCTGATATACAATCAATATATCGCGAGCGAAACTTCCAATTTTTATTTATCTGAGCTTGATATAATTGTTTTATATGTTTGTCCTCGAAGGGCATAGCGCGGTTTAACATTACATAAAGTACCACACCGAGAGACCAAATATCGGTCGGCTTCGGGTAGTAAGGACTACCTTGTAATATCTCTGGTGCTGTGTATGATAGCGATCCACAAAATGTTTCACTGTGAATATCCAAGAAATCTTTATCGACACACATTCTTGCGAAACCAAAGTCGGACAATTTAGCGTTTTGATTAGCAGTGAGAAGCACATTTTCACACTTGATATCTCTGTGGGCTATTTCTAATTCGTGCATGTACTGAACGGCGAGTGCCAATTGCCTCGTCCAGATTCTTGCTTGGTCTTCTTGAACAGCTCCTCTTTGCAGTATGTATTCAAGCAAGTCGCCGTGTTCCATGTACCGCATGAAAATGAAATATTTATATCTTCTCTGAAATATGCTATGTGTATGTACAAGATGCGGATGATTGAGTTTTATTAACATTTCAATTTCTCTTGGTAAAAATTTTTTGACGAAATCCTTAGGCGCTGTGCTGGTGTCGATGACCTTGCATGCTAGTATGGATAACTTGTCATTTTTGTTAGGATTTCTGTATTCTGATAAATAAACCTGTTTTATAAGAAATCGTTAGGGGTTAACAGGGTTAAGAATATAAAGTAACTAGATGCTGGAATGATATCGGCAAAATCTCTGTAGAACAACAAAATTCGACGGCGGTTATCAGTAACTAAAGGAGAACGTAGATATGATATTACATATAAACTCTCATTTTTTTTTTCTGTTACATCACGATCGCTACGAGTAGTTTCATGTGAACTGTGTATAAAGCTACTGTTATATTTCTCACAAAGTTGGCGTTAGAGGGCGTAGGCGCACCTAAGCCGTAACCTCGTACATTGATGTCAAAGATTAAATCTACAAATTATATGTATGTCGCTCTGATACCAACAAATTTGGTACAGGCAGAGACTAAAGGTAGAGTAATATATTTGTATTAAGAGATCTCACGAATTGATTCTAAGTACTTTTACCTTTGCGTACGATCCTTCATTAACTTTTTTTATCATTTTATAACCACGTGAAGCTAGAGTCAATTGTTCTGATCCGCTTAGTTTTAATTCTTCATCAAGACGATGCTGAAAGTTTCACAATATTCTAAGCAAATTTAATGTTTCTGCTAATAAGAAACTAGAATGCTGCTAATAAGAATAAATCAACGTAATTACGTGGAATCAACGTAAACACGTTGATCCATTCTTAACCAACTTAGTAGTGAATTGTGAATTTTAAAAACTCCAGTACTAAGTTAAGTATTAAATCAACTTTAGAGACAATATAGCAATGTATTTTCTACGGAGAACGTAGGTTAGAAGCATACCTATGTGGCAGATAGTTTAATAGAATAGCTTAAAGTTTACCTTGCGAGATTTACCCTCCATCTATTCAGGTTTCTTTTGTCTAGATGTTATGTTAGCTAGAGATTTAATCATTTCACTGGCCTGAAAATCAAAGAAATAAGATTCGTTCACTTTTATTTATTATATGTACTTCAACCCTACGTCCACTTGGAGACTGGTTCAAGTATCTTTACATAGTATGAAATAAGGTCGTTTTTTTCTCGTACGCTTAGATCTTTCAAACTATGCAACGGATTTTAATGCGGTTTTCGCCAATACAGAGAGTGATTCAAGAGGCGGGTTATCGAGAATTTCAAAGATTTGTAATGTGAAGTCTTAAAAAACATGTTTTTGTGCGCTTACATTGCAAACCCTCACTCGGTTGTAGATGGGCACAGACATATAATAGATTGAGCATAGGTATCATTTTTTAATAGGTATCTGTCTGTTAATTTAAAAAAGAGAGTTTGTTGCCCCTTTCAGTTCATAAGGCTCAACCCCTTGGAAACGGGCGGTTGTAGATCGGCACAGGCATATAATAGTTTGTCAATACGTATATTTTTAATACTCAGTACATTTGATTACATGTGGTACAGATGTCAAGCTTATAATTAGATTACGATTATGAACCCTATCGGGCACAGCACAATGTTAGGAGAGAGGTAGACAATTATTATTATTTGAGTCTATACAAAGTTTATGATGTATGGTGATGATTATTAAACACATGTTATATGGTATTATTGCACTATTCAGTCGATTTCCTAATACCGTTCATATCTTAATTAATTTCATTTATTTTTATATTTAGCCTATTAAAATATTTTCCATTTTAATTTGTTGTAGATAAACTTGCTGTCCTAGGTATCTGTTATAATTGTATACATACAAAAATTGGATTCAACTATAGTAAATTTGGTTTTGTTTTAATTAAGTCACTATTATATTACATTAAATGTCATTCGCATACACAATACAAAAATAAATTGGGTTAGTTTAATTCAAATAATTTTCATTCCATACAATGTCAACACAACACAAATAACATTTGTTCTAATTTTGGTGGTATTATAAGATTTGATATTCATTATTGATTTACGCTTTGTGTATTATTCAATTATTGTTTAATGGAATATTCAAAGATATCATCTAAGAATTCTTCTATGCTGTAGTAGCTTCTACTTACTAGGATTTTCTTTAGTTTATTTACAAAGATGTTAATTTTTTCTTCTTTTTTTATGGACTCTGGCAATAACTTATTATAATTTTTTATTGACATGGCCTGAGGAATGATAGACAGGAGGTTAAGTCTATTTTTGTGCCTTAGTGTGTATCTGGTCTGTATATTTTCTCTAGTAGTGTAGTGTTCCGTGTATTTCCGGTCAAATATACAAATTTCTAAAATGTATATAGATGGCAAAGTTAAAATTTTTAGCTTTTAGAAATGGGGTTTACATGTAGGTATCTATTTCTTCTATATTCACTAAAATTCTAATTAGTTTCTTTTGTTGAAAATAATTGGTATTTTAGTAGTACAGTAGGCTATTTGTGTGCTATTTCTCCATAAAATGACGCCAAAGATTAACCAGAAATAAGCATTGGCGTAGTAGGTGACCAGAGCTGTTGCCAGATCAGTAGTCTTTTTTACTTCCAGTAGGAGAATTTTGTCATTTTTGCTACCACTCTCATGACATGCGGCTTCCAGCTTATACGAGTATGAGTGTCTATGGTTAAGCCGAGCAAGTTGAATTGGTTAACAACTTCGAATTTGACGTTTTCAAAATTAAAATCTTTAATTATTAGCGCCTTTTAATGAGGGTGGAAGGGAATTATTTTCGTTTTTGTATAATTCATTTCATGAACTAAAGGTAGTTTGAGTTTGAAATTCTGGCTAAACCTTACAAGGTAGATCAAAATATTGTAATTTTGTATATCTTAGATGGTATATGTCTATCTCCTAAAGTTACCCACATTAACCATTTTTGCCTTTTCAATAAAAAAAAGGGTAATTTACTAAACTATTTGGAACAACACAGTATTATTCCTTATCCAAATAAATACGTTAGATACGTTTGCATTTAATGTAGATCAAAATTGCTTTTAGAGTATATAATTAACATTAATATCTTTTTAGATATCAGAGATTAAAAAACATCAACATTTAAAAAAATAAAATGTTTGAATAAATGTAAAAAAAAACGATTACGTACTCTATAAACAGAATCCCTTTGCGGTTCTACCAGCATGTCCTCATTTCTATTTGATGGGTTTCGAGCGTTCTCTGAATATTTCCGTTTTTCGTCTTTAGCTCGTTTAAGGGCTGCTGCTTCAACTGCATTCATAGCTTTTAATGGATTTTTTATGAGAAAAGAAAGACAATGTTACAACATAACACATTAATATTTAACACAAAATTAAACATCTTAGTAATTAATTACTTACTGGTTAAACGACTGTCCATAGCAATCCAGTCTGAATTTATGATCTGCGTGGCATTGTGACGCAGTCCTGGGTCTGGTTCTAACAGATGTTTAACGAGAGATTTGCATTCAAGTGTGATCATGCTACCTATTCGAGATCTGAACCTGTACTTTTTTCCCATCTGTTGCTCATATAACTTTCTCATTCGCGTATCATCGAAAGGCATAGATTTATTCAACATAACAAACAACACTACGCCCAACGACCAGAGATCTGTTGGTTTGGGCTGGTAAGGTTTTCCACGTAAAATTTCCGGCGCTGCATATGACATGGACCCGCAGTACGTTTCGCTTAGCACAGGCTGGTCATCGTCATCCACGACAAACCGTGCAAAGCCGAAGTCTGAGAGCTTAACGTTAAAGTTTGCCGTCAACAGAATGTTTTCGCATTTGATATCGCGGTGTGTTATTTCTAGTTCGTGGAGATATTGCAAGCCTAGCGCAAGTTGACGCATCCACACTCTCGACTGATTCTCTGACACTGCACCATTTTTTAATATATAACCCAACAAATCGCCATTCTCACCATATCTCATAAAGATGTAATACTTGGTTTTCCTTTGAAATATACTGTGGACATGAATCATATGAGGATGATTCAAACGGATAAGGACGTCTATTTCGCGCGGTAAAAACTTTATAACAAAGTCTCTCGGGGCTTTTAATGTTTCTATAACTTTACATGCCAGTATAGCTTTATGATTATCGGTTTTGCCAGTATACTCTGTTAAAAATACCTGAGAAGACATTCATTCAGTAATTAACACCTTGTGAGTGTGTAGTGTTAAATGTAAAATATAAATATAACAATTTCTTTGTTTCACTCACCTTAGCGTATGCTCCCTCACCCAGAAATTTTAATAATTTATAACCTTTAGACGACAAAGTGTTCTCTTCAGATGGAGTTGTTTTCAGATCGGTCATGTTAATTTACACATGAGGTTAAACATAAAACACCGTGTTTCCCACGCACCGACCTCATACATACCTTTTCTGTTCGTCGGTCGACTGCTCATTTCCAAAGAGAACGTAGGCATGTTTACTTTATTTGTGTTACATTACTAAAATTTATTATATTTACTTTTTTTTGAGATAATGATTGTGTATATGTCAAAGAGTGTCAGTTTTGTGTCTTGTTGGCAGTTACTGCTATTCTTCTTAAATAAATACCTTTTGGTCGGCAATAGACTCTTGAAGTATCATACAAAAGAGTGTTACGTAGAAAATTAACGCTCTAAGAGTGCGGGTAGTTTATTCGATCTTAGAAGATAGATTGACAGAACCAACCAGATATTTAAATCTAACGAACTTCTAAATTAAAGGATTTCATTAAAGTCGTAAAACGTCGACGCAAAGAGAAAATCGAGGTTATAATAATAATTGTGTCTATTAGGACAATTTTTAGGAAATTTGTGTCTGTTGCCGTGTTGTGATACATGAATATGCCTTGCTTAAGCTTATATTTTTTCAATCTCAATCGTCCACTTGGATATATATGTAGGAAGGCCCGCTGCAGGCTGTTTGCCGCCCCATGATACACCGAAAACTATCACCCGGTATGAGAGATCAATAATTTTACTATGGGAATAAAAATCAATAGATTATTATGCCATTATTATGGTTATGACTTAATAAAAATATATTAGACATGTAAATTAGGAGAATATTTTATTTTTCGATTTCTTTAGTTATTTAGTTTTTTTTTTTGTTTTGTATACATTTTCTTGAAATTAACTTTTAAAGTTTTTGATGTATCTAATTATAGCAAATGTATCTAATAATATATAATATCATAGAATATTTTCATGCCTAGAGGTAGAATAATGTTGTTTTATTATTATATTGTAACACCTTATTGTCCAACCCATGATTGATTGATATCTGTGTTTGCCGCCCCTTCGAAAATGCCGCGCGTAACCGGGGTTAGGTTTAAAGAATTTATTCTCAAAAAGGCAAACAAAGGCACTTACTTTAGAATGTAAAATAACATTCTCCAAATTTACACTAAAGCTTCGCCGACTAAACTATCTGAAGCTGTCAACGACATTAACAAAGATCTGATAAAAATATGCACCTGGAGTTAGGAGTATGGGCTAAGAGTAAATCCATGTAAAACTTAGGTAATTATAGTAGATAGTCCTAAAAAGAACTTTACAGGAAATCGCAACAACTGTCGGCTATCTATTGCGATGGGTCCAGTATTCCATGTAGCGACAAAGTTAAACACTTGGGAATCTATATGGATAAGTTCTTGTCCCCCTCCCCCATAAACTGGTAAGGTCAGTCGTAAATTATTTGCTGCCGTGGGGTTTCTTCGAAGACTTCGTAACTTACTTCCTACCGATAAAAAAATTGCATTAGCACAATCTCTTCTTTTTTGTATCCTGGACTATGATGATGTTAGCTATCTAGATCTCACCGAATACCAATTGAACAAACTTGAACGTCTTCAAAATGTCTACATAAGATTCATATTCAGTTTACGCAAATAAAAGTATCGTACTAAGCTAAAATGGTTACATATACCTAGGCCTTCGCCGAAATGTTCATATGCGAGAGAACTAATAGAAGGAGAAACATTTTACACAATACCTAATCTGCTCTTCCCAGATACTCTACACTTCTATTCCAAAGAACGTCTTGAATTTTTACACAATGCACATAGCATGTCCTTGAGATCGTCAGAAAATATGAAGTTAAAAAAGCCCAGGCACGCTACACAATTTATTTACTGACAAGTCGATCTTAGTACAAGCAGTTCGACTGTAGAATGACTTACCTGAGGCAAGATAAATCATTGCAAGTACTTATTGAAAAACAAGTCACAAGTCACTTCCCTGACATTATAGAGGAATTGTGTATTAGTGTATTTATGGACCCCTGTATATACCTAGGTATTTATATATGATGTATGTATTTAAGTTTATAAGTTGCATTGTAAGCATGGATACTGTAAACGTACGTAGTAACTTTATATTTAGTTTACTATTCATTATTTTCAATATGTTGCAGTAGTACATTGCAGGCGACCCTAATTTAAACAATTCAATTCTCAATGACAATATCCATATAAAGTTTGTCCGTAAGAGATCGCCGTGAGCGATGAGACCACCTATGTTTGTACCGAAATGTATATAATATCTGTACAGATAACACTGCAGTCATCATCATCATCATCAAAAGCCTTTAATAGTTCACTGCTGGACATAGGCCTCTCCTTAGAAATGAGGTTTTGGCCTACACTGCAGTGGTGTACAATAAAGAGATGAAGAAATAAAAAAATAAAAAAAACATTGTGATATGTTTAATTCATTTCATTAGTGATTAAGGACTAACGGGTGAGGATTCTTCATAATACAGTTCGTGAGTACTGTTATTACAACATGAACCTAGTTGAGAGAGATAAGCTCTAGCTAGTTTTATCATTTAGGCAGAGAAAAGAATCAATAGATAATAAATATTTTATTATTTCAACTTAAACATAACAAAATATACAAACATAAAAACAAGGCACCTATAATATACATCACATTTCTAATTGTTTTTTATTTAAAAACTCGCCGGCTAATGATATTCTTTGCAAGAAAGATGGCGCTGGCGTCAACAGTAGCTCGTACCTTTTTGTATCTGAATGATCTGGATATCTCTTCTCCTTGCGTATTCGTTCGAGCAAGTGTTGAGGTTCACATTTCTCTCTCGACTTCCAATCACTATTTAAGAAGTCTTGTATAACCTTTGGTAACATTTTGAAAACTTCTCTTGCTCTGTTCCCACTCGGTGTCTGCAATGGTTCAATATCTTGCGAGTGTTGCGGTACTATAATATCATCTACGTCAAATTTGTTCTCATATTCAGTTGACGACGTATTTTCTTCCAAAGAGGTAGTTGAATCTTCTTTTTGTTCTAAAGAGTTAGTATTGTTATAGTAACTATTAATTCGCTCTTTTACAATGTCGACTAACGATTCATTCTTTGTTTTCTCTCTCTCTGTGCCGTCAATATTCACATATCCAGTTCTGGTCTCAGTCTTAATCAAAACTTGATTTTGATCCAGTTTTTCCGAGATTTCATTTTTAAAGTCTGGCTCAGAAATATTGACGGCTTCTTTTTGTTCAATAATTGCAGTAGTATCGTTAATAACTTTTTCTTTAGATGCTTCTATCATAGTCATGAACTTTATGTTGTCTTCTTCTTCAAGTATCTGATATATTCTATGTACTTCGCTTATATTTATTCTGAAAAATGGACAACGGTCTCTTTATTGCACGATTGATTCGTGATTGTACATTAACTTGGGTAATAATGGTGTATTGGATTGGGTACACTTGTGTTAGTAAAATGAATATTTATTTATTAATAGGCATACACGACCCTAAATTGTAACTATACACAACACAACTATACACATATACAACAAATATTTCTTTTAATAGAGAAAATTAATAAGACAAATATTTACTCTTACAATCAAAGTTTTCCTAACATGATTTACCACGATAGTGATCTGCTTCACGGCTTCACAGAAACCGTGTGACTGATTAACAGAACCACTGCTACTTTATTATTATTATGACGCTACCGCAAGACTAGCGAAGGTCTAAATAAAATAAAAAGATCTTAATCTTTGATAAATAGAATTTTGATTGATGTTAATGCCATTTATCTTTGTCTATTTCGCAATCACGATCACATGTGTAATCGCTGTGACTAAGACCAATCATTTAATCGAATGAATATGATTTAAAAATAGCAATAATTTCGATGACTGCTGCAAGTCTAAACGGTGGCAATGCAATTATCTCTTGAGGAGTCCATGGGCGGTGGTATTCACTTACCATCAGGTGACCTATCTGCTCGTTTGCCAGCCTCTACCGGGAATAAAACATTACTAAACTATGTTATACTTAAATATTTACCCATGTTTAGCTTCATGGCAGCAGTACAACATAGAAGGATCTATGGGGTGCGCCTCTGTATTGAACACGTATCCGCCGAGATCAACAATACATTCACCATTGGGCGTGTTGATGACAGTCCCGTGTACGCCCGGATTATGAATAAAATTGTCCGGGTCAAATAGCAGATATAGATACTTCGTAGTCTCGGCGAGGAAAAATGATTCCATACGGTCTTCTTGGCGATGGTCGCGGACATCTTTTATCTACAAGAAACGGAAAGTTTTAAATGATTAGAAAATCGATTTATCTTTTGGTCGATTTTTAATGTAATACCACGTCGACAATTCTTGTATATCTTTTCATGAAAACCGTAGTGTTGTTGGTGTTATATATAGTAAAAATTGCTTTTTAAAAGTAAAGAAAAAAGAGAGATCAGAGAGAACCTACCTTACTAGGTACCTAATCTTCAATTGGGAACCTAATCAAGTGAATTCGAACTAGGATCTGTCCATTTGCCAATATTTTATAATTTACCAATTTCTTATACCTAATTCACGCTTAACTGTTTAACTGTTCAACTGTTCAACTTACTTAGCGGCCTTAATCCTTGATTATAAAAAAATCGGGCACTACGTTGTGAAAATAAAAGAGATAGATATTATGTTAACTTACAGTAGCATAACCGCATGGTGTCCTAGCACTATGCTGAATACTCCTTAAAATGTCTTCACCCATTTGGAGAAGTATAGGGTCACGGGTATCTCGGTACAAGTACATAATGGACTCGATGAGTTCCGGTCGCAATGGATAGCTTTCCCTGGAAGATGACGCCTCACCCGTCCCGAGGTTATACACTTCAGGCGTGAATCCATATTGTCGCCATACACTGTGGTAGTTGTGTATTATACGCATAGCTGTGTCGCTTTCGCCTTAAATATAGTATAGCATTGAAAATAATAAAAATATCAAGTAACACCCACAAAAATCACTTGAATTGACCACCTCTTTTTATAGTTATCTCCTTTTCTTTTTTATAAATGCATAATTATATAATAATAGATATAGATAGTAGAAATCTATAAAAAATACCATGCGTTTTTTAATTAAAAAACATCTCAACAAGCAAGTTTCAGTCAACATGAATTAAAAGTCCAATACTTACCAATAAGACTGAGTACCCCGGGCCAATAAGATTCAAGAGACTGAAACACAGGAAGAGTTACGTGACCACGTAGCATAGTGGCCCAAACGAACCAGTCATCCTTCTTCAAGTATTTCTCTATGGCTTGTCTAGCTTCAATGAACATTGACATCAGTTCCGGCTTCTCAAATAAGATTGCACCTTAAGATATAAAATTGTTTTCTAAATCAACTAAACTAAAATCACTAAAATTTATCACTTAAATCCTGTATAATACTACGTTTTCAGAATAGGAAACGTTGTTTGACAGGACTAAACAATTTTTTTGGGATTTTTAGTTTAGAGAGTGCGAACGACAGAATTAGCACCATTATAAGTTACCTTTAACTAAATATTCGTAATAAGAATCAACGCCACCACCAATACCAGCGTCCTGCGCTGTCCAACGGCCAGTCATAACATCAACATGATTACCAACCAGGCCAATCGGAGATTTATGATGGTATAAGGCTTTCAAAGCATTGTAAGCTACCTGAAAAACAGAACTTTAATTAATTATTTTTATGAAATTTGGGGCACGCATGCAAATGGTTCACCTGATGGTCTATGACTATCGTCCCTCATGGACACATGAAAAGCTCAAGAGAAACAAATTAGTTGCCACCATTTAAGTACACCCTCCCCCCAGAGAAGTGAGTGAAGAAGTCTAGCTCTAAGAGAGCTAGACTAGAGCCGACTAAGGGAGCAAACTATGCAGGTCAACAGCACTGCAAAAAGAAAGAAAACTTGACATAACAACCCGTCTGGCCAGCGTGGTATAGTAGGCCAAAACCTCCTTTCTAAGGAAAGGCCTATGTTCAGCTATGGACAGCTATAGCTATGGACTATTAATGGCTGTTGATGTAAAAATGAAAAAAATTAAAAGAAATGCAAATTGACACCAGGCTTTAGTAGGCTGTGGTATCACTCTGGAGCAGTGCTGTGAGAGTCATGCACATAATATGAGCCCATTCCATGGTACAACTATATGTTCCATTATGATGGAGCAATAGTTTTACTATGGAAGAGTCTCCCATGTAGGGAGAGTATCTTGTGAGATACAATTATCTACCATGCTACCTAATAATACACACCTCTTCATATATTGGATCTCCAGTAAGCCGACTTAATGTACCAAATTCTATAATAAAAGTGCCCACTCCTGCAGTACAAGTAACACTGGTTTCTCCTGGTGGCACACCAGCTCTCAGATTGATTGTTCCATATGGCATGCCTGTAGTTGTATCAAATGCTGCTATTAACCTTTGAGCTACGTCCTCAGCTAAACGTAAGAGGGGGCCATTACATGGCCATCCTGGTTCTAATTTTGTTCCAGTTCTAAAATGTAATAAAATTGCTGTATATTTCATTAATAGTATTTTATTTTGAAAATAGTTTTGAGTTCTAATGCACACAGCACTAATGTTGGGATAGGCACAATATTATTTTTTTCTTGTTGATGCAACTGGAATGCCTTAAGTAGTAAATATTGTAGACCAAGCTGTTGGAAAACAATACTTCATTAATAACAGTAGCTTCAATTATTAAAAATTAAGACTCTTTTCACTTTTAAAACATACATGCAAAACATAAAAAAATAGTTTCTTGCGTCACAGAGTACCTCAATTATTTATAAGTTATTCTATAACAATTTCTCTGATTCGGGTTTAAGTACTTACTTATGTGATAAAAGGTGGGCACTTAAAAGTCCTCCTATTATCCTAATATTAGTTTCAAATACAGAAACATTGATGTCTGCATCAAAGTTCTTTTTCTGCAACACTATGTCAACGACACGGTTAAACTCTGTGTAATTGCCCATAATAGCAAGAGTGTCAAGGGCATCTATAAGCGTGAGGGAGTAACTTCCCCATGTATCTACACCGTCACAACTCAGTGGACGTAACTCGTCATACGGGTATGCATATCTTAAATAACTATCGTATGCATGTTGAAACATCTCCCGGACCTCTTCCCTGAAATATACAACATTAGGATACTTATTAAATTAATCAAATACATACATAGAAGTCTCAGACAGGTAAATAATATTTTGTTATCACCTCAGGCGCAAAATATCAGTTTTTTTGTAAACTCTGACTGAAAGACATGGCTCGATGCTCAGTAAGGTAATGAAAACAGATGTTAAAATTAATTTGTGTACACAGCTATTCATTTTTTTTAATTTATATTTTAATAAAATTAATCATTAATTCAAAGTTTACACCAAGTCAGCAACTTAAGTCAGTCAGTTAACTGACTTTGATTTTTGACATCTTGAAATTGACACTGACAGTGATGACGTAGAATCATTCGTCATACTACAGACAGAGGTTTCACGTTCTGAGATGGCTACCGGCGCATCTGACGCATTAGCTGTAGACTAAAACTAGCTCTAAATAATCCTACCAGAATGTTTTATAAGGAAACAATTCTATTGATGCTGAAATATCCAAAGGCATAGTTATTTTAAAAGTATCCAAAGGCACTCAAATCTCAAGCAATATTGATTACAATTTATTTTGTAAAATACACCAAGAGGAAGGCGTAACATACAAAATGCTGACTACTACAATTTTATTTTAAGCACGAATATCTTTTTATCTTCACCATCTTTTTCATCTGATTTGAACAAGATGTATTTGATACATTACAAAATCTTAAAGCTTTACAAAGAATTAGGAAATTATTCGAAAAACTCTTGGTTTTTCGAATCATTTCCTAATTCTGTGTAAAGCTTTAAGATTTTGTAATGTATCAAATCTGCTTTCATGTTCCTACTTATCTGCTGACAGCAGATTCCTTGAGATTTCTGGATAAAATTAAAATATAGCTTACATCCTCCTCTTAAAGTCACTTCTGACTACAATAGACACCTCCTTCCAATATGTATCGATATCGAGGTCATTAAATTAAAAATTTAAAAAGCCCCGACACATATCTTGGATTTGAAATTTGTCATAGTGTATAGTGTCGTACTAGTCAACCCCTTTCATTTGATACCCATATTGAGGGAGTTGTGAAATATGTAATCCGCCATTTTATGGCGGCGGCCACCTTAGACCGAATTTTATCAAACATAGCTAAGAACACTGCCGACTAATACACCTTTCAAACAAAACAAAATCAAAATCGGTTCATCCGTTCGGCAGCTACGATGTCACAGACAAACACACACACACACAGACACGTCATACTTATAACACCCCGTCTTTTTTGCGTTGGAGGTTAAAATGATTAATAACTGGCTGATTTTTTACTGTTGCTTAGGTAATATTTATAAAATTAACAGCTACATTGTCCTACATATTGCGTGGTATGTTATCCCGGTCCAACAATCAAAAGTTCAAAACCTCCTTTCTAAGGAGAGGCCTATGTAGTACAGATCCCTGATGTAAAAATAATTAGATACTCTCGATTTCGATATTTATACGAATAAATACGGTTCGGTCGGTTTCGATGAGACACCCAACCATTTCCTCTATGAAAATTTTCGATTGTGGTAGCTAACAGGGGTAGGGATAAAGCACGTCGATTTGACGATCCTCAAAAAGTTATTAACTACTAAATATATAATTTATTAATTATTAACGCGTGATGTTAATTGGTCCTATTTAAGATTACTGCAATCAGTGTTGTTACAAACAGAAAAACGAAAATGGCAGTTCTTGTCGGACTAGTGATACATACATGTTTTCTTGTAGGACATTGCTTAATTTGGATAGAAAACACACTAACCTATTATGTAATATTTTTCTTTTCTTGATATGATTTCATCAATAAAGGACAAAACAACAATTTCATCAAATTTAAGGCTAAACGTTGATTTCATCAACGTTCAGCCTTAAAGTTGATATTCAGAGAGCCTCGCACAAGTCAGTGATCACTACCGGTATTAAACCTATTGATTACTGAGACGTCTCTGTGTGCTTCCTATCAGTCATGATGAAAAGGATCTCATTTCTGGCAATAGCGTCTAAGCTTTGCCACGACCCCCGAAACGGTACGCGAATGGCGCGAGCCATTTAATAACAAAAACACAGTGAGTAATAAGTTTTTGATAATCGTCAGATCAACATATTATTTCATCCTTGCTACCCCTATTAGCTACCACAATCGAGAATTTTTGTAAGAGAAATGTTGGGCGTCTCATCAAAATGAAGCTAGTCAAATTAGCTAGTCAAAGCTAGGCAAATTAGCTTGATAGTAAATCAACTGTAAAAATGGACTCTGGATCCTGGTCTAATATTATTATAAAGTACTCGTATTCGTGTAAATAAATGTTGTCTTTTGGTTAAGATTTTATTTAGTTAGGTGACCTATTTTGTATTCTGCCAAGTTGTTCTTTCTTTATGTTAGATGCTTAGGTATTGTAAAAATGTACGTTGCATCCTACTATATAGAATTAAAATATTTGAACATTATAAAGTTGTACGAAAAGACAACGAAAATGACGAAGAACATTCGAGTTTCGTATATTTAAAATGTGTTAAGGAACAAATTGATAACAGTTTTTATAAATACCTACGTACAATTTTTTACGAGTTTGAAAAAGGTTTCTCAATATAAACAAAAACAAATATTAATCATAAATATTACATTTATTAATATAAACAAAAAAGCAATGTCACTTTTTTTTGCCTTTGCCTTTGCCTTTACCTTTACCTTTTGGTTGTGGTGGTGGTGGAACAGGCTCCGGTTCAGGTTCAGGTTCCGGCTCTTTTTCTACTGAGGGATCTTCATCAGGATCATCGTACAAATATTCTGCCTGAAAATAACCTTAACGTTAAAGTTATATTTCAAATCAATCTTAATTTTTTTACTGAGTCTGACCTAATTAGACATGAAAGAACGCCTGCAACTCAGGAGCCACAAGCGCGTTACCAGACTTTGAGGAAGGAGTACGCTCTTTTCTTGAACGTTTGAAGGTCGTATCGGTCGTATCGTTATATAAATATCATGCACTTGTCTGATCATTATGTAGTCAAAAATAGTTATTCATTAGGCTATTTAAAGGCACATTGTTTTACCTTTTCTTCATATAGTTCAGGGCAAACACTAAAGATGCTTTCAATAAAGTCCTCGTAGATAATTCTCCCGTCACCGTTAATATCAGCATCTCTCAAAACTTCTATAGTTTCGGCTTCGTCAAACGCATCCTCAAATCCAGTTACTATGGCATTAATGTCATCGCTTTCTAAATAATTTCTATTTTCCGTATCAAAAACCTGTAAAAAAATTAAAATGTACACTCATTTTAATAAATTCGAAACATGAGATGAACTCAAATATGAGATTGAAGGGGCCATCATATTTTTTAATTTATTAACTATGTCAGTAGGCACACGGGACAAGTAAACTTTCCACTGATTACATAGAACAAGTAGGTATATTTGATATTCGTTAAGGAATATAGTATTAATAATTAATTATATCATGTGAAGGTTGGTGAAATTATGTTTCTTTGCAAATTTTGCAGTCTTTTCAATTTTAAGTTATGTTTGTACAGTTTAGTTACAATGGTATTCTGTTTTATTTTGGAATTACATATTGGTGTGCGGAATTTTAATTATTTTGTATGCCAACGTTTCTCTAGCTCTTCCCTTAGGGCAAACGCTCATAATAATTAATAGTTAAGTCTCTGACAGCCTTTTAATGGTGCAAAATCAGTCCAACCATTTATTTGGTTAGCACGTAATGAAATGAGTTTCCAGATTTATTAAATGTGGGATTATTTTTCTCATTCTAAAGACAAACGGAATCTAATTAACAGAATTATATAGCGGCAAGAAAAAAGTGTACAAAAGCCAAAGCAACTAACAGTAAACTATCTACATATACATTAAAGAGTGGCTACAAAAAATATATTTTAAAGAATCCTGTTAGGTACTCGTAAGTATGCACCTTAAACGCAAGTTGTAGTTCATGCTTTATCTCTGGTTCAATGATCCAGGAGTCTAACATATAAATAATTTGGTCTTTCATTAGCAGCCGTGTTGTTCCGGCTTTCAACTGTTCTGCTTTCACCATGATTTCAAAATAACTAGGATATTGAAAACTTCTTTTGTGGAATCTGTAATAATAGAAAGTATAATAGTCTTAAAAATACAATACAATATGCTTTAATGTAAAACGAAAATATAAATTACTTCTTCTTCTCTATCGTGTCGACCTTGGCAGAGCGGTCGTGGTCATATTAAGATGACCACGTCGGCGTTAGAGGCGGACACAGCCCTTCGTACAATCTTCCGCCATCTCTCCCTGTATGCAGACTGTCGGATAAAGTCAAAGAGTCAGTCGATCCAGTGCATAGGTACCCTGCCGCGGAATCTAGTTCCCTCCACCTTTCCCTGCACTACCATCCGCTCTATGAAGTCGCTATTTCGTCTAGAGATATGGCCAAAGTAATGCAGTATGTACGACTGTACTGTGATTGACAGACACTCTGTGATGCCGAGCTCATGGAGTATGGACACGTTGGTCCCAAATTTCGTCCACGATATCCCGGGCATTTTCCTCATCTACCGACACTCTGTGATGCCGAGCTCATGGAGTATGGTCACGTTGGTCCCAAATTTCGTCCACTTTCGAGCATTTTCCTCATGTACCACATCTCTGGAGTGTCTATCTTCCTTTTTTCCAATCCGCGTTCTGTCCACATCTCTGCGGGATATAGAAAGACGGGGAATATGTTGGAATATGTCCGCTGCCAATACAATGAGTTTCGCTTAAGCCACAGATGTTCAAATGGGTTCTAACTACTTCCCGTTCCAGTATGGTAAGTTTTCCAGGTTGGTTTAGGCCACGTATACTTGATTTCCAGTAGTAGAATTTCTATGGAAAATCTGGTGACCTACCTCGCTATGGCTATTAGTGTAGATCAGTTTAGAGGTGTACTCAACTTAGTAAATTGCAATAATCAAGATCCCTGTATCTAAGATTCCTATAGATGAAAACACTTTATAACAAACTTTCTGCAGTCGGGAATTTCAGGAACATGTTTTGTCGACCCAGACGATGAAGACCCAGTTTTTTTACCATGCTAAAAAAAGGTAAAAGGAGTCATTTTACTCTTTTTTCTCATGTGCGGAAATCCCCGACCAAAAACCGCACGACGGTGGAGTTCCATGAGCTCTCGCCACCAGACCATGGCCATAATCATGGCACTTCCCACTGCGAAATAATAACCCTAAAAGCAGAATGAATATAAAGACTCCTCTTAATGACGCGACACGATTAATGGTTGGGGCATGTTCTGCACGTCAATTAGCCAATCAAGGTACCTACTTAATAAATCATTATGTATATCCACCGTTTATGCCATCAGCATAAAATTAATTTTAGTGAATAGCTATATAGATACATACAAGGCTTTTTTATTAAGGCTAGAGGGTACATACTTTTTTAGTTCCAGAAATTTTATAAATCTTTCAATAGATACAGCTTTAACAGGTTCTTCTTCAATAACTAGTAACGGTTTCGCAATTGTATCAAACCAAGTATTTATCATTTCTAATTGCTCTTCTGTCAAACGTGGCACAATTCCTATTAGAGGATTAAAAGGATCAAAAGCGGTCATTGTTAAATATTTAAAGCAATGTTGCTAAAAGATATTGTAAAATTTTATAGAAAATTTAAATATACCATAGTTCTTTAAATAACTATGGTGATGTAAAACAAACTCTGTGATGTAAAATATACCAAAGCACAGAGTACAGTAATTACCAAAGATCTCAGGAAGCAATAATCTCTAGACATAACACAAGTTTATAAATGAAGACCTCTTTGAGTCAAGTCAAGAAAAGTTAAAGTTCTAATCTGTTTAATTACCATTTTAGTAATATATGAATTGCAGGTATAATAATGTAGTTCCTACACGTTTGTAGCGTTTGTGTAAAAAAAGATAGAGTTTTCATCTTTTTTTTCTTAAATACGTTCATCAGCAGTCTGGTTTGGGATCAGACGGCCGTGTGTGAGATGTGTGGGATGTATTATTATTATATTTCAAAGATCTCTTTCTTTTCTTTAAAAAAGATAACTCCCGCAATAGTAATAAATCCAACGTCGCAGGGGACTTTACAAACATACATGAAAAGAACACCAGACTCAGAACAACAATTTGTGCATCACAGAAAGTGTTGTCCTATGTGGGAAAAATGGGGATCTATGTTATTTAAATAGGATTAACATCTGTACACTTTCTTTAAACAGGACTAATACGTTAGCTAATTTTAATATTAATCAAAATTGTAAATATTGTAGAGGTTCAAGGCAAAAGTTCGAAATTAACTAGTCATAGACACAACTCTTTTTAGCAACCGCAATTTCATTGGTCGAATTTTGAATAATCATAGACTACAGACTAACCCAAACTGCACCAGCTGAAAAGTATTATAATGTCTGTTGTCCGTTGACGCTTCGGTTGCATTTTGAGGGTGTATTTGGTTTTATCGGCACTTATTTACAAGTCTACTCTCTACATTTTAACAAAATGTGCCATTAGTGAAGAAAGTTGCACGCTTCCGCTTTGATCGCCCTTATTACATTCAGATAGTCCGCCTAAAGCTGGTCTGATAATTCGGTAGTGTTTACGGAAGCGGGGGCAATGGCTTTTAGAATACACGAAGATCAAGAAAATGCCTCCTTGGGGCTTAGAAAAGACAACGTTGATGTATTTGCAAACCAGCGGCGTGCCCTTGGTGATCTCAGCCAATTCGCGTGCAATCAAAGTCGTAACCTGAAACTCGTGAGTATTTTGTCAGCATTAACATGTACAAGTTACTAGTTCTATTTTCCTTATAACGTATTGTTTTTAGCCGGTATTGACGAATGGACCTTGTAAAGTTCAAGATGAGAATAGAACAATGCGTCAGATCAAAAATGAAAAAAATATTGTGCCACCCGTGGCGCAATTTCGCGCGTTCAATGTTTACGAAGACAAGCCAACGGAGATTGATTTAAAAAAAAGGGAGCCTACTTTTAAGCCTTTTGTTGCTAAAGAAATTAAGAAAGATAGCATATTTAATATCAATGAAAATGTTAAAGCAATTTACTCAAAAGCAGAAAAGAAATCAGACAGGCAAATCGATGTACCTTCAACTCGGTAAGTAGATTTATAATTTCCATCATCATATCTGACTTTACACATTGATTGAAATTATGATTATGCCATTTGATATCAACTATATAAATCAGTAGGTCTTATTAATTTCTAAATCTTTGCATCATTTAGCCCTCCACTACAAGAAAAGAAAAATGTGATCGAGTCCCCTATGTCAGTTGTGGACACCAGTGTGCTTTCAATGTCTGTATCTAAAAATGAAAGTCAAATACTTGATGATGAAGATGATGACACTATCACCGCTCAGACTGACCGATCAATGTTCTTCCATGTTGTGGAATACAGGCAAGATATTTATGAGTACATGAAGGAAATTGAGGTAAGTTATATATTGTGTCATCATATTTTATTGGCAAGAGTTAGAAAAATATTTGTTGAAATTCAATTTGCATTTCATAAAATTGAACATGAATTATTTAGTGTATCTATTGCATTTTTATACATATAAAATTCTAAAACAATAGACAAAGTCACTGCAACAACACTTTTCATATATTATGATCTATCAAATATGGGTCTAACTCTCTTATGTCTGTAAAAATTCACAAACCAACTAAACATAAAATGCTTCCTAACTATTTTAGTTAGTTATGCGATTTGTGAATTTGTTCATACGCAATAAAAGTAAAAACCCATATTTAATGAAATGTATTAAAAAGAAATGTAATTTAAGCACATCTATAGTATAGAAAAAAAAAATACAGATATACACTTTTATTACACATGTACATTAACCTTGACACACATTCTACATTCAGGACAGATTGTGTAGGCATTGCAATCAACATGACTTTACTAAAGTAGTTAAAGATGACTTCTATCTGTTATGCTCAAAGACTGAAAATACTCATTGAGCAAAAACAATAGCACACCACTGTGAATCACACAAGCTCCACAACATCTAATCAAAACATTCATGATATATTGTGGTGCTCACAGAAAGACCACATACTACAATCTGTGTTGTGACCATCAGGATTATATGTCCACAACTAACACAAATTAAGTGATGTGATTGCCATACATTACACATAAGAACCATGACACAAGTTTAGGCATAATAATAAGGCTTACTTGGTAAGCCTTATGTTAAATAAATAAAAAATAACAAGAGTTTTGTGTTGTAGATTGCTACAATGCATTGTGAGCTGTTTTTATTTAACTCAATGAGCATTTTCGGTATTTGAACACATTATATTATTACTATTACTGAATGTATTTTCTATTGAATTTGTTATAATTCATGTACATCCTTTTAACTTGATTCTTGCAAGTTAGTGAACTTTCCAACGGAATAAATTAAAAGTTTACAATGTAAGCAACTGACTGAAGCCAATTCCTATCAAACATTCCTCTTAAATAACTTTTCTTCTTTAGATAAAAAATAGAGCCAACCCCCGCTACATGCGCAAGCAGCCAGATATCACTCACTTAATGCGTTCAATCCTCATTGACTGGCTAGTTGAAGTCTGTGATGAGTATGGACAACAGAGTGAGACATTGCACCTGGCTGTGTCTTATGTTGACCGCTTTTTGTCCTACATGAGTGTGGTTCGGACAAAATTGCAACTTGTGGGCACAGCTGCTACTTATATTGCTGCGTAAGTATTTCAAAACCATACAGTACTAATAAATACATTATAAAAGCATAATGTAAAAACCTTTTAAACTTAAAAAAAGTTGTTTTTCATTTCATTTGAGCAAATTTAGGTCACATATTCGATTTACCTAAGAACCTATAAAGAAAATGTAGTTTGTTATGGAATATGCAAACACTTAAACACAAGTATTTGCATATGCAATTACCACATAGCCAATCATCGTATGAATGAACTAAATCAAATAAATTTTGGTAAAGTTCTATCTCTGTCCATGACTAAAAATGGTGTTTATTTTAGCTTTTTTATTTTGTATACTTAGCTTTTTAAATTAAAATATTTTACTATACCCTTTTTTATATTTATACAGAAAATATGAGGAAGTATATCCCCCTGAAGTGTCTGAATTTGTATACATTACTGATGATACATACACAAAGCGTGAGGTACTTCGCATGGAACATCTCATCTTAAAGGTGCTGTCGTTCGACTTGTCAACTCCTACATCACTGGCATTCTTATCCCACTACTGTATATCCAATGGATTATCTCAGAAGACATTCCACTTAGCTTCTGTGAGTATGCAACATTGATGGTGCAGTGGTAGCATATGCGACTACTGTATGTATGATCTGCAAATATTTGTTTCGGAGTTTGGAGGTTTTCTATGTGTAATATATATGTATTTACAAAAAAAAGTATAGCAGTATTCTATCAGTCAATCGCGCTTTCATACTACAAGCTCTGCTTAGTTTAAAACTTGATGGTGTTGGGTGTTAGATGTTCGAAAAAAAAAACACTGGTGCTTATGCTTTGCAAGTCTTATTCTAAATTAGTATAGTTCTTAATACATTGACAATGCTACGTTTACACTTAGCGGCAGACAGTGCAAAGACGTTCAAATTTTCAAAGTAATTATTGTAAGCATTAACCAGTTAGAATAAACTTTTTACTATACTCTACGTTACTTTGACATGGCTTAGTACTTAACAGGCGACCCGCCCGTACTGCTCGTTTTAGCACTTTGCGCGGAACAGTAGCACAATTTGCCAGTGAGATCACAATCATACTTATTATAACACAGATTGACAGAGTTTGACTAATTGTTAAAGTATAATCTGGCATTTGCTTTGAGTATCCTTAATAACTAGTTTAGACATATTTGAAGTGAAGCATTCTAAAGCTGGTGTACATAGGTTAAAAAATTTATAAACCTTTCAAATGTGCTACAATAAAACTGACTTTAGTAGCATTACTTTCTTAGAAGTTTTAGTTAGTAGGTATAAGTATAGTTACAGCACTGTGTGTAACATTTATTAAATTTTTATTGTCACTATGTAATATATAAGTAGTTCTAGTATAGTGAAACCAGCAGGAATAACAATTAATACATTTATCACTTCCTGTAGTATATTGCTGAACTCAGTCTCCTGGAAGCAGACCCATATCTTCAGTTTAAGCCATCCATCATCGCGGCGAGTTCATTAGCAACAGCGCGTCACTGTCTTCTGTGCGAGAGATGTGTGGGTGAAGACAGGACAAATTGCAACAAAGACGAGATCAAGGATATTCTGGTCAACCCTGCCTGTGCCGCAACAGCATGGCCCGCGGCGCTTGAGACCTGCGCCGGTTACTCGTTCAGGGATCTCGAGGCGTGTTTGAGGGAACTCGCTCGTACACATTCACATGCCTCAAGTCAACCATACCAAGCTATTCCTGACAAGTACAAGAGCAATAAGTAAGTTTTAATCTTCAGACTTCATTGGAGAAAAATAAATTAAAAGTTCCTTTAACTTTCGATTTAATGCTAATATAAGTAATAATAAGTAATGATAATAAATAAAGTAAGGTTAATACTAAGTAATCATCGTCTGGACGGAAAGACGTCCACGCCTGGATATAGACTTCCCCCAAGGTTCGCCACAACAACCGGTCCTACGCTGCCCGCATCCAACGGCTTTCCGCGATCTTCTCCAGGTCGTCGGACCACCTTGTGGGGAGCCCACAGCGTTTTTCGTTACGCGGTCGCCACTCGATAATTTTTTGGCCAATCGTTTCGGCGAGAAACGTGCTCCCCCCAGCCTATTCAATGCGCCGGGCAATATCGGTGACCTGCATGGTTCATCAGCTGATCTCCTCATTCCTGATTCGATCACGCAGAGATACTCCGAGCATTGCCCTCTTCATTGCTCTTTGAGCCTTCTTATGAGGCCCATTGTGAGCGACCACGTCTCCGTGCTATAAGGCATTACGGGCAACATACACTGGTCAAAGACTTTTGTCTTGAGACATCGGTATTTTGAACGACAAAATGTCATGTAGCATGTGAACTCTGCTCAGCCCTCTTTCGAAGTTGGGCCTACCTAAATGGATAGTTTGTCTAAGGTACACGTAGTCGTCACCAACTTTGCGACACGGGAGTTCGACTAAATTTAAGTCTTAGCCATGTTCATTTTAAGACTCACTCATTTAAAGACCCTACTAAAGCCATAGAGCATTGTGCTAAGGTCTTCCATGGTTTCAGACATAACTGCTATATCATCAAGCAATTCAATAGGTGATGTACTCACCATTGATGTTGATGTCAAGTCCATTCCAGTTCAGACACTTGTAGACGTGTTCCAGTACCGCAGTGAACAGTTTCGATCAACATAGTTACTTTTAAAAAAAAACATTCTCAAACATGCATTAATTTTTTTATGTAACGATTCTGATATAATTTTCTACACATTGACTTCAAGATAATTAGATAACAATTTGAACATCCTTTCCAACGACTAAATCGTAATATGTGTCAATTTCATGATGCTTTTTTTAAATTGAAAATTTGTAACTGTTTTAGATTCGAGGCAGTGTCAATGATCGAACCACGTCCTATGTACCCCGTAGCGAAGTACCAGGCCCCGGCGCCAGCAAACGTAGCCGGCCGCCCGCCAGCACCAGACAACACCAGGAGCAGCTAGTACACCTCGAGACTTGACTTATTTGCGAACTAGAATAGTCAAATTGACCTAATCGGTAGGGTGGGTAACAGAAATGCAAAGCGTTCACCTCGGTAATAAGTAGTAACACGTGATTTTCGTGCCTTTTGCTAAATTACTAAGTGATAATACTTTTAATCACATATTCAGTCTACTGTGATCTTATTCAGTACCTTTGCACTGTACCTAAACAGGATAGCGATTCAAGCACACTACATATTGTCATTGTTAATAGCAATAAAGTAATCTTCGTGATTTTAATGTTATTTGCTCAATCCGGTTATTTCTTTTGCATCTTTTACACAGTTACTATACTATAGAAAGTACAAACAATAGACCAAAATCATGGCCAGACGAAAATTTTATTTTTTTGTTGTATTATATGGCCAAAGATGTACATAATAGTAACACATACAATCTTACAATTCATAATGACTGTTTGCCTTGATAATTAATATAAGTATTGGATTATTTTTGTACTGGTTTTTAATCCCCAATGTCAATTATTATACAGGGTCCCTACCATAACTGGGTTATTAATCCACATGAACAAATTTATAACATCATCAATGTTTACAAAAAAAAACCCTTTATGAAATACTAAAATATGCTTTCATGAATTCTCTTATCGTTTTGTCAATTAAAGGTGAGTCCAGTATCTACTTAACAGTATGTTATATTCCTAAGACTTGATTGCATTTTTTATCCTAATATCAATAACAATGTGACCAATACTGTATAAGTGATTGGGATATTTTGTAAGTTGTTACGCTAGTTTTAGATTTAACAGTTTCCTATGGAAATGAAAAAGAAAATCGACTTTGGTTAGCATGTCAGATCTATTGATAAACGACGAATGTTTTGTAAGCATCCAATGCGAGCATAGGCGTGAGTTATTAAGTTATTGTCATATTACAAACTTACTTGTACAAATCCATTCTTACCCAAACGGTATCTACAGATAATACCCCTACGACCTACAATCGAAACTCACCCAGACCGTTATTTCTATGTATAACTAAATGTGTAGGTTCTATTTTACGTGTTCTGCCTTACTGTGTTCATTGCCTTTGTAGATTGTCTTCCGCTATATACCGATTTTTGCCAGATTTATTTCTTCAGTTACATTGCCATCAGACAAAACAGTTTTCATTATTCGCAGAGATATTTAGGTAAATTTTACAGAGATTTTTGATGTTGATATTAAGAGATCTGCACATATTATAATTGAGTTCATTTACATATTACTCCATAATAGCATTTCCGTTTAATGTTTGTTAGTAAATTATTATTTTTGAGATGTAAGGTATGTTTTTAATATTGCTAAGTAGTTTTTAATGTAATTTAATATAATATAATCGATATTTTTCTCAAATTTCTTAAACGGAGGTAAGTACGAGTACCTTTATTGGTAATATAATATTTTCGAAATAAATTGAATGTTTTATTTAGTTACTCACTGACCAAAAATTCAGATTGTATGAAACCAAAAAAGTCTGGCTTCTAATAAATTCTAAGTCTTGGATCTAAAATCTGAAGCCCATAATTGTTTTCACCATTTGTGCCAAAAAAAAAAATATATAAAACAGTAACTCAATAACTGACGGCTTGTCCTTATGGTGCGCAGGCAGATCTAGATCGATTCCAAAATTGGCCTACGACACAGTTATTACGAAAATCTTATTTGTAATAGTGTTTGGATGCATATGACCTAAAAAAAACATGATTTAGACTTTGATATTTTGAGAGACATTTTGTTATCTAATGTTGGTATGGGCACTTATTATAACAAAGTAGGGAAGAGTAGTTGCATTTCTGCTGAATTTCATTGAGAGCGGATTTAATATTAAACGGTTTTAATTAAATTGACCTGTTTGGGTCAAATCTAGTAAATAAAATTTTACGCCCTTCTTGACCGATTGATCTGGAACTTGGTACACATATTGAGTTCTGATTACAATACAATAATATAATAGATTCAGTTTCATTATTAGTGCAAGATGGCGGCCACTATAAAATGGATTACATATTTTTTTCAACTATAGGTATCAAATGAAAAATCTTGACTAATACAATCGAAACATTTTTACTATCTAATCACTTTTATAGATCGAAGTCCCCGCAGCGTCTTTTTTTTTTTAACTACAACTCCCGCACTAGGAATAAATCCTGTGTCGCGGGGACTTTACAAACACACATGAAACTGACACAACAATCACCCAGACTCAGAACAACAATTTGTGGGTCACACAAAGTGCTGTCCCATGCGGGGATCGAACCCACAACACTCAGCGCTGTAGGAAGCGGTAAGGTGACCACTTTAACCATCGGTGCAGCCAGTCTGTCTCTATGAACGCGATAATCGTGTGCGTTACCCCAGCAAAATAATGTCGAAAATGGTCATTTAAACTTTATAGATAATTAGTTGCTCCCCTTCTGTAATTGTTAAGCACATTTTTAAATTTGTTTCACTTAAACTTTTTTAGTTATTTCAAAAAAACATTTCCTGCTGGGGTAACGTTTGAAACGTTACCGCAGCCAGACATTTTCTTTTTTAATTGTAATATTGAAATAAATTTTAGCTAAATAATTAGTTATCTGGACTAGGTAAATGTTACAACTTATTTGGTATTTGTATTTTCTTCGGGTGCGAAGTTATTCGAAATCCTGCTGGAGTAACGTTTGTGGGTTTGCTGGATCTCTGAAACGGGTAAGCGGATTGTAACCATCTTTTGTACATAACTTCTTAAGGATTAGTTTTAATTTGTTCGACAATAAAATAACAAAAATAATGGACCGTTTAAAAATTATTTAGGTAAGTATGAAAACACTTCAATACGTCCTAACACTTTAAATAAGACCTCTAAAGACTTACTTGAAACGTTATTCTATTGCTTGTAACCACCTTCAAATGTATACGAATTTTCGTAAGAATACTGTAAGTGACTATAAAGTTATGATGAAATGTAGCTCTCCACGTTCACGATCACAATGTGTGCGGCCTTTTTTTGCCACCGATAAACCTGTGTGTGGATATATAAACTGAATGTTATGCCAATAATTAGTTGTTTAGTTCAGTTGTCTACCTGTAAAATTTCAGCGTAGTACATATAATAATTTACGAGATAATTAAATAAAAGTCATTAGAAGGTGCAAGACCGTGGTAACCCGACCATGTTTAGGTGGTTACAAAAAAGCGATCACCCAGTACATTGTGCTGGCTTTTAAAATATGTAGGATATTATTTGCAAGTTTACTACGGATATGTACATAAGTGTTACAAAAAACTACATGTTTATTAAATAATTTTTATTTAGGATTGTTTATTGCATAATTAGTAATCAGCCGGGAGATTAGGTATTGTTTTGAATGCTTTTGTTTTCTCGTAATGTTTAGGTGAATTGTTTATAGTTGTTCATAGAATTGGTACCTGCGTAGTATTTGTTAATTGAAGTTTAATTTTAGGGTAGGTATAGGTAATTTAAGTTTTGAAGAGTGTAACGTATGCGTTGTAAATAGGTATTTTGTGAATAGATGGGGATTTTTTTAAGTGATGAATCGACTTAGGCTAGCATATCGCGAACAAACTCTGTATTGCATTATTTATGTAATAATGTTGGAGAAAATAAAACATTTGATCACAAAATCGCGGTGAGTTAAATTATAATGAAATAAATTATTTATGTAAAATTAGTAATAAGTGATATACCTTCGATTCGATGATATATAATCGTTTTTAATTTGTTCACCCTGAACGAAATTTCAATATTAGCATTAGTAATTAATATCCTAAGACAAGAATTGACAATTACTTAAATTGAATCGAATTAGCATTAATGCCTATTATTAGTAATTAGGTACACACATAATGAAGAACTCTCAAGAATACGATAAATATTTGCAAAAATAGAAAGCGGAAGCGCACACGTACTTTACAACACGTATATCATCTGCCTAAGGGTCAAGTTTAGTGCACTAGATGCAAATTGCAAACAATGAAGTATCCCTTTGCCCCTCCCCTCCCGCGTTCTAGCGAAGGATGTATTATCAGCGATTCTTGATTGACAAATATTATCTGACCAATAATTTTATCTATAAAAATGTATCACTTTCACTCGATAAATTAAATTACCGTTCATCATCATCATCTGCCTACCCTTTTCCCAATTTTATTTGGGGTCGGCGCAGTATGTATGATTTTTCCATTCTACTCTGTCATGCGTCATCTCACTGTTTACTCCCTTGCTAGCCATATCCTCCCTCACGCAGTCCATCCACCTTTTCTTCGGTCTGCCTCTTCTCTTATACCCTTCAACTCTCATACCTAAAACTTTCTTCGCCACATTTTCCTCATCCCTCCGCATGACATGTCCATACCAAGATAACCTATTACTTCTTAACTTTTCATCCAGTGGCGCTACTTTCAGACTCCCTCGTATATACTCATTCCTAACCTTGTCCATCCGAGTCACACCACACATCCATCTCAGCATTCGCATTTCGGCTACGTTCAGGCGTCTCTCATCCGTTCTCTTAATGGGCCAACTTTCAGAACCATACAGTACGGCAGGTCTGATAATAGTTTTATAAATTTGTCCCTTCAGTTTTAAGGGGAAACTGGGGTCACAAGTTGTTCCCGTTACCTGCCGCCACTTCATCCATCCCGTATTGATTCGATGCTGTACAGTTCGATCAATCTCACCATCACATTGTAAGAGGGAGCCGAGGTACTTGAAATTGGAGCAGACTGTTATCGCTATCCCATCCAGCGAAATGGTTTCAGGACTGGAGAGACCGCCGAAATCGCAGAACATGTACTCAGTTTTGGTTCTGCTGATTTTCAAGCCAACATTCTCCAGCCTTTGTTGCCATTTTTCCAGTCTGCTCTGGACCTCAACCCCATCCTCACCGACCAACACAATGTCATCTGCAAATAGCATGCACCAAGGTGCCTCCTCCTGTATGTCCGATGTCAGAGCATCCATTATCAACAGGAAGAGGTATGGGCTCAGAGCTGATCCCTGGTGCAAGCCTACAGAGACACTGAATTGATCAGTGTTTCCCGTGACCGACCTTACATGAGTGCTAGACTCTCTGTACATAGCACGAATCAATTCTACATACTTAACAGGCACTCTTTCTTCTTTCAAAGCCCAATTATATCAAAATATCATTCAACAACTGTTCGTTTTTAACAGAAATCAACAGTCACGGGCTCAACGCTTAACGATAGGTACATAGGTATAGATAATTCTCGGTTCTAGGTATAGACCACAGAACAATATTACCTACTCTTACGAGGTATACGACTGTTGGGCGATGCAATGTTGATGCATTCTAATTTACAACTGTATTCTTCTACTATTCGGTCTATTTTAACTTATTGTAGATGACTTGTTGCTTTAAATATTTTGGTGCATTCAAGTCTAAGCTCTATACACCCCAAAATAAAATACAATTACTTTAGTGTTATTACTTTACAAAAAAAAAAATCAAAGAAATGAAACGATTTCTTATTGGTTTAAATTTTCGTTTTATTGCAGTCAGGTGAATCGTTCACACATGTATCTACATATTTATAATTTTAGCGGACCAGTGCAGATTTTCTGTTGATTGTAGCTCCGGTAGTAAAAAAGACTAAATAAATTTTAAGTAAAAAAACTAGTGCTTAAGACCAATTAGGGAAAAAAACAAAATAAATAATAGGTAATAATAATGAATAAATATTGAATGTATTTAACACTGTACGCAACTGTACCGAAATCGTAAGGTGTATTACACTAAACATTTTAAAAGACAGCGCAATGTACTGGGTGATCGCTTTTTTGTAACCACCTAAACATGGTCGGGTTACCACGGTCTTGCACCTTCTAATGATTTTTATTTAATCATCTCGTAAATTATTATATGTACGACGCTGAAATTTTACAGGTAGACAACTGAACTAAACAACTAATTATTGGCATAACATTCAGTTTATATATCTACACACAGGTTTATCGGTGGCCAAAAAAGGCCGCACACATTGTGATCGTGAACGTGGAGACCTACATTTCATCATAACTTTTTAGTCACTTACAGTATTCTTACGAAAATTCGTATACATTTGAAGGTAGTTACAAGCAATAGAATAACGTTTCAAGTAAGTCTTTAGAGGTCTTATTTAAAGTGTTAGGACGTATTGAAGTGTTTTCATACTTACCTAAATAATTTTTAAACGGTTCATTATTTTTGTTATTTTATTGTCGAACAAATTAAAACTAATCCTTAAGAAGTTATGTATAAAAGATGGTTACAATCCGCTTACCCGTTTCAGAGATCCAGCAAACCCACAAACGTTACTCCAGCAGGATTTCGAATAACTTCGCAGCCGAAGAAAATACAAATACCAAATAAGTTGTAACATTTACCTAGTCCAGATAACTAATTATTTAGCTAAAATTTATTTCAATATTACAATTAAAAAAGAAAATGTCTGGCTGCGGTAACGTTTCAAACGTTACCCCAGCAGGAAATGTTTTTTTGAAATAACTAAAAAAGTTTAAGTGAAACAAATTTAAAAATGTGCCTAACAATTACAGAAGGGGAGCAACTAATTAGCTATAACGTTTAAATGACCATTTTCGACATTATTTTGCTGGGGTAACGCACACGCGATAATCTAGAAAAACCACAACGGATTTTCATATGGTTTCAACCAATGGACATAGTGATTCATGAGAAAGTTTTATATGTATAAATTATTGTTTTCTGTAAATTGGTTGAAATTTGACGAAAATTATTGAAGATGACGGAAAAAAGGCGACTGGGAGCATTTATCGAAAACGCTGCCAGTCGGTGGAATTGTTTACCTTTCATAGATCTATAGAAAAGCCCGCGATGGCATGTCTATCTTTTATACATAGACTGCTATGTCCGCTTTAATTATTAATAAATTGGTTACATATAATGTGGTAAGTAGAAAGCTATTTAGACGTATGCGATATAAATCCTTATCAAATTAAATACGTTAGTCACTTTAATCATGCATATTATAATTATAATTGTATTACCCTTAACACCACCCAATTTATTATAGGAGTTTTCGGAAAAACCAAACGGACGCCCCCGCGTTCTCTCAATTTGTGTTTAGCTATGACATGAAAAGCTGATAGGTACTATACTAGGATAGAAATGTTGGTTGTGTCAAACTAAATATAGTTAGGTCCTACCTTTTCAGAATACGAAACGTTGTTTGACAGGACTAAACTATTTTTTTGTGATTTTTAGCTTAAGAGTTTTTATTACCAGAATTAGCACCAATGTAGGTACTCAGAGGCGGCCTTACCCATTGCGAGGCTCCGGGCGGAAGGTCTTTGCGAGGTCTTTTGTCCTTTGTTAAAAGTATGTGATGCGAAAGTAGGTCTGGTTGTTTGGTTTAGGTATTTGTCATGTTTAAGGAAAAATGCTTAAATTATACAAATAAATTTGAGTTTTAAAATATTTTACATTGAAAGATTTACAAAATTAACAAATACAGAGATGCTAAATTTTAAAATTGATGTTAGCGGCTTTTCCTAAGACTAAAATCTTTAATTAAAGCACAATAATCTAACGAATAAGCTACGTCATTTTAGATTGAAAGAATAGCGAGGTCTGAAAGCCGATCTTGTGTCATCGAATTCCTCAAATATGTTTTAATAATTTTAAGCCTCGAAAAACTCCTTTCAGGAGACGCAACTGTAACAGGTGTGGTAGCAATAATTCTCAGGACTATTTCGATAGTGGGGTAAACTTCAGTTAATTTTTTTTCTATTATGTATTTTAGCACCGAGATAATGTCATAGTTTCCTTCATACACACGGATGAACATATTCAGTTCTTCGTACAATTCATCTCCATCAATGTCACATAATTCTTCTACTGTCATAGATATTTGCAAGTCGCTGCATTGCTTTAAAAGTTCACTATCATTAATTTCCTTTAATTTTTTTATATTATACATGAAGCCAAATATGCTCTCATGATGTTTAAGAGCCTCAAACCTAGGATAACAGCTTGCGCGCACATTGTCGACAATGACATAAAATAGTTTATTTTGAAAATTTCTTCCGCTTTCAATTCATGAGCTTCATCTTCCCCTTCATAATCAAAATGCCTTTTTTTTACGTCGTCTTCTAACTTCTTTGAACTGTCTGTCAATATCATTTTTCTCGGCTATTTCTCGTGATGTTACAAGGGATGACTGAAAACCATTTTCTCGATAATTATCGAGCCAATTTGTGAATGCGTCTAGGTGATGTGTAGCCACATCTAAGTGCATGTTTTCGCTTTGCCATATTTTACTTATAACATTTATCTTTGTAAGAATGTCATACCATATGACAAGTGAAACTACAAATTCGTAGGTAGTTAGTTACTTTTCTATAGAATGGCATTCACAGCCCACCTCTGACTTGAGCCGGCAAACAGAGTGTACAACCTTTGTAGCAACCCAAAAAAAATTTTGCTTGGACACAAGACGATGCTGCATCTCCTAGGATGAGATTCCAGCTATGACTCAACAAGGTAAAAAATAAGCAAGTGGATTAATTTCAAAAATACGTTTTTGGACACCACTTTTTTCACCACGCATATTGGCACCATTATCATATCCTTGGCCTCTGCAATTTTGCAATGATATACCTAACTGTTCTAATTCTGTGATTATATAATTAGTCAAACTCTCAGCTGTGGTTTTTTCGACGGCTAAGAAACCAATAAAATGTTCTTCAATTTCAGCTGTATTTGTATTAAAAAATCTTATAATAATTGAAAGTTGCTCAACACGAGAAACGTCGCGAGTACAATCAAGAATAATCGAGTAGTACTACTCGTACGTACTACTTACTATTTTTTCAACAATTTGAGTCTTCACGTGACTTGCCATTATTTGTATGAGCTCAATTTGAATACTTTTTCCGATATAGTGGTCATTAATCGTCTTATCCTTTACTTCTTTTAGGTGAAGTCTCAGCACGGGATCAAATCGGGCTATTAACTTTACTAAATTTATAAAGTTGCCACTTGTCTCACTCGAATCTGAGTCAGTTGTTAACTTCTCTCTATGACCCCTGAAGGCCAAATTGTGAGATGCTAAAAAATTTATAATTGCGAATAATCGTTCTAAAATATCTCTCCAACGTTGCCTTTCTTGTTCAATTTGTGACTGGGCCAAGAAGTCAATAGTGGAACAGCTTTTTAAACCATTCTCTAAATTAATCCATTTCAACATACAATCTTTGTGCTGTCGACTAGATTCGTGGGACTTTAGGTAATCACCCAAGTGTTTCAAACCACACACTCCTTCACTTGATCCAATCTTTGTATTTTCTAATCCGAATATTCGACACGGAAAGCAGTAAACGGCATCCTTTGTTTGTGAATAAATCATCCAGCGCCTGTGAAGCTTTTCACCGTTAACTAATATCTTATTATAATGATATTCGCTGAATCGCCGTCCACTATCATTTACAGGAAATAAATCAACTTTAACCCGGATTGGACCTTTTAATACAATCTCAGTTCGGTCTACATCAGTAATTGTTATGGGCCACAAACCGGGGTCATTTTGAGGATTCAGATTTTCCGTTCCAGCAGTCATGGATGTAGACATAGACTCGGGCTCAGATTCGTGTTCTTGACTGGATAGCGTTAATGGTGGCATCGGTGACCTAAGAGACAATGATGTACTCGTAGTTAATTCATTATCATCCTCGCTGTTTTTACTTAATGACGGCGGCGGGCGGCGGCACCCATGATCATGTGGAAGGAATGTTTTCAGCTGGATCAGGATAAAAGTCACTTTTAGTCAATAAATGTTTTGTAGAGGTTTCTTTATCATCACTTTTTATATATTTATATAAAGATCCACGCAGATTTTCTTCTACCTGCTTTCTTTTGACAGCTCGTTTCCTTTTTGAACTCCCTGACTCAAATTTTCTACCGGCCTCACGATCACGCGAACTCATTTCGTAAATCTTGTTTTGTTCCGCACAAACAGTCAGAAATAATTTTTTAAGTACCACACAGTTTTTTCACACAGTTTTTTTTACACTTTTTCAGTTTTCTCAATACTTCAAATACTATAATTTACACTTTTCCAGCTCACTCAATACTTTCAATGCTATAAGAACGTAATATTCAATAAAATTGAAAGATATGTACGGTAACGATTTTGTAACTCATACTTCAAGTAAAATAATTTTAAGGTGACAAAAGTTAACAAATGAAATGAAACACGGGGATTCCCCGAGCGATAGAAGAGCAGAACATTATGTCCCGACTCACGAGTGTTATGCGATTAAAAAACAGATCTTCGATCGATTCGAAGTTAACAAGTGAAAATGTACGAAGATCGTAGTTAATTTTGGGTTGTGATAAGTAAAACTGTACTAAGATTAAGAAAAATATAGAATAAAGTACATCTTATGGTTACAATAACCCAAAGGTTACTTCTGTTTACACACATTTGTACTTATAAACTTCGAATCGCGGACTTGTCATTTTTTGTACTTACGGTTATCGAAAAAAATCTCTCAGTGTACATAATGAACTTTTCAATTATGATTTGAATGAATGAATTAGTTAACTAACTTAATTTTAATTTACGGTTATGTTATAACCTTAATAAGTAATTATGGATCAAAATCAAAAGTTTTAAATAAAAAATAATAGTTAAAAAAAATATATTTATTAAAATTTTGCTTGGGTTGTTGCGCGAGGCCCCTGTAGGAGCGAGGCCCTGGGCGATTGCCCTGTTCGCCACCCCCTAAGGCCGCCACTGTAGGTACTAAAAGCAGAAAAAGAACTAGGTATGTCCTAGATCACATCACTCTCCTCATCAATCTACGGCTTTGATCAGATGCAAAATTAAATTCTATCAACAGTCAACCACTCATATGTAAACGCTATTTACCCTCAGGTTATGTGCATTATTTACATCATCTTTTTTTTTCTAAAAAACCGTTAAGTTAAAACGTTTTTTATCTATCAATATTTTTTTCTGCATGAGATTTAATTATATACTTTCGAACTCGCATTGTATATTGTACATAGAATTGTTTCGATCACTTAGGTACTATACTGTACGTGCCTAGTCGTTGAAACAATTATATTATGATTTCTTCTACTTAAACAATTTATGTCCGTAGACACTACTAGGTATATGAGAAAAAGAATGAAGTCATCCGAATCGTGAATAAATATTGTCATGGACTAGAGCGCAGCCATCATAAATATATAAGTATAAAAGTCCTAGTATGTAATTTAGCCTTTGCTAGTCATTGACAATATAAAATTAAACCAACTAAAATATAGAACGCTACGCAATTTGGAAATGTACTGTGGAACCACTATGTAGAGGAATCTATGCAGCTACATGAACTAGCTTACCTACCCTCACTTTATTTACCCAGGTATCATGTAGGTAGAGGAGACGTCGAAGGATAACTTCCTACCTCACGAAATAATATTGTGCAGTACATTTAAAAATAAACCATATATTAGGCTATTATACAGTTGTTTATGTGAGAACTGAGAAATGGATGTGTGCTAGACGAGGTACGGTGAAATCTATTTGGAGATCGTCTACGTCAGCTCTGTTTTCCGCGGTAGCGTCTCGTTTCCAAAATATGGCATAGGCAGTCGAATAAAACGCAATAAAAAAACAAAAAATGTATTTAATTGAATTTTTTTTTTTCTTATTTGTATCTCTTGATGTACGAGGTTAATTAAAATAATTAAGAATTTGTACTGTAGATTTCTAACAATAATGATTTCGGTGGTTTAAGGGTTATGCTTCTCTTGTGTGTAGACATTACCTAATCCCTTCTTCGGACCTGAAACAAAAACACCGTTACATAAATAAATAAACACATTAAAATTATTCTTGCATAATTTTATAACTACCTATTTTTTATATAAAAAGTTTCTCTGCATACAGAAGGAGCTTAGGTATGCTAATTGCGGTTTGTAGTAGCCATATTTGAAATTACGGCTTGATCGCGTGCGCTTGGCATTCTAAACAGTTTACACAGCTGCAGATATTATTTTTGCGGGGAACGTGGATCTGTCAACCGATAAAAAATAGGGTAATTAGGTACCTATATTCCGTTATTTACAAATAAAACCTATTACCCACCTTTCTAGTATGCCTATTTTGAAAGTTTACTAGAGAAACTATTGTCCCTAGTTACTGCCTTAACAAATTTTAGAACAATTGTTTACACTAATATGTTTTGGTCTTTTGGTGTTCCGAGTTTAAATAAACAGTGCCGTTGGCAAGTAACGTGGAACGTGCTAGAACCGATTACGAGCTCTGCGTTTCCAGGAAGCGTCTTAATCTAAACAACGCACAGATTCCCATTTCAATGTGAGTTAACCTTCAAACGCTCGCCAATTCTACGTTCTGTCTGATGTGCGAGACAATTTAAATCTTATTTAAAAATAAGTGTTGGTTTGCGAGGCAAACGGCGCAGCGCATAAACATAATAAATCATGATCAGTCCAGTCTGTGTGCCGCGACGAGATATTTCTATCGTGATAACAGCTGTACGTAGTAAAGAGTCACACAAGTTTTCTTGTTTATGTTTTTACAATAATTAAGAAAACATTAAACTTTAATCTTCAAGTAACTCGTTAAATTATTTATTATACAAAACAAAAGATACAGACAGACCCCACGATACAGGCTTGCTTAGTGTGGGACCGCGTTAAATATTTATCTGATAAGATCTGCTACAATTATTTTATGTCTTGTCAAGCACTTTTGCATTTTATTTTGTTTCTTAATAAATATTTTTTATTTTTTTTCATAATTATACCCGGCATAAAATTAAATATACAAAGGTATGAACATAATAATACAGGCTGTGTGGTGCAAAATAATTTCATATAAAAAAAGAACTGGCTGGTTTTTCAACGAGGTAATTCAGGTATATGTACTATTTAAAAAAAATATATTGGAAAAACTGATTCGTGGCAAGTTATTGAAAAAAATCAAGCAAGTTTGAAAAACCGGTTTATTGAAAAATAAACAAGGCAAACAATTTTAATAGAAAAACAAAAAATAGGAGGTTGTAGCGGAAAGTTTTTCTATTGAAATTGTAGTACCTGTTCTTTCTTCAATAAACCTTTTTCACACCTGTTCGATTTTTTCAATAACTTGCGATAACGAATCCATTTTTTTTTCTTTTTTTTTAAACTAGTACATTTACCCAAATTATCCCGTTGAAAAACCAGCCAGTTTATATTTTTTCGATCTGAACATTCTCAGCCTCAATACTATAAGCAGGACAACAAAGCTCAAAGACTCAAGTATAAGACAACAAAATCGATAGGTAATTTAAGATAAATACAATTTAATTGGACATTCCCGTAATTGTACTATCTCAGTTATTTTTCTTATGTATTCTTTGGTTTAGTTCTTAGCGTGTTTTTAAAAGTACAAAATGTTTAGAAAAAAAATCAAGCTTCTTGAACGTACCATTATATAATATTTATTTTATGATTGAATATGAACAAGGACAAAAGTCATGAAATGACACAAGATAAAATTCTCTCCTCAATATCGTGGACCGCGGCAGAGTCACGAGCAAAAGTTTGTTTTAAATTAACAATTAAAGTTTAAAAATGATACCGTTACTTCTTTATATTTTTGTCGTAGCATAACCCTATTTATCAACACGGAAATATCGTAACTATTTATTGACCATGGCTTCCTCCCGCAGGCACTCTTGATATAAGTATATTGATCTTGTCGTTATTATACCTATATGGACGTGTTCAGAAAATCAATGAACGCTCACAGATGCTTTATCGCACATAACGTTGTATTACCTGAGAAATAAGGTTCAGTTTATTTATCAGCTGTTATAATAATTTTTAAATCGTTACAGAAGGCTTCGTTGAAGCATTTATCAACACCTCCGTCAGTTCTTAGTGTATATTATACTGCTGCTTAATTTGATTTTTATAAAATACTTGTCTATTTAACTATTGTTGAATCTTCTAACTATATATAATAGTATGGATTTGGATGATCAGTTGGAATGTGCTGATGTAGTTTGATCTTTTGGAACGTAAATACTATCCAGCCATTTCTGCGGATCAATTCGAAGCATTCTGTTCTATAAATATAGATTTAACTACGTCAGAAATCAAATCATGAGGAGCAATCTTCGGCAGCTGATTTAAATTACAATTATCGTACAGGCGGAATTACAGCTAAAAATAATTTACAATGTGTTTTAGTACAGACATTTTAATGATCTTCCAGAATGGAAAGCACATCTTAATCTTTCCTTACTCGATACATAGAGTCAAAATAGAAAAACACGGAGTTAACTATAAAGAAATGCGTTTTCTTAGTAGTTTACTCCAAGTTAGGTGTTGAACAAGAAGTGATTGTTGACAAACTCCCTGGGAAGATAGAATCCAAATTAAAAAATATTAAAAATTAATTATTTAAGTACCTACTTATTATTATTTTATTATGCTTATAAAATAAAAGCTAAAACTATTATATCCATTATCTACTTTCTTATTGTGTTTTAATAAAACATCTTAACTTATACTTTTCCTCATTTATAATCTATCAAAGTCCTGTCAACAAATATATATTCACTAAGTACGTAAAGTCTAAGATTACATCCCAAGAATAAATTATATGCAACTTTATGTTAGGAAAACTTATGATGGCAGTAGTGTTATCGACATCATGCTGTTGCATGTATAATACACCTCCATAACGAGCTTACGCCACTTCCGGAGCCCCGAAAGGAAAGGAAATTCACTTGCGAATTTGCCATTCTATGCACGATCGTGACGTAACATTGTCCCTATGCTCTACTGTTCCCATGCCGTTTTTTTACTATCCATCCACGCGTGTTAGTTCAAAATTCAGACAAAAACATTGTTGTTCAATAAACACCGAAACTCTTCCTTTTTTCAAGTTTTAGCTTAGTAAGAAATAAATAATTAGAATAATTCTGTAAAGATATTGTTAGAAAAAAAAAACTCATGCAACATTGACTTACAGGCAGACCAGACGAAAGTTGTCCTATTCAAATTTTCAATAGTTTAGCACGCTTTTAATAAGCCGAAAAACCTATTACGGATATTTTTAAAATCAAATTTAGAAATTCTCAATGCTCAATCGGCTAACCAAAAAACAGCATTTGATTTATTTAATGTATGTTTAGAGTATTCTTCTTTTGATGTCATCTTTAGGTAACGATCATGAGTTTCCTAAGGAGGTGACGATACTTAAATCTATGCATAGATAACATTTACTTTTCAGCAGTTAACTACAAGAGTTTACTAAGAACGTAATTTTTATGAGGCCACATTTAAATAGCACGTAGGTGAAGTAACAGCTACCTACGCTGCACTAAAATGGAAATGAGCTGTTCAGCATAGTTAATTGGAAAATAGGATTGTTGATAGCGATACCTACTTTTAGTCACTTTACAGTATCGTTATAAAACGTAACGTATCTCTCGAATAAATTCAGTTGCGCATAAATCGCTGTTTCATTTATGATATGATGTATAAAACAGATAATGTGGAATCTGTTGGAATCTATTTATTGACTGCGCAAACATCGTGTAAAAGGAAGCTTTTGGGCCATTTCCTGGCGTAGAGTGAAATGGGGCCGTGCGTGCCGTGACGCATGTTTTACCTCTACATCCGTTTATAATTTTAGTTTTTATAATTGTCTCTCTCTGTATCTATAATACTAAGATTAACTTATCAAATAACACCATAGCTACTCATGGTCTTAGAATTCAGTTAAATTTTAATTAAATTGAAAGACACGGATAATGATGTATTAGAGCTTAGAGCTTTTTAACCCCCAACGGAAAACGGGGTGTTATAAGTTTAACCTGTAGTATCTGTCTGTGTCATCATAACTCTCGAACGGATAGACCAATTTTGATGCGGATTTATTTTCGAAAGCCAATGTGATCGAGATGGTTCTCAACTATAAATTTTGAAGATCATCAGCTCACTTAATAGGTGATGAAGGGATCTCACTAAAATCTACAGGTCCGATTGAATGAATGAAATGTCTACATATTTTTTCGTGCCTTTATATGTCACATTTTATAAAAAATCAAAATTAACCGCCAGATTTAAAACACCCTGCCAAATTATCGTCAGATTTTAGGCTAGTATGAACCTGTAGAAGCTTTCCCACCGCTATAAGTGGATACATTATATAACTTTTATTCATTCTATTACGATTACGAGTAAATCCACATTTAACATCGTACTATTATAAAGGAATGATTAGCTATTTATTTTGTACTAAATTGCAACGTTGAATTTTATACCTACATATTCTCTTATAATAAGAAAAAACATAAAACTATAAACCCAATTTGATACTTAAATAACCTATCGGGTACAACATTTACATATTAAGATTCAAAGAAATATTAAAATAAACGGAGCTCATATCGAGTCGCAGTAGACTTGTAGGCACTTAGTTGCACTGTAACGTTAGGTAGGTAAGTGAAGTTCCTGTGGACTATTTAAATAGAAATACCAGCTCTTAATTAAGACCATTCTAAACAAGGCAACGTTTAAATAACTAGCGCAGAATTACACCCAGCTAACAGAGTAAACGAGCTTTGTGTATGGTAGATCTAACTACCATATTTCTAAACTTTTGATATGCGACCGTAACAAAAGTTGGGTTATTATAATTAAGTATTACTAGGATTATGAAATTAACATCATACAAGACATTGAAAACGGCTAAAATGTAGGATTTGAGATTTAAAACTATATTAAGGATGAAGATCATCATCTATGAACAATTTCAACATTGTGTTCCAGTAACTTTATAAATAATAGATACATTAAACATGTAATGTTAAACATGTTTGATTTAAACAGTAATTCCCTTTTAAGTGAAACTCTTTTAATTTGGCTTCGACATCACTTCTTTGATAAGGCGATTCACCTAACTATTCTTCTATTGGTTAGTTTCACTTGTAACTAACTTTAGTAAATTTATCCTGGTAGTAGGTACCACAATTGCAATTAGGTTAAATAATCAAACTTGTATGAATCTCGAGTGACAACAGTATAATTTGGCATCTTAGTTAGAGCTGAGCTCGTATATAAAGAGAGTTAAAAATTGAAGCTCTGCGTGTTCTCCTTTTTTCTTTCTTTTATCTTCCATTAATATTAATGAATGATAATAGTGCCTAATTCTTGGCAGTAGTTTCTAAAGGACACGTCTTGTCTTATATGTTATTAATTCAGATTGCTTGTTGTTTTTGAAATAAATTTTCGCTGAATATTATAATCTGCTCAGGAAATAAATACTGTAACGCGTAATACTTTTAGAAGTTCTACTTATGCTGGCTACGATTTGAAGATTTTTAAAAACTTCTTCACAATTCATAATGCAATTATTTTTGGCGGTAGTATTAATGAAAATTAAATTGGTCTTAAGCGGGTTTAATTTAGGACTGTTTGTCTAAAATCAAGTAGAAAATTTATGTTTAAGCGTGTTTGCGGATGTGCCATCGACCACCATAACTAATACATTTAAATGCTACATTATCAGCGATTAACATAGGCTATTTTTTGCTGCGATAACCGATATACATGCGGGCAGAGTCGCGGACAAAAGCTAGTTTTATAAACTCATTAATAAAAGACTTTGGTTCTAATGTGTCTCACTGTGTTACTCTTATTGATTTGTAATTAGAATTGCAGCGTACTTTCTTAATTTCGCAAATATAATATTAAATCATAACACATGTCGTTATTGTGTATTGATTGATTATAGTGTATTGATTGAACCTATACCTAAGCCACATTAATTAATTATTTAAACATGATCACGAACTTCATAACGTGATCCGACTCCGAGGTTCTATTCCTATTAAGCCTACGTGTCCATAGTACCTACGTATTAGGTAACATTCATTTTCTCCCCTTAACTTCTCTAATAGCTTGTGGTAATTAAGAATGCTATGCGTGTCGTCACGGACAAGAAACAATAAGCTATACTTCACTTCCCTTCGCGGCACTGTGCGACTAACGTGTGACTTCATATGCTAACAATTTAAATATTGTTTTCTGTGTTTTTTCTGCGACTAGTTCCCGGTTTGCGGGCGGCTTAAGGTTGTGTATAGTGTTTTAAAGAATATCAGTAAGTTTTTATTGTTTTTTAAACAGAAATATAGTGCTGAATTATTTTATTACGACTATTGGTGAGTAAATTTATTTTCTTTCTAAAAGTGGGTAGGAGGTATCCTTTGTTTATATTGATTTTTCTCTGCGTATTGTTTATTTTTAAACTTGTTCCTTTTGAAATTGTTGTTTGGTGTGTCTTTGTTTGGCTATGTCGGTCGTTAGCGAGTTGCCGGACCCCGGCGGTACAAGTGAATTTCTAACACCAACCGGGAAAAGGACATTTAACGAAATGTCACCTACGGATTTCTCGCCGAAAGACAATAGAAGTAATCGAATTAATAATTCGGATTTAAGTGGAAATGTTTCGTCTCTTAACGGTCGTGATAACTGTGGGGAATACAATTACTGCGAGTTAGTCTCACAGGCTACCGAGTACTTGGCAAAAATCAATGAATTAGTTAATGATCAGGGATCTCGGATGAATGTAGGTAATAAAACGGCAATTATGGATATTACTCAACGAATTACCGGTATCGTATCTTTGTTAGCAATAAAATCCTCTAGCAACGAAACGAAGTTAGCGAATTTTGAGCGACAAATGGAGTGTATCGCAACTCAACAAACGAGTTTAACGTACGCGGACAAACTTAAGCTTCGATTACCACCTAAATCTGCTCCGTGCCCGGTACCTACTGAAGCGCGCGTTCCTAGGCCTTGTGTTATTGCCTATCCCACTACGGAACGCTTAGCGGACTATGCGACCTCGTCAGCAACGAAACAAGCTCTCATGAAGGCTATTAAACCGAGCGATGAGGGATTTCAAATTGTAGGCGTTAAAAAAAACCTCTAAGGCAGGCGTCGTGTTACGTGTAGCTAACGAACGGCAGCTTAAGAAACTGGAATCTGTGGACGCCATTAAATCAGTAGGGTTGCGCTTAGAAAAACCGAAAGGCCGTAGGCCCCGTATAATTGTAAAAGACGTACCCGGTTCTATGGAAGATCGTGCCTTTCTAACAGCTTTATACCGTCAGAATATCAAGGACGAATTAAAATTAAGTGAGAATGATTTTATTAAGTCAACCAAAATTGTTAGGCATCGTAAACTAGAAAATGGGCGTCAATGGATAGGCTTAGAATTAGAGGCAGCAGTTCGGAAACATCTAGCCAACACAAAAGATAAACTTTATATAGACTGGGCCACATGTAGATTCATAGACGATATAGAAGTAGTTCGTTGCTTAAATTGTCAGCAATTCGGTCATGTACAAAAGTTTTGCACTATTAAAACCCCTACTTGTGCTAATTGCGCCGCCGCACACGAAACGCGAGCTTGTCCAGATAAAGACACACCAGATTTTAAGCCCACGTGTACACAGTGTAAGCGGTTCAAAAAACCATCTGACCATCGATGCGGCTCATACGACTGTGCCACATACAAATTAAAACTGGAACAGCTGATATTAAATACCAATTACTGAATAGTTTAACTTAGTTAAAAAAAAAAAAAAAAAAAAAAAAAAAAAAAAAAAAAAAAAAAAAAAAAAAAAAAAAAGTTTAAAGAGTAACTTACTAAGTAATGAATAATATTTCGATAGGCCAGTTAAATCTTCATAACGATAAAATAGCTACATCAGAATTAGACCGTTTAATTTTAGAACAAAAGTTAGACATTGTCCTTTTACAAGAACAATATCAGAGCGCTCACTTGCGTCGTAATGTAGTACAGCTTGACTGCCGTTCGCAGGCTGGGATATATGTTGCAAGTTCTAATTTTACGGTAACATCTCTGCGTAATCTTATGACGTCACACTGCGCCGTTGCTGAGATCTCATCCTCTACCTGTAAGGTTTACGTAGTGAGCTGCTATTTTCAATATTCACATCCTATTGATCCTCACTTACATCACTTACGTTACGTCTTGCAGTTCCTCGTGGGACATAAAATTATCATTGGCGCTGATGTCAATGCGTCATCTTCATTATGGTATGGCAAGTTGCGTTCAACCGACACGGTTCGACGTTGTGCGGTTGAAGATTTCATTGCGGAAATGAATCTTATTATTCACAATACCCCCGATGCACCACCAACTTTTTGCAACCCAATGGGTGAGTCTTCTATTGACGTGACGCTTACGCGCGGCGACGTCTCGATATCCGGATGGCGTGTCCTTCCGGACGCATCCTGTAGTGATCACCGCTTGATCGTGTACGAATTCACACCAAGGGTTGCACAGGATCCACAAAGGGCTCCCTATAATTTTAGATATAAAACTAAAGGTGCGAACTGGGCTTTGTTTGGGTCACTCTTTGCAACTCATACCAAAGACTTCAGTCGCAGTAGTTTATCAGCTGAGGAAAGCGCAGAAATACTATCAGAAACTTTTACATACTGCGCTGATGTAACTATTGGTCGCGGATCTATCACTAACACTCGTAGATGTGATTGGTGGAATGATAGATTAGCCGAACTACGTAGAAGCTACCGGAAAGCTCGTAGAAAATTAAACACTATTAAAAAACATAACGTAACAGGAGATTTGTACAACATTGCTCTCATTGCTCTTAGAGTTGCCAGGTCCCACTACAGAGCTGCTGTGGAAAAATCCAAGGGAAACCTAATTCAGAAACTTGTTAATAAACTCGATAGAGAGGGCCCGTGGTCACCTTTGTATCACGAATTTAAGGCAAATAGATCAATCGACCACGCATACATACAGAACATCAAAATTAATAACAGATATACCACAGGAGTAGAACAAACAGCAGAATATCTTTTAGACTCACTCGTACCTGACGATCGACCGGAAAACGACACTGATCATCACCGACAGATCAGGCAGTGGGCCATCGAACCACCACTGTCTCCAATGTCTGATTTACCATCTTCAGACGAATTTCTCGGTATCATTAGATCCTTGCCGCTAAACAAGGCTTCGGGTGATGATAAAATATCTAACAAAATGATAAAAGAAGCTTGTAAACTTTCGGGTGACACGATTTTCACTGTCTTTAAACGTTGCATTGCTGAAGGAATATTTCCTCGTATATGGCGGTGCGGTAATATTCGTATAATACCAAAAAGTGGCGACAAGCCACCGGATGATCCTAAATCCTACCGACCAATCACATTGTTACCATCGTTAGGAAAGCTTTTAGAACGTCTTGTAGTGCCCCGGCTTCTGCCAGGTGGAGTCAAATTTCATGATAGACAATTTGGATTTACGTTGGGTAAATCGACAACTGACGCTGTTATATCGGTTAGAAAGTTTGTCACAGAGTCAAAATTTCAATACGTGCTGGCTATTTTCTTAGATATATCTGGCGCCTTCGACAACGCATGGTGGCCCATGCTGTTGCTGAAATTAAAATCACGGGGGTGTTTTAAAAATATTTATTCCCTTATCTCTTCGTACTTTTCACAAGGTACAACTAAACTAAGACTTGGTCATCATTCTGTGTCGAAGGCGCTTACAATGGGATGTCCTCAGGGATCGGTGCTAGGTCCATACTTGTGGAATATCGGCTTCGACGATTTTCTTACGATACCAATACCATCCGGATGTACTCTGAACGCGTATGCTGATGACGGCTTATTACTGGTGGAATCTGATACTAGGGCGGGGCTTGAGAGATTAGCCAATAGATGTTTGAACTTGATATCTCAATGGGGTGAACGTAATCGCTTAACTTTTGCACCCAACAAAACCTTCCAATTACTTTTAAAAGGTAACCTCAAATCACCGCCGAGCATTAGATTTGACAATGTTACTGTAAAAAATAAAACCACAGTGTGTTATCTAGGATTAGTTTTAGAAAGAAACTTTTCATTTATCGAACATATTAAAATAGTTAATGAAAAGTCTAAAAAGAGTTTCTGTGCATTGACAAGGATATCAACTGCGACATGGGGTCTATCATTTAATACATTAAAGATCATATACGGAGCTACTTATTTAGGTTCTATGTGCTATGGTGCACCTGTATGGGCCGATAGGGCAACCGTAGGCGCTGTCCGTCGCAAACTGTTACAAGGCCAACGACTTGCACTGATATTTTTGTGCAAGGCATATAGGACGGTTAGCACTGAGGCTTTGCCGGTGTTGGCGGGTGTCCTTCCGGTCGATCTCGAGGTGCAGAGACGTGCAGCAATGTACTATTCAAGACAAAACATGGAATGCGATTTCTTGGGCGCGCGCGATCGCGGTAAAATTACAAGATTGCTTCAACAGCAGTCCGATGTCTATAATGACCTCATAGACGAATGGCAGCAACGCTGGGACGAATCATCCAAGGGGCGCCATCTTTACCAATTTTTTCCATCTGTTCGCGAACGGTTTGTCGAGGACATGGCTTGAGGTGGATCACTGTGTCGCTCAATTTCTTACGGGTCATGGTAACTTTAAGAGCAAGTTGTATTCATTTAAATTAGTCGAGTCACCATTGTGTCAATGCTCAACACCTAACTCTCATTATGAACAGTCTGCTCATCATATCCTCTGGGAATGTAGTCTTTGGTATAATGAACGTAATATAATGCTGAATAGCTTGCAGGTGACATCTGGGGCGGTATACTATGGGGATCTTGTGTCAACTAGGGTGAATTTCCGTGCGTTTAGGCGATTCTGCCATACATATTATAGAAATCAAATATAGCTCATGTAGGACCCGTAATATTTTGTGGCCGTGGTGCTTCCCTGTTTAAAAGGGTGTATGCCTATTTTACTTCATTTTGTCTCCCGCTTTGCTAAGGAGGGAAGTGGATTTACTGTATTTCCAACTCCTCCAATTTTCTTCTGATTAATTTCGTTGCGGGTTCCAAGACAGTTTAATTTCTTCCTGGGACTTCCCGAGTGTCATAACTCGGTGTGTTCGTGGGTCACTGCTGTGGATCCTGGTGTACAGGAGTTACAGTGGTGGGCGTGTGGGTGGGATTAGTCCCAAAAAAAAAAAAAAAAAAAAAAAAAAAAAGCTATACTTCTGTGACAGAGTTAGCTATATATTTGTTTTACTGGATTTCACTACAGTTTTTAGTGAAGTTTTTAAACTAAGTAACCTAGTAAAGTTTCTAGATTTATTTTAAACAGCTTTTTAGACTATGTCCTTTAATAATAATGTCAAAAATGGTATTCTATTCTTGAGTACCATTTTTGACATTTCATTTCCATCAGTATATTATACCAAATAACCTTGGACAATATTCCTATGAATAATATTTTAAGATAAAATTAAAGAACACGCAATACACTTAGTGTAATCGTCTGCCGCCAGAATAACGTAAGTTCGTCTGCGCTCTTTTCTTTTAATGGATTTAATGGGAACACAATTAACACTAGTTTTAATGTAGGTATTACAAAAGTTATGTGTGTATACGATATTGATACTTATAACCTTTGACTAGGTATATCTTGGATGAATTTATAGAGTAAATGTTTGGATTTAGTTCTGGGTTTGAATTTGTGTAAAACGGGTTTTATAACTATATTACTTTATTATTTATTTATTAGCTACAAGAATAACTCACGGCAAACGGACTGCGAATAATTAAGACCTTCAAAAATAAAATACAGATATAGTGTTTGTTGTATGATTTACATAACGATCAACTTCATTCAGGCACCTTTGCCGCCATACGCCATAGTCATGATTTTTTATCGTGACTCGTTTAAAAATGCGAACTTTACTTCAACCGAAATCCAACGGCGATGTAGTAAACAACAGACCACACCGTAGTGATCCTTTATCCCACGACGCACACACCTTATGGAATATCAAGTAATCAAGTTGAATGCACAAGTTCTTCGAACAGTTCCAACTATCTACAGGTTTACACGATGCGCTCTTTAATAGATTTGCACCCGATAGACCCGCTTTTTAATAGGACACGCTCGTGAGTTAAATAAGAATAATACTTTATTGAAAGCCTTGTTACATTTCACAATAATTAAACGATAATGGCTACAGTAGTATAAACTGTGTCGCAGCCATTAACGGCCACATCCGAATCTTAAAGTACATATTTTATAATATGTTTTAGGTACCTATCTTGTGTAAATGGTGTTTGTGAATGTTAAGTGTACTAACTGAAATCGAAATTACCAATCGCCACACGCAAACGGTACATCTTGTGTAGAAGGAGAGGAATAGAGACAGTGTCAAATGGCCTGGATAAGTCCAGAAATAAACCAATGGTCTTTTTATTTTTATCAATATTAGTTATAACACTATTACTTACATCCAGGACAATATACACAAGGACATAATCATAGGACAGCATCTTCAGATTTTAAACGTCTAAAACTATATTGTGTTGCCGCGAGTAAGTGATTCTTCTCTAAATATTGTTTTAATTTATTGTTTAGAAGATTTTCAAGTAATTTAAATTTTAATTAAAATGACCATTGTGTTAGTGGTGTCTTTTAATGATGAATTTAAACCACACATTAATATACTTCACACGTTACATAACATGCTATACTAGGTAAATGTACGGGTGAGTGGCGATATTCCCCAGTTGGGATTTTGTTACTAGATACAGTCGTGCTTATGATCTATTAGCTTTAGCTTAATCTAAACATATACATAATTACCTGTGCTGACCGACTGATTCATCAAAGCACAGCCTAGGTCTCTGGACGTAAGTAGGTACCTACCGGCTTTAATTGTGAAATACTAATTTTTACTATACCAACTCGTCTAGCCAGCGTAGTATAGTAGACCAAAATCTCCTTTCAAAAGAGAGACCTATATCCAGCGGATGACTACTTAAGAATGATGACGAATGTCTCTTAAAGGTTGTAAGCACAAAAAAAAGGATTTAATAAAATAATTCGGCAAGAGGTCCAGAAGCTGCGATTGACTAACGTGAAATGTTTTAATCGGTGTTCGGTAAAAAATCGGTATTAGGTTTTGATCGTAGAACAGGCGGGAGATTAAAATTTTCGCAAACAAATTGGGTGTAAATAGTTCAAACACAAGGTGTGCAAAACACATAGCTCAAACACTTGAGGTAAACATTTTAAAGCCGTGTTAATATTTAAATGCACAAGTAGCAAAGTAATTATTAGCAGGAATTTTGAACGAGAGCAGTTTAAAATGAATAACCTCAACTGATAAACATTGTGTGAACAATGTGGAAATTTGTACATAAAAAAATAATTTAAAATTGGAACATCAAGCTTAACTGTACTTTAAAATGTAAAGTAAAAACATTATCTATAAAGAACTGTTTTATCTTTTTAAACATTTAAAAGTAAATAAATAAAGTAAGTAAGTATAGTTTAACCAAAGAAAGAAATGACACAGAGTGTATTAAATTTTTTATGTAATAAGTTTGAGAAACTTATTTTATATATACGGTTATCATATCACATTATATTACTGTCTATTAAAAATGCAAATTTTATTGTTTCGCATGCGGACTCGTTCCTTTTAATCATTTGTAAGTTTTGATTCGTGTGCCATTCGAATTTCTATGTATTTACCTATAATCTTAATCTTGTATTTACCTATAATTAAACAGCATCTTTTGGAAACCTGATAAATTACATACACTTGTAGAAAAATTCAATAAAATGAAAAGGATCGAGGTTAGAATTAAACTTATGTGTGAAAACTACGATTGTTAGGAGGAGAGTAAACGTCTTTGCATTGAAAACAATGCTTCATTCTTCGTTTCGAATTTTCAGCTTTTCATTAAAAAGAGTTTACAGATTAGCAAAATATATTAAAAAAAACAACTCAGTATTCCTTATTAACCCCTCATATTCCCCAGCTCACCGACAGAACTCGACTAGAAAGAGATAGAGGGAGCTATCTAGCATCCATCTCTCTCGTTGCTTTTACTGCAAGATTGGGGCTCTTGTTCACTCTATGCTTATGTCTTGTTAAGATGAATAAAATAATTAAGTTCCTACACCGGTGGGACTGAGGCCGTGGTATCACTCCGGTAGAGCCAAACCATTTGTGCCAAAGCATGGCTCTCCTATTAGTATAAATCACGGTGCAGATTTTAAGAAGATTTACACTAATTGAATGTAGCTGTTAAAAAAATATATGACGACCACTTCCTCATTTTTTGAAGCCCGGAAATAAAAAGTTATTAATTCACTTAAGAATTAACAGACGTTTGTGACCACCTTAGAGTCAATACTGTAAGGAAGAGAATTAGTTAAAATGTTGTTAAAAGTACCTACCTAAATTACTTCTTCTTCTAATAAAAATAAACTATTAAGTGAATTCACTTGTTTTTTGTACAACAGAAAACGAATAATCAGTCAGTTGCGATCGTTTAGTCATGCTAAATGGTGTTAATTTTGTCTGGAATTTTATGTTTTACGTAGGTGAATAACCTCTGAAGGTGTCTAGGTCTGACAACTTTCTGACCGTTTTTTTACATGATTAATTTCAACTGACATATTTTTTTAAACACGTGGTAGTTGTGACCTTATCTCTACAATTGCGGTTAACGAGTTCATAAAAATAAACAGTTCAAGAGCCTAATAAATTATCAATTGATAGAGCTTTATTGTTAAATATACTGTTGTCAAAAATCGATGTAAGCAGGAAGTGTGGGCCTTCCCGGTGCGACGCGGCGCGAGTGAAGCCCTGGGGCGGAAGCAGCAGCGGCTGCCCCGGCGACAAGCTTGCATTACAAATATCCGCCTAATGAACGCACGTGCATTACTTACTGCCAGATTGATTCGATTACTTGCATAGCAAGGCGACTAGGATTAACCTAGACTAATAAATAATATTTAAAGCATTTTCTTTTTTGAGGAACCATCTAGTTTTTACCAACTTATTATATCTATGACCAACTATGTATAAAAAACAGACGTGTAGGATTTCAGTTCTACCTACCGTAGAAAACGAAATGCCTCAATTAGACACATGCATTTTTGAGTAAAAAAATGTTTTTACATTCTAAATAGATAACAAAAACAATAAATAAATATTTTTAATTACATATTATTCAAACAGGCATTGAATATTGTATAAAAGGTTTGGATTAAAAGACAAACCAAAGGAACATCTTGCAATACATCGGCCACCTTATCATAGATGGTCACAACATGTTTGCAGGGTAGACAATACGTATTTTTGGTCACATTTACAAAAACAAGATTGTAATCGCAATTTAATTTTGTTATATATAAACATTACTTGTATTACCAATTTTGTGCTGTTTAAAATAAAAACAATATAATTATAACACGTTTAAAAATTAAATGAAACCATTACAAAACAGTTTTAATAAAATAAATTATCTGTTATTATATAATTGCATCACGCCCGGCTGAGTGCTCGCTTATGTGATTACTACTCGTCAAAAATTTTAAACTAAAAAAAATTACGATACATACCTAATATGTTCTCATATACTCGTATGTTGACAATTTCTAATGGTGTAGCCAAAAGAAGGGACATGATTACTATTTCTGAACAGTATTTCTTGGTCCTAAACAACTCAGAACTACAAGAAATGTTTATTCAATTCCATGGCTAAAATTAAATGTTTTGAGATTATATTTCTAGAATGACTTGGTTGTTCACACGTTGCTATACCGTATGTGGGTTAATTTAGCTCTGCATGAAATCATTTTTCATCGGGTTTATTAAACGGTTGTATACATTTGGCTCATGAAAGTAGATAGGTACCTACCTTTTTAAGATCGATTGGCACCTATCTACCTACGCACATGTACAAGCTAAATTTAATTTTTACTTCATTGAAACGTCACCCTAGAAGGCCCCCTAGTAACATGTTAATGTTCTATAAATCAGTTGCTTTTTCTTTATTCAATGCAAGGTCATATTTTGACATATGTATTTCAGAATGTTAAAGTCTTAATACCGTTGTCAAATCCACTAATTTCTTTATATAAGTACTACTTAACATTTAAATAATTTCGACGCACTGCACGGATGACGCAACGGTTTAAGTGATCGTCACGCCCTATCACTGATTATGAAGGGTTTGAATCCCACACGGCACAAAAAAAAATTGTTGGACACATAATTGACAAATAGATGTCCCGAGTCTTTTATTATTAGTGTCCCTTGTTTGAAAGTCCTCGACACAGACATCATTGCTTAAGCAGGATACCTTTTAAAACAAAACATAGTACTCACTAGTAAAGTGAAATATGTAGGTAGGATTCAACTGAAAATAAATCATTCAACTATTAATCCTTAAATCGGACCTAGGTTGTTCAATCTAGAGTTGAGCAAGCGTCACAGACCCCATACACTATAACACAAGATTGAAACGTTAAATGTCAAACTGCATTTACACAATATAATTTACTAATTACGTAGTTGGCAAGCTCCAATATATTTGGAACCAGTCTATAATTTCTTGGTATTTTTTAAGATTTTCAAAATTAAACAATCGAAACCTTTAGATGTTTAGCTAGATTCGCCCAGTTTGCTTAAAATAAAATATTTAATTTATTCGTTGAAGTAATAAATTTTGTATTGTTAAAAACGAAATAAACAATTTTGTCTTTATTTATTTTATTTTGCTTTTCTCTTTGGACTTTTAAACGTATTTGTAATTTATATTTTCACCTACCTATCTTTAACTGTTGGTGGCCATATAATGAATATTCTGATAACCGAAGAAATACTATACTTGCTATAAAATTACATATGACTAGCTAGCAGTGCTTCGTTGTTACACATTGTGGTTGAATTGATGAGAAATAAAAACTAATCCGAAATATAGATAGAAACAATATTTGAGGCGGGTTGTATATCGTGTCAAAATTTGAACTCAATCAGTGCACAAATTTTTGAGTTTTTGAGAAGTACACAAACTAACTAAACATTTAAAAATATAGTAGGAGTATCGCTATTGTATATAAAGGATCGCAATGCAATTTGAAAAGCACTAACCGCAACTTTTACCGTTTTCTTGGGTACCAATGAAGGTGCAGAATGAATAAATGTACTGAACAAAGCCATTAAAATTTGATCAACATCGAGCACATGTACGTGATGGCATTTCGTGGCCTCCATGCGACATATCTGGCCTCCATGGGATATGTTACAACATGAATTAAGAACAAGGCGATGTCCATCATTGGACGCAGTGAAACAAACATGCGTGGAATGCATTTTATTTTGTCGGGCTAGATACTTGTCTATAGGACGGACTATGATACTACTTAGCTAAATTAATGTTTGGATTAAATTGAATTATTTACAACATAACACTAAAAGCTGTGAGACAAAGTCGGTCTGATAAACGAAGTGCTGTTTAAAATCGAACTAAATTAAGGGGTAGAAATGAGTTCCACTCCTGACTCCACCGTAATAATGTTAATCTGTTGGACTCGTCAAAATGAATCTAAGGAGTCCAAGCTCGAGGAGTTTACTCCGCTAGGCATATTTGTGTTCTGTGAGTTTACTAGTACCCTCTAAAGGGTTTCACTATCCACCTCCAGGTTCAATCAACAGATCCAATCCAAGATACCAGCATATTTACATTATTTCTTTTGCATAAAAAAGCCTACAAAGATTTATTTCAATACGAAAATTCAATAGCAGGTTAGAATTGACTTTAAAAGTTTGTTTACTAGTTGGTAATGTAAACGAGTGAGACCAATAAAAGCAGTTCGAAATTCGATGTATTTCCATTCTTTATTTTAAATTGACACAATCAAAAAGAAAGTTTTCCGTAGCTGTATTTGTCCTTTCTCTTCGAACTCTATTTTAAGATGATTACAAAGTAATGAAATTACTACAATGTGTGTATACTTACGTTTGATTGTAGCAACCACCGTATATTAGTAGCTACATTTTTAACTAAATGTGATTTTATTGTTATTTTATTAAGTGCCAAGTCAAATATTTTTGTAGATGAGATAATGACTTTCTAAAATCTTCTTAGAAATGCAATATGTGTATGATACGAATCCTACTAAATCTAAATTAGAAAAACTGCTAACTAATGTCAGCGGCAAATGTTTATGTTTGTGCTTAGTAACCAATGAGGAACATTAATAGTGGCCTACGTATGATTTGACCTCAAGGACGTTCCGATTGAAAATAAATAAAATACGGGCGCCAGTGCGCGACAGACGCATGCGCGTGCGCAGCCCCCGCCCACGTTACACCGTATTTTAAACTTGACTGGAATGGCGCCAGACTTCGAGGTTTTCACTCTCGACCTGACCGCTAATGGGAGTTATGACCGAGTAAACATTCCCTTTTCGGGAATGCTTTTGTTCTTAAATATTAACGCAGTTTATATTAAGACCGAATTAGAACGTAAAGATACTATGAAGCATTTTTTTATAAATACATGATGCTATTATTTTAATAGGTACACAAAATCTAGTGGAAAAAAACTTTGAATACGTTGAAATGAAATGTCTTACCAAGTAATGCGTTTTTTCCCACATGAATATTGCAGTAGATGTGGTGATCAGCGGCCACAACTGGCTCTACCGTTGTTTCGCCACCCGCTTCCATCAGCTTTAGCTTCGCTGTTAAATCTTGTACATCTGTAAATTCGGTATAATTCAATAAAGGAAAAAATAAACAAAAGCGATAAATAATAAAAGTTGTGTGTTTAAGTGTGTTTTCTATGCTGATACTTGCTTGCGCTAATACTTATCGCTGTCATGACTTTGTACAGCGCCTTAAATGTAAGCGGTTAATGAGAGTAACTAAAATATTACAAATCTAATTTTGGAGTAGTTGAATGCAAGGAAAACCGTTAGCTATTGTTACGCGTGCGGTCCGCTACGCAGGTCAAAATTAGTAGCACACATGTTCAAACAAACTCGTATTGTTTACATGGGCTCGGGGCGGCGGGCGCCGTCACAAAATTGGGTCTTCGCCTACGCCTGCATGCTCAGATTTATGACTTTACATTATTTGTATTAAATACCACGGTCAATAGTAAAAAAATAAATCGCCGATGTAAACCAACTTGGATGCTTGGTTGCTTGGATGATAACAGATGTGACATTAGCTTTGCTGACATCCTAATCCCAACTAATATTATTAATTTCAATGTCAGCTTATTTGTTTGATCGGCCAACTACTCAACTGATTATCATACACCTTATTAGGAGTACAAAAAAGATCGGATACTTTAGTTCTAGAAAAAAAGTACCGAGAGATGCAAAAATAACTTTCTTTTTTCTAAGAAACGGCCAAGCCACATATTTTGACTAAGGTAAAAAGTCTGTAAAGTTAGGGCCTTTAGAGTGAATGCGTATTGAGTTAGAAGCTTGGCTCTTTGCGAGTATATGAGATTTGATAACTATATTTTGACAGTGCGAACCACACGGTGTCGTCTTGGCAACATTTTACATGAAAATGTTTTTGGTGAGCTTTCACTTATTTTTGTAAGTTGCTTATGACATTATTTATAACAAGGAGTCCCTCTATCAATTTTCAGACCTCTAGCATCGAATTTTGCGGTTGTCTCATACAAACTTCCATCAACTAGTTTAGTTGGTTGGAGGATAAAAGTTCAAAGTTTTAGTTTTTTTGTAGTTTGTGTACTTATAATAGCTTTCATACCAAATTTCAGCTTTCTAGGACTTCAGGAAGTACCCTAAGAATTTTGATGATCATCAGTGAGTTAGTGACGAAATTGGGGTTTTTTAGATATCAATAAAATCTAAAGTATAAAATCTTTATAATTCAAGCTTTATATGTTTAATTAGTTAACTATTGATATCATATCCCGTGAATTTTGTTCATCTGGTATAATCCAAACTCAAGTTTTGAGGATTCAAAAAAACGTCGAAACGCTTCGAGAAAAGGTAGGTAGTGCCGTTGCGCTTCGGTCGGCTCGTCTACTCGCACTACCGTGCCCCCACCAAGACGAGCAGATTACCTTCTAAGATAAAAGGAAAACGCGTCATAATTATACTCGCTATACGCTATTCGGTACAGATTGGTGTTGGTTGGTATACAGATCTCGTACACCATATACCTATGTACTCGTTCAACGAGATCTGTATCATCAATATCATTTAGAGACGTGTGAGCTTGGCGCCACTGATCTTCATGCATTTTCCCTTGTTTTTATTTATCTGTGGTTGTTGTCTGATGAACTGATGAGTCACTATTTCTGAATGCTATCAATTACCATCTTTATAATTAAAGCGCTACATCTGTTTGGTCGGTAATAACTCAAGACCACTGAACATATTTATGCCTCTGTATTCCAGAAGAGGTAGGTAAAAGTATATTTCACACATAACAGGGAACTAGTCTAATGTTGTCTGTTTAGATAAAGAGTCTTTACACGCCTTGATAAGAATTTAAATCGAGAATCGAGTTCGATATAGAAACAGTATTTTCTTATGAGACCCATGTTTCGGTACAAATAGGGCGGCTCGACCGGAGTGTTTCCACGGCCTCATAGAAAACCGGTGTTAAGCTATTTTTTCTTTGCTTTACACCGAGCAAGAACCTTAAGCAACGCGCGTTTGTCACCGTGTCATAATGCGCGCGTTTGAGCAAAACGCGCATTCGACGTCCGTCACCTGAGACCATAGTGCAATTTTATTTCACACTAGCTGACCCGCGCAACTTCGTCTGCGTCTCTCAATAGTAATAAATTTTCTCCGTTTTTAGAACATTCTTCATTGGTACTCCGCTCCTATTGGTCTTAGCGTGATGATATATAGCCTATAGCCTTCCTCGATAAATGGGCTATCTAACACTGAAATAATTTTTCAAATCGGACCAGTAGTTCCTGAGATTAGCGCGTTCAAACAAACAAACAAACAAACAAACAAACAAACTCTTCAGCTTTATAATATTAGTATAGATCTATTCGTTCGTCACAGTGAACGCGTTTGACGTTGCGATTGGCCTACAGTTAAATCTTCACCAATCACAACGCCAAACGCGGTTAAAGGGTAGGTAACAATGACTTAAATATAAATCAATAATTCGCAGGGCGCAAATGTCTTGAAATCAAAATACTTACTCGTACAATGTGCGGTATATTTATTCAGTAGGTATTGTGTAATGGATTTTTATGTTTTATTATAATCAGAGTGATTATAATAAAAACTACGTAATATAAAATGTAGATGGAAGTTGTAGAATACTAAACATAGAACATAGAATTTATATTAAGTACGATTATGTTTTAGATACACTAGTGGAGTCCCGCAACTTTACGTTTATGGTCACTGCTTGGTCTCTATGGGGTTTCGTTGTGAAATGTTATGGGTCCAATAAAGAGGGTTTTAACGCTAAATTAATACAATTTTACAAACAGTCTGGTTTAACCCGAAGTTAGCTCCTTCCAAACACAAACTCTTCAGCAAAAATTTAGATAATTTTTAAGGCCATGTATGTATACCATACTTTTGGAAGTAGAGAACTGTGTAATTAGTTAAAAATGCCAGTATTAAACCTATCACATGTAAGTTTCTTAGTCCATGGTTTATTTAAAAAGAAAAAAAACAAAACACGATCCACACCTAACGATATATAAAACAAAGCTATTAAAATTCCTTGCGGGTTCGACTTTTCCTTTTCTTGGCTCCACGGTCATTAAAACAATATGTATTTTAAAAAAAAACCTTTAATAATTTTGACAATGAAGTGTATCAGAAATTAAATAAATCTTTTCATGGCATATTTAACATTAGCAGGCTGCATGACAAATAATTTTAATTATCTCATAAAATGTATAGATTTCGTTAACATACTTTTAGCTAAAAATAGGTCTCAAGTGCAAGACTTCTTATTAAAACACAATCAAAAGCACGAGGCTATCACAATATTCCACGTTATCACCAAACAAAGATACGATTGATCCGATTGCCATCCATGCTGGAACTACATCTTAGCTAACTCACTCTTATCTCAAACACTGCGGGTTGACTAGTATTCTGGATCCAACACTATTCTTTAGTGTGGTTTAAATAAGTTTAATCTAAATCTTCGTAAGTAGTTATCTCTTTTCTGATATTTTTATGAGAGTAATTTAAACTTCCTTCAAATTCCTTCAAATACACTCTTAAAATGAGGTTAACATATTGTATCTGTCTGTATACTTGTATTCTCAATCTGAGTATCCTAGCCTTGACACGTTTTCTGCTTCTTTTAAAGATTACATTAAAACTGCTATATAAATAGTTACATGAAAAAACAAATACAAGTGGATGATGTCTTTGGACCTTAACTAAGTGTGTATTAGACTTTAATACATCATCGTATCATAAATATTTTTACACTTCTGAGAAAAACTTCTTTCCTTCTTTTTACAGTGCAGTTGTCCTGGGTAGTTTGCTCCCTTAGTCGGCTCTAAGAAGGAAAACTTGACACAAACCCTATACCAACCCGTCTGGCCGGCGTGGTATAGAGGGCCAAAACCTCTTTTCTAAAGAGAGGCCTATGTCCAGCAGTGGACTCTTAAAGGTTGTTGATGTGATGTCAGAAAAACTTAACTTTAAGAAAAATCTCTATCCAGATCTGTAAATGCTGTACTGCCGAAGTTGATTATTTTAGACTAGCTTTTGCCCGCTGCTCCGCCCGCGTAAATGGCGGTTATCGCGGTAAAAAGTAGCAAATGTCTTTCCTCAAGAATCAAAGTATCTTCCAAATTTGTAGCAAATTTCACCTAAATCGATTCAGCGGCTTAAGCGTGATAGGTAACAGACGACCGACAGACAGGCACACTTTCGCATTTATAATATTAGTATGGATTGTAGAGAGATGCGACATTATATACAATACTACGTATATCAACAAAACATTTTGAAAGGTAACTCCAATCAAATATTTTTTCAATTTTTTAAATTACTTACTTTTTATTGACTTGATCTATGTATGTATCTAGTTTTTCGTCTACTTCAAGTCGACCGTTTAATTTGATTTTTTTATATAAATAATACAAAAAAAAAAGAATATAAATTATACACTAAAAACAAACTAAAAAATCATTTTTAATAGCCTGTAGCCCGAAATGGCTTGTTACGGCGATTGTATATATAGTCTCTAACTTAATAGAGGTTAAGCCCATAGAAGAGAATTCAATAGTATTAAAAGCAAGATTGCTTGTACTGAGTACGGATGGATAGGTTACTCAGGGCAAATAGAGGGAGACTAGTGAAGGTTATTGATCATTGGTTTCTACGCTTACTTATGTGTGAAATGCAATTCCATCCAACTATCTATGTATAAGATATACATGTAGTTTGAGTTTTACACCCTTTCATAACACGATTCGGCATTTTTACTTCTGAAAATTGTTGACATTTGTGATGACGTTCTGAACTTCTGACTGACAGTTTCGTTGTACGTGTGTGCGTATAATTGTGTATATACATACATGCCATGGCGTGGTTTTAATTGACCTTACTTCTAAGTTATGAACTTTTTTATTTGATCTGAGTGTTGTAATAAGTCGACCTGACTGAAACCTGTAGCTCAAGCTTGCTTTTGCCAAGGAGTTGAAGCTCAGTTCATCATCATCATCATCACGTAGTCATGTAAAATTAATAAAATATTTTTTATAATCAAAACACCCCACGCTTATTACAATCGAAGTAATTATTTTGTTAATAACCTAATTTTCTTTTTAAACTTATTAGATTTTGTTAAAATCAAACAGTGTTATAATCACTACAGAACTTTATAACTTATTTTTTTTTTACTTCGGTTTGCTATTAAAGCGAGTTTCTCCTTTATTTATTTTTTAAAACAACATATTTGTTTAGATTATCTAATCTAACAAAAATAAAGCAGACATTTTTGCGTCGCATCCATCGCTGTTGTCTGAAGCATAACTTATTTGAATGACTGAAATTATTTTACACAAGTTCTTAAACAATAAGTTAGTACACTCACCTGACTTCAGAGCCCGTCGAATAACTTTCCATTGCCTGGCATGATACAGCGACATGACGAGCACCACTACAAAGAAAACGATACAGCCACTTGCGGCTACACTGAGGGTAGTCGTCTGAAGGTCCCACGTCCCTGCATCATCACTAGCAGTCACCTCACTATCATAGTCCACATATTCGTACCACTCGTATTCACTAGGTATTTCACTTGATTCATTGTCTTTTTTAAACACCCGGGTCGGACCGGGTGTGTTGAATGGTGGTATTTGTGCTTCGTTTAAGGATTGGCATATGGTATCCCTGTGTATCTCGCAGGGATACCTTACAACGAGGCGCTGGGCTGAGTCGCAGCGTGTACAGGGGACACAGGACCCGCGGTGCCTGTCCCACCAGCTCACACCGCGTTTACACTCGCCGGTTCCCGCCGCAGATCCTATTGCCAGTGCAGCAACCAGCAGACACAGTTTGGATATGTCTGCTCGCATCACCTGCAATATAGAAGCCAAAGTGTAACATACGATTAAGGATTCTACCGTTGCCTCTTTGCTGCACTTATTAAACGATTTAAACGATGCATTTTTTATGTTACATAAAACCTCTACTTTTATTCATAAAACGTTTATAGTCCAAAAAAAAGTATTATTCATTGGGCTTATGTTGTCTTACAAGAAAATATCATAAGATTTGAACCATAGATAATACACTATTCAACCTTAGGCCACCTGAGTGTAAAATCGACGACCGTTGACTGTACCAACCCAGTTTCGTAGTCCCTTGAAGAGGAAGAAAATCAAATTCGACGGAAGAGTTCTACGATTAGGTTCAGTTCATCATGGAAGGGTCATTGCGTAGGTTTCGCGACCACCTTCAGTAGGCGACTATTTGACGGACTCCGGATTTGAGTTCCTTTAAGGCAAGATAATAGCATTTCTAGAAGTAACATTACAAAAACAGTTTTTTTTACAGTTATCAACTAAAAAAAATGGTCAATAAGTTTAAGTACTTATTTTATATTTTACAGGCAAATTCTGTGTTTAATTAGAGGTAACGATTGCTCGAATGAGATTTTGATTTTTTTTATATTTTGCTATGTTTATGCATAATATATATTAAGATAAAACTTGGTGGTCGATAACCGAGGTGACAATATGTCAAAAACCATGTGTTCGCAATCCGATGAATACAGCATTATTTTGTTTTGCTTAGTATGATCATAATGGTTCATACAGGTCTTCTAATATTTAGGGTATAGCATTGTGACTCTACTCGGGGGTTGTGCGGTCCATGGCCCTTTACGGGTGCCCAGTATGGGCGGGGGCCCTGAATGCCAGCAACGTCGAGATACTGCAACGACCGCAGCGAATGCTGGCCATCAGGATCATAAATACCGCACGATCTCCTTTGAGGCGGCGAGTCTCCTGGCCGGAACTCCACCATGGGACCTGGAGGCGAGAGCCCTTGCGGCTCTGTATCAGTGGCGCAAGGAGGCGCAGGAGTTGGGTCGATGCCCCGAGATTCGAGAAATCGATGACCGGAAATCCCAACTCCGCCAGGTCATCATAGGGGAGTGGAGGGAACGACTCGGGCAACCGAGCGCCGGGCACGCCGTCATCGCGGCGGTAAGACCCGTTATGGAGGATTGGCTCGAGAGGCGTCACGGGACCCTCTCATACCGATTGACGCAGGTGATCACTGGGAAGGGATGTTCGGAGATCACCTGTGTCTGATCCGCAAGGAGCCAACGCCTGAGTGCCACCACTGCGATGGCCAGACCGTGGATACGGCTCTCCACACGCTGGCAGAGTGCCCGGCGTGGGTTGAGCAGAGGCGAGACCTCGTGGCGGCCATAGGAGTGGGAGTTCTCTCGCTCGATAGCCTGATTGCGGCTATCGTGCGGAGCGAGAGTGCGTGGAACTCTGCCGTCTCCTTCTGCGAGCAAGTTATGCTCGCGAAGGAGACGGCAGAGTTCGGGACCGGGAGAGGTTTAGGACTCTCCCGGCCCGCCAGGCCCGGGAACGGGCCAGGTACCGCAGGCGACTCAGGCGCCGGAGGTCGCAGAACGACCTCCGTCCTCCATAAGCGCAGGCCTGGGGGTGACAGGTGAGGCCATCTGTCACCCGAGCAGAAGCAGGCCGGGGTGACGGCGAGCGCGTTATGAAGGGCGCGCGCCCTTCCGGGAGCACAGAGGGAACATGGGAGTTCCCACACAGGGAGGGTCGTCTACCCGCCGTAGATGGCCCGATATACGTCGGGGCACCAGGGATTTCCTTTCTAGGGTACACCTGGTTCCCCGACTACTGGTACCTCAGACGGCGTGCGGTTTTAGTCGGTTCGAGTCCGACATTGAAATGATATACGAATGTAGGAGAATAAGAGCAATTGGTAGACTGTATCAGATCCCTCGGACTAGAATTCAAGATCGACTCAAGGGGACCAGATCCTGTACTTGGTATACGAGGCATGCCTTTTAAGTTTTGTCGTTTGAAGAAAAAAACACAACTAGAACCTTATAGTACTCTTTATTGTTTTTCAAAGTATTCACCACGTAGCTTAGTACACTTTTCCATTCGCTCAAACCAGTTATTATAACATTTATTCCACTCTAAAGTGGGGGTGTTCAAAATGGCTGACTTGAAAGCGTCGTCTGCTTCTTCACCGAACTGGAACCTTTGACCACGAAGACTTTTCTTAATTTTAGGAAATGTAAAGTAATCGTTAGGCTAGGCTTAGGTCAGGACTGTATGGAGGATGGTCAAGAATTTCTACTTTTTCTTGCTTCAAATACTCAATCGTTTGACGAGCGCTGTGTGAGCTTGCGTTGTCGGGGTGCAGGATGATGTGTCGCTTTGAGTTAGATTTTCGAAGTTCGGCGATGATTTGTGGTAAACAAACTGTGGTATACCACTCTGCGTTAACCGTTCTACGATCTTCAAGTGCAATAGTCGCAACATGGCCGGTTTTTCAAACGAACTTGGCCACCATCTTCTTTGAAGTGCTGCGAGAACGAACAACTTTAGTCGGCTTTGGCTCGTCTTGAAAGACCCAGATTGTAGATTGTTGTTTGGAATCAGGATCGTAGGCATAGATCCAAGATTCGTCACCACTGATGATATGGTAGACGTGATTTGACTCTCCTCGGTTGAACCTTTGCAGAGTTTTCTTACACCATCTGACGCGGGCCTCCTTGTGATCGTCGGAACGCAGATGCGGTATCCAACGGCAAATTAGCTTTCTCACAACAAGCGCTTCATGCAAGATCTTCTGAATGGTTGTCCCTGAGATGCCTAATAGAGCCTCTATCTTTCGATACGTCACATGACGATCTTCGAGAATTAGTTGTCTCACAGCAATGATGTTATCTTCAGCGAAGGCGGATTTTGGGCGTCCTTCGCGAGATTTGTCACTAACACTAGTATGTCAACGCTGGAATTCTGAATACCAGCGTTCGACAGTCCGCAGGCATGGGGCTTCATCACTGAACACAGATGTCAGCTCTTCAAAACACTGAAGAAGTGTCAGGCCTCTTCTAAAGTTGTAGAAAATTATTGCACGAACATTTTCCTTAGATTCAAGATTCATTTTCGTACGTAACCTGACAGATTCCAATCGAAGCTGTGACTAAACAATAGTATTAATCGTAATACTTTCAACTGTTTTGAGATTCAAAATTTAAACACATTCGAATATAGAACCGTTCCAAATTTAAAATTTCCGGGAAATATGGAAACGACAGAACTTAAAAGACCTGCCTAGTAGAAGGCAAAAAGCGGGTAAAAGAGGGGCTTTGGCCATATCAAGACCATGGTACGAAGAATCTCTTCAAATATCGCGAATAGACCGTGACCGTTTATCTTATTAAAATAGTGGTCGCATACGAGCTCACTTGTGGTCGTAAACCGACGTTTTGGCTATATTTTGGCACTTTCTCAGCATTTTATAATAATGTATGGATGAAGGTATTTTGTTTTAAGTTTTATATCAAAACTAGACTATACTTGGGACCAATTTGCACTAACACATACTATATTGCTTATAGATAACATTTTTATTTACTCGTCTGAAGTGAGCGCCCCAGCTTACTGACTGCTAACCGGCGCAATGACCCTACATTTTTATATAACATAATAAATACCTACGAAACCCACTTCACTAATAGGCTTTGTTAATACGTACTAGGGATGGAATAAAATCACATGTGATAAATCATATGATTTATAAATCATAAAGGTCGTAAAGGTCGTCTTTGATTTTAAATTGATTGATTTTAATGCCATTTATCTTTTTTTATGACGAAATCACAATCACATGTGAACTCGCTGTGACCAACACCAATTATAATTTCATCAAATCAATATGATTTAAAAGTAGCAATAATTTCCATGTCTAATGGAACCATAAGATAAGTACCTACTTAAACTGTTTGTCAGTCAGGAAATAGTTTAATAATTCGACGCAACAGACTAAAACACACCTTACTAGACATATTTTAGGTCTAGTCTAGAACAAAGTCTGGAAAAAATTATAAATAGTTTTTAACACAATTCCATCTTAAATTATAGCGTTGACCATTTAGTTTAAATGTAGTAGGTACTAAGTACATAGATGTGTATATAAGTTAAAATGAAGTAAACTTATAGTTAGGTACGTTTTATGAATAAACATTGTTTTTAAATATTAATTAGCAAGGATTATTATATTGTGTTTACATTACCTCCCCGCTTACACTCATGTATGCTACCTAAGTATTCACAAAGGACCGCATCTCAGTACATAATGATTATATTCATTTAGAAAGTTCACTTTCACAAATATCACTGTCGTAGGGATTGTATTGAACTTAGTGGAACTGATTTGTGGTGCGAAATCCATTAACACATTGCTTTGCACTAACACCGGCAATATATGTTTTTGATAAGTAAGAAAGATAGTGAGCGTGAGCGCAAACGAAGCGCGTCTTTCGGTCGCGGTCGCAATTCGATCTGCGAGTTCGACCTGCGCGGGAGACGCGGCGATTCAACTGTTCGGAGCGGTCCCCTATCCCTCCTCCAGCGCAGGATGCTCGTACGCGTACGCGTTACCCGCTGATAGAAAATGTACGTAACTCTATTAGACGTTTTAATTTGAATGTAATCTACTTTCAAACTCTTCTACAATAGAGGGATTAGTTCGAAAGTGATGTAGTGAATCTATGACTTCGTAGGTCTTTAGTTTCTAAATTGTTTTTCATTATTAACATCTTATTTAGAAATAAAATGTATACAAGAGTCTAGAAAACCTCTCAAACTTAAGAATTAATTAGGAATTAGTAACGATTTAATATATTAATTGTGGTAATTATTGATGATGAAGAATTGGTGAAATACCTACCCATAACTGATACTATAGTTCAACTGTGAATTGAGTAGGTATCTAACTATTACGGTGGTAGAATAAATGATTGCAGATATATTGGAAGAATAGTAGAAGTTTATGGTATATATTTACAGTAAAAGTCATCATTATCATATTTAATTATGCACATGTAGTATGTCAGTAATGGCAGTTGCGTATTTAATTATTTGCAGACCATCTCTAAAACCTATTACAGTTTGTTTGATAGAGAGTCTAGAGGAAGTATGAAATTCATTAATAAGTCTTAAGTTAAAATAATCTTTAAATACAATGTCCACAATAGCAGTACAGAGGTTTATTGGGGGCAAAATGTTTTTGAAAGCCAAAGTTGACACTTCTATTTCACCTAAAACGTGTTACATATATTTTTACGAAAGTAGTAGGATAAAATATCATAACTATAACAATCAATTAGATTATAGATATAGATTAGGATTAAATTAGATTTAACATCAAATCAATAACGTTTCGTTCTGTTTGTAAGTACTATTTGTTTGTTTACTTACAAACAAATAGTATGATTGGCATAAAACAAATCCAAACATGTCAACACTAACGTGATCGTGATATGATTAACATGATGTCTCATTATTGTTTACAGTTTGAATTATGTTGTGTTTAGTCTAATTTAAAAGGTTAATATTAATAAGAGGTTCATAAAATAAGGAGTTTGCTTATTTTCGAATATTTTTATTAATTTAGATGTCTTTTTTCTGAAGTAAAAATATACACTTATATGGCGTGTAACGGAGTGTCGTTTGTTATCATCGATCCGTCATTGTCAAAGTAATGTTAGTAATGCCTAAATATTAAATAGTGTTCCATTCCATTCTGTTGTGTAGTACTATTATATTTAGCATCAAATTCTCTTTGCACTCTCTTTATAACATTAAATTAGATAAGGACCAATGTTGCCCTATTTTTTTATTGGACAGTAATTTGTCAATCGAATGGTGTAATTCGAAATTCAAAGTTAAGTAGTCTTTCAAAAGGTAAAGTCGCTGAAGTCGTAAATTTAGAAATAAGTATTTTTTGTAAAGTGAATGATATTTGTACTAAAGGACAAAAGTGAATTGATTAATAAAAGTGGAATACGGATAATAAGCATAATTTCATATCGCATTAGACTAAAACCATGAGCGCAAATAACGCCAGAGGAAATTCTCGTGTGAAAAATATTCAAGGTAATGTTCGATCTCCTTGTTAAAATATAAATCATATGATTATAAGTATACCACTATTCATTTTATTTCACTTTCAAGATCCTTCTGTCTCCTCCACGGTCCACATTCCTCGCCAAACCTTTATTAAACCAAGAATAACCAATCTAAGACATGATGTGGGATGGTTTCCTATTGACACAAGTATCAGTCAAAATTCTTTTGTTCTTTTTATAACATTGTATAAAATGTAGTTAGAATAGCAATGATACATAATTATACACTTGTATTAAAACAAATTTTCGTGTTGTAGATTTATTGTAAATGTTTCAGATACACCATTAAATGTGTCATCTAGTGCAGAAGAATTATCCACATCTAAAGCCTTAATTATTGTTGCTATAATATTTGTATCATCACTACTGGCATTAGGTTTCCTATACAGCCAGTTTCCACATTTAGAAGAGTAAGTATCATAATGTAATATTATTATAATAAATAAGTCAGATAAATAGACTCTCGCAGTTTTACGTTCTATATTTGTTACTATTAAAAAAAATGTATATTTCTGTAATATTCTGGGTACCCTTGTATTAAATTAAAATACATACAAATCCACAAGTAAGTACAAGTAGAGAGCAACTTAGCTTAAGGGTGCGTTCTTATCTATTACAGAGCTGACTATAAAATAAGTTATTATTGTCACTAGTTTTAAATTAAGTTTAGTTGTGTATTGATCTTTAATTCATAAAACTTTAATCAAATTGTCCAATTTTGTGTATGTGTAAACATACACAAAACAAATGAATGTAAATTCTATCATTCAATGCATATTTAACAATTTAATCCAAAACGGGTTAAATTGATAATGCTAGTTAACTTGCCAAAATATTCATTAGTATTCATATTGAGAAGAAAGTGATTTATGTAGTTGATTGTGCAATTATTATATTCACCATCATCATCACCATCACCATCATCATCATCATCATCATCAACAGCCTTTACTAGTCTGCTGCTGAACATAGGCCTCTCCTTAAAAAGGAGGTTTGTATTGTTTGTTTCAAGTTTTCCTTCTCTTTGCAGTGCCGTTGCCATTCTTAATGCGTCACCACATGGAGAAATTATTATATAAATAAGATGTTTTTCTAGGAAGATTATAAATACAAATAATGGTTGATTGTTTAGAATGAATACTTAAATTTTAGCCAGTTTTTAGATTTAACCATTTCCAAGTTACATTATTGCACAAACATATACAAACACATAATAATTTACAAACTTAACCATACATATATTGATTGTAATAACTGACATTTACATATTAAAGTGATTTCTTTTAATATACCATTTGCTTTTTCAGACATGAGAGTCAACATTTGCATTTGCCATGGGACCTTGAGGATGCAAAACATTTAGGTTTAGTATTAGACCGCTATAAGGACAAGTATTTTTATGAAGTATTATTTGGAGTTTTCTTAGTTTATATATTGTATCCTTTTTAAAATAAATACATACAACTTTAATAGAAAATTAGATTGCTTGTAAAAGTCTACTAACAGTCACAGAAGATAAAATTATCACAATAGTTTAAATTGTTCTTAAACATTATGAAAGTTGAAAGGAAATAAGATTTACAAACTGGTGTTTGGTGTTTATAACTAGCTTGTTACATAATTCTAAAATATTAAGAGAAAGATGTGCAAATAAATTATTCAATGACGGACATGTTGGTCTAGTTGTTAGCGCACATGATTGTTAAGCCAATGGGTTTTGGGTTTGATTTCCACCTAGGACAAATATTGTGTAATGACATGTTCATCATCATCATTGGTTCTCTGTCTGAATTTATCAATATTATGTATGTTTTTAGAAATATATGAGTATGTTTATCAGCAGTCTTACCTGTTCTCTACATGCTCCATCTAGTCTGGGATCAGATATGTGCGAAATGTCTTGGTTATTATTATTACCATTTTTTACAAGAATATGTAACAAAACTAATGAGTTTCCTTAACCTTTGTCACAGCTTGCAAACATTTGCGATACCTGGATCAATTTTTTTAAGTATTCTTTCAGGGTTTTTATTTTCATTTTATTTAGCACTACTTCTAGTTTGCTGCTGTTCAGCTATTGGTGCAAGTTTATGTTTTTTCCTATCCAATCTTTTTGGAAAGAAGTTGGTGAAAAAATTCTTTCCTGAAAAAGCTGCAGAGTGGGCTAAGGCAGTCACAAAGCACAAAAATAATTTGCTCTACTATATAATATTTTTGAGGGTGACACCCTTTTTACCAAACTGGTTTATAAACCTGTCTGCACCCGTAATTGGTGTACCTTTAGTGCCATTTGCATTGGGAACATTTATTGGTAAGTTAAATTAAATGGTATTTATTTAAAACAGTTATGCTCAATTATGTAATCTTATCTAAATTAGTGATGCAAGTATGAAACTTACTCACTGAGAATTGGGGTTATGTTTATATAATTATTCATATATTTTACTAGCTGGTGCCCGCCACTTCGTTCGCGTGGAATTTGAAATGCGTTCCTTGGTTCGATTCCCGGACCGGGCAAAATTTTATAGGGTTTTTCTAAGACAAAAATAGCCTGAGTCACGCCTTTTATAGATCTACCTGGTAGTAAAATATTATCAAAATCGGTCCAGCTGTTTTAAAGATTACCCAAAACAAACGAGCAGCTAGATAAACAGACAGACAAAAAATATTAAAACTGGTTTTTAGGCATAGGTTTCGTTCAAATAACCATGTGAGCATGAAAGAAACCTATTATTTTGACATCACAAACAGACACTTCAATTTTATTTATTTGTATTTGATACATTACCCCTTAATTAAAAATGTAGATGAGATAACAATTTAAGCATCTTTTTATTTTTTATAAAAGTTATAAACTGAAGCTGATACATTTTTTTTGTTTTAGGAAATACTTTGTGTATATAAGAGCAATTTAGTTTAAAACTATGCATGATCTTTGCAGGTGTGTCTCCCCGCCATCATTTGTAGCCATCCAGGCTGGACAAACATTGCACACATTGACATCGACGAGTGACGCTTGGTCATGGACCTCAATAACAGTCCTTACTATATTCGCATTTGTTTCTCTAATACCTGTATTTCTCAAAGACAAATTGAGAGAAAAGTTCGATTGAAAACATTTTGTTGATTTTTAGTTAATTTTATTTATTTTGTTAATAAAATAATGTTTTGTACATTCCATAATACTATTTCATTCCCCATTTTATTGAAGGTCAGCAATATGAGCCGATATGTGCGATAAACGTTTCATTTCCCATTGATGGCTGCACGGCAGGCCTCCAGTACCACCAGTTATACCATACTGTAAAAAAAGAACCAGTAAAGAATTTCTGTATTAAAGTAAGGTCTAAGTTACTGGTACTAATGGTAATTATAATGAGGGACATATTATGCCTAGTTTACATGCGTGCCCAGGCTGGGCAAACGTTCACAATGTCCAAGCCTTTGCAAACGCTTCGATGCCAGTTACATGTTAGCATGTGTGTTAGTGTGTTCTGGACAGGTAAACATTGCAGATGTGGCCATATTTTTATTCAAAATATAAACGGCGGCACTAAACAGCAGCGTGAGGAACTATTTGAGGATCACTGTGTGTTGGCATCCTCTTTGTTGTACTTACCGTCGGAAACATACCAATAAGTATACTATCTCGAAAGGCAATGTTACATATTAATAAGTGGTTGGTCCGTGTGATGACGGATTAAGAATACATAGTGTCACCACCCCTATTCATCCCGTGGGTGTCGTAAGAGCCGACTAAGTGAGAAAACTGCGCTGAACAACAGCACTGCAGGAAGAAGGAAAACTTGATACAAACCCTATACCAACCCGTCTGGCCAGCGTGGTATAGTAGGCCAAAACCTCCTTTCTAAGCAGAGGCCTATTAAATTGTTGGAAATGGCTGTTGATGTGAATAAGTGGCTATTTTAACTTACGTAAATATGTTTCTTTCAATTGAACTTTAAGTGACTTGCACTGGTGTTTACATTCTTCTGCTGGTATTAAATGTATGTCTCTTGACCCACTTAAAGCTAAAAGGAATGAGAAACTGCATTCTGTATCAGGCACACGAAATAGGCTCTGGCTTTGGTCAACTACCATAAACCGTTCAGTGCTCTGTCCAAATTTGGGAACAACCTTTGGTCTGGGTATAACTTGACGAATCAGGTGTGCTACTTTAATATTATTGAACTTCCTGCAACAAAGTATTGTAAATTTAGTTACAGTCAGATCACTTTTGAATTAATTTACGTATAGTTTAGATTTTGATTAGTGTATTCCATGTGTCGTAAAATAACATGCATTTATTTTCGATTATTTCAAAGGGCAAACGGGTACCTGGCGTTAAGCGATAACCAAGCCCCTTCTCGGGTATATTGGAGGCTCTGGGTACATTAGGATAATGAGGCCCCTACGACCTTGACTGAGCACTATTCTATTACAAAGAAAGTATTGTAGTCAGTCATTATCGCTGGAGTTTTCGAAATAAATATGGTTCTCTGTAATAAATATTGATTATTGATTGCTGATCTGGCAGGAATTAACATTCGAGGCCCGCCGGGCACGTGCCTAGACTGCCCAGTGGGAAAGTGGCCTGGCGATACCTTTGTGGAGCCAATACGCTCTTTTCATGGAACTTTAATAACTTACTCTACTCTACTTTTACTACTGGTTGTCTAGTGCAAGTTTACATCAACTCGATCGTCGACGGCGACCGCGTTCAGCGTTGCGATTGGTGAAGAGTACAGTGCGGGCCACGAACGGAAAATAAACTCACACTAGACAAACTTTCCTTTATCTTTACTAAATTGCGTGATGCATATTTACTGATTCCAAAAAAGTATACGATATGCTCACATTTAAATTGGACACACTTCACCTAGCTGCAAAAAAAGCGACATTAATTGGCTTCAAAGAAAGTAGGCCAGAGCCAAGTGTTTTTTAAACTACGTAGAGTTCTCAACCATCTCCCACAACGAAGAAACGAGATACGGATAGATATTTTTTTAAATAGTTTGGTACGGTAACATTTTCGTCAACGTATCTATTATTTATACACAGGTGGTCTGAAAAGTTTCCAACCTCAACACGAAGATGGCAGCACTCGTGAATAAAAGCTAGTGAATTTCATTGTTCATCTGTTGACAGTTACTGACCAAAGTTTCAGCCACTTTCTGATGCGCAGCTATAATGTAACAGTCGTTTGAGTGAGTTGATGTGTGTTTTTATGAAAATTGACAAAATTGAGTATCGAACTGTCATTAAATATATGTTTTTGAAAGGCAATACGCCTACGCAAATCAAAGATGAGTTGGATTCTGGGCAGCTGAATTTAAACGTGGCCGTAAGGCTTGTTAGACGATGAACGTTCGGGACGTCCAAAAACTGCAACTATCGACGAAAACATCGCCAAAGTTCATCAAATGGTGCTAGACAACCGCCGAATTAAAGTGAGATAGATAGCAGAGGTTATGAACATGTCAAAAGAACGTGTTTGTCACATAGACGGGTCACAGAGATGGGTGCATCGCTGGGAGAAGTGTGTAATGTACAAGGAGGCTATGTTGAAAAAATATATGAAAAAAACGTCTTGTATCTTTGTTAGGTCGGAAACTTTTCAGACCACCCTCTTATCTGTATTGCCCATAATCTAATAGTAACCTACGAGGACAAAATATAATGGAGAAATTCTATATTAATTTGGATTTTGGTGAAAAAAATCTTGTTGTTCAAACTAATATTGTAAATGTAAGTTTGTTTCTTATGCTTCAACGCCTAACTACTCAATCGATCATGAAGTTTTTTATAAAAATTGTGAGAAGATATACTGGAACATAGGAATGTAGAATTGCTGTTTAGCTGAGTAGTAACGAACTGTGGAAGAACGGGTGTCATGTCCGTCCAACACAAAGAGAGGATCCTCCGACCAGGCGAGGTGATCATGCCTGGCGGGCCACGAGCCTACGGTTGATGTTGGAAAGTTGTATATATGCTAATCGGCGAGAGAATTCTTCATATCGCTATACAGGATTAGCATTTCTCATTCAGTAGTTACTCCGTAGTTCCGTGTGACTTCGTTAGATGGCGCTGTAGTATGTTTCTTTGTATGTGGGAGTCGCCACAGAACCTTTGGGCAACATTCTTTCTCTTTAGTACTTTCATCGTAAGAGAAATCCAGCTCCGAACCATTTATAGCTTTCATTCAATTCTTATCGCATGATACCCGTACGAACTTGTTAAACGCCTCTTACGGGTGGGTCTTCTTCGGTAACAAGGTAAGCAGGTTTTTTCATGACATAGAGGGCAAACTAGCACACGGGTCACCTGATGGTAAGTGACTATTGCCGCCCATGGACACCTACAACTTAAAATTGGGTTGCCCCCCTTAGAGTCCCTCAAGGGGTTTGAGGCTCCGGTAATCTTGATCGCTCGGTGAATAGCGACTAAAGAATTGCTTAACACCGGTGTTGAGGCTGTGGTATCCCGCCGGTCGAACTGGCCCATTTGTGCTGAAGAACGCCTCTGTCACGAAGCAGGTAGCGAGATATATCGTCAGCATTAGGGCTCGGGCAGCACGACAACGATGATGCGCGACTTCGATCACACCGACTCGCATCGAATTCCAGCTACGAAAACAGTGCAGTGCACGGGCGACTAGCGGTGAGCTACTAATTGCGATCGATAGCAATTCACAATTTTGTGCCCTATTTGGGGTCGGTAGTATTTTTTGATTGCAAACGGCCGGGCGAAATGCATCTATTAGTTCTCCTGCATCCATTAGTATAATAAAATAGATAACTAAATTGCGCAGCGTAGTCGCAATCCATCTCAGATGACTGATTGCTGCAAGTCTAGCGACCTAAGCTGACCTAAGCGAGCGGCTAAAAAATAAATATTTAAACATTACCTACCATATATAGAAATTCTTATCATCTGACAGTCTTTGTTCAAATAAATCATCTGGAGTTTGGTAATATTTATTATTCACTAAAATTTTTGGTGATTCTTTGTCAAAAATATCTCTGTTTTTAACATACAGTTGTTTTAGAGAATCCATGTTGATAGTATTCTGTTCAGTCTGTGAAATATAAAATGACAACAGTCAGTTACCAGCAGCATGAAAACAGAGTGCCACATCAATATATTGCTGATAGTTCCTTCTGGCTGTAGTGATGTGGGCATAGAACAGGCAGGAAATTCTATCAAATACCTTTAAACGAGCAATTCTTATATATGTGTATAAATAATCTGAATCTCAGAAACGGTATTCATGAAATTAAGTATGCAGGTATTATTATTATTACCTTATAGATAAATGGAGCAGTATGTTGCTGGTTGACAGGCTTTGGATCGGTTACCTCCATGACATTAGTGATAGCACTGCATGGCCAACAGTCCATGTCTGCTACCGTGAAGAAGGGGTTCTGAATCAAACATGTCTCATGGTATAAATCTGAAAATAGTTTTATGATTATTTTACATTTATAAAGGTAAAGAAGAACTTAAGATTTTAATCTGAAATCTAAACATGTTTAAATAGAAAATTATGTGTAAGAACATTTTTGTATTTGCACAATAACTTTTTAAATAACAATATCATTATTATAATTAAATTATCGAGTCACTTCTCTGTGTGAAGGATAAATTTTTACCTGGTGAATGAATACAGTTCTTATTTGCAAAACCATCTTTCTCTCTGGGAATTTGTTAGCTTCATAACTGATCTTTTTATAATGCTTGTGCAACTTATTTATATATTCTTTATTATTATTTTTTAATCTACAACATGTTATGAGGCATCTGAAGGTGATGCTATTAAAAATTAGCATTATATTTAATGTATCCACATAATTATCATTCTCTAAAAGTAAGCTCACCTGTTAATGATGGGAACAAAGATATAAATGGAATTGACATTCGTCTAAGCAATTTTAAGCCCGGATAAATATACTCTTGAATATTGCACATTAGAGTGCTGTATATGATTTTATAGTTGTACATAACATAAAACCCAACAATTATGCCTATACATAACATTTTATATTTCGTTGTGAAGTAGCGCCGATGGTTCGCTCCATTTTCACCGGTAGTCCTCAAGGTCTTAAGAGATTGAAAGTACATTCTTTTAAATTCTTCTTCGCTTATCCCAGCGTCCCTGCATTCTTTTTTGATATTCTTTATTGAGTTTGAATACTCTTGCAATACTTCTTCATTCGGCATTCTATGATTTGATTATGTAGTACTTCATACCATTACACATATATCGAGCTCGGGTTTAATTTATGGATTACTGTTAGTATCTATTTATGGTCGGCTAACCATAATATTTATAATAACACAGGTTGACACTGGGCTACTACCAGGCATTCAATGTAACAGAATTTTCAGTATATTACAATGTACTCTGTGAACAGAATGCAACGCAATGTAACGGTTCGGTGACGTTAATGTTGATAAAATGCACACTATGCACAGATAACTAGATAAAGTGTATGACATAATTGACATATCAGCTGATTTCTCAGTTCTGAAATCAGTTTATGACCAGGTTACACGTATTGTTAAACGTGTAACCAGGTCATAAACTGATTTCGGAACTGAAAAATCAGTATAGGACTTCCAATGATGAGAAAAGTTTTTTATCACAAGAACCTCCGTGTTGAAACTTTTTTAGTTTTACATTAAATTATTTTTGTAATTAAGAATTAGTTTTTTGTTAAAATATTTAAATATATAATTTAGGAATTTATTACATTATAATTATTTTTAATGTACATTCAAGTCTGCACTTATCAAGTAGTTAAGTAAATTATAATAATAATAATCATTTTTTGCAGACCCATAGAAACCCATAGAAATTACATTTTTACATACATTTTTTTTAGACTAAATCATTCACTAACAATAATAGCAAAAATAAATAATTTTGTGATTTTTTTTTCTTTGACCAATATTACAAAAAAAATCTATGATAGTTAAACTGCAGATTTGTTAAAAAACATGTACATATTTTCAGCTATCTAACAAGGTATAATAGTCTAGGATAGGATCAGAATCCATAGAAAAAGACTTAGATGAAAGTTCGGGAGTGTTAAGAATTAGCGTAGGTACACTACCTGCAGTTTCTGTCTGTTTTACTAACTGTCGTAGATTTTTTTATAATATTCGTCAAAGAAAAAAAAATACAAATTTATTTCTTTTTGCCATTATTAACCATCTACTTCGGCCAAGTTTGTTAAGTACAATTTTAGTCATTGTGATTATAAAACAATTTATCTACTACACAAAAACAGTAATAAAAGCATAAAATAAAGGATATAAAGGATATAAAGGATATAATAAGTTGTAAAAAAAAATATAAGCCAAAATTTCGGCAATTTTTATAAAAAATCTTAAAAGTCCAATATCTTGAAAATGGTTAGGTTTGGAAAATATGATATTTCATAGTGAAATCTATCAGAAATTATGTCAACTACAACCCCTTAAAGTATTTAGGTCGACTTACCCAGTAATCCTATATATATATTTAAGGACCCTATTGTATTGCCTTTTTTATTATTTTGAAGGCTTTTTAAATAGCTGCACGTGAAGTAGGTATGTATGTTTTTGTTTGTTTTACCTAAGAGTTCTGAAGTAATTGTAGGTAGTAAAAAATAGGAAACATTTTTTTTGTATAAAAGAAAAATATAAGTAGTATACATATAATTAGACACTAATATTGGTTTCTTTCACTAAGCCGATTAGATAAGACAAAGTACTACGTGTTGGGGCCTTCTGATAACACAAATAATGTATAGAATGCTGTCAATACGACGAGATGCTCTCTTACAACTAGGAGTTTTAAAATAAATAATATATTTTCAATTTCAAAACATTATTGATTTATTTGTAAGTTATTGTTAGTGTATTCGCATCGCAAGTGTCAATATGTGATTTAACGTCGGTACAGCTAAGTGCGCTTTAAGTGGTTTAGATATTAGCAGCATTGTACTTACTTGTGAAAATGCACGAAAAAACGATACTAGATGGAATTTGAGAGAAGATCGAATGGCGCATCATGGCGCTGGCCTTTACTTGTGTCGGTTGTATTGCTAAATGTACGTAAGTATTAGTAAATAAAATGATTTGCAGTTTCTACTGCATAGTGTATGTTTTTTGTGCATTAATTAATACAAGGATTTTTTTTAAACCTTAAAATATTTCGAAGGCCATGAACCTGTCATGACCTTCGAAATATTTTCAAGAGTGGTTTTTTGGAAATTGTTACGAAATGTGTGCCGTGAAAAGTCCGTCAGCACATATCAATACTAGACCGTTACGTACATATGTGTGAAAACTCTTATATCACGATAACGTCAAATACTCAAGTGATTGCGTTAAATGTTTTGCGAATAGTGTGATCATTGACCTACGTGCGAATCATCGTGTCATTAAGTAAATAGGATATGCTCTCCATGTTTTAATTGCTATTGTTGATAAGAAAAAATATCACGTGCTGGCATTGTTGCAGTCTTAAACAATACTAATACATAGAAATTAATATAGAATATAACATAAAAATTAATTGATACAATTACATAGAAATTAATCTAGTAGGTATATAGTCTTTGGACAGAATTAGGATTTTTCGAGAATCAGATAACGTGGCCGGGATAACATTGCCTAATGTTACTTGAACAATGAATGTAAATAATTATTTTTGATTTCGGTACTCGTCTGCAGGCTTTGCAAAGCAGACGGACCAGTGGATATATCGAAAGACCCAATATGTGACGCACTAAGTATCTGACAGGAAATTAATCGAATCATCAACGCTTTCCCCAAAGAAAGACAATAAGTGTAACACTTTCCATGTTCAGTATGCACCGCGAGGAGTACCATAATACCATTGGCTTTCTGTAGCTTCATTATAATAAATCAATGTTAAGTGGATATTCATATCCTGCCAAGTACCTACGCATTTCAAAGTCGATAAACAGAGTCACGGCTAATAAATGCGATAAATCTTATCCACCTCTAGTTCCAAGGTTTGCTTCTCTCTAACATTGCAGGACATGACTTTTAAAATGGTAGCCTGTAGACGGGACGGGTAGACAATCATGTGAGATCGTGTGCATATCTCTAGATTAGTTCCATAGTCGGTTAAAACAAAAACACAGTCGTATTTGAAAATGTACCTAGACGATATTAACGCCTCCCAAATAACAAGTAATAAATTATTTCATTTACACAAGAAAATTGGTAATCAAACACTAGATCGGACAAATTTTAAGTGATTACAATTGTCTATGTACACTTACTACACTCGCATTACTGTTTGGCGATTTTTATCTGCATCAAAAAGCTGCTGCTGATGCTACAATACATTCAAGACATTTGAAATGTATAAATCAGAAACCCCTTTCAATTCCGAAACTTTCATAATCGTACCTAAAGTTAAATAATGTTTGCAAAATTGGATAGCTATAGTTTCTTTTAAATACACTTATTAGTTTTAGTACAGATTATAATGATTACATTAATAAACTTCTTTACAACATCTTTAAAACGTTTTATAAGTTTAGAGTCTTAATAGATACGAATCTTTTTTGCGTACCTAGTACTAGTTTCAATAGGAAATTTATTATGAATCTATTCTTCATTATACCTAAATCTAGGCATAATGGGAAATGAATAGTTTAAATGTATTAAATATTTAAAAATGTATTATCTTTACTGGTAAAAACTAATCTGAAATATTTAACAATACAGAAAATTAATTTTCTTTTATAGCGTTGTGTTAACTTTGTCAGTTGTAGTTTTACAAAATAGTGACTATTTCATAGCTAGTAACTTAGACACTTATTATGACAACAGTTTTTTCATATAACTAAATATCGTCACGAGTCTCTTATCAGAATATTGATAAATAAATCAGTGTCAGTGGATGTGTTATTAAATACCTATATGTATTTAAGTCGATTGACTACCTAATTACGATATATAACTAATGCGAATAGCACACACACATATACGACTCGTACCTTCGTAACATATGGTACTTTTAATGTGTATCAATATATAATTTTTGTGTTTAGTTAGTTGGGAACCTACATGTTTAAGTAGTGTTTGATTGTTCTTACTAGCAATCAAACCTACTCACGTAATTTATTGATTGGGATTGTCTTTGTTGTACAAGAAGTATGAATAAGTTGAGCACATTTATCGGCACACCTTATAAGAAGTTAAATAAATGCGTGGAATTTTTCCACGTTCAAGTGTTTTTGTAGGAAAGAATAGGGAACTTTAAGATAAATATATATGTAATTCCAATATTATCTCTCATAAAAAAGGTGTTTAGACTTAAATGTATAAATATTTATCTTAGTTATTCCTTGCTGATCATGTGTTTATAGTCAGGGTGCATCTAATAACATGTGAATTATAAAACTTATAACTGCCTAGTTAGTAAAGGTGGATTAATAGTAGCATGTCCGTGTGGTGACGGATTAAGAATACAGAGTGTCACCACCCCTATTCATCCCGTGGGTGTCGTAAGAGCCGACTAAGGGAAAAAACTACGCAGGACAACAGCACTGCAGAGAGAAGGAAAACTTGACACAAACCCTATACCAACCCGTCTGGCCAGCGTGGTATAGTAGACCAAAACCTCCTTTCTAAGGAGAGGCCTAAGTCCAGCAGTGGACTATTATAGGCTGTTGATGTGGTGACGATGTAATGTGATTCATTAGACTAGCTGATGCCTGTGACTTATATAGTATATAGAATAGTGTTAAAATTTGAGCAGAACTTTTTGAGTTTTTGAAGCGTACTCAAACTAACTTAACATTTTTACTTAATATTTACCCATAAGCTTACGTATTCTGCAATTGCTGGGTGCAGTTGTGTCTTAGCATTTATGAACCCTAGAACAAAATATATTTAAAATTCCACTTTGAAGAATTATAAAAAAAATACATGTGTGTTATATAGTTGATTTTAGCTTCTATCATTCGCGATTTTAATGTGTGATCGGTATGTAGTTACAAGTGAATAGCAGTGCATCCACCTTATAAATAGAGCATTAACCAAATGCGGTTCCATAGACTTTAGTCTTATTAGTCTATTGTGTGGCTTATAGATGTTACGTGCATAGACCACACAGAAGTTCAGCATGAGGCATTATTAAAAGTAGGCATGGGACATGGGTAATTTATCATTCAATTTTTACGTACGTAGGTTAGGGTTAGGTACTACTTACTTACTACTCACGCGTTGTTGCCAATAAGCTGTTTTACCCTATTTCGTCTATTCAAAGGTAAATCTAGTAATTATTTTATTATATAATTAAAAAAATACTGTGTTGGTTAGACGCTATTTAGCAGTAAATCTATTACTGCTAAATAGCGTCTAACCTACCTATCTAGCAACCATTGTGAAGAGAAATAAAGTATTATTATTATTACCCTAACCGAAAAATGAATACGCAAAAATCAAATGATAAATCACAGTTCACTGTGATTTTGACCCATGTCTAATTAAAAGCTCACTATTTGTGACCACAGCTATGTTGAAATGAACACATAGAACTGCAATTATACTGGAATTATTTTCAATTCAATTATTAGGTCGGGCCACTCGCCTGTTAGATTGATAGGATAAGGGACCGGTTAACAGATTATCACCTCGTTGATTGTACCTGCCTGGTTCCGTAGCGCAAAAATAGATAAGTACATTCAAGTAACACGAATCTATTCTTTCAGGTCACCTTGCCGAGTTTGGTTTACGCCTACGGTGTCATTTTAGTTTATCTTCACGAACTTCAAGTTCCAATATGGCTGGGATTCGCAACTCCAACTATCTATATACTCCTATACAACTTTACACGTAAGTTTGTTATTGTATTTTATCAAGCAAAGTAAGGTTTATGTCTTTCTCCTTAAACATGTGATAATTTTAGATTATTTATTTATTGTGTGCTTTATTGAGTATGAGACAAATAAAACTTTTATGAGTTGTATAAAACCAAACAATCAACAATGTAGGAGACTTTATATTTTTCTCCTTCCTCAAGAATCAAACTAACTCCATACCAAATTTAATCTAAATCGGTTTAGCGGTTATTGATTCCCTATACAAACTTCCAACCCCCTTCAAGAACAATTTCTGGGGTAAAAACTATCCTATGTCCTTTCCCAGAACTCAAACTATGTCTATAACAAAACTTTATGCTAATTGGTTTAGCGGTTTAAACGTGAAGAGGTAACAGACAGACAGACAGACACAATTTCGCGTTTATACCTAATATTAGTGTGGATGGATTAAATAAAAAATATTATCTCATTAAAAGTTACTTCAAAAATCAAGAAACCAATGAAATAGTCAAGTCTACTACGATCAGATGACACAAAATACAATAAGACCATATTTATCAGAAGTCTAAGTACATAATTGTAAGGTTGGCTAGTGTTGGGTCTTCAACGGAATAAAGAAAAATGCTCCCATGATTTGTACAGGGCTTTAATGTCCAAGATAACTTGTTTTTTTTACAATTTTGTGTATCGCAATGCTCGCTCGTCGGAAGTCGGAAAGAAAAGAAAAATATGTTATGAGATACTTAGTTACAATGCATAGTGATGCGATACGAATGATAAGAATAGCAAAGACAAACTATCGGTGTATACGGCGTTAACTGCTAGTAATATCTAGAAGTTTTGTATGAGTTTTATGTTCTTCAGAAAACTACAGTGTCATTCATAGATAGAAACTCAAGCATTGATTGTCTCAACAACGTTTGCTCTGTGCGATACTCATATAAATTTTAATTAGGTAAACTTGTTATTTGTATTCCAAAGTAAACTGATTTTATCACAGTATTTAATAATGTTGTAATTTTGGATCTAAGAAATGAATGAATCAAAGAAATAGTAAGAAGTTGATAAACTAGGTATTTCTTTTATTTCAGAATGCTGGTTCAGAGAAGCGGCGGACTCATGGGGCGGTGTAGTGGGTTACCGAGTTATGGCTTTCCTTGGACTCATGATGGTAGTCTCTAGCTTGCTCCTCTGCGCAATAATACCTATTAAATTACAGCCTTATGTCTATGGCATTTTAGGAGGTAATATACTATCAATATTTAATCGCTAAAATTGTAATAGTATTATACACGTATAAGGTAAACTAGGATGTATACTATGTGTCATCATCATCGCAGTCGAAAAACGTCCAGTGCTGGCCTCCTCTGGTATAGGCCTCCTCAACGTTCGCCACGACAACCAGTCCTGTGCTGCCCGCATCGAATGGCTTCCTGCGATCTTCACCAAGTCGTCGTGCCATGTATCATAGTCGTATGGTAGTCGATTACCTACTCCATGCATTTGCTGATATTGGCCCTGTAAAAACATTGACTAACTAGAATAATGTATGAAATTAATTCATTAAACATAAACTGTAACATAAAAACATAAAAAAGAACTTATAATAAGGATACTCGAGTAACTTAGCGTTCCTTGGAATTATTCGGTACAGTATAACTTAGTCCCCAAACCCCTCTTACTGACGTTCAAGGTTCTCGTGCCTAAACTACTTAATTGTTTGTTGTAGGTTTGGGTTCATCATTGATATCTGCGCAAATAGATGCTGTGATATTTGATACATACGATTCCAGACTCGGAATAATTCGAGGTGTTTGTTTCGCCGGCCAGGCCGTAGGACAATCAGTATTTCCACATATTATAACAGCACTAGTAAATTTCTATGGCTACTCTCATTTCTACATAGTTCTAGCAGCAATTATGCTGCAAACCTTACCAGCGATAATGTTACTTAGAGTTGAAGAGAAATTCCTAAGACCGATCTCATTTTCTCGATACAGTGACGTAGCAAAAGCTTATTCCGTCTTTAGTAATGAAGGAATAGACCATACATACTATTCAACAGAACTGCAATTACATGACTTGAGCAAAAAATGTTGGAAAAGTCCATCAGACGATAATTTACACCGGAATTCAGAACATGAAGAAGGTTTTGAATATGACAGTGAAACAAATGGAACTATTACTCCACCCCCTAGTCCTGAGGAGAAACGTAGAAATATCTTTGGGGTAGAAATATTACCGGAAATACCCGAAGAGAATGAGGATAATGTAAGCGATGAAAGTGATAGCGAAGGAACTGAAAACGATGACAGTGAAAGCGATGATTCTTCTAAAATAGAAGCTGGCTCGTCTAACAATAAAAAGCGACTCAGCATTGCTATTAAGAGACTGAGTATGTTAAGTGACAATTTAGATGATTTTATATCAAAACAATATAGGAGAGATTCAAACACGAGTGAACGAGACGAGGCCGATCACAGAGAATACACCGAAATTGAAGTGACTTATGACAATATTTCACCGGTAACTGACATTCAAAGGGAAAAAGTATTTAATTCATTTAGTTTTCGTTGTCAGTCTGCTTACGCTGGATTGAGGAGAAGAATATGGATGCCCTCGTACAAAATATACATATTGAAAAGAAGATTAACGTATTTTATGTATAATATTAATGACACGTTTCTAAAACCGCTAACGAGGTCTTTGTCCAGCTGGAAGTTTTATCCATCTTTATTGATGTACTTTTCTAAATTAAGTTTAACATCAGTAACGATGGTTTCACTCCCTATGATTGCTTCCGAAATGCACCCAAAAATACCAATAGCGGATTCAAATTTCATCATGACTCTATATGGCTTTTCTTGGATATGTTTCTTAATGTGTACTCCTTGGCTGGCGCAGACGCCTAAACGAAACTTCAAGTATGTAGCACTAGCTGGCTTACTCATTTCTACACTCGCATGTATTCGTAAGTATATGATTGCATACATAGATATTTAAGACATGTCATTCAAGCTAACTAACTATAAAAGAAGCTAACTCAGAGATACTTTTATAGTCTACGCTCTAGTACTTAATATTTTTATTTATATTTATTTTTATGTATACTAATGAGAATGCCCTTGAGTTAATAGATTTCTAATTTTTTTCTGTGGAGTTTGCCCTACTTATAAGAAAGTAGTACAAATTACTATGCCATTTAATGGCGGCTGCAATTACTGGAGGGCAATGCTGTTGTGTTATTGATATTGTTTAGTTTAACTTATTTATATTTTACAGTTTTATCGAGAGCTGACAACCACGACTCATTTTCTATTGGTTGTGTAATAGCCGGGCTTGGATACGGCGCAATATCTTGTTGCTGGGAATCAACCGTACAAGATTTCGTGGGAGCGCGCAAGTGGCCTAAACTCCATAGTCCTTTGGAGACGATCTCCGGGTTAAGTCTCGCCATCTTCGTGATAGGGATTTCGTTTATTGTCGATCAGCCCCAAGGATTACAGTTCGCCCTATTCATTTTAGCCATCATATTATCTATAACTACATTTGTATGGCTAATAGTAGCAGTGTTTTATGTATACACAACTAAAGTGAAAAAGATTAAGATGGGCAAGCGTTGACCAAAACAAGATGGTTCTAAGTAAATTTTTAGTATGGCTACAAGGCCATGCAATTGAATGATGATACTGATTCTAATAGAAATTCAAAGGGTTAAAACAATAATATAATAATAGACTGTACATTTTCGAAGTGTCAAATAAGGTTAAATGAGATTATTATTATTTAATTGAATTCACTCTTTTGTCTATATATATCTATGGTGAACATAAATTAGCACAGATTTCTTTCAAGATTTAATGGGTTGACGATGCGTGGCATATGTGGCCGTACTTTGAGAAACTAATTTTGTAAATAACAAAAAAACCGTGATACGGATTACAACCTGAGTTGTGCTTCAAATGTGATAATTAGTTTATTAAACGTAACTTAGATATTAAAAAATAATTAAATACGTATTTAATCTATTTAATTAATGAAATAAAATATATTTTGATGCACGTAGTGATGGAATCTTTTATTTTATTACCCAACTAGGCCAGAAGGTTGTCAATTATAAGTAGGTAACTGTACATTTTCGCGAAGTCGGGTTTAATGTCGGTTTTTAATAATTAGCTTATTTTTAACTTGCTTCAATATGCAAAACACCTCTTTACCGTGTACTTTACATCGTGTTACGAGTACCTACCATATTTTCTTTGGGCTGCTCCATAATCGGTCGAATGAACATACATATATGTATATAGAAAATGAAGAATGATAATAAGATCAAAGGGTCAATATGGGACTGCGTGTTCAATGGGGTTTTCCTCACTTATACTTACGAGTTCTTTGATTCCATTGTTTGGTAAATAATGCTTAAAACAATCATTGTGGCTGGGTGCAAATGAGATACTTGGCAGATGGGAGAGATGAACAGAATCTATGAATTCAACAAACATTTATGAATTCTAATTTGAAAATATTTGATTATCTAATATATAAAATTCTCATGTCTCTGTCATACTCCTCCGAAACGGCTCGACCGATTTTCGCGAAATTTTGTGTGCATATCGGGTAGGTCTGAGAATCGGCCAACATCTATTTTTCATACACCTAATTTTTTTTGTCAATTTTTTTTAAAATAATGTATATGGCAAAACAACGTTTGCCGGGTCAGCTAGTCTTATACACGGTGATTTTTTAGGCGTTTTGGAAACGAAACATTTTAATTTGGAATCGTCTATAGTACCAATAAAAATGATTAAATCAGTTGTAATGTTGTCTAGAAAAAAGTTTCAGTTTTAATATTCATCTTTACTCGATCGACTTGGAAAGTAGTAATGGACTGATCATTCATTCATTATCTTATATGAATGAAACACGTCCGTGGGCGTTTCGGCGGCCGCTGCGCACCGCTGACGCTAACAGCAGCTGATAAAAGTATACCTATAGGCGTGAGCTAGCGAGTACTTACGTAGATAGACTCCAATTTGTCCTTCATACTTTACACGGGCTTAGGATCGTCGGAAATACCTATTTTATTTAAACTTTTTTTCGATTATTAACCACGATTGTTCTTTTCACAACAAATCAATTTATCAACGGACTGTAGGTATAAATATTTCAAGCGTATTTAAAAAATCGGAGCTATCTACAGCATAATTAACTTACATACCTATTTACACTATTTACACTTCTCTGTATCGAAGCAACTGCTCAAAATGGAGTCCGCTGCATTCAATACACAAACGTCCACGTTTAATGCAATTGTTTTTTAATTTTCTTAATGTGTCTATCACTTTTCACTTTATCAAAAGCGTCCACTATCGCAATGCGTAAATTATCACGGCTTTCATATTCCCGTGTATAAACAGGTATTTTTATTTCCGACCATATGAAAAAATCCAGGGGCGTTAATTCCGGGCTTCTAGGTGGCCAAGGCACTGGCCCTCCTCGACCTATCCACCGATCACTAAACTCATTGTCCAGGTATGCACGCACTACACTCCGGCGAATAATAATTTAAACGTCCTTGACCTTGCGCGTGAGTATAGTATTTCTATTCGTAGTATTTACCTACTTGCGATTGAAAAGCCCAACTACTGGTTCTCATCTTTTCTCTGTAATCGATATGAATATCGACTTTGATGATAAAAAATATATATATATTATTAAATTAACGTTATATAGAGCTTCTGTTACTGATAAATAACTCAAAATTTTCTTTTCCAAAACGCTTTCAAAATCACCGTGTATATAAAATTCTCGTGTCACAATGTTCGTTCCCGTACTCCTCCGAAACGGCTTGACCGATTCTCATGAAATTTTGTGTGCACATCGGGTAGGTCTGAGAATCGGACAACATCTATTTTTCATACCCCTAAATGGTAAGGGTAACTCATCCCTAAATTTTTTTTTAGGCAAAGCAACGTTTGCCGGGTCAGCTAGTTTTTATATAAAATTGTGCTTTCACACCAAACTCATTTTTATTTGTATCATGTAAATTCTTAATTCTCTTGGTCGAAGTGTTACAAGAAATACATTCACAGTGCCTTTTCACTTAAAATAGGACCTTGCAATATTTCGTGCTTTAAGGCTTCGGTTTTTGGGTTGCTTCTTCATCTGTCTATTTAATTTCTCAAGTTACACCTATATTGTTGCCAGCTGTCAAAACTATCTAAAAATTTTAATTAACGAAGATCGATTTCGAAGATACGCAATAGCAATAACTAATAAAATTGGTAATGTAAGATGACATGTATCTTCCGTATTTAATACGAAAGTTTCGATGTGTGTTTGGAGACGGAAATACCATGTTTTCAGTATTGGCGGTTATATAACCACGCGTCATAAATATGGATCGTAATTTAAGATCTGGTAGCCGACGGAATACTCTGTTCTGAAGCTCCTGTGTACCTACAGAAGTAACCTCAAAGACCTGGAGATTTATATTTCCAGGTCTTGGAGCTTAATATAATCACACACGCTCTCTTATAACCTTTTATCGCAATTTAATTGTTATTATGACACAACTGTTTTTATAAAGGTAGTAGTAAGTAAGGTAGTTTATAGGTCTAGTAACACACACGTGTTAAATGACACAAATACCTACCTACATTCTTTATGAAAATAGTTGTGATGTGTTTTGAACACAGATGCAAGAGAGTGTAAATCTACTCAATCTATTTTTGTAAAAGAATGCAATAAAATTAGATTTAAATAACAAAAAACGTGTGCAATATACTCTGTAATAATTATCTTGATTATTATGACCCGTGGAAAACAGCACTGCGATTAAATGGAAAATTTTGTTAAGTTACTGCGATTGCGCAATGCAAAGCAAATAAAAGTCGCATTTTAACTGGTATTGGGTAAACAGCAAGTAAGTCATCTGATAGGTACAAATAGATTCACCACATGTAGTTGAGGTAGGTATAATCTCCAGCTGTTTATTAGTTAGGTAGGTACACACATCTTTCCTCGGGATAGGGCCTAGTCAGGTGCGGCATCGATCCGTGGGGGTCGTCAAATCACGTGGACCGGGTCCTTCCCTCCCGAGGCCGGCTGTCGGGGTGGTGTTTAGTGGAAACACCACATACTCCTGGCTCCTGCGTCCCTTAGGAGCCTGAGATCCGAAGGGATTTTCATCCCAGTCACCAAAAAAATAAATAAATAAAAAGTACACACATCTATTCTATATTATTTTAATATTAGTTTTATCATCATCGTCTTTCTACCCTTCTCCCAAAATTAGGGATCTTTGCAATGAGTTCACGTCTTTCATTCTCCTTGATCACTCGATATTCTCTTTCACACCCTCCTCCATTTTATTGCGAAATGATTTTGGCTTTTTCTTTTATGACCGGCCGCCTAGTTGAATCTAAGTACCTAGTATATATAGGTATTTTTAATAAAATAATTTAAAGAGTAAAAGTAAAAGTAAGATAAACCGCCTAGGTTTATCTTTTATTTATTGTTTATGTATATTACTCGCACATGCCTGGTCTGATTTGTATTTTTTTTAATTTGAAGTCTAGCGAACTAACTAGACAGAATACAGTTAAGTTGATCATACTGTCATTAGTTATGACTTGATTTGAGTGCGCGTAACTACATTAAAGTTTATGTTGTCAGTAGGTAGATTATACCTACCAGTCATCAAAATCAATACCCATAAACTTATTTACTCATCATTGGTCTAACTAGATACTCTTTTACACTGAGGTAGAATATGGCCAATATCGGTAATCTTTAGGCTTGTGAGGAAGAAAACTGCTAAATTCAGCACACTATACAAACTCTAAACTGAATTTATTTACTCCTGTGAAAAATACGTTAATTCATTTGACCGTATCTGTCACGTGAAAGACAGACGAATCAGCTTGCGTATGGATTTATAATGTTAGTAAAGATTAGATTAGATATATTTCAAACAATTTTTGCGTGACTACTACTGGTGTAGATAAAAATATAGTCACCAATTGCGATTCATATGCAGGAGAAATAGGCATTAGAGGTAAATATTACTTAAGCTTAATGAATTCTACAAACATGACAAAATTATTATGTGTATAGAATACTGTTAAATATTATCCAAACAGAAAATTGGTTTAATTTTGCGGTATAGTAGCTTAAATCTAGAAAATATTATTAAGGCTCGTCAACACAACAGATTTCTTGATTGATTGTGATTGACTTGAAGCTATCGGACTACGCCAGAATTTAGATAGGGTAACCTTTATTGGAGGCAACCCACTGCTCGACCTACTACTGTAAGTGTCATCTCGATCCTAATATGCCAACAAACGTATATTCATAACGAGGTGACACAATAACACAAAATACATGATCCTAAGGAATGTAGGTAGTCTTACTATCATCTTACTAATTATAAAACTATTCTGAGTGATATGAGATGTATGAGTTCTTATTACTTCTTATAAATAGTGGTTTTAAAGTGTTTTTGAATTGAATCATACTTCCTTGTACGTAAACTGTTCTCGCTTTATTTATTTATTCTGATGATAGATAAAATCTTGCGGCATTCAATGATCTCAGAATGTCGTTTCTTTTCTTCAACTTTTAGACCTTTTGAGTGCTATCGACAAAAATAATTATTCAATAATGATATAGAACAAATTTCCTTATTTTGCAGATTCTAGGTATTTAATATCGTTGACAGTTATAATCAAACGACTCCTAATTGTTTCACCGTAGGTACCTACTTACAATTGTTAACGTACAATTGTATTGTTTTGCTTTGCTTTTTGTTTGAAATGGTGTAGGCACTTTATACTGGAAACTACTCCTGACTTCGCTCTCGAAAAGCACGAGCAAGCAACTTAGTATGGCATTTTTTAAGTAATCTATATTGGTAAGAATACATAAGGGATGCACCTGAAAAATCTCTCAACAGTTAGTATTCTTGAATTAGGAGAAGCAATTATCAGATCTTTATTTAGACAAAAGATTGCGAATACCCAAAGGGTAAGGAGTATTTTAAATAAGGAGTAATTATATCAGAAAAGCTTAACAGGATTTAATTGTCTTTTAGGTATCACGTGAGAAAAATAAATCTCGAAGATTTTGAGTTTTATTAAGTAATTTGCGCATGTGTTAGATCTTCACATTGCAATTCGTAATGTCCATAATCTGTAGATTATGTAGGTATGCGATTTTTAAAAATGCGTGTTATTTTTATATCAGATCAATGACACAAAGTTGTAAAGTTCATTTACAAATTAAACCATTCAAAAGAATTATACTGTAACCTGTGTAATTTGTTTGTTTGATTATTAATTTGCTAAATCTTGAGTTGTTTTTTACTGGTGTAAAAAAAAATCCCCTCTTCATACAAACTACAGCTACACCTTTTGATCTGATTTTAGATATTTTTATTCATCTAAAATGAAAAAGGAGATGATTAAGACGAATATAATGAAAGCTGCACCTAGCTTGCCAGAATTTCTTGTCTGTGGGTAAAAAATTGAATTGTAAAAACCTTAAATAATTTCATATATGAGCGTTGCGAAAAAAAATTAATCGGATTTCGAAGGAGGCCGCAGACCAAAAATGTGAAATCGATCAAGCTGTTAAGTTTTGGTAGAAATATTGTAGGTGCTGGTTAATAATCTATTGGGGTAAACCCTAAGCCTATCGCGATAAAATTTAACCTAAATACCTTAACTTAGTATACCTAGTATAATCTATTATATCATTACTTATGATGTATGAAATCTTTTCTTACATTTTCATGACATTACTTAGTAGTACTGTGGTAAAATACACCTAATTAACTCGTCTAAAGCAAATAATCACTTGTTATTAATAAGTTTTCTTCGTTGAACAGTTGTATCACAACAATATGTAGTGAGGAGTCGCAGGAAATAAGGTGTCAACTCTATTTACACAGTGTCGACCTAATCTTACATGATGTAGGTAAACGTTATGCTAACAATGCTGCCTCACAACCATATTTACATCTATTCACAATGTACTGGCTCTGACATTCGCGAGACAAACTGCACGAGAAAGTCGACTCTCAACGAAATTAAAACGAATAACTGTGGCCATTTTTCGAATTGTGTTAAAGAAAATGGCTCACGAGTTCATCGACCTTAAAGGATTTTTGTTTTTGGTAAGTTGTTTAAGTTTTGTTTTTATATAAGTTAAGCTAGATCACACTTAGGGTTGAAGAAATTGACTGTATGATTAAAAAAGAATAGATTAGCTATGAAAAACAGTTTTTTTAGAAGTACTTATTTAATTGCTTACATTAAAAATCTTTTAAACGTTAATAAATAAACTGATAAATTTGTAGTTGAATTTAATACGAAGAAGTGATGTTTATGTACATAAAACCTTCATAGATAAGAGAAAGGTTGCAAATAGTTGCATAAGAAAAACATGATCTATTTAAATCAGCCTATGCAAAAAATACAATACATTGGAATTAATTGCAGCATTATAATAATTATAAATACTAAATTTTCAGGTATTAATTACAATACCACAAACGTTATCAACGAATATAGACTGTGGCGGCAAACCTTTCCACTGTCTTAACACCACTCATTTCATGATATGTGTGGACTTAGGCGGCGGAGTGTCGTCCACTATTGACGATTTCATCATACCGTGTCCTCCGACAACAGTATGTGAGAAAAATAATCGATTTGAATGCGAATTTCCCAAAATTGAAGCGTTCACTGCAGACCTCAATGTTATTGGTGTTTCTAATGGATACGATAAAAGTGCGAATGACAAAACAATACCACCAGATAAAAGGACTACCGTATTGCCATTGCCAGAAAAAGCAACCGTGACAGAATTGCCCACGAAAGATAAATCAATGTCCAGTTTTAATAGTGAAATATTAGAACATTTGAAAGACGAATTTACAGGGGGCAATGAAAAGTTTTTTGATGAAGATATTATTCCACTATATAGCGTAGTAAGTTTAACAAATAAAACTGATGAAACAAGTTTTGTTAGTCCTGACATAGAAAAATTAATTACTACAACTGATAAATATTCTCACACCAGTGCGAATACCTCAACTAATGGGGTAGTGAGTGCTTCTCGAACAGATATACCGACATTAAAAGATAATAAAAATGATACTGATGAAACAAGTTTTGTTAGTCCTAACAAAGAAAAATTAAATAGCATAACTGATAAATATCCTCACACCAATGCGAATACCTCAACTAATGGGGTAGTGAGTGCTTCTCGAACAGATATACCGACATTAAAAAATGAAGAAAAAAATACTGATGAAACTAGTTTTGTTAGTCCTGACATAGAAAAAATAATTACCACAACTGATAAATATCCTCACACCAATGCGAATGCCTCAATTAATGGAGTAGTGAGTGCTTCTCGAACAGATATACCGACATTTAAAGATAATAAAAATAATACTGATGAAACAAGTTTTGTTAGTTCTGACATAGAACAATTAGTTACCACAACTGATGAATATCCTCACACCAATGCGAATAGCTCAACTAATACCCCATTAGTAACCGCTTCAAGAACAGATATACCGACATTAAAAGATAATATCACTTATACTGAAGAATCCAAAACTGGAAATAATTATAACACTGGCAATAAATTTAACACCACAAAAAAAATTGGTCAGTCGTATGTTAATGAACTAAACCAAACTATAGATAAGTTTATCGGGCTAGCAGAGTTGACTAATTCACTGCCAAACTCGACAGTCAGTATTAGAAGAATCTATAATATAAATCTGGATCCTGACAATTCATCATATATTTATCAATCACAAAATCTTGATTTACAGAAGAAAATATTTAAAACGGTTCCTATATCAAGAAACGTTAATCATCTGACAACCGATACACTTAGCACATCTGAAAAAGTTGTTTCAATTAGCTCTAAATATAATGCTACCGATATTGTTGATAATCAAACTGCAATTATTGGACTTACTTTAAACCCAAATACCACAGCCACAAATTACAGCGTAGAACCTGAAACTGAAACTGAAAAATTAAGAACAGATTACGCATATAGCCCTATACTTAAGTCAGTTACAGCCAATTCGATAGGAATAACTACAAGGAATATGACTTCGAACACTTCTGGTAAAGATCTTCCGAAATTAAAAGAGACCGATACTTCTACTAAAGCATTAATAATTATAAATGAACTTTATAATAGCAACAAACGTAATACAACTAATAAAATAGATCAGAATAATATTAATAGTTTAAACCGAACTTTAGATAATTTCATCATAAAGTCGGATTCAACAACATCACAGGATCTTTTTAATGTATCAGGCAAACTGGAATTACAGCAAAAGGTGCATAATCCAGATCTTATTCCAGTGACAGATAGTGAAATGATATTTGATGCACTTACCACAACTGAACCAGGGTTAGTAACAAGCCCTAAATATAATGGTAACGACAACGTTGATTACGTCATTGTATCTGAGGCCGTGGTAAGGAATTCACTACCTGTGAAAACCAATAGCACAGTTTCGAACTATATAGTAAAGTCTGTTTCTGAAGTATTAAAAAATGATGACGAACATAAAGATGTATTAAAGCCAGTTACTGCGAGTCCCGCGGAAAAAAGTACAGCATATTCTATTTTGAGTTTTAATTCAGGAACAACAAATTCAAACCTAATATTTGCTGAAGTTACGAATATTAATCGTACTTTTTATTCCTCTGATAAACATGAAACACTACAAGATGTCGTCACTACCAATCTATCAATTAAGCCTGTAAAACAATCGGTTTTAGAAAGTCTTTCTACAAATGATTCAAATAGTACAATGCAGGATTCAAATGGATTAACATTCAAAATGAAGAAACCTCATACATTAGTAAACGATGTTAACAAAATAGGGTTTAGAAGTAATATAGAAATAAAAAGCAAAGAAAATGTTACAATTTTGAATGAAGGAAAAATTAAAGTTGGTATTAATAAAACTAAAGAAGACTATTTTCCAACAAAGGGTAATATAGACCAAATGATTATTCATAACATGAAGCCTACTGCGTTTCAAACAACTTTACTTAATAACAATCAAACATCAGCAACAGAATCACCAATCACAAGCATGGACGAGCAAATAATTTCTACTGGCGACAATTACACACATAACTTAAATTTGTTTGTTGAGACTAAAGTTCAAAGTGTTCCACTACAAGAATCAATATCATACTATACACAAACAATTGAAAAACCAAAAACAATTGCTTCACCATTGGTAAATCATTTGACTACCTTTGACGAAATTTCTTTGGGCATAGAACCTACTACAACTATTGACTTTATACAACAGCAATCAAACCATACGGTCACGATACATAATGTATCGATAGATTTAGAGGTAGAATCTAGTTCATCACTTCCTACAATAAAATCGATTAATATTAATGTAACAAACAAAGCTACACAAAATACAACACCTGTACTACAATCTGAAGCTGTAACATATACTGCTGATAACAGCAATCATCAAGATACCATTTTTGGGAAAGGAAGTAATATTTCTAGTGCTACTGCAGAAATAAATAAAACTCTAAAAACAGTAGAAAGCAATGATACCCATTACCAGTCAGTACCAGTCAGTAATGAATACCCATTACCTACACCTAATAATACTGCTGCTTCAGAACAGGTTAGCAATTTAAGGAAATTACTAAATAGTGTTAATCTGACACTTCTCATAGGACAAAAAGACGATGTAACTTTGTTACCATTAGAAAGTATGACTGAAAATGTAGAAGTACATAAACAAAATATCACAAATATTATGGAAACGACTACGGAACTAGATGGCACGAGACGATACCCACTAATAACTGAAAGTGTAACAGAGAGTATTTATTCAGCAAATATGAGCGCAACAACTCCATCTAGGAATGACATAGTAGTAAGCACTCAACCTGTGATGGAATATACAAAAGACGAGAGTACTTTAAACGAAAAAGAAGGCAATACAATCACTCCAAAAAGTGAACTTTATGCAGGATTACTTAATAGCTCTGCAAACTCATTGTTTCATGCTTTAAGTAAAACGAATGAATCAAATCGCGCACCGACAACATTAGTAACGGATGTGAGCCAAGATATTCATTTGTCACTTAATAATGAAGGTAAAACAAAGAACAACATTACTACAGCTACTGTTATAGATATTATAGAATTAGACACAGGCTTTGGTGAAAGTAAATTGCTGACATCAAATGCTACGACCAAAAAGCCGCCAACACCAGATGTAACTCAAAGTACTCAGGAAGCAATCACTCATGAGTTAGATAGTATATCAGCTTTGCGCCCACCAGTGGTATTAACAGACAAAAAGCAGCCAAATATTGTGGTAAATTACATTTTGTCCAGTACTATGGGATCAATTGGTCAGTACAATAAGGACGAATTGGTTAAGGTTGCGAAGCAAACTGTAAACTCAAATTTAGCAAATAGTACTGAGCAAATAGTGATTAATGATTTAGATAGTATATCGACAGTACCGACGCCAAATGAAAAAGGTCCGGTTAAAAAGCAACCAAGTATTTTAGTAAACCGAAGTTTGCTGAGTACTATGGCATCAATTAGTCAGCCTGATTCGGACGATTCAGGTAAAGATAAAACGCGTATAGAGAACTCCGACGTAACACAAAATACTAGGATCTTTTTGGCTATTGATTCAGACCGTACAGCTACATTATCATCATCACATGAATCTACTGCCAAGAAGGAACCAAATATTACAGTAAAACGAATTTTACTCAGTAATATGACAGCAATTACTCAACCTAATATAGACAATTTAGGTAATCTTGAAACGCCAATTGGGAACCTAAATATATCGGAAAGTACTCGGCAAACAGTTGCTAATAATTTAGATAGTACATCGCTGTTATTGACGCCAAGTGAGTATATGACTCAAAAGAAGTCAAATACTACAGTAAATGGAATTTTGCCCAGTACTAGTCTGCTTAATACAGACGGATTAGATAAAGTTCGAATACAAGTTGAGAGCTCCAATATAACACAAACTACTCGGCAAACAGTTGATAGTAATTTTCACAGTACATCGATATTGCTACCGTCAAAGGAATCTTTTGCTGAAAAGCAGCAAAATAAATCAGTAAATGTAATTGCGCTAAATACTTTGGCACCAATTAGTAAGAATAATACTGACGACATAGTTAAATTTGGAACGCAAATTGTGAGCTCAAAAGTAACACGAAATACTCAGCAAATAATTGGTAATGATTTCGGCAAAGCAAGTTTTAATGTTGTAACAGAACCAGCTGCAGTGGTAGAAACTATTAATGATCCTCACAACATTGTCGGACGACCTATTCTCAGTGATATGATTTTGAGCGACATTATATGTATGAATGAAACAACTAATTTAAAGAGTTCAAATCAATTAAATATCGGAATGCCAAATAAAATAACAGAGAAAGCCACTCTTTATGAGAAATTACAAAATACTACTGTACCTCGTAATGCATCTAATGATTTAAACAAGAGAGAAGATTTAAATGTTGAATTAGTAAAGGGCACTTTCATAGACAGACAAATAAATATTGAACTATCAGGAAGCACAAAAGATAATGAAACAAGCGAAGAAAAATATGAATCATTAACAGCTTACAACAAAATTGCTACTCTAGTAGATGTGACATCGCCAAGTTCTCCTGTTAATAATAAATCTGTAAACAACGCAGGATATTCTCGTAGTGCAATGGATTTAGGACGTCCGGGATATATGTCAAATATTTTTTCTGATCTGACACAAAATAGCACCTTGCTAAATAAAATGGAATACATTTACAATTCCACAAACAACACAGAAGCTAAAGTAAAAAAATTAACAGGGGACAACATTCTTTCTTATCAAAACATTAAACAACTTTATGGCTCTGCAGTATCCCAAAATAGTAATATAAATATCAGTTATACATCGACTAATCAAATGAGCAATAAATCAAAGTTGATCACTGTGATGCATCTTCTAGCATCTGCTAATGCTAATAATCCTCCAACAACTATAAATTCCAACAAAGAAAAAAACCCTACATTTACTGTGGATTGCCTAAAACTACCACGAGGTAAATACGCCGATAATAAAGATTGTCGCAAGTTTTACATTTGCATAGGTAAAGTCCAACCCATTGTAGGCACATGTCCTAATAATACAGTATTCAGCGAAATCAATAAGCATTGTACAAAAAATCTATCACATTGTGTGAGGAACAATCAGTTTCACTGTTTGTATGAAGGACGATTCAGTGACTTCTTGAGAGATAACATATATTATATCTGTGTTAAAAATAACTTAAATGGTTTCCTTAGATACAAATTACAATGTCAGAATGGATTTCATCTAAATAAGGCCATAGCGAAATGTGAAAAAAATGACATATGGAACCAATCAGACACTTCTGTAAGTAATTCTAGTAATGTCAGTAATGATCGAAATAGATCTGTATCAAATTCTGAAACAAGTGAAAGCCCTGAATACGGTGAATTTGATTGTAAAAAAGAGGGAAAGTTGCCGTATCCAAAGAATTTTAGAAAATATTACGTATGTACAAAAAATAGTAAAAATGAATATCGCCGAATGGTTAAAAGTTGTTCTTCAGAGGAGATTTACGACAAGAAAAAGAAAAAGTGTGTATCTTCTGATAGCAATGAAAGCTAAATATTTATATTGTCATCGTTTTATTTGTATTAACTTAATGAAACAATATTTTTTTTAAATTAAGAATTTAATGAAACTATATGGTCAGCTTTGCCATTTAATTTAATGGATTTCATAACGTTTTGCCATGATTACTTAAAATATTATAATCGTATCCAAAACAAACGACACGAATAAATTGATTAATAAATTTTATGACGCCATTATCTACAAAACTAAAATTGAATATAGAACTATATGTGTTATAGAATAACTTATTAATTAAGAAAAAAAATGTAAATATAAATATATATATTTTTTTTTTAAATATTATAGGATTAGAACATTAGGTTTATGTGTACTGAGTGTTTATCCATTAAATTACTTCATAAACTGCAAAGAAAATCTTATTAATCTCTCAGATTAAAACTCAGACTCAGATTAAAATATATCTATATTTTAATCTGAGTTTCAAACCGAACAAACCAGTCCGTATCTTTCTAAACCTTTCCTTTCATCACAATGAAGATTACCAAATGCCTTAACTTATTATACCTACTTACAATTTAATACGTATCTGCACAATGGATCGTTTTTTAACAAATGTTTTAGTAGGTATCTTATACTTTTTAGGCAAAATATAGGTTAAGTACTTAATTATTTTAAGCAAGTGCAAGCATATAAATCAAAGGAAAGGCTTTAGCTACAAAATCGAAGAAAATATGAAGGTCAGGTAGGTATGTTTTACATTTTACAAATTACAAGTAGTAACAATAGTCGTGTTGTTTCGTAATGATACGAAAGATAACTTTATATAAATAAGGTCATTCAATATTTTCTTTGTTATAAATTATAAATATCTTAGTGTTAATTTATCTTGAATGATTTAAGTTGAATGATTAAAGGACAATAATTTTTAGTACAAAGGCAAACTCATATAATCAGCTTATTAGAGTGTTATGTAGTTCTTTTCTTATTAAACGGATGTATCTATAACGCTACGTGGTAAATATAAATATGCGTATAGTGACCTACTATAAGTTTTGAGATGCTCGAACTTTGAAAAAAGGAACGCATCTGTGTCATTTAATAGTAATTTTAAAATAAATTTATTTGAAAATCGATCACAAAAGGCTATTTACAGCAATAAAAAAAAATTAGAAGCAGGTAATATACTGTCATCATTTCCCGCTTTTTAACCGACTTGAAAAAAAGGAGGAGGTTCTCAATTCGACTGTTTTTTTTATGTTTGTTACCTCATAACTTTTGACTAGGTTAACCGATTTTGATGATTCTTTTTTTTTTGAAAGCTGGTGCTTCCCGTGTGCTCCCAATTTGGTTCTGATAATGGCACCAATGAGAGAACCACGCGAACATACTGTAAGAAATCGCGAACATACTGAATGCAAATTTAACATCTTAAATTTGCATTTAACATCTTAAATTTGCATTCAGTATGTTCTTTAGTTTTTTTCACGGACTGGACGTCTTGCAACATCAATGCAAGAAAGTTGTAAGTCTGTTAACTCAGAATGGTACATTACAGTCGCACTGCCAAAAGTTTTCAAAGCTGTGCAGGAGAGACAGCTAAAAACCGGGCTTCGGAGAATGATGCTGAACGATGCGTCTTCACACTCTGCCATCAGAACAAGGACTGCGTATAGACCCGACTTACTCGCAGCTCCTTGTCTTTTTATCCCCCACCATAAAAGATAAATTTAAATAGCAAGTTTTTTCAAGTGCCGAAGAAGCGGTGGCTGGCTCTGAATTAGTCAGTTTTGACCTTTCGGAGGAAGACTGGAATAAGTTTTTTCAAGACTGGTTTAGGCGCATAGAAATTTGTATAGAGAGTGATGGGAGGCTATTTTGAAAAAGTATAATATAACTTGTAAGTATATAGGTATTATTTACTATTTGCGTTTCTCAAAATTTATATAGTGACCTACGTAGGTAAGTATTTGCACAATACACGAAGGTATCATGTTTGTTTCCACATGATATATACATCAAATCCAAACTTAATAAGTATACAAATTTTATTTTAACATATTATTGGTGCAAATTCTGTTGTTCGAAAACTCTAAATCGCTAAAATTTGTTTAGTCCTGTCAAACAAAGTTTCGTATTCTGAAAACGTAGTATAGTTACCGGCACGGAACTTGAGCGCCCGGCGGCAGAGTGGGAATCGCTTTGCGCATCGTGCACTTATGGTAAAATAAAATGCACACCTATTTTTTTTCTTAGTTAGAATAGAATAAAAATAGATCAAAACCATAAGACGTTCCGTAGTAAAGTTACTACGTAACTTCGAATTGTTTCTATGGTAAGAGAAAATGGTTTAATTAAAATTTATTTATTATTAAAAAAAAATATAATTAAATAAAAATCTAAATTTATTATTATATTTAAATTGTTAATTTTGCTTAAAAAATATTTTCATTGTAAAATTATTAGGGTGAAATAGGAATGACAGCTTCCATCGAATCACTTTCTTATTTAAGGCTGGTGGATGTCTATTTCTTCATCGTCGTATTGTATTATAGGTATATAATCGTGCATATTATTATTATGAGAGAAAACATAACTCTAACTAATACACTCGAGTAAAAATCTCAATTTTTAACGACCAGAAAATTAAATTGATGAATAGCGAAAGTAGAAATGATTAAATTATTAATAAAAAAATAAAGACCCTATGAATTTGCTCGGAAGTGTACTCGTCGTACTTAAGTACGAGAAAACAAATCAGGAGCAGCGACAATTTCGGTGAGCCAATCACTGGCTGACGATATGATTTAATTGTCCTCGACCTACTTCATAGCTCAAAAGGGACCTAAAAATAGACTTCTGCGCAGCTTAAGGTCAGCACTCAAGATCGGTGCCGGTAACCTATACTTGACAGGATTAAACTAATTTTTTGTTTAGTTTAGAGAGTTTTCGAACAACAGAATTAGCACCACTGTCTATAACTCAATTTAGCTTTTTCATTTGTTCTTTTACAAAACAAACCGGTAAAACCCCATTTCAATGTTCTACACATTGCGCCGACCCGAAATAAAATAGAGGAAAAGGCGGGACGATGATGATAACTTATGCCAGTGCCAAACATCATCGGATGTTGATGATCTAATACTGTAAGGTTGAAAATGATTATGAAATAAACGATTTATGTAATGTAAGTCTGTTGCCTTTAGCTTCGGAAGGGTACAACTTTTTAGTTGGTTTATGCAATAAACATTAATTCCGCAAGTACAGATTTTCATTTTTATTTTTAATAAATCATTTACACATATATATATATGTGGTTGATATTACATAGATGTATTGTCTGAAAGCATTTAAACACAAAATAATTACATTACTACTAACACAATACGTAGGTATACTATTTTATTCGGACGTCATAAAAAAGGTACTTATTTTTGTAATTTTGAACAAGTGTTCTCCATTATCATAACACGTATTATGAAACACTGCATTTAGTCAGTTTTATTTAAAAAAAATTCAATTCGCTTAAAATTGAAGAGACACAATTATTTTATAAACAGTAACTGTGTTGTTGCTATCGTTTATTTCTGGTTTCTTCTCCATGCATATAATAGTTAAATTCTTTCATCTTTTATTCGTGGTCTGCGGTTTGGTGTGTTATCCAGTAAATATTGATCTTCATTATCTTTATCCAATGTGATACAGAAATGATTAGAGAATATCGTACACCGTATCGTCTCGTGTCCTCTAGGAGGAAGTGCAGGACAGAAGTAAGTGACTTGGTTAGCAACATTGTCTTGCGTCAATCGGAATTTATAGTTCTTACATTCTATAGATGGAAGACCTTGATCCAAAAGTTTGGTGCCTGAGAATTTAAATTGATCTCTAACGGTATTAGTACTATGGAATAAATCCGGGGTAGGTTTGGTATTATTTCCTAAAGGACATTTGTATTTGCTTGGAGAAGTACAAGTCCGTGTTATACCATTGAATAGTGTATTTCCCGAGCATCTAAAATTGAGAGCCTGTAACCGATCGCCTTTGGATACACAAAGGATGTAAGCTTTACAGCCGGGAACGCTTGGGTTGGCAATTCTTTCATTGCGTTGACATCGTATTCGGTTTGTTAACGTCGGATCTAAGTGTGAGATCGCATCCTCGCAAACGGCGGTTGACTCCTCGTTGCAAAATGTTCCCCGCGGACAGAGAAATGTAGGGCCTGTTGGTTTAGAGTCCGTACATAATTTTATTTGGTTATTTCTCTCACACGTGAATCCGTAAGGTCCACAATCGTATGGACTGGGGTATACATTGAATCCATTTGCTTTAGTCGCAAATAATGTGATCTGTAAGAAACATACCAGATAAATGTTTGTTGAAATTTTTTAGGCTATAGCTCAACCACATAAAACATTTAGAAAACACACATCACATAGTACTTTTAAATAATAAAGCGGGGATCAATTTTCAGGAACTACTATCTCATTGAACTAGTTAAGTCTAAAAAATTTACAAAAACAAAGATGACCCGTAAATATTTTAAATAATCAATCAATGTCAATTGTGAAAAAGAGAATCACAATTAAACTAATTAAGATCGATATTGATGGATAGAATTCATTGCACTTTGTGTGTAATAATATTCAACGAACATACTCGAAGTATAAATTAACGAACATAGTATTATATTGTTCAGAATAATTAAGCTATAATTAATTGCACTTTACAATGAACCTGTTTAGATTAAGCTCTAATCATCAACAGTCTTTAACAGTCCACTACTGGAAATAGGCCTCTCCTTAGAAAGCAGGTTTTGGCCTACTATATATATACTATAAGCTTTAATAGAGCAAAATAAAAATTAATTTTAATTAACTTTTAACTTTTTAACTGTCTACACAAAAAAATAATCCGTTTTGTAATTTAATCGTAATAATGTTAATCGCGGTAGTCACGATTGACAATTGTTAATCTTTAATTATAAGAACAACTTCATTTTGTCCAACGATTGTGCGTAATAATCGTTCTAAAACTAAGTACTTGGAGGATTGATATTACCTAAGTGTTGTCGTTCGTTGAATATTATTAAAATCACGTACATTACGCTTTAAGATGAGGAAAAACATTATACCAAATTTAAGTTTACAAACCAGAAATAGATAACTATTTAAAAGAAATAAAAAAAAACTACCTAAATTGGGAACATTTTTTTTCACATTTCAAATATTCGGGAAGATTGTATTTTAAAAATACTTCTGTAATAAATTAATTAATCGAGATTTAATAAAAAGTAATTAGCACATCACTGTCACAGCATAAACATTAAAAGAATAAAATATTGTATAAACTCACCGTCAGAAGAACTTCAATGAGATAAAAATACACCATATTTCGTTAACACCGTACCTTAACAAATGTAATCTTCGCTATGTCTAGAATACGACTAACGGGGTAACTGTTTTCCAAAACTATGCAGTTAGAAAATAGTTAGCACCTCTTGCTATTTGTTGACACTTTGTCACCGATAGTACGAAAACTGCGTTTGCTTTTAACGGTACAACTGTGTGTAAACTTCTAAGATACATACTTCTTTTGCCCCGGAGTGTCCGTTACTATAATCCAAACCTGAATCATTGAGGTTAAGTATAAAAAAAAATTTACACCTTAATTTTAATTTGCAGTATCTGCCCCGAATTTCAGTTGTTTTTTTTTAATTTATGGATATCTCGGCTTTTTTTGCATCCAAGGGTCAACCTCTAAATGAAGTTTTAAAACAGTAAATCGAAAATCGAATGTAAGGCCATCTTATGACAATTCTTCTAAAGTACATTTTTTGAATATTTAACAAGTGTAAATAATAAATAAACGTTTGAGATTATGTTTTAAAATAGAACAAAATAAAACTACATTTATCATAATATTTAAATACATTTATTACTAAAAGATACTGCTACGTCTAATATGTTTAAAGTTATTCATCATCAGACGATGAATCACTGTCGCTGGAGCTCGATGATGATCGGGATGTGGAATCTTGACTGGTTGGAGTGCCCATTTTGGCTCTGTACATCAACAATCATTAAATCGGTAAGATAGGAACCAAGACCTTTAAAACTAGGAAATCGTTAGCATGTTTATAAAATTTGTCTAATCTAATTATATTATGCATATTAATCAATAATTTTAATTGGATTTCAGTTAATGATATTCTAATTTTGATAAGTGCTAAATATTTAAAAATAGTAAATGGATCTAGTCCTTTACTTGAGTCCTCCAATTCTAGAAGTTGTTTTTTAAGTTTTCACGACGGTTTTGCGAGTTTAGTATCTTTGTTAGTATCTTTGATGAGATCTTATATTATAGTAAACCATTTAAGGTGATTAATATAATAAAATGTATTCAATTATTTATGTTTGTAAAATGCGGTACTATTATGGCAGATTTCCTTTAGTTTAAATAATAATGTCACACATCTCACACACGGTAGTCCGATCCCAAACTAGGCAGCGCCTGTGCTATGGTAACCAGACTGCTGATAAACACATTTATGTATTTCTAAATACATACATATTACAGATAAACTACACCTAGACACAGAACAAACGATCGTGCTTATCACACAATAATTATTTGTCCTGGGTGGGAATAGAACCCAGAACCACCGGCTTAGCAATCAGGGTCACTAACCACTAGTCCACTTGACAATTAAAATTTTCTTACGACCTGTCTTTTATTTATTAGTAACCTAGTATTTAGTAATCCTTTTTTCATCGAACGCTATGATTTAAGAGTAATAGTAATTACGCATGTAGACTTAAATATTAAAAGTAAATACCACTTACAAATTGTAAGCTTCAGCGAGAGCGAGTGCTGACGGCTGTAGTGTAGTTGCAAAATCAACTTCCTTCTGAGATAACATTTGTTCCACTTCTTGCGTCGACCGGTTCAGGATAGTGCCCAGTACTTGCACGCTAGCTGTCACTGCTTCTTCGAACCCGCATTCAGCCAAGTAAGTCACCGCAGACTGAGGGACGTAGAAATAGATGTTATTCTTCACTTTCAGCAGGTTAGTATTTAATTCGATAAAGAAAACATTCAAACAAGTATATAAGTTTTACAACAGCCGATCTAACTTTCATAGTACAAGTTCTCCTTATTTTGAAACTAGATGGTGTTGTGTGTCAGATGTCCGAAAATATTTATTATTCTTTTGATTATTATTCTTTGCCAAATTATAAACTAACATTTTAAACGAGGTTAATAAGTTTAGTGTTCTGTGGCATTATAGCTCCTAAATCGTTAATTTTTTTTTTAAAAGACTTCTTATCTATAATTTAAAGAAATTTGTCGTCGAATTTAATATTGTCACTTTTGCGTTTCTGCCTCTATTATTCCTCCAGCACCTTAGTGCTGTTATTGTTGGCTTCCTTAAGTCTAGAAGTTATTCTCTTTTACATTGAAGAACAATCAGCAGAATAGTAGAAGACACTGAGTGTATAACTATTTTCGTAACATGAAAAGACTGTTAATATTCAAAGTCAATGTTTATATTTAAGGTGAAATGAAAAGATACTTATACAAGTAAATAAATCAATAGTAACTTACCGCGGCAATACCATGTTTTCCGAGCGTAGCGGCCTTCTGCGCTACCTCGGTTAACGCCTGCGGCTCTCGCGGCACGCCGGCCGCCTCCTCACGCCGCAAGCGCTGTAGCGCTGAGCTGATCGAGTCCCAAGCACTGTCCGAGGCGTCTTGTGTATCAGAGCACATGTGTATAATGTTACACAGCGCTGTAGCAGATAATCTGTGAAAACAATGTGAGATACATGTTGCCATCAAGTGGGTCTTCAATCTAGTACCTTTATTGTAGTGTAAACTAACTAAAAATGTAAACTATTGTTTATTTTTAATTATTTTTTAATAGTCGTCTTCATTACATTTAAAGAGAGAAGTGGTAAAATCGATTTTTATAACCTTTCTAAGATTAGGTTACTATTGCCGTTCCCCCTAGTTCCTGTTTTTTGCTGTCACACCTTCATGCATCATCATGAAACTTTGTATATAGCAAAAGGCGTAGAGTTCGTAAGTCAGAAAATAAAATCGTTCCTTTTGTTGAGGAAGTTGAGGAACGTTTTTTAAGTTAAGGGAGGTTAAATGTTGTCTTTTTTTCAACACACTAATATGAAAAAGCGAACGGTTGTAATTAAAATATGCGATTTCTCTACGCATGACATTATTATTATAAGGAGCTAAGCAAATCTGTTGCATAAAACGGCTGAACTAGGTATAATAGTTCTGGCTTCGACTATAGCAACGTGATAAAATAATTAGTTTTAGATTGTTTTAACATAATTAAACAAACAACCCTAAAATTGGTCAATTTTATAATTCTAATTGGCATACTTCTGTTGAGGTGTTCTGCGATCCTTGGTCTCTTCGATCTCCTCAGTCATCTCTCCATAGTTGAGCATATCAATGGCAGCTAAACGCATTTTCCTTTTTACTTCCTCACCTGGAAAATAAATCATTATATAAAAGAGCATTATATAATGGTCAAGTTAAATTAGTATATTTTAATGGACGTCAAAACTGAAGGCTTTGTACACTTTTTGTATGAAATACCGAGACGAGAGTCATGTTTTAATATTATATTGTTGACAAGTATAAATTAAAAAAGTTAAATAAAAGTGAAAGCATATTTTTACACTATTTTAAAATATGGCGTTGCATGTTTTAGCCGAAATAATTTACTATACTTAAAGATAGTGTTTTTTTACTCACTTTGATACTCATAACAGCTGATCATGGCGTCTAGTAATCTCTCAACAAGTCTCACTCGTTTGGCGTGACCGAATACCACTAATTGGGACCATGCTTGTGCCAATCGGTCTCCAGCACCGCCCACTTCCAAAGATTTTATTATCTGTGCATATAAAAAATAAAACATAAAAGTCAACTAATAAGAGAGGCTTTTGGACTTCTTGCAGAACATTTTTATTAGTGTCATGCGCTGGTGGATTGTCAATGCTTCTAGGCACCAGTAAGGGTTTACCATCAGGTGGAGGGAGGAAGAGAAAGTGCTTGTTCACTAAAATATTAACATAATACAGTTTTAACTAACGTTAACTAAGTTATTGATCTCGAAACAGGTAACACGGTTTTTGTTAATAAATAAAAGTATAGCTATTGTTAAATATGTCAAATCTAATATAAAGTCTATAAGTTTAACTGTAAAATTTGAATTTTTATCTCTAATAAATAAATATAAATTGCAACATCTTGTGTTCACCTATACAATAAGACACTAATTATTATAAAAATTCATTAAAAACATACTACATTCATATTTTGTTTCAGTGTACATAGTAGTCGATAATTTCGTATCGTAACTACATGTCAGGATGGCCGAGCGGTCTAAGGCGCCAGACTCAAGGTTTCCTTGCTTACTAAACGTAAGTGCGAGTTGTTCTGGTCCTCTCTGAGGGCGTGGGTTCAAATCCCACTTCTGACAAATTCTTTTTGACAATTATTTTAATTAAAACATTTAAGTACAAGACTTTTTCAAGTATGCAAGCAAGTTTAAACGATTAATTGCTATTCATAATTTGCAGCGAATACATTCGATAACACTGGATGCAGTAGATTTCTTTTTTTTTTTAAATTATTATTTTTTTTTTTTGCATGTTTTTAATGCAATTTTTACAATTTCTTTTACCACATATTTCACTTTTACGAATAGTGGAACAGTTACATTTACAAATCGCTGTTAAAAGTTAAAAAAAATGGTTTATTATTAAGTGTAGCCTCCAAAATTTCTGATACTTGTAAATTTAAAATTAATATTTTGATACAAAGCTCCTACATACCTCTTCCATAACTGAAGGTTCTGGCACATAAATGTTAGGGACCAGGGTGTCTAAAAGCTCCGTGGTTTTCTCAAATGGTGCATGCCTGGTAATAATATAAAATATTTTCAATATTAGTATGTTTTACACAGGTGAAAATATGTTTTACTGTAAACAAGCCTAAAGGATCAAATGTACCTGCAAGCCACTGTGACATAGTGTCTGTAATAGATGCTTTCCTTGTACGCGTCTCCCACTAATTTGTAATTGTCGCCTTTCATCAGTAGATCATGTAGCCTTTCTGCCATTTTTATATCCTAAAAAAAATGTTAAAACTATTAAACTAAATATTATTACTGTTAATCTATATTTATAAAAGAAGAAACTGACACTGATTCAATGACTGATCGATCAACGCAGATCTGCAACCGAAGAAGCATAAAATTTTGCACTACTATTCCTTAGGTGACGTAGCTGGGCACTAAGAAAAGATTTAAAAAAAATAGCCCCTCAGTTTGGAAGTTGGAAGGGGTTGGAAATTTACATGAAACTGAGTTATTTTTGGTAGTAGCGTATCCTCTATGATGTCTGATGTCGACCAGCACGCGGACGAAGTCGCTGGCAAAAACTAGTATACACATTTACATCAAAAACAGATTTCTTTTTGTTTGATTGTTTGTTTGTATAGAAGCATAATCTTAGAAACCACCAGTTGAATTCGAAAAATTAATTATGAATTGGATAAGAGTAATTTAGAACATTACAATATAATGATATTTTCTATATAACTGATACACACCCTAACTGACACATGCAAAGTTTATAACAGTATTGTAATCACCTGTAAATGATCACTGCACACCCCCATAGCTGTGATGAAGAAGTTAGTGTCTGTAGATTCTTTGACATCTATGTTGTCCCTTTGTTCCAAATCTTTTATAATTGCTGACATTATGTCTATGCGTGGGCCTCCTGTAAAACGTTAAAAAGCGTTGTAACATTTTTTATTTATTTATTTATTAAATCTTAATAATATATTGTATAAAGCGGACTTAATGCTACAGGCCTTTTCTTACAGTTAAACCTTTGGGTGTTCCAGAGCTATGTGTGGCAGGTCTATATTAGAAACTTTTAATTTATAGAAAATATATACATACACATATTGTATAAATAACCAAATATATACTTCACTAAGTGAGTGATAATGTCTTGATAAAATTAATGATCACATATTACGTGTATTTTTTGTTGTATTGCCTAAAAAACAAAGTTACAATTTTAAATATAGTTTAAACGTTATTTTTCTACATTCTCGTTGTTATGCGTTCCATAGTAAGGCACCTTGTAATAATCAAAAATGTAAAAATCAGGGATTGCTTATTGACACTATGGCTGCTAATAAACAATTTTCTGGCCAAAGACCTACTTACGTTCTTTGCAGAATAGGCATAGTAAGTAGTAATAGGCTGACAGGCCTGGATGTATGCCTAACTCTCTGAACTCCGCCACAGTTTGTAGCGCCAATTGTTGCAATGCTTTGCCACCGCCCCACGCCGATATGGAGTGCAGGCATGCCGTCAATGTCCCATCGTTTGGTGTGAAGCCCTATTAAATATTTTTCATTATTAATATAATTATTATTAATATTTCCTTTATTAATACCATTCATACATATTATACATTTTCACTAAATTATTACAGTTTTCTAATTAATTAAATGGTTTATACCCTACATCCCTATGCTTATTATGTAAAATCGAACGGCAAAATCATTTGTTTCGTCGCTTTTTCGTTTTTAAATATATTTTTTTGTATGGGTAAATTCGAATCTGGAGTAATAATTTCCAGAAACAAAAAATCGTTTTTAACACAACTTACCTGATTTCACAAGTATGTCCTATTTAATAGCTTATAGTGTTATGTACAGATTTCGAAATCTATTGAAATAAATAGTAGTATAGAATGATTAATTTTGGAAATCAAAGTTCAATCATACTAACACATCAATTAAGTCAAATTGCTTATATCTCTTGGGAAAAAATCAATGCCAATATCAATGTAATCCGATTTATAGGATTGATGCATTTGCATGATGCATGCATGCGTTCGAGTGGAATTCGAAAAGCGCTGCCTTAGTGGGTTCCAGGCAACATTTTAAAGGGTTTTCCTGAGAGGAAAAATAGTCTAAGTTACTCCTTATATAGACAGCAACCTGGTAGTAAAATATTTTTAAAATCGGTCCAGCCGTTTATGAGATTATCCGGGACAAACAAACAGACAAAAAAAAACTAGCTTTTTAGGCATAGGTATAGTGCAAATAACCGTGTGAGCATGAAAAAAACCTATTATTTGACATTACAAACAGACACTTCAATTTTATTTATTTGTTTAGATGTAAAGATATATAATTAAAGTACGTCTTTTGCTAGCGTATGAAGGATCTATCTAACCGTGGGAGTGCCCTGCTTTGGTACAAATGGGACAGCTCGACCTGTGTCTGACCACGGCTTGACAGAAAACCAGTGTTCAGCAATTCTTTCCTTGCTTTTCACTAAATAATAAGAATGAAAATAAAAAATACCTGTTCTCTCATTTCTACTAATAAAGCTTTAAGGGCTTCTATTCGAAGAGCTGTGCCTTCCTTTAAGTATCCTACGCAGCCTATCAATGAATTATAAACACTGGTTGACAGTTGTATGCCCTTCTCTATAGCCTCCTTGGTCAACGCGTGTGCCCTTTCAGCCTGAAAGAATAAAATATAGATATATAGATAGGTACTCTTTATTGCACACCATGGATAGGAGACACACAATGAAGAAAAGAAACAACAAAAACTATGGTACAATGAATTTGCGATGATCTCAATTATCGCGTATATGTGTCATGGATAAATGCGAATCGTTTCTTTTGCAGGATTAAATTAAATATTAAATAGTAGGAAGAGGATGTGAGTATTCCGGCGAAGCCGAATTGGGAGCCACTTGAGTTTTTTGCGAAATCGGAAAACTCATATCAAAACGAGCAATTCTTGTAAATGTATATGAGCAATTCTTCTATCTTGTATATATGACGGGCCTGTTGGTGGTCTACTGGTTAGTTCCCCTGACTGCTAAGCCGGAGGTCGTGGGTGGTGGATAAATAATTGTGCGATGAGCACGATGATTTATTCTGTGTCTGGGTGTAATTTTTCTATGACATGTATGTATTTAGAAATATATAAGTATGTTTATAAGTAGTCTGGTTACCATAGCACAGGCTCTGCCTAGTTTGGAATCAGGCGGCCCTGTGTGAGATTTGTTAAGTAATATATATAATTTGAATCTCGGAAACGGCTCCAACGACTTTCATGAAATTTAGTATGCAGGGGGTTTCGAGGGCGATCAATCGACTAGCTAGGTTTCATTTTTAGAAATTTTACCAAAAACAAATCCAGGTATTTTGATCATATTTACGCAAGCCAAAAATAAATCTTATGCATAAATTCTGAAGTCTCTCAAGTTTATCGAATTAGTCCTCGTTCAGATCAAGATAGCTGTCATAGCATAGTCAGGGATGGGTAGGAGAATTGATTTTTTTTTTGAAGTGATTTCGCAAGTTTATATATTCTGTGTCTGAGTGTATAATATGTATGAATTTATTATCGATTTTTTATTATTATTTAGTTTTAAATGATCTAACTTTAGCCATCAAGACTTTTACAAATATGCTTGATCTAGTAACCTGAATCTGATGATTCTTGGACAGAATTAGATAACTCGGGACAACTCGCGCCAACTTACGCAAAAACTTACTTTCAAAGAAAGATTTTACTAATTTTCTTTTTATTTTTTCTCGTTATTGTCCCAGTACACAAAACACTGTGTGTTAGTTGAAATAAAATATACCAAAATCATTTCTAGACTAACTTTTTATCATTTTTAAATACCTGATAATATTTAGCCATGCCTTGAATTAGGGCACAATAAGCTTCTGACGTTTTTGGTTCCATGGATGTGAAGATGCTGTCAGCAAGTCCACCAAGCCTGAAAACAAATATGAAATGCGATCATCGCAGTCTGTGGATAATATATTTATTAGGAGAACATAAGATTTGTTTGCTAATAACAATTTCATCAAATTGGATCTTGTGGATAATTTTTTTAACAATAATGCAGGTGTTCTTGCTAAAAATTGTTTGTGTTTTGTGTTCTGATAAATAATCTTAACATGATGGGTTTTAGAATGTTCATAAAGAGAATAACACATAATGTTGTGTTTCTATTTATAAAGTAAATTATTAGGTCTCACTGTGTGGAAGATTAAAACCTAATTTAACATAATCAAGACAAAAATATGTAGGTTTAATATTGAGAATTAAGGCGCCGATAGCCCATCTTGCTACATATGTCTCATCATCAGCTTTAGATTTAAGGGCCAGGACTCTCTTGGCGACAGCCACTTAAGTTACAGGTATTACTATTAATAGTTACGAAAATGTGGGCATTTAAACCGTCTCTGCCTACCTATGCAGAAATACAGGCGTGGGTGTATGAATCAATCTATATATATAAAAGAAAGTCGTGTTAGTTACACTATTTATAACTCAAGAACGGCTTTACCGATATGGCTGAAAATTGGCGAGGAGGTAGCTTAGAGCCAGGAGACGGACATAGGATACTATTTATTCCTTTTTTTTTTTTTTGTATCTGCGTCGATCACCAGATGACAACGGTGGAACTGTCACAACAAAAGTGAAAAGAATGGATTTCGTTGTCGACAACAGTTGGATTGTTCCATATTCGCCACTTATTTCTAAAACGTTCAAGACACATTGCAACGTTGAGTATTGGTAGGAAGACCATCTGCGTTGTTTGTTTTTGCGCCTGATAAGAAAACAAAAAATATCGTGTATCACAAGGTACTTAAGTGAAGAGCAACCTATGTACTGAAATGCAGAAACAATAATAAATGATTAATGTACTTCATTTTTTTTCTAAGAAATAAATTAACTTACTAAATTCGAAAATCGGCTTATTTATTGCATTTAAGGCGGAACAGAGTTCGCCGGGGTCAGCTAGTTTTATATATTTTTAACCTCCGAGGCAAAAGGAGTGGTGTTATAAGTTTGATGTGTCTGTGCGTCTGTCAGTGGCATCTTAGCTCCTAAACAAATGGAACGATTATGATGCAGTTTTTTTGTTTGAAAGCTGATGTAATCAAGATAGTTCTTAGCTAAAATTTGCGAAGATCATGAGCTCCTTTTAATGTGTTATGTTTGAAAGTCATTTACCTCCATGTTGTTGAATGTCTATCGCGAGTGTTACCAGCAAACCACTTTTCTTCAATCCACTCCATGGATTCAGGTTCCTTTTCATTATAGAAGCACATCAATTGCAGTAGTTGCAGCTTTAATTCATTGTTAACACCTTCTACACCACCAAGTAATTGAAACACTTTTACTGAGTCTTCCAGTAAGGCATTTTGGATTGTATACTTCAAGTCCTCCTCTGTAACCTAAGAAATACATACTTACTGCATCTGCCACAAGATCCTTTACTTTGAGCTGTTGAGCAGTTCATGTTATATGAAGGGAAGAGATTTTTTTAGAAGAACAGAAAGAAGCTTAAAATCTTACTTCACTTTTAAAATTGGTAACAGATATAAAAACACCTTGTTACAGAGTAATAAATTAACTACTTGAAGCAAACAATGATAGTCTATAAAATGTCAATTTAAGTTATACACCAAAACTAAAAATGAATTATGATAAAATTTACATGCATTAAAGCTATTGCTTGTAACCTTGCCACCATAATTATTGTAAACAGGGTAAATTTTTTATTTTAGATTTATCCACACATTTACTATAGAAGGTTATAATAATAATAATAACCTCACACCTCACACCCAAACTAGGCAGAGCCTGTACTATGGTAACCAGGCTGCTGATAAACATACTTATATATTTCCAAATACATAGATATTATAGATAAATGACACCTAGAGACAGAACCAACAATCATGCTCATCACACAATTATTTGTCCTGGGTGGGAATTGAACCCACAATCTCCGGCTTAACAGTCAGGTTCACTAACCACTAGACCAACAGGCCTGTCAAAGGGTTGTTATTTATTTGTAAAGTATACTTTAGAGAAAATCTTAACAATAAATACATTGTATTTACTGGGAAGATTAAGTAGATACATAAATTCAGATTTTTCACTTTTATCACAATAGTGTACAATTGCAGTAGGGTACTATAGATATAAGTTACTGAGTACCTACTGATCGGGCTAGGGATAGTCCATTAATCACGTGAGGTGGGGCGGGGGTTTGATTCGGCAAAAATATTACTAAATACCAGTCATTTAATCAGTTTTATTCATTCATTTTGATGTTCAAATATTATTTTTATGCCAGTCAAAAACAACCTGCAACTGGGGTAGTCTAAACCTCACCATATTTCACCAAAAAGGGGAAGGGGTTAAAAGTTGCTAAAAAACATCACATAATTTTAGGATGATACAAATCACATGTCAACCTACATAATAAATATAGAAGTTATGGTAACATGTTATCTATTACATATTTTTTACCTTAGATATCTATTAATATCCTAAAAGACTTATTACTTTATCAGTATACACTGTGTATTATAATATGCAATATTCTTAATACAAGTTGATAGTGTCCCTACAGCATCAAATTCTTATAATATGGGTACATGTTGATGTATTGATCACTGAATACAGTTAATGTATTTAATAAGTTTTAAGTACTACATATACATATAACAGTCTGTGTAATGACAGACTAAGAATACAGAGTGTCACTATTCATACCGTAAGTGTTGTAAGAGCTGATTAAGGGAGCAAACTATGCCGGATAATAGCACTGCCAAGAGAAGGAAAACTTGAAACATACAACCAACCTGTCTGGCCAGTGTGGTATAGTAGGCCAAAACCTCTTATTTAAGGAGAGGCCTATGTCCAGCAGTGGACTACTAAAGGCTGTTCATGTGATGATGTGTATAACATGTACTCACTTGACTTTCATCATTGTATATAGGTCTAGGTGCGAATGCTTCTATTTGAGGATCAGCATTAAAGTAAGGTGTCTTCATCTTGGTTGGTGGATCCCACTCTCTAGTTGTGAATAAGTTGGCATGTTCATCTCTTATCCAAGCAGCAGCTTTACGACCAGCCTCAGCGGACAAGGCATATGCTCTCTTACGAAAGTTAGACAATGGTATTAAATATGGATCATCATGGTACCTAGAAATGCATAATCAATTAATTCAACCTTCCTTTTAAAGAGCTATCAGGTTTATATGTAGTAATTATATGTTACTTATAATGTGCAGCCGTCGGATCAGGACCTACTGTTGACGCTAGAGCCTGTAGGATGTCAGTTGGCCCTCTAGGAATACGAGGAGGAGGTGAGATTCCATCACTAGATTTACTAGACTGAGGAAGTTTTTGACCTTCTATAGATGATAATGAACGACACAGACATGAAAGTCTCGTCCACTGTCTGTAAATAAAGCGATATAAGGTTGAAAATTAGTAATTAAGGAATTATTTATCTTAGACCTAACCTAAAGGAAGTCCAAGGCATACCTCGGAACAACTATGTTCGAATACATCACAGATATAGTAGGGGCCTTGAAATACAATTTTTACTTTAGGTTTAATTTTGAACGCTGTATTTGTGTTATTCTTGAGGATTTATCAACATTATAAGAATATAACCTCAATCTACTACTGTCAATGTCAACCTACTGTTTTGACATATTTATGGTTTGTAGTAGCTAAACTGCTTTGACATTTAATATTTTTTCTACTTCGGCTAAAAGGGATTTTATCTAAATTTTGTATAGACCGGTAGAATTAGCGAAAAATATCTGAAAAATCATATAAATTCCAATTGGAGCGAAAAAGTATGTTATTGAAGATTCAACTTTCAGGATTTATTATATTATATAATTGATTGCAATAAAAATTACAACAAAATATTGTCAGCTAAGGTAGCAAAACAAATGTCAAAAATAGTAAAAACAAGTTTTTCGCATCTGGAGCGCAAACTAAAGCTCCTACGAAAATTAGTTGAATGTAACAAATGTGCGTAATCAAAAAAAACAAAGAATAAACCAATGAAGACGCGTATTAAACCGTATTATTAAAATTTTTATACGTGCAGTCTTTGGACTAGTTGTAAGCAGAAGACCATTAGTGCTTTTCGAGTTGAGCGCAACAATGCACTCAGGATGCTATTAAGGCACGGTGGTGCAGTGCTTCTGTCATGTTCGCCGATGCTCACAGGGACGGGTGGGCAGCAATCAGGCTGCAAAGGATACGTGGTAGTCCTATCCGTCTCCTGAGTATCATTGCAGACTGACATGACAGTCCTACAATAACGTACTTATGCCAATTACATGTACTAACATAGTTACAAAGGCAAACTGTGTACTAACAATTTATCGATATGCAAAGGTGTCTTCAGTTTTTAACCAATCCATCATAATAATATCAAGTAAAATCTTTGCGAGTACAAAACCGGAATTAGTTATTAGGCTTATAGACCTAGCCAGGTGCAAAAGGCTTCGTAGCGTCCCGTAATGTGTAGAATATAATGTGGGATAAGAATCATCAGTAAGGAAAAATGAAAATACAATTAAAAAACATTTTTATTTATTTACATACAACAGCCAAGAAAAGTATTTTTTATGTTATTAGAAAAATTCTAAAATAGTAAAGAATAATAAAATATAATGCACATTTATTGAGACAGCGTTATTCGGATGATAAGGTTTCAAAGTAGTAGTAGTAATGTTGATCTTAGTCTGATTTCTATCAATTGAACTTGGATAAGGGCTTAGAATAGTAGAATTACACGCAGTTTGACGTTCTTCGATACACATTTTTGAGCTTGAATTAAAAGTAGTATTTAATGGACATTCTATTATTCTGGCCGTAGCCATTTCACTTATTCCCATAATACATGAAATGAACGATTTAGAGCCACAGTTTGCATTTCCTGGCTCTGTAAAATTATTTACAGAAGTGCAATTGAAATTTGGAAAACATTTATAATTTGTAGCATTTGTACATTGCTGTTCTAAATGACTATATACAGAACCTTGAGGGCAACTAAGTTTGTACTGAGTGAAGTTGTTTATACCACCGATTAAGCAAATTACATATCCCCTGCAGTCATGGTTTTCATCATTCGGAAATTTTCCACGTTCTGTACACGATGTAGTTTGACTCACTCTGTGGCATAATCCCTGTAATTAGAACATTATTTCTTATCAAATGTAACAAAAGACTTAACCGTTATCTAGATCTAAGACTTTAATGTCTTGCAGAGTAAAGACAGTTATGACATAGTGGAAACAAGACCTAGGTTTTGACGTAAACAATATTAGGTGTAGAAGGTATAGGTAGGTTTATCAATGTAGATGTGACTGTATGAGTTATATGATTCATTGAAGTCACATCAAAGTAGGTATATGTAGTTTTACTAAGTTCTTTGGAAACATTTATTATTTTGATGCCTAAATCTTTAGGAGTTATTGTAACAACAGCACTGCTAGGAGAAGGATAACTTGACACCAAACCCTATACCAACCCGTCTGGATATAATAGGCCATAAACTACTTTTTAAGGAGAGTGTCCAGCAGTGGACTATTAAATCCTACTCTAACAAGTTGTTACCGTGGTGACACCATAATTTGACGCTTTTTAACACTTTATCATACATAGAGACGGTTTTCAATGTAAACCGTTTCTTACAGAGGGTGTGGAATGGTTTGAAGTTTATTTTGGGAAACTAATCTAGCTAAAGTAAAATTGTATTCGGCAAAGTGACTATTTCCACATGAAGATACATATGAGATTGGTATTGTAAATAAGCAGTGTCAGTGACCCCATGTGCCTTAAGGATACTCAACATAGCCCCTAGCTGGTTACCTACAAAAGTTTTACCTATTTCAATATGATAGATATGGGTTTAGAGCAACTGGCCGTTCTGCACAATTATAGAAAATAGCAGTGAAGAACATGGTTTGCCATAATTATGTTTTCCTACCTAACAAAAACAAATAAAATGTTTCGAATTTAGACCAGTGAGCAAACATTTTGTGAATTGAAACAGAACTTTGTCTTATTATATTTTCGAATAATTGAAAACTCGTTTCATAACTTCTTTATATTTGTACTTGTCATTTTAGCCTATTTATTAGTATCTGAATTTTAACCGTCACAGAAACATTTAGTCTTGTCCTAATCACCGCTATAAAAGTCTCTACTGTAAAATGCTGCTTACTTAAATATGTGTGTAGGTACGCTTCATAAAGTCCAAAAGTTCTACACTGATAGAACTCAAATTTTGACACCAAATACAAACCGCTAGAAAGATTTTTTATCTATTTTGCGAGTCAGTTTTGTTCCCCATTTCTCATGAATGCAACCGCAATGTATCACAGCAAAGCACAGTACATCTGGTTGTAGATATTATGTATTGTCATTGAGCTGGCGATAGTTTATAAGATTGCCTGTAATTTGTAATCTTATAAAAGCTGTAAATTTATTTAATTTCAGACAAGTATAACAAGAAGCTCAGCTTAGAATGTGGGTATAAAAGGATTTAACGATGTAAAGCCTGGTCGCAAGGACTTATGATAACGTAGAATAGAAGCTGATAAGGAACGACTCTATCAGCTGCCGAAAAACTTTACCCTGTTAAAAGGTTTTGTAAGTTTATTTTTAAGAAATAAAACAACAGCCAAATATAAAAACATTAGATGAAATGAATTGTTAGATTTATTTATTTTTCATTCCAAAGAATCTCTCGAAATGTGATAGGTACTGTACGTGGGTTAGTGTACTATTATGTTAACGTACACAAAGTGGGTTGAGAATAATTATTAAAAAAGAAACCTTGTGTCACCGTCCAATCACATTTTGAAGCAAACAAAATAGAACAGTAGAATAGTAGACATATTAGAATTAACAATTTGAGTTAGATATTTCATAGTTTTACTCCTGTTCTGCAATCACAATGAGGGAATTTACGATTAGGCCGTTACAAATCCTATTGAGGACGAGTTGTGTACATTTCTTATTTTAATTGTTTTCAATGGTTATGAGTCAAATGATTTTATCTAAAAAACGGTATTTTATGAAACCAGCTGAATTTATGAGATAGACAAAAAAATATGGTTAGCTGATAAATCTTTTTTTTTCTTAGCTATAAGCAATATTATGTACCTTTTTATTTTCTGTATTTTGACCAAAGAACGAAGTCACAACACTAATGTAATGGGATCTAAAATGATATCTTTTATTTCACTTAATTAAAAAAGTAATTAATTGACATGATATTTCTTAATTGTTTATTAAGAATGTTAGTAAAATTTAAAAGCTTTTTAATAAAATACTGTTTTTTTTAAATAATATTAAAGAAATGAAAAAGTCACTACAGTACTTACAATAAACAAAAATAACACTAAATACTTCATTACTTTCGCTAATTCTGAGAATAAAAACCCACACAAACTTGTTTACTACTAGCAACATAAAAACGTTATCAAAGCCTTTGAGTGGAGACCATTAGGTACTCACATTCTCTTTAGCGTTGATACATTATTTGTAATGTTTAACAACAACTAGTGATGGGAACACAAGAATTTATTCTTTCCCTATATGCAGGGAAAACTTTATTACGGTAACAATATTTTATTGGAAATATAACAATTATATTAAATTGTATCTAGTAAACAATTAAATAATTTAGCGTATTATATATTAATAACTATTAGTATCGGTACCCTATACCAACCCGTCTGGCCAGCGTGGTGTAGTAGGCCAAAACCTCCTTCTAAGGAGAGGCCTATGTCCAGCAGTGGACTAGTAAAGGCTGTTGCTGAATAGACATAGGCAGTTTGTGTCAAGTTTTCCTTCTCTCTGCAGTGCTGTTGTCCTGCGTAGTTTTCTTAACGCTCTTACCACACCCACAGGATGAATAGGGGTGGTGACACTCTGTATTCTTAATCCGTCACCACACGGATGGACTATGTCTATTAAAGGACTATAAAAGGCTGTTGATGATGATGATGTATTGGTTAAACTTAGACATTGTAACTTTTAACAGAGTCGAAATATTAAAACTTCAGTGCGTCACAACACTGGTTTTATGTCAGTTTAAGATAAAATTGATAATGTTGTTTACAAAAAGCTTAGTTTTATCACCGTGTTGTATTTGTTTTAATGGAATGTCACTTTCCTTAATGGTGGGTGATATGCTTGGCAATGGTTATTTTCGCATTGATTAAAGAATCCCCACTGAAGTTTACACATAGGTAGTTATATTTCTGTAGGCTATTCTGATGATTTTGGTATTTTGTTTTGTACCTGTACATGCTTAAAGAAATAAAGCTTATAGATCATATGAAATTGAGTGGGTTAAAATGACATGAGCAAACATATAGTTTGGTTTTGGTGAAGAATATAACTGTTGTTTTAATTGTAATGATAAATAGTAAGGTTAAGTGATTTCAAAACGAATTTAGACCGGTGGGCAAAACCATCTTCACTTTGATGACTTTTAAAAAAGTTTTCAATCGTCACGGCAGCATAGTCTTTTCCAAATCACTGCGAAAGATGGCATTGACTGTTAAAATCGGCTGTCAGTTGTTTTCCTTTTTTATGTTTTTTTTTTAAGTTTAATATCCTGATGATCGGATGGTGGTTTGTGTAAAGGAATGCTATTCCAAAGGTCGCGGGTTCGATTCCCGTTTAAGTCCAGCATTTGTGTGCATGAACATTAATTGTTTGATTTGGTGTGGTGTTTCTATGTATAATATGTAAAATTTTCCAAAAAAAAGGAAATATGTATTTATATCAGTTGTCCAGTACCTATAGTACAAGCTCTGCTTAGTTTAGGACTAGATTGCGTTGTGTGAATGTGGTAGAATATTATATTATTATTATCCTTTTATGATCTTATATCGGAATCTAGTATATCCTTCTTGCTGTCAACACTTATCTTCTACTCTGGGCATGTCAGACCAGTTTTTAGTAATCAAAGTCATGTAGGTATTTTTTAGTTCATGTGTTTCCATTTTGTTTGAACCTGAGCAGTTTGCACTGAATTTTTTAAAAGTATCACTACGGCTTACCGTAAATACCGTGATGAATTGTAATTACCTACCTGTAATCTTCATTTCTTAATTTTTACCTCCTCCTTATACCTTTAGGGGTAGAGTATTTTTTTTAAAGATTGGGACCAAACAGCATTAATTTAAAAAAAAAACAAATCGATTTAAAAATTATGGAGTTCTTAGGTACCAAACATAAGAAAAATACAGACGAAACGAGAACCGTCTCCTACTTTTGGAAGTAGGTTAAAAACGATATTCCTCTATAACGTTCAAAAGATCTTGCAAAAAACAGCTATGTAGTTGATGTGGAACGTTATATATATATTTAGTACAGGGAAAAGGTTCTAACAAGGTTGTTAAAAAGTTAGAATGCCCCTTAATTAGTTCAGCCACGAAATACTTATACACACGTACAGCAGACACATAAATTTTATATAAGGCTGAGACGAGAAATACTCGTAAGGCTGATTTGTATATTATTCTTTAATGATTCTAATAAAGCAACGCTGTAATATACCAACAACGCAATAATATGGTTGTTTATAGATGGCATTAAGTTATATACCTAATTTATCTTATTATTTGCACTAGAAATAGGCTTAATCAATTGTATAGTATTATAAATTATAACAGTCAGAATATTGCACCTCAGAATCCAACGACAATGGGGTCTAGGATCATCATTGCGTTTATTGTGAGTTATTGCAGAATTACAAAATTATCGAACTTTTAACTTCAGAATTGTTTATGTATATTCAACCAAAAATTATAATGACATTATATTAATAGTGCTACATTGTGTAAGCACATCAAATATCTGATGACACTTGTATAAGCGTCTAAGGCTCAGGGCAGACCGAGAGGAATAATCCTCGCGCGATCTCGGGCATTTCCTCCACGCGCCGCACGGACCACGGACAAAAAATGCTTTTTATATTTTTGACATTTTCAAACATGTATGTATTTTAGAACAATAGTTTTAAAGTTTATTTCCGAGTGCCTTTAAACATCCTTCAAACGTCTTCTCAGCTGCACTCCTCTCGGTCTGCTTTGGCCCTCAGACACTGCTGGAATGTAATTGGGGAAGCTCAAAAAATTGTCAAGTTTTATATTATTGAGTTTATCTATTTTATTCTGAGGAAAACGGACTAACACTAGGAGCATTATTTAACATCTCGAAATCGAATCGACTAAAATCACACCCTCGTTTCTTTGTCAAAGGTGGATCTATTACAAGGATACCCGAGTCCCTACACGGTCCCGGTTCGATCCCCACATGGGCCGACACATTGCGTGATCCACAAATTGTTATTCTGAGTCTGGATGTTCATTGTGTCCGTTTCAGATATGTTTGTAAAGTCACCCGCGACACAGGGTATAAGTATTTCTAATGCGGAAGTTGTCTTTGAAAAAAAAAAAACAAAATAAGTAAGAAGACCAATAAGAAGAAAGACGAGATTTTAAAATTACGTAAATTATTTTTATTTTTGATTATTTTTCTCGTTGTTGTCAGACTCCGTATGGCAGTTGTATTCTGCGGTTGATTGTGTCACTGCGGGGCTGGTCGAAATTTAGTCAAAGGTTCAGGCGGCAAATACTACACTCTGTGTCTACTAGAATTCGAAGTTCATGTATTCATATTTCTTCACCTTATAACTCTCTAGTCAATCCCAAAATATCTAAATATACCGCTGCTGTTAATTACGCCTGCGCTAAATAAAAACATTCCATTTTGTTAGAAACAAGAAAAATATATGTTTTTTTAAAGTAGGAAATAATAAATCACTTTTGACGATTGGTACTATCAAACCACGTATTGGTACTATCATTGTGGTGGGAAATATTTTCCTTTCTTACTTTCTCATTGTTATACATTTTAATTCCCTTTGAAGTTATTGTTTAGTTATTATATTTTATTTACTACTCAACGGCTATTGTAAATCAAGATGTATTTTTAGAAGTTTGAATAAAATAATTTTAAATGTACTTAATTTATTTAAAGTCTTTTTCATTAAGACTGTCAAAAGTAGTAAAACACAGGGGATAGGTAAGGGGTTTCACTATTATCTTTTTATGACATTATTACAATGTGGTCAAGATGTAGACCAAATTTTGGGAACTTGAGCGGGAATCGAACTAAAGAAAAGAAAACATATTTACAGAAACATACATTAAAACACATAATACATATACACAATGGGCGGCCTTTTCACATGAAGTGAAGTTGATGTATTTCAATCAACCTTTAGATGACCAAGAGTGCAAAGAACAATGCTGAATTGCTGCCGCTGATTGCTTAAATAATACACGAGCTTTAGTAAGTTGAGGGTACCTAATGCCCGACTAATTTGATTTCAATTTTAGCTGATATATAGTACTAGAATGATGGATAAACTCAGACTAAATATGAAGTTCACCAGACCAGACAATAACGAGTAAGGAAAAAACTATAATTTAAGAATGACTTCATATAGCAAACATTTTGATTAGTGCAATCCACAATGATTAAAGTAATCCAATAATTCACGAAACCTTCGGATTAGTTAGTTTTATAATACCTCCGGGTATAAATGCTGAAAACTTCTACGGAGATATTCAGACAAAGCGCAATGGAGAACAAATTCATCTTTGTCGTTTTTGTAAGTTGATTTCTATAGAATTGTTAATACATCTTTTTGTGCATCTCTAAAGTGTTCGAAATTGTTTGAGTTTAGACAAGAATACTGCACAATGCAATGTAGTCGGTAAAATAATTATAATAATTTTATTTACTGTTAAAATTTGATTAGGTCAGTGGTAAATTTTTGCAAAATGCCAACCACACTAATAAAGAAATAATTAGAAACAGGACAAAAACAAATAAAAAAAGATTACTATTTTGTTGCCCTAAATATCCCTAACACACGTTTTTCTTAAGGAATTATGATTTTAGTTTATTATAGAGTATATGGGAATAAATTTGGGGAAATAATAACCTAACGACGTCCATAGTTGCTCTAAGTTTTTGTGTTGGAACAAGAAGAGTGTACTTTAAAGTTGAGATGACACAGTTTGCCAAATTATTTTAGGTTTCAGTTAAGAGTCAAGTATTACTACATCTACCATGTGAATATCTTTTCCAGATACTGTGTGGGGTTGTCTGGCAGGCCCACGCTGCTGTTAACTGCACTGCAGCTGGTCGATTTGCAGACCCTAGCGACACAACTTGCAAAAATTATACGCTCTGCGTACTTTCAAATGGCGCATTTCTAGCATACAACTACGTGTGCCCAACCACATCATTGTTTAATCCAACGTCCAGACAATGCACAGCGGCTACTAATTATGTCTGCCCTGTCGCTAATACTACGAACACTACTACAAATGTGTGCACCGCTGAGGGTTACTTTGCTGACCCTGCTGTTACCGACTGCTCTTCGTATATACAGTGTGTGTTAATTAATGGAGTCTATACTCAAACGACGTTTACATGCCCAGCCAACACCTTCTACGACCCGAACACGACTTTATGCGACGCTTCTTATAACTGCACCAGTACAACCGCATTTACTTGTACCGCCAGCGGTAGATTTGCCAATACTGCAGATACCACTTGTCAGACTTACTTCTACTGTGTGTTGTTAGCCACCGGTACTTATACACAGTACAACTATACTTGTCCTACTACTTCAGTGTTCAGTCCAACATCCTCATTATGTACCACATCTTATACCTGTACTGGTTAATATTATCTATGTAAAACATACAATTTTTTGTCGATTTAAAAAAAGGAAGTGGTCAATTCGATTTATTATTATGTTTGTTATATGGCTGATTAAAGGCACCTGGACTTATTCAGAAATTTAATTTTGTTTTTTAGTTCGCCACAATACAATCAGTTTGAGATTTGGTAGAGGATCCTGGAGAATTTGAGGGAACCCTTTAAATATTATTGGCACCCCATTGCGATTTGGGTAGTTTTCATAGAAAACTGCGCATTTGTCGTAAACGAAAGTACCATTTGATGAAGACTACTGGTCTTGCCTGTGGTCAAAGGGTCACTAGACTTAATACTAAGTATTTACCAAATTTAAATGCTCACAAAAATGCATCCTTATGCATTTTGTTATTAACTTCAGAGTACTTCCCGTATTTTAAAAATAATTATCAAATATTGTAACAAATCTGTGCCACATCTAATCGAGAAGAATTATACGATGAGGTGGGAATTATAATAGTCGTATATCAAGATATAGGTACATAGTCGTTGGTTACACTTTATTTAAAGAAATTTATCAAAAAAACGTTATTCATTTTCGTTGATAAGATCTGTTCATAAATAAAATTGTAAAACCTATCAATATTTGTTGTTATTGATGATTTGCTGTAAGAATCAGATTTGGAATTAAGATTAAGAGACTTAATTTTCGCCGAATATATTATTATCGAAGTAAATGTTACCAAATTAACAGGGTTAAATAATAATTGTACATAATAACTATAATAATAATTATAATATATTTTTAATTAATATATTATTATTAAGATAGTGTAGGCTTCAATTTCGCCGAATATATAATCTAAGTAAATCTAGCAAAATTAAATGGGTTAAATAATAATTGTCATTTTATGAAATACATAATATCTGTTCAAAGTGAATAATGGTACTGAAAGTATTTCATTATTTATTTTTAAACACCATGCATTTCAAAATAACTGGACCCAAAAGATGTGACATACCTCTGTATGTATGTCTTTTGAATAGAGTAGTAATTTGTTCAAAAGTGACTGATAATTGAATAAATAGTTATTTTTTTAAATATGATAGTAATACAAATCATATAACTGGTGGGATAAATTAGTGTCATTCGTATCTGTATGGTACATAAGAGATACATCGGTACCATGTGTACCAACAACAACAACTAATGGTACAGGTTGATTCTAGTCTGGAGGGATCTAGGGTAAAAAAAAAATTATTTAAATTTTAAGTATCACTTTACATTTAGAGAAAAAGTTGTGCACGATAAATGAGAAGTATATGTATAGAAAGTATGTACATTTCTTACTTTATAACTTGCATTTAAATCTTTATACAAATAGGCTTTCGCATATTTGACATCTAAATTGTAGTAAATAAAATATTATTGCTTTGTATTTGTTAGTTTTTATTATTAATGGATAATTATAACAATATCAACAGCCGTTTTGTGAAATCTATTGAATTAAGGCTTCAGGTTATGGTTATTTTGTCAATGTGGATTGTAATAATAATTGCGAGCCAGGATTGAAAGCCAACACTCAATTTGAAAATAGGTATGCCAAGGTTTGTGTAATTGCATTATTACACTATTTTTATTTTTAAACACAAGATTAATCTGTCTTGAATGAAAAATGACAAATAATGCTATATAAGTTAATTATCTGCTACGATACCGCAAAGAATTCTTTTAAAATTCAGGGAAAGATATAATCGGGCATTCGCAAGCATCACATCACATCTCACATCAACAGCCTTTAATAGGCCTCTCCTTAGAAAGGAGGTTCGCAAGCATAATATTATTAAACTCCTTATGCTTGTATAAAGTGGATAGAGATGGCGAAATTAACTTATACGTTTTGTCGTTAAAACAAAATCATAAATAAACATCTCATACAAATAAATAATTCACTACATAAAGCTGTACGTTCTGCGTACGTATATTTATTTCGACGTTGATTTATTAAAGAATGTATTTAAAATCTTAGGTATAGTTGTTCCCTTTTACGTTCGAATGGGAGGATCTATGTCGGGACGGGGCTGGGTGTCTCCGATGCAAACCTGTATGTTTAGATACCTTAATGAGCTTTCGTTTCGTCCGTGCCATTTCATCAAATAAATATTTTTCCTTATACTTAAGTGGCGTTTGGAACTTTCCTTCAGTTAACAGTATTCCGGCCAACTTTTTCGCCGTCATTAAATTCTGTTTCAACTTGTTTGAATAGTCTGCCTCGTCAGTTGCTTCAACCATGTTGGTGTAAGTATGGAAGCCGTCAGGTAATAAACTGATGTTTGTATTTGTTCTTGCGATTATTGAAAAGTATCGTCGAAAGTAATTTTCTCTAGCTTTCTTGATAAGTTCAGAAGTGATTTTTGGTTTGGCTTTTGGACGCTTGTCCCCAACTGTGACTGTGGTGATTTCGTACTCTTCGGTTGTATGTTTCTGTTGTATTAAAGGAAAATAATTTTCTTGCTGGTTGTTTTTAGAATTTGGTTCAAGATATCGTTTCTTATTATCACCATCGAACTCTGGAAATCTAGTTACTAAAAAAGTGGTATCATTTATACGCCGTACTTGGTAAGTTTTTACACTTATAGAAAATGTTGTAAAGCTACTGAAAATAAGCTGAATAAAAAAGATATATCGCGTAACCAAAGAAATCATTAATTTATCTAAATTATATTGAAGAACATATCCGTCATTGTGTCTAACTACAACACATTGATTTTGACTTTCTGAATGACGTTTATTTTTTAATTTGTCTTTTCATAGATTCGATATTATGTCTAAATAGGTGCATAAACACCTTTTTGTATTAAAGTAGCTATGCCTTTTAAGACTATAGTCCATCTAATCTAAGAGGTTACGTTTTACAGTTCTGACAGATAGAAGTATAGCGACGGGGTCAAAAAGTTCGTCAGACGAGCAGACGGGTCACCCGATGGAAAGTGACCATCGCCGCCCATTAACGTCTGCAACTCAGGAGTCACAAACGCGTTGCCGGCCCTCTTTTCTTGAGAGTTTGAAGACTGTATCGGTCCGGCAATACCGCAGACGATAACCCGTTCCACACATAAATATTTTACTAAAATATCTGAAAATGAAAGAATTTTTCAAATCAGACAAGTACTTCCTATTTTTTCTTTTTTTTTCTGTGCAGAAATCCCCTCGGATACCACTTACCGACGGCAATGTCGGACTCGAACCGACTAAAACCGCACGCCGTCTCAGGTACCAGTAGTCGGGGAACCAGGTGTACCCTAGAAAGGAAATCCCTGGTGCCAGACCAGTACTTCCTGAGATTAGCGCGTTCAACTATGTTATATTAAACAAACAAACTTTTCAGCTTTAGAATATTAGTTCAGATAATTAAAATTTGTTTTTTTCAGCGGTACATATTAATCAAAATGTAGAACATTTCGAGCAAACTAGTCTAATGCGCATATCCGTCTTTGCTATTATTATTTCATTACTTATTAACTTTCTTTGAACCCACTAAAATCTTCTTGGACAGTTTAACAACAGTTTAAACAGACTAAGCTTTTTCTCCAGTCAAAATATTTGTATCGGTTATTAGTAAAAGATCGAAGTGGCGTGCAATGGGAGAGGCCTATGTCCAGGAGTAGACTAGATAGGCCAATTGATAGGAGTAGGATTTAATGTTACCACGCATTAATTACATATATTGATCATACAGCAGTTACATACATTGAAATTATTCGAGTACTACTTAGTTCAGACGTTGATAAACTAATCGAATCCATATTTTGTCGTCTTAACTTCTTAATAAAAAGTGAATGAAATCACACAATGGTCGTCGAGAGTCGGCTCTCAGAGCACGGAATCAAGGTCAAATTTGTCTTTCAAATCATCCAAATACACTTTGCATCTCAACATGGAGATACAAAGGAAACAAAGCCTTAGTGTAAAGTCATTAAACTGGATTTTATTTTTGTTTAAGATGCATATATCCATACGAAGAAAGAGTCTGAGATAGTTCACGGTGATGTTATTGTTTTCAATGCCACCGAGCCCACGCTTCTTAATTGTCATTTCCGTAAGTGAACAAGAAAGCAATGGAGAAGAAAGAGAAAATCTATGTTTCAATATCGTTGACACTTAAATTTCCTGATGAAACTTTGAATAGCAGTAGTTACTAAAATTAGTAGGATAACTTTCATTTATATTAAGTCAGTACCTATTATTTAATATATTTAAGGGAAGGAACATCGGATTCAAGTTATGAATGCAGGGTTCTTGATGATGACTACGTATAGCCAGCCCCTTCAGCCGCCTACGAAACCAAGTTTCGAAACCAATTTCGAAATATGAATAATTTGTCTTCTTTTGAAAGTGGTATCGATTAAAGAATAATATTTCTTCTTTCAAAACTCGTTTCGATAAAATAATAATGTTTCTTAGCCACCGAGCTTAGAAAGGTAGCCCGCACCGATTTTTTTTGTGATATGGTGTGGTAAATATGTTGGGCTCTACAACTCTACAAGAGTGTTACCACGACCTCACAGAAAACCAATGTTAAGCAATTAATAATAATAACCTCACACATCTTATATACGGCTGCCTGATCCCAAACTAGGCAGAGCCTGTACTATGGTAACAAGACTGCTGATAAACATACTTACCTATATATTTCTAAATACATACATATTATAGATATATTGTACACCCGGACACAGAACAAACGATCGTGCCATCACCAGATATTTGTCTTGGGTGGGAATCGAACCCACGACCTCCGGTTAGCAGTCAGGGTCATTAACCACTAGACCAACAGGCCTGTCACTTCTTTCCCTCTTCTTTTGTTGCTTTACGAGTAAACGAAGTTACCGGAGCCGAACCCCCCCTCTATTTCTAAGGGACTCAAAGGGAAGCGGCAGCACACTTGTGACTCTTCAATCGTAGGTGGGCATGGGTGGTAGTAGTCACTTACCTATGAATGCACACTTTTACATACATGACGTCTATGTCTATAGAATAACAGAATTTCAAGAACAACATTTCTAGCAAATCTCAATTAGGATTAATTTAAAAAGTATTTCTACAACAGCAATGCAAAGAGAAGGAAAGCTTGAAACAAATCCTATACCAACCCGTCCGGCCTGCGTGGTATAGTAGGCCAAAACCTCTTTTCAAAGGAGAACCCTATGTCCAGCAGTGGACTATTAAAGGCTGTTGATAAATTCACTAGGAAACATGTCGCGGAGTCTTATCGCTCAACTTTCATGTGGTATGACTTTGCGACTTCGTAGGACATTGTCGCCAGACATTTAACTTGTCCACACTCGCCCCTCATTAAGCGAAAACAGATGAGTTCCTGCCGAAAGACTTGGATACAGATTCACGCCTGTCGACACTCGCAGTATACTTTTGACAGGTGTCGCCTGTTGTAGATTCACAAGTAACGTCGGCGCACGGCATTTGTATTTTGTGTCGGGCGACAAAATCGCGAGACGAATGTCCCCTAGTGAAAATGAGGTTTAACAATACAGACAGCCTGTCATGGGCATACAGGCGTCGAGAGCTTGCGTGACATGATTTTAAAACATCACATTTGGTAACGATCAAATGTTTGCTTTACAAATTTTTCTTTCTTTGTTCGAGATAATTCATTTGATTACGTGTTCTGCTTGAAAAAGCCTTTTTATTGCATTCGGTATTATTAAAGCATCTTGCGTCGTACATAGGTGATTACGTTATTGGAATTTGCCATGAATGTTGCTGCTAAAAAAGTTAAGTGAAACTTGTTAGATTATACTTAAGTAAATATTTTCCATTCTTTCTATGTTTTTTAATTTCTAATAAGAGCAGTACCTACGTAAATTGTTTCCATAATGTTGGACATTGTACTGACGATTCGAGAGCACCGGACTTGATAGCATCTTAAGTAACAGAATTCGCTTTGAGTCCAAATAGTCTCACTTACAGCTATATTTCTTGTGGCATCAGACTTCCTATTTGCTAACGATGTCACGCACTTGATGATTGTAGCAAATGACTTGCGTAATCCACATCTATATGTAATGACAAGTAATGTAATCCAATGTGTCTGTTTGTCCTCCAATTCAATTTGAAGCTTTTTTGACATCAAAATGTTTACATCGGTGTCAGCTGTAACTTAACACATAACAGTATTTAACTAAACCAATGCAAACTGTAAAATAGTTTGTCTTGATATATCAAAGGACAACGCATTCATAAACAATAAAATAGTTTCTGAAGAAGGTAACAGTAGAGTACGTCACTCTTCAGGTGTTATGTCTGTCACTGTAGTGACCGCCCTAGTCAATTCTATTGTACTTACAAATTTTTGTCTTTATTAGCTGTTAAAGATAGATTTGCGTAATAAGCAAGTTTACATTTACAGTCTATTACAATTTCTTTATTCAGTCAACTTATTAATAACTTTCTAATTTCTGTTAATGTTTTTCGGAAATGTTTTATTTAAGATACAATCTTAATTATTAGAGCGATTGAATCATCTACTTTTGAATAGTTTATAAAAAAAAATAGATATACGATTCACTCAGTAACATAATTGGTAAAAATGGGATACACATCAACAAAACCCTCTCATGGAATGCGCAAATACAAAATGTTAGAAGTAAAATATTTGCCTCTGCCGCTTGTTTAAGAAGATACAACTACAACTGCCCTAAGGTTAAGCTCGCACAATCAATTCTTCTTCCTATCCTTGACTATGCCGATGTCAGCTATGTACTCGTATATATATATATATTTATGAATGTATATGTATAAATATGTACCTATATTATGCGCACCACAAACTATGTACGTATAGTCCATTTAAAGGTTGCCCTTTGTATCACTGTTTTTTTATTTTATGTTTATATTCTGTATTGTATGTTTTCTATTCATTGTGTGCAATAAAGAGTACCTATCTATAATAATCTATATATCCACAATCCTAGCTGTGTCTGTAGATATTAAAATAAAAAACAAACGAATTTTTAACCTTCACTTTTGTGTTTTTGAAGTCGGTTAAAAATTCAGAAATCCAATTCGGGAGAATTTACTTGGGGTTAACTTAATTTTTATAACATAACGCAAAAAGGCTTTTTTTGGTATTAAGTTGCAAATTGCATGTGCAGGATTATAAACATACGAAGTACTTTATTACAAACTACCTGTTCATTTATGTCAGGTGTTATTTAATGGGTCAAACCTCACTTACTCACTTAACACATTTAACGTTATATAATTTCGAAAATGTCAAACGAATTGTGCGATTTTTTTAATTTCTTCCATCAACCATAATAATTCTGTAACTAAGGTCAAATTATTATAGTTCTCTCAATATTGACTACTTTTCAATACGAAATTTAAAAAAAAACATGCATAATTAGGCAGTTGGACAAATGTAATGAACATTCGAAAAAATATTTTAATACGATGTTTACGGCTGGCATAAAGTAGTAAGCATATTTTTCCAAAGGTCATTCAATATATTCTTGCTTTTAAACCAAGAATAGTTTTGTTTCGTTTCGTAATTTAGGTATTTCGTTCACCAATTTATGTTGTTAATGGTAGTAATAATCATTTTCTACTAAGTTTCCTTGCATGTCGCATTTTGACGACCACTGTTGTAGAGTATACCTATTACCTATGTATACGACGTCTCTCATAAGTATCGTCATTATTGTCATCAAACATTACAGCGTGTATATCTAAAGGTGAAATCTTTTTTTCGGATGTAAACTTCCACGGGTCATCACCTCAATGGGCCAAACGGTTATATGGTATGTCAGACTCGAACTGACTATTATTATTATTATTATGCCATAAGTTAGGATCCATTACATAACGATTACTGACCTTTTTTTTTTCAACATGTTTATAAAAACGTTAACGAAATAACTGAAGCAATATTACATCAAAGAAACAGAGAAATGACGATGTTGCTTCTGCTTTATACCAAATTGATTTCATGTAAGTAACATTACTTGCGAAATAATATATAACCAATGAACATACAAATAACGTTGCACAGAGTCAAAGAATTCAGAAGTGTAATTCGAGTAAAAGTTCGCCCATATTCAAAGCATGTGCTGCCCCGTTATTTGCGAAAGCATACTGTTTAGTATATAAAGTGCGTACTTCTCTTCGAAATTTTACAATTTCACTGAATAACATCGTATCTTTGAATACCAAGTGATTATTTCGTAACTTTTAAGGTTTCAAAAACGTTTTTGTAATATTGATACCTCGGCATTCCTGCTTTTTAAATTATTTATTAATCAATAACTGAAAAAAGCTTAGGATATTTCTTTTTCAGTTTTAAATATCCTACGTTGTACAAAACCATTCAAAACAAGAGTAGATTAAGGACGATTAACGTCCAAGATATTAAATTCGATATCTTTATTCCATAAAAAAAATATAGTTATGCCAAATCGCCAATTTAACATTTATGGTGAAAATAACGGTTACTCGTAGTCACCGCATCAATAGAGGTTTTGTCGGTATGTAAAATTAAAAAAAAAAGGTAACAGATAATACTGTGTGTCAACTATAATAGTTTTCAGAACAGTTAAAACAAAAAAAAGCCAGCCACAATAAAAATTAAGTATTACTGTAATTAGTTTTGAAGTTATTTTGTTTCTACTAACCCTATAATAGACTATGTCTGAAATAAAGTATTTAAATTTGAAAATCGCCTATGATTCTGTTCCTAAGAATAGTGCTATATAAAGCAAACGCGCCGTTACCAGACAAAATACAATTTATCAGATGAAGTCATAAAAAGGTTTTACAATATTTTGTCATTCGTTATCCTTTTACGAGTGCATTCCAATCCCTAAAAGCCTTCTCTATGCCCTTTACAGAATTCCATTTGTCAATGGATATTATACTTTTTAACTTTCAAAACATTTGTTGTCAATGATCTTTTGCTTATATATCTAACTTTGTTGCATTGTGATAAGGAGTTTACTGCTAGCAGAGGATTAATGTGTATGTCGGACATCGCTGTAAAAAAGTAGCATATGTTTAAGTTTTTTTTTTTAATTTATAAAAATTGCCATTTATAAAATAATTTTAAAAATCCGGTTAGTGGTTTAGGTATGACAGCTAACAAAGAAACTAATAAAATCACGTTCAAATTTATAATATTATATGTATAAGTGTGGTTATGTATGTATTTAGAAATATATTAGTATGTTTGTCAGCAATCCGGTTACCATAGTACAGGTTCATAGTAAATTTTATACGAGATTTAAAGGTTTATACTTATATTTATTTTATACTTATATTTATGTTATACTACCTGTGTTTGTTGGTTCATCATCATCATCATCATCAACAGCCTTAAACAGTCCACTGCTGGACATAGGCCTCTCCTTAGAAAGGAGGTTTTGGCCTTGTTAGTTAGGACAGATTTAATCACAAAAAATCATGGCATTAAGCAATTCCTCGATATAGTGTAAGATTTTCTGTAGGAAATGCAATATTGCCTGCCGTTAGTTTGACTTTTAGCTAATTAGGTGTCTTACACATTTAAGAGTTGGAGGTCTAGTAGGTATTTATTTTTTATCTAGATCTATACACTTTTTACTGCTTGTTTACGGCAAACACACGAATACACGAGCCAATTTAAATAATTTAGTTGAATCAAGGAAGTTGTTGTGTTTATTGCTAATGGAAGGAAATAGTTCCATAACTGAAGGAGAAATTATTTTTAATATACTTTTACAATTTAAATATTGACGTTTATGGTGTTTACTTAGCGTGTACTATATTATTATATAAAACTTAGACTTATCGGTACTCGATTTTTTAACTCTCTCTATTATTCTCACAAGACCGTGTAAGCAGTCAACGTTATGTTCAAAATTAAAATTTAACTAATGCAATTTAAAAAAATATTCTCTCACACACACGAAATACTTAACATTCAAGTACAAGCAATTTATTTTTTATAAAAAATAAGAATTAATTACCCTGATCTAGAATTATGATAGTATCTAGTCCGGATGTCTTAATAACAGCTGTTCCCGGATCTCTCCTATTTCAGGCGCAGAGTGGCACATGGTGTGGTTTTAGTCCTTTCGATTCGACACACCCTGGGCAGTGGACCATCAAACCACCACTGTCGCCAATGTCTGATTTACCATCTTCAGACGAATTTCTCAGTATCATTAGATTCTTGCCGCTAAACAAGGCTTCGGGCGATGGTAAAATAATAGGTCTTTACCTATAAAATTGCCGTTTTGTATGCAATAAGTGAAAGTACTTATTTTTTCAAACTTTTTTATTTCTGTTATTCGAAGTAATCATCCATGCAATCGACGCATCTTTGCCAACGCATTGGCAGTTTATTGATGCCCTTCTTGTAAAAATCAGCTGGACGGGAGGTAACAAACTCTTCAAAGGCATTTTGTACTGCCTCTCGGGAATTGAATTTTTTACCCACTAAAAGTTGTCTAAATTTTGGAAAAAGTAATAGTCGGTAGGTGCAAGGTCTGGTGAGTATGGCGGATGAGGGAGAGCTTCCAACCCCAGCTCTTGCAGCTTGGAGACTGTCTGTTGCGCAGTATGGGGTCGCGCGTTGTCGTGAAGGAGCAGTGGGGACGACCAATTGACCAAAGCTGGTTGCTTGGTACTCACATCTGGGGCGGTATACTATGAGGATCTTGTGTCAACGAGGGTGAATTGCCGTAGGTTTAGGCGATTCTGCCATACATATTATAGATGTCAAATATAGCTCACCTAGGACCCGTAATATTTTGTGGCCATGGTGCTTCCCTGTTTTTAAGGGTGTATGCCTATTTTACTTCATTTTGTCTCTCGCTTTGCTAAGGAGGGTAGTGGATTTACTGTATTTCCAACTCCTCCAATTTTCTTCTGATTAATTTAGTTGTGGGTTCCAAGATAGTTTAATTGCTTCCTGGGACTTCCCGAGTGTCATAACTCGGTGTGTTTGTGGGTCACTGCTGTGGATCCTGGTGCAGAAGTTACAGTGGTGAGCGTGTGGTTGGGATTAGTCAGTAATAAAAAACACCCTGATTCGGCGGCGCCGCACACCCCGGTGCAAAATATAAACCAATCATCAATCCATTTCACAGAGTTAACGACTCATAAACAGAGACACACACTCATTTCCAATTCAATCCCACAAATTTCATCTGATGTTATCCGTCAATAGGAATATTGATCCTCCTATTACAATATAAGGCGGTTTAAATAATAATACATACATATAGGTATAAATATCAGTCTTTATATATTTTTTAAAAGTTATTTGTAGTTATTTTAGTATCGGATTTTATATTGGCCGGCGCGTGCGTTCATCAACTTTTGCTTCTTCCGCAAATGATCGCAGAAAGTGCGCCGTCTAATAAATAATGCTTACTACACTGCAAAATTGCACATAATGTGTTTTTTTTGTTCATTTGTTATTTAGTTTTTGCAGATATGTGTGATTTGCTTTGTCGTAAGTACTTGCTACTAGCTTCAAACCGTTCGTCATTATCAATTACATACGAGTAGTTCCAATTTCTGAGAAGAATATTATAAAAATGCTTTTTATAATCTTCTAAAACCACTTTTTTTAAAACATCAGTAAGAATGTCAGGAATGTTATATCGCGCTGATCGCGTTACCTACGTAGTAAAGTATGATAAATGATTCCATACTCTATTTTATGGTCAGTAGGCTTCGTCATATAACTCTTAATGATACGCATCTGCATCTCCACTGTTGGGTACATAAACTCATTATGTCAATAAAATGAAATAGGTTGAGTCATGCGCTAGGATTCCTAATAGGTAAGTAGATCTTGTTTCATCAGAAAAAAGGGCTATTAGCAGCTTTATCGAAAGCAATCGAAAAGCCGCACTTAACGCTTTGACAGCTTATTGTAGTTAAAGTCACTAAATAGTTTGAAATGAACTAAAACTTATGTTCTTGGAACGTTTAAGAGCAGACGTTTCTCTTGGGTGTTGTCTCATATGCATTTTGAGTTTTAAGATGAGAATCGGTGAGATATCAGACCAATTACCTTTTCCATTTAAAAAAAAAAACAGATTGTTCTTTAGATCGGTTTATAGGAACCACGCATTTAAAACATCAGTTCAGAGATTTAATAATTGCTTTATTTAAACATTTTGCACATCATTATTAGAAGTTATTTGATGCACCTAGTGACCTTAAAATAAAGCTTAAACCCTCGGTGTCTCATAACATTGGCATTTATCATACTTTATCCTAACTCGTATATACTTTTTATTCTTACTCGTTGTAAAAAACACATTAGGAAAGATCTATTCTTATTTACATTTTTTTTTATCAAATACGTTTTCTATTTTATAAAGTCACGGTCTCTTGTTGACTCTTAGGTTTCCTGGAAGAGAACTCAATTATGAGTTAAGCTCGCCTTTGTGCCCACTATTCCTTAATGTATTTTTAAATAAATGTGTCCTTGAAAATAAATAAATAAAAGTCAATTACAAGGTTCTAATCAGTTCACATAATTAGGTAAACTGTTAGTTTTTTAAAATACTATAATTTATGAATAAACTAAACAAGTCTCAACTGATTAATGACATAAAATATTGTTGTACTGTAAAATAAAAAGCATAACATGAGCAACAATAGTGAATTGGATTTGATTTATTTTGTAAGAGTTTATAAAAATGATGTGTAAGTGTTCTAGGATTTTTTGCCTAAAAGGGAATAGACCCTCGTTTCTTACAAGGGTTTAAATTTCTTATGATTGCGGTACACATTTGAAATGGGTCAGCAGGTACGGAGTGCTCCCGCCGAGGTAAAGTGGTGGCTTGGTGTGTGTACGACGCGGCTGCGCTCATTCGCTTTTTGCCCACCTTTCGACTAACGCGCAGCCTCCACCATTGTTCGCCACGCGCATTTCTCTCACGTGGGAACTGTTGACTTCTTCGTGCTTTACCCGCCTACATTCATTGTATCAACAGCAGCGGACGCACGTCATGAAAACATACCTAACATTGCACATTTATGTAGTCGGTACAAGGGTGACTTTGTGATATGAAAACAGAGGATTGTCGGCATGTACAGTGATATTACAGGACGTTGCCTGGTGAAAGTTAAGTGATGATCAAATAGACATAGTGATACGGATCTTGTTCATAGATAAGAGGAGACATGGCTGTCACGCCGGTAAGTTATAGGGGATTTTAATGTAGTTATGTTACGTTAGGGTCCGGTTGAGAACCAGCGCTAGGCATATATCTAACAAATGCTGCACTAGATCTAATGTCAGAGGCGCGTGAGGAATGTACATTTATGTTTCAAGGGGGATTATAGTTTTTAAATTAAAGGTTTTTATTTCTAAACTATTGTGTTTCAAGTGCACAAGATATGTTTTTTCTTTCTTTCTTTTATGATCATGACTTACGAAACGAAAAATTATGAATGTAATATTTACAGCACTGACTAGTTCTGAGAAAGTGGCAAAAGTCGAAGTAAATTTCAGACATGGCATTAGGATTGCCAACGTTTATATTAGCCTTTAAAACTATAAAATTGATTGAATTGATTGATGACCTAGCAATAGAAATTATTATTCAATTATATTCCTAAATTATTATAGTTAATTTAAAATATGACAACCCAGACGCTCATTTTAGTGTATCGTAAATATCTGTTGTGGTAATTTTGTTTATCCTTATCAAAATACACTTTATCTCGAATATCGCTTGCTTTTGACCTGGAACTTACCTTATAGATAAAAAAATTAGTAAATTTCAAAATCTAGTATTATTTGTAAGTGATTTACCCCATAGTGAAACAGATGTTTACCTTTTAAGTCGTATCTCAATTCCATTGAAAACGCTTATAGATATGATTACGGCTTCAATGGTTACTTCATTTCTTTTTTTACATTAGTGTCTACTGACCGTTTCTGGCTTCGAATGGAATTATTTAGTAGTCAGTATTAGTATGTTAATTAATAAAGCTTTAATGAAGCTTAAGTGAACGACTATAAATCGAAGCTGGATTTTCGATCATTTGATATTTATATCCACGAATAAATGAGTCGAAATTTAATTAAAAACTTAGAAGTTCTTTAACATTTCGGAAGTCGTATTCAAATGTAAAGCAATTCTGTAAATGTTTTAAATTAAAATTAAATTTTATGGAAGACCTATTTTCATGAAATCCCTATTTAAGTATAAGCTTCTGACATTTAACTACATAGAGTGAAGTAAATTAGACGAAATAAGATAACCAGAATTTCACAAACGAATTAGAACTTATGTAACTTAAGTTCCATCTTAATTTACAACTAATTGAACCTTTCTGTGTCTAAGTTATTTTCATTTTTCAAATGTTCATATAGGGCAATAAATGAAAACTTGTATACATATTATGTATATCATACATAATTTTTGCGGTATAAATATATAATATAAATATAATGTGGTATACTTAACATTTTTTTATAATCTAAATAAAATACAAGGTACTGAATACAACTACCTACTTAAGATAAGGACAAACAACATTTCAATGTAATAGTTTTTGTTTTTATCTAACTAAACAAAAAAGTTTGAAAAAACCTTATAGTCAACCATTTCGTATTTTAAATAATAACAATGTAAATCACACATGACGTAATTTTCACTTAAATTCGAAACGCGAATGAAACGAAGTTTGAAACAACTTCGTCACCGTATTTGCGGATAAGCTCACTTTCCATTTATAAGAGTACGAGAAAGATGACTGTTTACACATAATTAGCATGTACGAGTCTAATTTGCAATTATCTAACTAATGTTAGAACTATTTACTCGTTTATGCCACAACATGCTACTATATACAGACTAAAGTTAATAATTTATGACATAAGTTCACCGAGGTGGACAGAAACAAAAAATAAATGCTAGAACATATATTATTGATCGCAGATACGTGACCGTCTGATAATACTTTATTTAATTTTCATTTCATTCATTTTAAAATAGGTAAAGGTAATGACGATGTAGGTACCTCTCTCTCTTCATCTTGTCAGCCGACTTTTCCATTAGTTATTGGCAACACTTAGTGTAGTCATTAAAAAAAATGGGAATATAATGTTCCTAACATATACTATTGTTATTAATGATTACTGAATGAATGACCGACCGGTCTAGTCACTGTGGTGAACTAATAATAATTGAGTGATGAGCACGATCTGTAATATGTATAATTTGGACATACTTAATATATGTACATATATTAATGTAAGCATTATGATTTCCATAGTACAGGCTGTACCTAGAATAGATCACAATGTTTTGCCAGGTGTATTAAGCGATTGTAAAAAATACGGCCAAACTAAAATTTCTGGGAAAACACATCTAATACATGGGTAGCTTTTAATGGCTGGATTGTGATTGAATAATTTATTTTGTCGGCTTTAGTGTAGTTGTCTTAGAATAAATAAACTACACTAAAGCTACTTATATATTTTTTAAAACAAAATGCTTTATGGTATTATGAGGGTCAAGTTATAGCAATAACTCAGACAGATACTCCGGACATCTCTTTCTTGGTAGGTATTTGATCTTTAATCAGTAACACAGTAATTCATCATTGCAGTATTGATATATTGGTGGTACGTAACAAATTTTTACTCGTAAAGTGCGTTTTATTTATGTCTATGATATTTCGTAAAGGTTTTAAAATGGGTTTAATACTTTTTTATTATTAATATATCTTCTATACAAAGACGTAAATGTGTACATTGATTATTCTTTTATCTTTTTTTAACTGCTTTCAAAAAAGGAGGAGGTTCTCAGGTAAGGTTGTAATTTTTAAAGTTGTTGAGTTCTAAACTTATGACGCACTGCATGTATGATAAGATATTTTTTTTATTTGATAGGATGCACTTCCCGTTTGGTCCTAAAAGGGATGTACGTCGTCCATCCATCAAATTTGCAGAAAAATAGAACCCCTAATTGTAGAAAATTAAGCAATGAATTAAGGAATGTTGATACTTTTTAAAGTTATTTTAAACGTTATGTAGTACAACTTTGATTACCGATACCGATAAAGGAAGAGTTCTTTTTTTTATTTGAAAATATCTGCAAATTTATTACAAAAAGCGGACTTAATGTATACACGTATATCATGCATAAACGCATATAGGCATTTTCTTCCTTATACGAGTAATATGTATAATATTCCAATAGTCCTTAAACTGTGACAATCGCTTTAGCTGCATAGTTTAACACCTTAGGCTAGTGTCATCGGTATTCCAAAGCAAACATTAAACCTTTTTTTGTGACGTTGATGAGATTCCAAAGAGGGCTTTGGAAATACTGATAAGTTTGTTTGTGTTTGTAGTTAACACGGAAAAGTTTTATGACTAAGGGTAACTCTACAATGCTTTGCAACGTAAAATATAAATATTATTTGCTGATTGACTAACTGATTGAAAGCTCTACTATGTAGCGTTTCCAGCTAACAGTTAACATGATTATGATTTCAATGATTGATAAATTTTGTGACTAGATTTATAAACAGACAACGAATATGTTTCAAGTTTACTAATTTATTTGTTTAAATATTTAATTGGCATTGGTCCTAGTCTTTAAAAAAGTATTTTTATAATGTTACAAAAGCTTTCAACAATTTGAACAGTTTTTATCAAACAACATAGTTTATGGTACTTGCCAGTTTTCGACTTAGTGCCTCAACTTTTGGTGAAATAAAACTGGAAATTTATTCCAATAACTGGGAACACAGGGATGAAAAATAAGAAAAAAAAGTAAGTGTCTTGAAAAAAATACTGAACTAAAAGAAATAGAAACAAATATTTTTTATATTTCACACATTTCACACACGGCCGTCTGATCCCAAACTAGGCATCCATAGGATCCTGTACTATGGTAACCAGGCTGCTGATAAACATACTCATATATTTCTAAATACATACATTATTTTAGATAAAGTACACCCAGACACAAAACAAAATATTTTTTCATCACACAATATTTGTCCTGGTTGGGAATCGAACCCTTAGGGTCACTAACCACTAGACCAACAGGCTCGTCAAATCATATGGGACGAGCCTTCATTGGTCAAATCGAATCACTTATTGGTGAAATCAAATAGGACAAAAAAGATAGAAATGACGTAGTTGTTAAACTATTCACTTTTTATTTTGATTAGATGATGGTAAAAAAAAAGCATAGGAAACTACTCTATTACATAATGAATTCAATATGGTAGTGTAGTTCGTGACCATTAACATATGAACAGAACTTGATTGATATTTTTACATAATCAATAATGTAGTTTAATAAAAATAAATGAGTGAATTCCAGAACGAGCTTCGTTATGAATGAAATCTAAGAAGTGGTTGTATTTGCAGGTCTTAAAGATGAACTGATTACTGGATTTAAAAAAAAATGACTGAATAAATAAGTAAGAAAAGTAAATACAACTTTTTTTAAGGTAGAGTACCAGTCGTCTGGGGTTAAAGGAATGGCAGCAATAAGGTGCTGATTACACTATTTAATTTTCTTTCCTTACTCAACTGAGAACGAGCGATTAGTAGTTCTAGTATATAGCATACGTAATGCAAAAGCTCTGTGTCTGGGATTAGGATAGCTCTCAGGTCGAGCAGATTCTATATGAAGAATAAAATCTACTGAAAAATATTCATCTTCAAAATCAATCGAATGGGAGGCACGACTTTAACAGATAGAACAGGATCATTGGCTTAAAACTGGTTCTGTTTGTACCATTTAGACGAGGCCTACATAGGACAGAAAAACGAAAAAATTGGACATCTTTGATAATTTATAGTCACCTATAAATGCGAGAAATTAAGCAAACCGTTAGTCTAAAAGTTGAGGCATAGTGTCTCATATCTCTGTTCTATACTACAACATAGTCAATGGAACATATAATGTGGGATTTATTCTAATATTTTCCCTAAAAACTTTCTGTAAGTCGTCATCACTGTTTACTTACACAGAGGTGTGAGACGTCTTCGAGTGTTATTCCAAGAATTTTCGCTTTCGGCCTTTACTTGCCTAGCACTCAAATGGTGTTGTTGACTTTAAAATATTATCCGGATTTGCGTGATATATGTAGATATATATTTAAAAAAATATGATAAATCCAAAGCCGCTCAGTACTACTGATTAGACGATGATGAATATTCAAAGAAGTCACGAAAATATACTCTATCAAAAGTTTGCACTCTTACACACATCACATAACCAGCCTATAACAGTCCACTGCCGCACACTCTTAGAAACTCTTCTTAGAAAGAAGGTTTAAGCCTACTATACCACGCGGGTCAGATGGGTTGGTATAGGGGTTGTTTCAAGCTCACCTTCTCTTTGCAGTGCTATTGTTCACCATAGTTTGCTTCCTTATTAGACTCTTACGACACCCACGGGATGAATAAGGAGTGTAACTAACACTCCGCAGTCTTAATCCGTCACCACATGGATAAATTAAGATTGAAGTATAAATGTAAGTAACGTAAAATTGTAGGAATCGAACTACTTAATCAAGAGAGTTCACACACTTAAGCACAATACGACATGGTAATTGCATGAAATTAAGAATAAACTATAGAACAGTCGGCTTATTCCAACATTGAGTTGTAACGTTTAGTATGTATTGTGAGAAGCGCGGGCGCTTTCACGTAGAACTTTATTTGCTGTATCGAAACAACAATGGTATAGAACAATGAACCACAAACGAAGCTTATATTCCGGTGCGTTTGAGTGTTTGTTGACTCAAGCAATCTATGCTGACTTATGGAAAAATATAAAAATCAATACAGAGACCACAAATGACCATTCCGACTTTTATCAGGCTTATTTATTCGTGTTATTTCAATCATGTCTCGTCAAAACGGTCAATTATTGATATAGTGATACCACCAGCCAACACTTTAAGATCTTGACTTTTGTGTGATAGATAACCCCATGTGGCTCAGGTACCTACTCAACAAAGGACACCCCTATAAACCCGGTAGATTTGACCGCTTGGTAAGCAAGTTCACGTCTCACTGATATGCAGAAGGACATGCCCCTCTGGTCTTAGGTCCGCTTGTGCTAGGGCGACATATAGCAATTTAAGTTCTATGTCGCCCTCAAACTAGCACTCATGGAGACCATTTCATACTCTACAACGCCTGTGCGTTTTCTGCGGAAAGAATAATCGTTCTTCCTTTCAACTGCTTCTTTGGCATGCGATATTACCTCGCGGAACATAATTTCGAGCGGGAGGCTACATTAACGCCTACTTTTATTTTAAGGAAAGAATCACACAACGTCCAATCTAATGCTTTATCGATACGCTGTGTTTCTCTCAAATAACAAAAATAAAAATAATTAAATTATTGTGTTAAGTTTCATATTCCAGTACCGCAAAGTGCGAATAAAATTGATTTATTTGATACATAATCTTAATAATGTTATTATTAGAGATAAAAAATAAACCGCTAAAATAAACCTGACAATAAAAGTATATATACTATGCAAAACAAACAAAATAAAATGAAAAAATGCTGTAGAAGTCTTATTAGAGCATCGTAGAGCAGGTAATATCAATGAAATGGAAAGTGACTCACAAGTCACACGCATGACACACGCACCTAAAGCGCGCTACGTAAACATCTCTGACGACCCAAAAACACACCGCAAGAATTGCTTGATTCTCTAATATTCTTTTAAAATTCACATCAGTGTCATTAACACAAATTTTTCTGTTTAATTTTTTAAAGTTTGAGATCCATAAATATCTACAGGTAAAAAAGAAACAAACCTAAAAAACAGTAATTTGGAGATTCGGGATAGCAACGGCTATCATGACTACGACCCTTTATATTACTCAGTTCTAATAAATAGTTACTTATATTACATATTGGCTTCAGTTGTACTTGTGTCACCAAAGAAATCTTTAGTTAATTTTAACCAATTTATAATCGTCATTCTTTGAGTTTGGTTCGTTTTTTCGTTCGAGTTCGCCATTATATGATTTATAGTATAGTATAGTATAGTTATAGTAGCAAGGTTATGATAATGAAGCCAGGATTTAATTGTGTATTCTTTCTTAGTTTTTAACTTAAACTATATTTATAGCATTATTCAAAATTCGCATTATGGGAACATTCATCTAGGAACATTGTTTTTGAAAAATAATTTTCAAACATTTATTTCTACTTTTTACTTAACAGAGTAGTTTTTAATTCGATATACTTAAGACAATACACTTAAGTGAGCCAGTGTAGCGTATGCGTTATAATGATAAATAAATCATTTGAATTCAATTCAATGACAATGTGTTGGAATGCGGAAATTTCCTGAAATCATTGAGCAATTTTACATAATGTAAAATAACATTGTCCACAAAGCACGGAACGGTGCATAATATGATTTAAACGCGATGACAGCGTTTATAGCTGAATACTGACTTTTTTATACCGCTGAATGTTATTATTATCGAGAACATTAAAACGTACTACATCGCAAACAGCGGTATATCTATCTATACCAATATTTATTATTTATTTATTAACAAAGCAGAAGCGTTTGTTTGTTTGGTTGAACGCATTAATCTCAGGAAGTACTGGTTCGGATTGAGAAATTCTTTTAGTATTGGATAGCTCATTTATTGAGGAAGGCTATAGGCTATGTAACACCACGCTAGGACGACAACGAAAAATGTTGCAAATACGGGGAAAATTTATTCCTTTTAAAAGACGTAGAGAAAGTGGTGCGCATCAGCTAGTACTATTATACCGATACATATTACGTGCCTAAGTTCTTAAATAGGTATTTCGACCACACACGACGATCACTAGTGGAATTTCCTAATGCAGTACCTAACTTTTGATATTGGTAACTCCGTCAAGTTGTGTACTGGTAACTAATTTAATTATAAGAAAGGTTTTTCTTAAAAAATACTTGACACGTCCCACACACGGCCCCCTGACCCTAAACTAGTCAAAGCCTGTAATATTTCAACTATCCTGCTGATAATCATACTGATACATATATTACTTATACTTACTTCTAAATGCATACCGTCATATAATATTTAAATTACACACAGCCACAGGACAAATTTTCGTGCTAAATACACAATTATTTGTCCTGTGTGGGATTTGAACCCACCACCTCTAACTGAGCAGTCAGGATTATTAACAACTAGACCATCAGGCCCGTTCAGCCAAGTTATTTGTTGTGGTCATTGAGGGAGCATATCACACTCGGTTTGTTAACCCTAAATTCCTGTGTCTTAACCAAGACTGCTCGAGTGACACTGAATATTTCTACCAGATACTGACAATTTACGAGGTGTGACAGGCATGTTAAGGATTCTATTCATCTTCTCTTGGAAATTCAACCAATCCTATTAAGAGCACTAACTATAACACTATCTAAGTATGTAGTGTTTTTTTTTGTAGTTTAGAACTACGGCTTTATTCTTCCAGATTTCGAAGGTTCGAAATCTGAAACTTCTTTTTACTTAAAACTTGACACAGATAATAACTCCGTAATAAAATTTAACGGCCACTCTTTTATGTACACTAATGACACTGTGTATTTACAAAACCATATCATCAAGTTGTAACGTTTATTTTCATTGAAGGCAATAACATAAATCCTGGATTTTTCTTTATCTATTATAGAAATGAAAGCCAATCTAGGAACGTTTGTAAGAACTTTAGACCGACGCGACGCGGCGACGTATTTGGTTAATTGTTCTTTTGTTGTTTGTAATAGCCAGGACACGTATGTGTGTGAATGAGACAGAACACAGGAAGGAAATATTTACAGATTTGACAGATCCCTGTTCATTTGCCCATTTTCATAGTTGTTTCGAGAAAATAGTAGTAAAATGTGAATAAAGGAAAGATTTGGTCTCATTTCCTTTTCAGAATGCATTTATATCCCTAATTCGTTGTATACTATAAAGTTGATGTATTATTACTGTTCTGTTTTTTGTACTTAATATGTAGGTTTTAATAGTACAAAACTGATATTTGTAAATTAGTTAAACAAATAACAATGAAATGCTAACTAATTTACCATCTTCGAACATGCGTAAATGTTTGCTGCCGGCATATAGCATGTAATTCCTTTGTATTTCAGTACATGCGGAATACAATTGTCATTTTAAAAAGTATCTAGGTATATAAATCGTTTTATTTCACTTTGATTTCATAAATCCCGCTCATATGAAACATTATTTAAATCGGTTATGTGTTGCACGATAACTTGGATGAAATTAAAGTAACTGAAGATTATTTATTCATTTACATTTTACATTTAAATATTATAAAAGTCAAGTAAGTAGAATATAAATATATATTATAAAAGTTAAATAAGTAATACAAATACTTATTTGTTCAGTTGAGAGTTTGTAAAATTGATACAGTGAATATTTATTACATTCTAATTTAACGATTGAAAGTAGAACCCGACTCTCTGTGGGTACAAGATGCTTCTGGGATATCCAAGCAATAATGATGAATCCTTATTGTAATATAATACTATGTATGTTGGGTTCTAATACGGCCTTTTCTTTTACTAAATTACTTACATTGCATTACAGCATTGAAATATAGAAAAGCGTGTATAAACAGAATTTAGTTACAAAATTATGTACGTCTCATGAACGTGTAATGACCTTTCACCTTTGAGTAATAATCATAAAGAATATTGTACGCTTAGTCCTAATGTTTTGTAGTTAATTCATGAAGTTTATGTTTACCAGTAAAACGTTGTGTTTTAATATTTCGTCATAGTATACTATTTAGATATTAGAGATTAGGACACTAAAGATATATAAGTACGTTGTTATACAAGCATAACCCCTTATATACCTAAGAAATATATGCTTAATTCCCTAATAGATTGAATTTTGTGCTATTTTAATAGAGTGTCAATTGAAGATTAACAAACTGTTTTTGCTTTTTACTAAAACTGTCCATAACAGGAAGCCATGTCGAAAGGAAAAAATCATCCACCTTTTCCACTCCTAAAATTATTATATGAAAGTAACAGTGGTCACGAGCTTAGTCATTTGCTTTTACTTATTAATATCTGGTTTGTTAGGACCATAATAAATTTAGGTTCTAAACTCGTTTGTTTGCTACTCGCGTTGTAGGTTTCTACTTTCAAAACATCACGTAATAGCTTACGTTATTTGCGTATTTATTTATGGTGACGGCCCGAAATATCGCGATTTTACGAAGGCCGCAACGTGCGATGGCCATCAGAGTGATAAGAGGGTACCGTACGATCTGCACCCTGGGATCTTGATGCAGTACTCCTTGAAAAAACTGAAAAAAATATAACATTCATCTGTATATTATGTGAAATATTTTTTGATGTTCAATTTAAGGCTCTGTTATATAATTAGAGCAAACGAATTATTCTAAGAAAACGTTTTGAGTTTGTTTTATCTTATGACTGTTCAAACTTACGAATCTAAGCTGTTATTAGGTAGGTGTATACACTCATATCTGGTAATCAGGACTGTAATAATAGACAGTTCAGTTCGAAAATTATTCTTGTAGATCAACTTTAATAAAGGCCTAGAACTTCACTATTTTTGAATCAATGTGAGCTCAAGACATAAATTAATATTGATTTTCTATGGGTTAGACTCCTATCGTATCATGTATAGTTGGAGATTATCTACGTTACTTAATCTCGGTTGATGTTAATAATCTGTGTCTATCAATCATAGGACTCGATAGGGGCTAGTCTCAAATGACACATACATAATAAATGATCAACTATTTAGTCGCTTTACAAACCTCGATTCTATGACGGAATGTTAAGCTCTTTGTAACATTAGTTGATTTATAGATTTTCTGGAAGTATTGAACACCCTACAAATATCGCACGTGGCCCTTTTTTTTTTTTTTTTTTTTTTTTTTTTTTTTTTTCCGTGCGGAAATCCCCTCGGATACCACCTGTCGGTGGCATGTCGGACTCGAACCGACTAAAACCGCACGCCTTCGCCGGGTACTAATAGCCGGGGAACCAGGTATACCCTAGAAAGGAAGGCCCTGGTGCAATCGCACGTGGCCCTGATCTTTCGTTGACGGATTTTTGTGTTGACTTTTAAAAAAGTTTTAAAAGCACAAACTACTAATCTAATCTAATCCTTAATGTTGTTGGGAACAATAAATTGCAATGATTTGCAACTAAATTATGAGGAAATGACATGACACTCGTTCCTCCTCTACAGCGATGTTTTAGTTTCTGAAAAAAACGGATTGTAAATCATTACTAATTACGGGGAGAATCGTCCAAAGAAAGAATCTACTAAGTCCCAAATTAACCAAATGCAATTCTAAACGGACTGTACACGTCACGCCCTTAAGATGCCGTAACATTGATAATCAAAGATATATTTGAAGTTCAATGCTTTGTTCGATACTTGGAACAGGTTTGTAGAACGCCCACAGACAGCATGCGGTGTTCACTCTCATTTTCTAAATTGTAGAGGCCTGGCGCAATCATGATATAATTTATAGGATCGCTTTCAAAGATAGTTATGTTCGTTAAAATAAATTGGTCATTTGTATTATTAATTGAGCGTTTAGTACTATTATTTTCATTTGGAGATTAGTGAGTATATCAAGCTATAAATAATATAATATAAACAGACTTTTAATAAAAAAAATATATAGCAAATCCTAAAGATGCTATATCGGTTCGTTTAATAGAAAACCTACTTAAGTGCATTAAGCAGTAGAGGGTGTAATGATTCCTTTTCCAAAAAGAGTTGTTGAAGCTTTCGCATTACATTATGGCGTTGTCTTGTCAAAGTTGGATTTGAGAATTCCTATTTGTCCCTCTCAATAGATCTACCTTAAACCTCCGTTTTGGCAAATCCGTTATCTTGGCCGTCATCAAATCGGACTAGCGGTTCTTTCTAATGGAGGTTGCTACCGATACATGATAGTCAACGTGGAGTACTTCAAGCTCAACAGACTTTAAAACTCCGGTGGTATTGGCTTTGTTTTTTTAACGCTGATCCACTAACTTTTATGTCACCCTTTAAAACTGAGGTTACCTTTGTATAGGTAGAATGGGTTAGATAAAAGAAAAACCTTTTGACAAGGTAAAATACTACAGTACTTTGTCCAAACTTTGTTCAAAACTCATTCTGTATACCAAAACAAAGGCACATAAATAAATAATGACGTGATGTGTATTTACGATTTAATATGCAAATAAGCGACAAGTCGCAGTGAAAGTATTCGGTATTGTTCGACGGACAATTGACAATATAATAAATTATGTTTCAAACAAACATGCCCTCTTAATATCCATAGCAGCTTAGCTCACAAACTAGTTTATACGCTGTGAATGCTGAAACCGGTTATGCAGGAAGGTGTTTGAGCATAGGTCGATGAAGGTTACTCTAGACATCGAAGATATTTATAGATCCAAATCGAAAAGTGTCTAATATCAGTTTTCACTATCCTGATTTGACTCCGATAAAGGAATATAACTCCTTAAAATACTAACAATTTATAATCCTGTTTACCAGTCAAGTATAGTCAGGCCTAGATCTAACCCATCCTAGCTATTTTTCCTAATTTGAAACACAAGCATCATTTCTCTTGTTATTCAGGAACAGGTGAAATATCTGTTCCTTTGAAAGAACGGATTTCTTTACATTGTTTTAAAGTTTTCAAAATATCTAAATATGTAGGTATATTTAAAAATAAAGTTTCAGAGCTTTTTTTAATTGTTTGTTTAAATGCGCTAATCTATGAAACTATTGGGTATGTAGCTGGAATTGAATAATTATTTTTGTATTAGATAAGATGATACGAAAACCGTATAAGCTCTGTAACATTACAACCGTTACCAAATGCTGATAATAGTTACGTAAAAATAGACATCACGTTGACTACTTAATTTTGATTGACCGCACATGAACGAACGGAATCAAACAATTAATAATTATAATATGTATATATTCATCGTAGGTCAATACGACGAAGCCTTTCGTCTTTATTTTAATAAACCGCCGGCTTTTGTAACACTTATAAGTAAGTCTACTTAAAAAATAAAAAGAAATGTAAGTTCGAGGCTTTTTTTCAGTCTGATTACGATGTTTTCAAATGTAAGCTGATAATATAAATGTATACTAATGAAGAACAATGGTATACTCTATAAAGAGAGATTTTAACCTTTTCACCTAAGGGTACGTTGTAGAGCAAAATTCGTATTGCCAAGGCAAGCCCACGAAGCTATAAAATATGTGAGCATACAAATGGTGTGCAGGGCTACCAACAGGTTTAATTAATTATGATAATTTTAATTGAAACTGCTCTCAACTACTCAAACCGACGAAAGTTTTCCGTTTATATGTACTCTATCAATACCTGTTGCTTGAAACATATGCCTATGATAATTCGATCTTAAGTCAACTCAGGCCGCTAATTTATAGGTTTACTAGAGCATTAAACATGCACATGCACATAACTAAAACTAAACCATTTATAATTTTATCTTGACAAATATTAGAATACGGTACATTGATAGTAAACAGTCACAGTAGCTTATTAATCGTTATATAAATTAAACTTAAACAAGTACATTTGTAAGAGGCAAGCAGATTTCTGTTAATCGGACACTTGAGGAATGAAAGATACAAAAATTGGAAGTGTATATACTCGTAGTGTAAGGTTATTTCCCTATAGGAAAGAGAAGAAGGCATTGGAAGGAAGGGGATATCGCTTTTACGGTGTGATCAAGGAGTGTAAGCAATAGGTCCAGAATGTCGAGGTCGCGTACGCGCTTAAACTGGAGTTGACTCCTGTTGTCTGGCAGTCCCAGCTCTCGTAAATATTTCTTATTTTATGTTTCTAACTTTAAAACTAACGAACTTCCATACGATCGTTCCTCCCTATTTTATCCTTTATTTTATATTTTATTTTCATTTTATTTTTTATTTAGGGGTGAAATTTCTAAAAAACCTTTCTTAGTGGTTGCTCACAATATAAAAAGCATCAGCTGCTCTTCAAATTAGCCCCAGCGGTTAAGGTAACGATAACCTCACACATCTCACACACAGCTGTCTGATCCCAAACTAGGCAGGGCCTGTACTATGGTAATCAGACTCCTGATAAACATACTTATATATTTCTAAATACATACATTATATAGATAAATTACACCCAGACACAGAACAAACGATCGTGCTCATCACACAAATATTTGTTCTGGGTGGGAATCGAACCCACGACCTCCGGCTTAGCAGTTAGGGTCACTAACCACTAGTGACCCTAACTGCTAACCTCGACGGGTCTCGACCACGTTGGTCTAGACCAACGGGCCCTACGAGGTAAGGTAAGCTCTGCAAGTAAGCAAGTAAGTCGGCAAGTAAATATGTATGTATGTAAATTCCAGTCAATTTTTTCATCTTAATTTTGCAGTATTGTCTTCACTTGGCAACCCTAGGTGAAGAGAAATTGTTGGAAGAAAGGCGTTCTTAGCAAAGAGCCAAGGGTTAGCGAACATCGTCGTTCGGTCAGTTTCTTAGTTTTCATCTCACGGATTTTACAGCCTTTACTACCGTTTCGTAACATTTACAACATATCTTTGAAGATTCACGCTATTAAGATTTAGTCAGATAAAATTCTTGGAATGGCCGTTGTAATTCATACACTACTTATTTTATGGTACATATTAAATGTATTACTGCGCAACAATGTAATATAATTGAAATCTTAATCGTCTATGGCAGCTTTTCTAAAACACTGATATTTAGGAGTAATGTTTTTGAAGCATATAGTATTGACTATGCCCGTAGTGTAGTATTCCATGATTTGAACGTTTATATCTTATGTAATTGCTTTACTGGAATTTATATAATAGAGTACTTTGAATGTAACTAAAAAAAAATGTACAGGATATAAGAATTCCGTGCTTTTGTTCAATGAGCCATACCAAAAAATTAAACCAGCCAACGGCCTGTCAAAACCTTAGTGTCAAAACTGTGGTCCATTGCTACAATGTCCTATCCTATAAAATAGTTAATAGGAATCTGTATTTTCTCAGTTTAAAAGCACTGGGATAGGATGTCGTCTTTTCAAATAGCCCTTTAGTTCAATTTTGATACAATTGTATTAAACATAAAATTACTCTTTTCAACCGTCATTTAATATTTCACAACTTTTTAAACACATGCATTAACTTCTTACCCTTGTCAATACTCTAACCGCTTAAAATACTCCACAGTCAATAAAAAGAAATATATGCAAACACAAGCATAGTACGAGCTTCATTATAAGTATATTGTTGGTGAAATGACAGTCTATTGTAATCCTTTGTCAACAATCAAGTGAATGAATGTGTGGTCTTTAGTCCTCACAGACGTCGTAGCCGAGGGTGGGAACTCGCAGAGAAAGCAACATTCGTGACTAAACGAACTAACTGAGGTACTTAACATGTCACGCTGGTCATTCCTAAAACTTCTTATTGACTCGATGTTTTTTCAAGCATTAGTTTTACTTAAATGTACGAAGAATCGATTATGCAGTATGTTATTGCGTGATGCTCACGACCTGTTGTAGTCACTGCTAAGTGAGTCGTCATATCACGATTCGGAATAGAATATCGAACGAACTTACTTAACGGTTTACGGTTAACAAAAAGCTTTTTAAGTCAACAGTAGGCACTGGCATCGAATAGGCACGGTTGACTTAAAAAAGCTTTTTGAAAATAAGTCAATCAGTTGTTATTCGAAATTGAACACCATAAAATATTAATTTAATAAAAATATTGAATTGACTGGTGATCTAGTAGTTAGCAATCCTGGCTCTTAAGGCACGTCGTAGATTCGATTCTCACCCACGACAAGCATTGTGAGATAAGTACGATAAATTGTTCCGTGTCGGGATGTAATTTATCTATAATACGTACGTATTTATTATTTATTAAGTAGGACTAAAAATGTGGGCGCAATGTAACAAGTCCCTGACTAAAAATATAATTAAATCGATGTAGGTGTCCGTGTCGTGCCAGATTAAGAATACAGAGTGTCACCACCCCTATTCACCCCGTGAGTGTCGTAAGAGCCGACTAAGGGAACAAACCACGCAGGACAACAGCACTTCAAATACAACGAAAACTTGACACAAACTTTATACCAAACCGTTTGGCCAGCGTGGTGTATTAGGGTAAACTCTCCTTTCTAAGGAGAGGGCAGAGGCCTATGTCCAGCAGTGGATTACTAAAGGCTGTTCATAATGATCATGATTGATGAGGTGTGCCTATAATATTTGAAGGATTCTCTGCAGTATTCCATGATGAGGTTCATATCGAATAAAAGTTTTTGACATTGCATGAAAGTAATATTAATAATTATCGCTTAGCGAGATTTAATCAAATAACTCAACGATGATCTAAGAATGTTGAGGTACATTAACCCAGTTCTAGTTTAATACCTTTTCACTTTCGTTTGTTTTCAAAGTTGCCCTGTGAGAAATACATTTAGTTTTATGTCATACGAAGAAAGCATTCTTGCGTTTTGACCGTCAATTAAGTAAAAGTACTTTTAGAAGAGCGTGCGAAATAATGTTTCGGTGTTTGTGTGTTGAATTATATACTTGTAAAAACAAAAGGGATCGACATATCTAAGTGTACATTGGCTTACAAGTAGAAGGAGGTTTTTTTTAGTATAATATATCCATACCATCTCCATCCCAGCGTGTGATTAACAGCCGGTGATTAAAAATCTAGAAAATAAAAGTTGACCGAGCTTTGGAGCTACGGTTTAAAACAATAACATTTAGTGTTCCTTTTAGCATTAGTCTAAAATGTTAATCCGACTTTTCCTTTTGTGGCAATTAAGAGTTTTATATCATAACAAGTTCTACGCTACATCATCATCATCATACTAGTAATTATTTACTAGTATGATGATGATGATGTAGCGTCTTAATTTAGACATTATTGTCTAAATGAAGAAATAATTAAAAAAGGAGGTGTCTAAAGTCAGGAGTTTTTGTTTTATCCCTTTACTTAACGATAATCACTATAGAATTCAATAGCTGTCATCATATTTGGAGAATGCAAACTGAGCAGAGATGTGCCTTTTGTTATATAATCCGATTGATGTATATATTTTTGTGGTTAAAGCGTAGTATAATAATGAACTTGAATCTGGTCGTAAAACCGGTTCCACAAGCTTTTATTGACAGTGATCATTTCACTTTCGTCTAAATCGGTAAAAATGTGAAGTTATAAAGTAAGAAAGGCAATTAATGTAAATCCGATACTAATTCACATTAACACTAAAAGTTTCCAGAGATAAAATTACCATTTTGGTAGGTAGTCAATTATTTATTCATCATTGGGCTTACACAACTGAGTATTGGCCGATTTTACTTTTTAACATGTACCATTTTATTTAAATTATGTACTCACTCGTATGTGGATAGAATGTAATAAGATTTCGAAAATCGAACGCAATACGAGCTCTGAATTAATCATTGTTGATTTGTTCATAAGCTAGTGCCAAAACATGTGTTTGTGCATAATAAACGTGATGGTTCTTAAACCGGCGCACCCCAGATTTAACTGCAACTTGAAACGTGTTGTTGCGCAATACTGATACATGTAAGATGCTGCAAATTATTCAGGTTGCACAAGAATATGCAAGTGATGGCGACATAAATATTTGTAACTGATGCGTAGTGGGTGTAGGAAAACGCAAAATAGAAAACATTGTTAGCTTTGTCTGCAAGAAATTCTCACGACATTGACCTCGAAGAAAATAACATCGACAAATCACTTTAGAAATACGAATGGTCGCTCTTCTCTTCTTCTTGAACTTATCTTATAGAATTATTAAAAATGCTGGTTTTTACATTTCTGAGGCTCTGACAAACGCAGTATCTAGATATTAAAAATATTTCTCCAGTTCGTTCAAAAAAATTGATATAATAGTAGGGTGTAACAAAGTGGAGCTCGTGGCAAAAGTGGTATCCGACACATTGCAAAGTAAAGCAATCCTAGCCAGGTCAGTTTATGGATGGGTGACCATTCTTAACACATTGAGACCCCTCCGTGTTCTCCGAGAACACGTTAAGGTCTCGGTTGCCATACGAACATCTGTGGTAATTGTAAAGGGTAGTTAGAGGCCTAAAAAGTTTATCAACAGTCTTTCTACAGATCTTCGATATCGCCTAGTACTTGGGTTGTGAAGGCCTGATAGAAGTCGCTCCTCGCAAAAAAACGATATTCAGCCATATCTCAGTAGACTTAAAGCCGACCCCAACCTAGTTTGGGAAAAAGGCTCGGAGTAGTAGGGTGTAACAAAATGCTAGTTGCATTACTTTTTTGACTTTATTTATTGCTATCACGGATATGAAGTCTTTTAGGGTCGACAAAGGGACCCTTGTTAATTTCTGATTATTACTCGTACTTAAAATTAGTTCCTTACATCCTACATATCTTAGTAAATTAGGCCAGAGCACGTTTAATTTGTAAGTGATTGTGACTTACATTTTAAATTTTAAAAAACAGTCTACAAATACGTAAGGAAAAATTAAAATTAAAATAAACCATAATTATTAAAAACATGTTACCATAATTGTACGCTTCTTCAGAATAAACTCTTAAAGTCTTAGTTCTAGTTTACTCCATATGATGCTAAAATTATCCGCTTATGGGTTTTTTAAATTATTTACATTGTAATAAAAGTTTCTCGTATAAAAATGTAGATCATAATTCAATTCAAAACGTGGCGTCTTCTGATCGCGGCCGTTGACGGTATATTATGAGAAAGAGAAAAGTGCAAAGAATGGCAACTCGTGGGAAGACTCGACAATGGCCTCGATATGTCACGAGGAGTGTTTCACTATATTTTCTAATTATTAAATTAAATATAGGATAGTTCTATTACCACACATGCCGCTGCGAACATGACATGTGGCATGGCGGTAGTGCACGTGCTTTCGACCACTGCCGCATAGTGCAAATATTTTGTCCATGACAAAAAATGGCTCTAAGTGTGTTTATAGGTATTCTAGAACACATAGAACTTTCTTTAGTATGGACATATGTTTAATAAATACTAATAGTGTGTCAATTAAGCTACTTAGAGGAGCAACGATAGGGCGCGGTATGAGGAGAGCGAAGTCCCCCTCTTGCCCGCGACATCTGCGCTAGTACTAGCCGGCTGCGCTTGCTAACCGGTATGTCGTGGGTACGCTCATTTAGGAGTGTCACGTACACCAGTTGCAAAACTTGAAACAAACCCTATATCAACCCGTCTGGCCAGCGTGGTATAGTAGGCCGAAACCTCCTTTCTAAGGAGAGACCTTATCCAGCAGTGGTCTATTACAGGCTGTTGATGATGATGATGATGATAGTTAAATTGGCAAATACAGGCAAATACTATGTTTACCTAGCTACCTACGATCATGATCATTTTTGTGACAACCCTTGCACGACTGAGACAGTCTTGTAGGTATTTAGCGGTTTATCAAAGGAGTTGACTTACTATTAGTATTTATTACACATATTGTATGGGTCTAGATGTGTAATAATATTACCAAGTAATCTTAAAAATGATAATTTGACATAATCAACAGTGACATGATAGATTAAACCGCTTGCCGTTGAGCTCGAATATTGTAACTCCCATGAGAGAACTATATATAAAAATACCTACTCTACAAATAATTAATTTTTAGGGTTCCGGACGTCAAAAGGAAGAAACGAAACCCTAATAAGATCTCTTTAATGTCCGTCTATCTGTGTGTCAAGACCTTTATCTCGGGAACGCGTGTAGGGAGGTATCGAGTTGAAACTAAAACCTACTCAGGTCTACAGTCCCTTGAAAATTTATGGAGTACTTCTCGTTATAATTTAAGGTATATCGTCTTATGCTCGATGTAAAGAGAAAAATCTGAAAACTATACATTCGTAATTTAATTATAAAAATGTAATCCTTATTTGAAGTAGGTACGTAATCAATCATCGAGGTAAAATTTCACTTATAAAACATAATAATATAAGTAATTAGAGGTTTTTAAAAAAATAATTTTGGGCTCGCAAAGCTCGGCAAAACTGCGAGACTCGATTCTTCAGCTATTTATAATATGTACCTAAAAATTTGTACGGAACCCTCTGTTGACGAGTCCGATTCGCACTTGTCCGGTTTTTTTTAGTCCGTGACAGTACAGTACAACTCTAAAACTGAAAGTTGTACTGTCAACTACTTCTACACTGATCGTTAAACGTCAACATTAAAATGTTGGGTTCCAAGTCATCATAAAAATCAAAGACCTATCTTGATACAGATTGGATTTCTTAACTAGAAGGGCAGTCAAGGTAATTTTAACAAAAACCGGAAGAATACGTCGCTTTGGATGGATGGACTTTTAAACTTTTACTCTAAAATCTGGGTGTACCTATGCTTATAACATTACTAGCCTTTGCCCACTGTTAGTTATTGCATTAGTAAATGTCAATTAGTAATAAACCTATTTAGGTATTGAAAAGTAAAAAAATAGTTGTCTAATTTATTGTCATTGTTGATAGAGAATATAATTCTACTAAGAGTTTAAAACCGATAAGTTAAAAAAAATGTTCTCTATACAAACCTGCACCCCCTTTTTAAGGGTAGTTTTGAAAAATTAGTTACAAACTTTTTTTTACTTTTAATAACAAGTATCTGCTATGAGTTAGAAAACGGTACTACCAAAAATAACGAAGTTTCATATAAATTTCTAACCCATTTTTTTTAATTCTTTCTTAGTGCACACCTACTTTACTTAAGTAAGATTTATGCAAAATTTCATGCTTCTAGACCCAGCGGTTTCAGCTGTGCGTTTTCGATCAGTCAGTGAACCAGTTTCTTCTTTTATACGTATGGATAAGCTTAATACTTTCATGAGTTTTTATAACAAATTGATCATGTTCAAATTGATAGAGTTATGGGTGTCTTGAATTATTATCATCATATAGCCTTTTAATGAATTACTTTGGATATTTAGACTACTTAATAGTAATTTATTTAAACAAAATAAATATTTGATTACAGATAATTCCGGTGTTGCTCCTGACACTGGCTACGAGATGTAGGTCCGATCATACAAATGGATTCAACGCCAACAACAACAACAGTCCATCACAATATGGACATATTCTGAAACCACCACCGCCGCCACAGCTAGCGTCTATAGTTCCTGTGCCGTTTCATTTAGGACCAGAGAGACATCAACGACACAACCCAAATGTCGGTTATCACTATCAAGCTCCCTCACCCCCACCGCCTCCTAGTGAATATAAATTCCCAGCACCATTTTATAAACAATATAATTTTAACTTTGTGCCACATCCACAACCATTCTCAACAACACCTTCACCATCTATGTTTCAAAAAATGTCCGAGTGGCTTTTTCCATCCCAAGAAACAAATTATGCACAATCAACTATATTTAAAAATAATAATATTGTAGCTCCTATTAAAAAAGATTGCAATCCTTGCAATTTAGTGCCATGGTTACCAGTAATTAGATACAATGTAGGAGCTAAAAATGTTTATCAAAATCCGTTATCAACTTATGGACCACCGAATCCTACTGCTTATGCTGATGCATTAAAGGTAGTGCAAAAATACCCCACGCCATTCAATCAGCAAAATTTAGGTACAAAGCCACCGCAATTAACGCCGGGAATCCCACATGCAAACTACGGCCCACAAGCCCAGAAGTTTAATAATGCCTTTGCTGAAACTGTCAGCTCTACATATGGCCCACCAAGCGTCACGCATACTATAGACACTTTATCACCCCATCCTCCGACTTCCACATTTTCGCAACCAAGTACATCATATGGAAACCCAAATACACCGTTGGTCTCATCCAATAACGCATTCAACTCCCACTTTTTATCAACCCATTCGCAAGAACTATCAAACAATGTGTATAACATACCGAGTTCTACGTATAGATCACCGTCTTCGTCATATGCAACACCGGCATCAGTATATGGTATACCATATCCTAACCCTCCCGTTACCCAACCCCTTACATATCTACCTGTTACTCCTCAATATGATCCTGGAATGCTTAATAAAGAACTACCGCAACAGGCTGATGTGGAATTACTTGAAAATGTTGCACCAATAGCAGAGCTGCAAGTTCCAAAATATAACAAACCGACCACGTTTAAGAATTCTTATGGGGAACCCATTACTAATACTCATTTATTTGATATATCTTATCCTATATCAGCAACTGCAGCAGAGTCATCTAAAATAAAAACTAAAGTGTTACCGGAAGAAAGTAAAAACTCAACAACAACAAACATTTCATTTGCTTTGGCAAATCCAGCGCCATTCACTTTGAATAAAGGCAGAAATATTCATACATTACAACCTGTTGCTCTTCCAAATCTTAGCGTATCACCTTTACCACCAATTTTCAATGCACGACCTTTTCGACCAGAACGTCCACAGTTCCCTAAAAGTATACTTCATGGAATCAATCATATGCAACAGTCAGTTACTAATGTACACATACAACAGAGTATTCCACTAACTGAATATACACATTCTGTAGATTATCCAGCAACCTTCATTCAGTCGCCTATAATTGAAATAGATGCACCTACTATTTCAAACCAGACTAAAGGTTACAGAAATATCCCTAATAGTTATGTCGTAGACGAGATTAGAGACATTTCTTCTCAAGCTTCTGAAAGTGTTTCAACTAAATCAATTTCAGATGCAAGTTTTGAAAGTACAGGTGTTGACTTTGGCAATGACCTGTATGATTCTGGTATACCTGTGGACCTTAAACAACCATCAGGTGTTCCGTCAAATCACAGACCAGAGTTTGCAGATTTGAGAGGAATGAACGATGAAGACCTTGATAAGTACCGTACAGAAAATAATTTACAAAATATTGATTCCCCTCTTTTGTATCTTAAACCAAGTGCTCCTCATAAAAATCATGGAAACTTTATACTTGCTGTATCATCACCAATTCCTGAAAACGAGTATGAAATATATGATGACAGCCCAACAACTGCTGCACCTCTTACACCTACATTGACAAGCAATTGGGATGACAGTAGAGATGACTACCGAGAAGAAATAAGTCCCTCGTTTCAAGAAAAGAAATACAAACCTAAAATTGTACAAATAATTGTGCCTTATACAACTAGAAATGAAGAACCAGAAAGTAATGACGATTTTGTGGAAATGGCACGAGATTGGCCTTCAACACCAAAAGACGAATATCAAGCCAGAAAAGTACCATCAAATACAGATCATACACATATTTACACAGCGACAGAAATATACGCTACCGAGCCTACGACGACCACTGAAGAATCATTACAAATACCACAGACAGATTATCCAGATTTAGATCAATATCATCCTACTGGAATTTTAAAAGACCTGTATGACGTTAAAGAACCCCCGTTTGACATTATCAAGCTACAACATACTATCGATGATTGGACACAACAAGAGTATTCTAAGCAGTATAAATCGCCACAGAAGACAAGAACTAGTGAAATTTATGCCAAAAAAATTCCTGACAACTACTTTACTACACCAGTGCCAGCGAATCATGTGACAACAACTATCAATTATAATAACGAATTTTATGACCACGAAGGTTCAAGCAGTATCCAAAATACGGTGACCGATGATATTAATAACAAAACGAAAGCAAAACCTCGGAAAGAATACAATGTCATAGAACGACCTAAAAATTCATATATTACTAGTAAAAAAGATCAATCCGATGAAGCAATACAAAGGTTTCATATTTATACGGCAGCATCGTCATTCCGTACTACAAGTACCACAACCACTCCAGCGCCGTGGGGTAAAATACAAACATCTATATCGCCTTTAACGAATGAAAAAGTTTACGTAGTTACGTCAAAGCCTTGGAAAGAAACACGTAATATTTCCAAGGAATGGTACGATATTGAACCATTTCAATCAATGAAGATCAATTCTAATAGTGATATATCTACATCAAGCAAATTTCCGTTTAAGTCTCCAAGGTTTTTGGATCGACCCTCATTTGATTTCAATTCAGGAGGAAAGATTGAATCTGATTCATCATATGGGTTTTCTAAAAGCTGGTTTCAAAGCAGTAAGTTTTGTCTTAATTAAAATCTAACTCTAGTTCATTGACCACGAGAGGTTATATTAAAGTTATATGTCTCAATTTGTTTCTTGGTTTTTCCTTCTAATGAGCGTGAAATATCGAAATACAACTACACAGAAACCAGAACTCGTGGTTACACGTGGTAGTCATATACCCTGACTGCTAAGTCGGTCGTGGGTTCGATTCCCACCCAGGGACAAATGTTTGTGTGATGAGCATAATTATATTTTCTCTGTCTGCGTGTTATTTATCTATAATAATTTGTATGTATTTAGAAAAGTTAAGTATGTTTATCAGTAGGCTGGTTACCATTACATAGGCTCTACCAAGTTTGGGATCTAATTGCTGGATATATGTGAAGCTATTATATTATTAGTTATTTTTTTAATTACAAAATTCTAAATTTATTTCAGTAAATGAATTGGAGACTCAGAAAGAGAACGATAGTGCGTCCATGGCAGAAGCTAGACGACAAAAAGATACCAGTGAAATGGACGAGGTTTAATCTTATTTTAGTAACTGTTACTCCTATAAACATTATTCTACTTTAAGTTTACTTTTGTTAAAACACCAATTGACACAGCAGTATCAATTGTTCCTTTAACTTTTTTTTTTTAATATGAAAAATGGTTTAAAGTGGTATATATATTGATACCAACTATACTAAATATGTTTTTTAGGTACATCAAATGAGTTAGATAAACAGTTAGTGTAAATGAGTTCAATTTTATATATAGTTTGATATTCCATTAGCCCGCTTCGAAGACGCTGTTGTATATCAATTTTTTACCTTAAATTGCCAACTTTGTATACTCTCTAGTAATACCGATTGGTTAGTAAATTATCATCTTAATTGTAGCTTTTCAAATTGATATTGTTATGATCAAACTTCTCTATAAAAAGTAGTTTTCTTATTTATTTTCCATCTGTTTTAGTAGTTTTCTTTTATCACTGTTTATAAAATTGACAATGAAATAGTTAAAGATTTGCGTTAGTTATTTTTAAATACATTTCTTAGTGCCACCGAAGTAGTAAATCGGTACAGAACATCAACGACGTATATTGATAATGCACCGCGCAAAAAATTGTAGATTCTTTGTGGTTGGCAAAGTTTTAGAAAGATTACAAACTAAAACTTTGCCCTCAATAATAATAATCAGTGAATAGAAAGAAACCGCAGATGAAACTCAATATAATACTACAGTCATAAACATCACCCTTTGAAATTCTCCTAGGAACGTTTGATATCATCATCAGCTAATCGCAGTCCACTGCTGGACACAGGTGTCTTTCATTGCACGCCACTTCGAGCGATTTTCGGCTAGATATGTTTCCCAGTAAATTTCAGAAAGTGATGGCGATTAAAGTGATTGATCTCATATTGTTAATCCCATAAATTGTTCATGTGTTTATCGTAATTATTTCTTACAATTTCTTTTAAATAATTTTTATATTTTCAGGACATAGATGCTACAACTGCAACTTCACGTAGAGGTTCTAAATGACATTCCAATGAGATCAAATGTGAACAAAAGAACTTCAACCAAAGTGATGAAACTGTTAAGACAAAAGTATGTGTATTATTAGAATAACCAAATTAGTGAGTGCATCACAGAGCAAATGAAGAAGAACACTACACTAGTGTTCTTCTTAATTTGATCAAATAGAATTTAGTTTTTTTGTACTTGGACTATACATAAGGTGGAAAAAGTGGGACTCTGAAAATATAATATTAGTGTTTTGTTATATATATATTTTACATGTAAATCTACTTTTATTTAGTTATAGATACTAAGAAAGGCACTGTGTGACCAGAGGAGTTATAAATGTTTCACGACATAATTTAAGTTTTTTTGAAAATGTATCATTTTTAAATATTGTATTGGTTCCATTGAATAGGCATTTGTAGTTGTGCTATTATTAATGTATGTATATAGAAATAACATGTTTATATTCGTCAAACCAAAAACATTTTCATGTAAAATGTTGCCAAGACGAGACTATATGGCTGGCACTGTCCAAAAGTTATCAATTCTCATGTAGAGCCAAACTTCTAACTCTACACGCCCTAACTCTTCAAGCTCTAACATCACAATCTCTATACGTTAGTCAAAATACGTGAATACATTTTTCACCTTACGCCCATGTGACGGTAGTAAAACAGCCAAGCCACATATTTTGAATAAGGTGTAGAGATTGTGAAGTTACGGCGTGTAGTTAGAAGTTTCAAGTTTGGCTCTACATGAGATCTGATAACTTTTTGAAAGTGCGCGCCATAATAGTCTCGTCTTAGCAACATTTTACATGAAAATGTTTTTTTGTGGGTTTTCACTTCTTTTTGTAAGTTGCTTACGACTACAGGGTTTACACTAAAAGTTCTTATTTTTAATGTTTTTCGAAGTAGTCTCCTTTAAGTTCAAAGCACCGTCGCTTGCGTTGGAACCATTGACTGAAGCAGTAAGCCCACCCTTTTCTAGCAATCTCTTCCACGAATATTTCAAACGCAGCCGCGGCTTCTTCGGAGGTAATGAAATGAATCCCTCTTAGTTTATCTTTTACTTTTGGAATTTAATAAAAGTAGAAATGTTATGTTTACATTCATTTTACATTCGGGACCAAATTCTTTTGAAATAATAAACGTAAACTGATTGAGGCGCTTATGTATCACTATCAGGTACTATACCGTCAATTTATTTATCAAATAAAAAACACTGTTAATATAGCCTTTATATACAAATTAATGTTTTTATATTTTGAGCAATGCTGGAAACAGTTTTTGCGAATATTACGATTATAGATGTCCAAAAATTTGATTACCCCATATGATTAGGTAATTGTAAATACTGAAATGTAAATAAATCTAATAAAGTATAAATAAAATGATTATAAAATAACCTTAATTCTTTAATATCACACCAACATGCTAACCTACCACAATCATGTATGTTTAGCTGCCAAATCAACCTCACCTTAATTACAGATTATTGGTTATAAAATGGTACTTAACTATTAATAATCTTTGTGTTTATAACGTTGAACAACATTTTATACCTGTAATAAACAACAATAGTAGGTATTAAAATTACCTTTATGGTGAAATATGTAATTACTATCGTTTGATTCTCATAGATATAAATTATTGTTGTGTTTCAAGTCTTTGGTGATAAGACACTCATTTGACTCAAATATACACAAGATAAACATTTTAAATTTGTTTATCAAATCAAATTATCGCAATTTTTAAGACTTCAGTTAGATAAAGCGAAAGGTTTGATGCGCCCATGCGGCGTTTTACGCTATATCAATAGCGAGTCATCTATTTACTAGGCAAAAACATTCTTAATAGTATTATTCTAATATCTATGCGGAAATCGAGCATTTTGCGAGGATGACACGCTGTCACCATGAGGACAGCATTCTTTTTTATTTAAGGCATAGTAGCCGCAACAAATGGCTAGCAGCGGATGGATGCGGCATTCCGCATCCATCCGCTGCTAGCCTAGAGCCTCAATCAGCAGTAGACCGCGATAGGTTTATGATAGCCAAAAATATGAACGTATTCTGCTGCGACGACATGGTCTCTAGACACATGGTTGTTGGCAAGTCGACCACATTACGTTGGCACTAATGAATTCGTCTTATATTAATATACCGTAAGTAAGCAGATGTAATCAAGCATGCCATTTCTACCGTACATAATATCTTTTATTTCGATCTGAATGTAAAAAAGTATGGCTCTGAGCTAGTAGTGAGTATATACTGAAAACTTTATCCCCGTCTCCTACAGGTAATGAATGTTATTTATCGGTTGGTTGTTCAGACTTAGATCTATCTCTCCATCGAATGTAAAGGAACTCTCCACTCCATGTAATTATAGTTAGCAATGTTACGAAGTTCAGCACAACTATCGGCACTTGGTATGATCCAGAAGCTTCTCTTACGCGTGCTGTAACAATAATTAATGTTAAAAGTTTTTACATGTTAAAATATCAGTTGATTAAAATACGTTAAGCATAGTATAGAGCGGTACTACAGGTTTGGTCCCATTCAAATATGAAGTGAAAGTACTACCAATAAGGGTCGAAAATTAAGAAATGAAGAAAACAGTCTGTTAAAATATATCATCATTAAAAGTTAATTGTTTTACAAGTAGATTTAGCGAGCTCAATGTGCTTGTTTTACATAAATACTAAATTGATGAACATTTCTTACATATTAAGACCTATTAGATGATTCATTTCATACCAATTATGTAAATACAATACAACTACTATTCAATAAAAGTAGCTTCACAACTTGGTGAAGAGGCTTGGTTGTGTTCAAAACTAGTTGAGAAAGTTTTCAGGAGTTAAAGTTACCCAAACCCTTTATACATTCAAAAATGTTTTTTTTCTTAAGTTATTAATCTATAACTTAGAAGCAAGAATTGTACTTCTAAAGATAAAGTTGTTGCTTTGTAAGCTGAAGAGAAATATCGAGTGGACAATATGAACATTAATATGCAATTAGTAAGTATACGAATTAGGTTCATAAGGCCCCCCTTACACAAGATAGATACACAAGTAACAATGGACGATACGCTTTATCAGTAAATAGTTACATGTAGGTCAGTAGTCCGATGCTCGAGATTCCAGCGTTGTTTATTTTATTAAGACATTTGATTTACAACTAGGTATTGCCAATGGCTTCCCTCGCAGTACTATCACTACTACAAGTTCTAAGCAGTCTTCCTACCTATCGGGCACAATAAATACTTATTTGTACTGTATCCCTAGTAACGTATATACAAAATCTCACGATCATCAGACGAACGACGGTTTCTAAGGAGAGGCCGATGTCCAACAGTGGACTATTATGGGCTGTTGACCCACACACCCACCCCTACACACTAATTTTAAACCGACTTAAAAATGTTCTCAATTCTTTTTTATGTTTTATTTTGTATATTTTACGCGATATCTTCGCCATTTGCGAACCGATGTTAGTAACTCTTAAAATAATGATGGCGGTGATTCTTTTTTTCGTTAACTATGGTATTTTAGATTGCAATAATCTTAGGATACTTCATTATTTAGATTTATTTATTTATACATCATGCACTTTTGGTGCTTTGGCGGACTTAATGCCAAAGGTATTCTCTATCAGTCAAGACAGTCAGACAGTCACAGAGAACAGGAAGTAGGTGCATTTAGGTATGCAGGTGTAATTGCAATAAGGAACTACGTTAGGGCAACTTTGACTTAGTTTGTTATGTTAAAGGCAGGATCAGACAGCAGCCGGGGACGGGGCGAAAATGCATAACATCTTTACACATGAAATTTGAGATATGATGTCGCGATATACTACAAATTAAAGTTAATAAATTTATAGTTGTCTTAGTTTTTCAAACGCATACTTTTACCTTACAGTTGTTGTAGTGGAATTATATGGCTTAAAATTAAAAAGTCTTTAAATTATTATTTTTCTTTACAAGTCTACATACGTTTGTTAACTTTATTTAATACTTCATGTTATGACTTTAAAATAGTAATTATAATAACCACCAATTCGGAACAGGTTTTTAAGAAATAATATTTTGAAACCTTAATGCCATTTGTTGTTGTCTGTCCCAACTTGCAAAGATTTAAAACTTAATTTTATTATGAATTGGTCCACTATTAGACATAGACAGAAGAGTAGAGACTAAAAAACCAAAAAGCAAACACACCGACAAAAAAGAAAAATTTCATAGAGCAACAGTCGGCGGCCTTTGTTGTTCTATGAAAAAATGGTTCTATCCTTATATCTATATTACCTAAGCCTCTAAAGTATTGGCTAATACTTGCTACCTATAACGCAGACACGTGCCTGTAAATAACATTTCATATATACCAAAATATTTTTTTAATCAAATTTCGAAAGTCCTTAGACTCCTTGTCGTAGAATTCTTTTTTCTTTGTTTTAATTTCATATTTCATCTTCCTGGAACAAGTAGTATTTTCCAGATTCCATGATTAATGACTCAACGAGGATGTGTAGTGAATTAAATTTGAATCTAAAGATATTCGGATACTATATTAATAATAATATACCTCATACAACTCACACACGGCTGTCTCATCCCAAACTAGGCAGAGCCTGTACTATGGTAACCAGACTGCTGATAAACATACTTATATATTTCTAAATACATACATATTTTAGATAAATTACAACCAGACACAGAACAAGTGACCGTGCTCATCACACAATATCTGTCCTAGTCTGGGAATCGAACTCACGACCTCCGACTTAGCAGTCAGGGTCACTAACCACTAGACCAATGAGCCCGTCGATAATGAACTTGTTTTATAAATTTATGTGCAGACAAATTACTCATAAAACTTTTTATTTCTTGTATTTAACATTGTCTTGATAGTTTCGGATTCACACTTCTTATTTTTCTTTACATTTTATTATTATTCTTGTGTAATGAGATTATTTTAACAATGTTTTACTAATTAGACAGTAATTATTCGTTTAATGTTAGCGTTGTTTACAAGTTATCAGGGGTTACGAGAGAGTTATGACAATGTTCACCTCGCTTGTTTACTTGGGAAAACTCGAAAATACTTCGAAAGCATAACACAGCTCTATCAGGTATTAAGGTATTATTATTTTTGGTGTTGAATCTGGCTGGTCATTTATTTCTAATAAACATTTTCATTTGTGCACAATAAAAAATAAATTGTCCTAAATAGCTATACAAATAAATAAAATTGAAGTACGAGTATCTGTTTGTAATGTCTATTTAAAAGGTTTTTGATGCTCACACAGTTATATGCACGATACCTATGCCTAAAAACCAGTTTTTTTAATCTGTCTGTCTGTTCCGGGTAATCTTCTAAACAGCTGGACCGATTTTGATAATATTTTACTACCAGGTACCTGTCTATATAAGGAGTAACTTAGCCTATTTCTCCTCTCAGAAAAACCCTTTAAAATTTTGCCCGGTCCTGGAATCGAACCCACTAAGAAAGCGCTTTCAAATTCCATGCGAAGGAAGTTCAGCTAGTCTGTACATATAAGACAAACCCTATACCAACCCGTCTGGCCCGTAGTATAGTAGGCCAATACCCCTTTCTAAAGAGAGGCCTATGTCAAGCAGTGGACTATTAAAGGCTGTTGATGTGATGATGTGATGTATGTATTTAGAAATATATAAGTATGTCTAGCAGCAGTCTGGTTACCATAGCACAAGCTATGTCTAGTTTGGAATCAGACGGCCGTGTGTGAGATGTGTAAAGTTATTATTATAATCACGCGAGCGAAGCCGCGGGCAACAGCTAGTTTGAGATAAGATGATTATTACTAAATACGTATGTTGGTATAAAGAGCTCTAAGTAAAATGAGCTAAAATCAAAACTTAAAAGATTTAAATCCTTGTTTGAAGCTCAAACTTTTCTGCCCATCAAGCATTGAAATCTTTCATCTAACAGTAAAAAGAAAATACTTACTGAGTACTGAACCTATAGTGAAAATGGTGATACCACTGAAGAACATTTGGAGGCCAGAAGCAAAGGCAAGTCTATGTATAGGTACGTAGTTCGGTATCACTAAGTTGACGTACACAGTCCTCAGCGCTTTGGTGACACCAAGTGCCACTGATATAACCAACATACTAGTGAAGGATGTTGTAAACAGCATCACTGAAAGGTTACAAAGTCTTTTGGTGAATAATTAAAATTTAAATAACACATACGTATACACAAAAAATACAAAATCATACTAAGTACTGAAGTGGTCTGCGATCTCAAAAAATTCATACTATCTTACAAAGTCTATGCAAATTGAATATTCACTAATACGTAAGAACCTATACTTTATAAAAGTATAAATTTGATATTACAAGCATTAGAAGTTTTAAAAGTGGTCCTGAAAGACAAGAATCTATGTAAGTATGCACTAGTTTCAAGTTTCTTGTTCGAATACTACAACAAACGAATACAATAATAAAATGAATAGATTTCACTTTCTATGTCATCGTCACAAAGAGCTTACACAAATACATTTAATTACGTTTGCATTCAAATAATAGCTCTGTGAGGTATATTTGTTAAGTATTTAACCACAAATAATTTGTTTGACTTCATCGGTAAAGTAGGTAACATACGTACAATTTGTTTATATTGTTAATGTCAAGTAACTCATACTACGCAAATATAAAGGTCTGATGACAGGAGGGTGTATATAGAAAAGAATAATGAAATGAAGAATATATGTACGTATGAAAATTGAGCAATTTAAATTAAAAGGAGCTGAAAACTACATAAGTTATTGTTTTATCGCGTGAGTAAATATGCATTTTTATTATTTTTATCGAATTATACAATCAGTTATAATCCTCTAATACCGTTCATATAACGGGTTTTAATTTAAAGCAAAATAAGTATGGACAGTTGAGAAAACTCAGAGATAAAGCGCTGATAATATTATACAATACACTGTATACGGTAAGCCGTAGCTCGAATATAATCAGACTTGAGGTTGTGGTCGTTAAGGCAACCTATTGAAAGAGGTGTCAATATGTATGGTATATAGTTAATATAAAAACCGAGTCAAGGTCAAGTACAGTATGATGACTAGGGTACTAGTCATCAGTCTGTACTCTAGTCTTACGACGAGATCCCCTTAGGACCGATTTGATGCTGCTAAGTTATATTTCTTAATGTTTATGAATTCACTTGTGATTAAATTAAAAATGATATGTATTACGTTATAATAATTTCTGCTGCACATACTTACTGGTTCTAACGAAGATGATCAGCAATAAACTGACCATGTACATAATACGCGCTGACTTATTACACCATTCCCCAATAAACGGTGATACAAATCGAAATAAAGTGTCAGAAAATCCAATAACTGACATTAATTTCGCTATGTCACTAGTTTCAAATTTCAACATATCATGTAGAATAATAGGTAATAGAAGTGAAAAGTTTGTCTCCACACACGCCGCTATTGACATTCCAAATACAATGTTGACAAACACTGGATCAGTTAAAAGCTTCAAGTCGAAGAATTCAACGAAATTTGACATATAACTATTATTTTTAATTTCAGTTTTCTCTTCTTGAGTATTAACAGTCTTTTTAATCTCAGTTTCATTAAAAATATTAATGGAACTGCCGAGATTAATTTCTTGAGACTCCCACCATTTGTACCGAGCCTCCTCCAAAGGTGTCACTGGTGCTTTTGAACGTATGTCTGGATGAGAAATTGCATTTCTAGTTTGAGCACTAGAAGTGCTCGTCAGAGACCTCATGGAAAGGCTTTTTACTGGAAGCGATCCATTCCCCACAGATTGCTCTAATTGTGGTAGTGAATGAATACCTGTCACAAGAAAAATAATTATAACAGTTATTTGTTATTGAGTTGGGTTCGGACATAGTAAATTTTAAGAGACGTATGAAAAGTTCTCACCAACTACATTAGACGATGTTGTAACACTCCCATTAATCTCTTCGGTTTGATTATTTAACGGTTCCACTTCCTCGGGACTAGGCGGATCTATTAGGTACCACTTGGCTGGTCTAAGCAAGCATGCAGCCAAAAGTGAGTGAAGACAAATGGCACTTAAAATGAGTATTGCGTATCGCCAACCATAAGTATATATTAGAAAACTAATTAGCAACGGCATGTATATTGCACCAAGGCCTGTTATAGACATGCCCACCCCAATCGCTCTACCTCGTTTCTCTTTGAAAAATGAATTTATTGCTAATGTAAATGCGCTCATTATTGCTGCTATACCCATAGCTGAAAATAAAAGAAAACATTAGTTTTACCTTGTGATAAAAAATATGCAACACACGAGCCTCAAACAATGGGGATGGTCTAACAATTTGTAAGATTGCTGCATTCGGTTTAAAAGATACGCTAATTACAGTAAGAACCTTATCACGAAAAAAAACTATGCAATAGTTTCACTTCTGCCGTGTGTGAACACACGGCAGAAGTGAAACTTCAGAAAAGTAGCCTACAAGAGAATGAGAAAAATATAGAGTATCAGGAGTATTAGGATAATTAAAAGGTTTATTTTTATAATTTAGGAGACGAATATTACAGAAAACACTGTATACTTGTAATCTATCTCATTCTCTGGCAGGCTAAATCCTATTTATGAATATATTTGTCGGTTTTTATTGTCGCTTTATTGAATTTTCAAATCACAACGGTGCTAAAGAAGTTTCACACATCAACAAGGGGGCCTGTGCTAAGATGGTATATCTAAATATATACATATTATAAATAAATAACCCCCAGACACAGAACAAATGATCGTGCTCATCACACAATTATAATGGGTGGGAATCGAACCCACGAGCTCTGGCTTAGCAGTAGGGATCACTAACCACCAGATCAACCGGACCGTCAAATAACTAAATAACTTTTGCTTTACTTTTTAAAACAAAACAATAGATTTAAGCATTTTTACTCATTACTGCCAGTAAACTATTAGGAATTGTTCGATGTTTCAATCATTACGATATTGCACGGTAAAAGTTTATTACCTGCATCGTTTTTGAAAATTGCCTTTTTAACTGATTAATTAAATATGGATATATTTTTAAGCGATTTAATCAAACTTAAACATTATTATTTAATAATATATCTATTATTTTCTATTGGCACAAACCCACTCTTTCAAAAGGCATGGTTTTATTTAGAAAACAGATAAAAAATGTATACTCACAGCAAATAATACTGTAGCATATCATAAAGTGCCAAAACTCAGTCGATAATGAAGTCAAAAATAGTCCGACTGAAATGAAAGTCGCCCCAGCTACAGCGACTTTCCTGTACCCGTACCCCTTCAACGTTGGCCCTCCAAACAGAGAAAGGAGCATTCCTACACTATGATTTAATACAATTACTAAAGTAATCTGTGTTGTAGTCAAGTCCGTGTCGGACATCGCCTCTTGTAACAGCAACCCGAAACTAGTGATTAAGGGAAGTACCACCACCTGAAAAAGAGTTAACATCAATATAACGAAACGGAAGAGTTGAAAAGTGAGTTTTAATAAAGCAAGCGTATTAATAACCTGCTAAAATTAAATAAAATATAAGAAATCCTAATTAAATAATAAAAATCACAACTGCACGCCATACTTTCACGATACTTTTTTTTTTAAATATATACCCAGTATCAATTTGAATGATGTCAAGATTCAAACCATAATATATATTTAAAATAGTTTCAAACATTTACAAGTTATGGTCGAATAAAAAAACTTGTGTTCATAATTGTGTTCATTAGCCTTTTTTGTTCTGTGCGAAAACTCCCTCGGGATACCAACTAAAGGTGGTTATGTAGGACTCGAACCGACGCAAAATTGCACGTCGTCCCGGGTACCAGTAGCCGGTGAATCACCTTAGGAAGAAAATCCCTGGTACCCGACGGACCACGGGCCATCTACGGCTTGAAGATTTGAGCCCCCTCGTGTGTGGTAACCACGGTGTTCCCCTTCTACAATCTAAAGGGTGCGCTCGCTCTCCAGGCCTGCTTCTGCTAGGGTGACAGATGGCCTCACCTATCACCCCCAGGTTGGCGCTTATGGAGGACGGAGGTCGTTCAGCGACCTCCGGCGCTTTCGCGTCTGCGGTACCTGGCTCGTTCTCGGGTCTGGTGGACCGGGAGAGTTTTTAACCTCTCGCAGTCCCGCTCTGCCGTTTTCTTCGTAAGAATAACTTGCTCACAGAAAGAGACGGCGGAGTTTCACGCGCTTTCGCTCCGTACCACGGCCGCAATCATGGTACCAAGCTAGAGAATTGTCACTCCGATGGCCACTATGACGTCACGCCTCTGCTGATTCCACGCCGGCTTCCGTGCGGCTTTCGCAGTAGTGACACTCAGGCGATGGCTCCTTGCGGATCAGACACAGGTGATAACCGAAGCATTCATTCCCGGTGATCACCTGCGTCTGCCGGTATGAGAGGGTCCCGTGATGTCTTTCGAGTCAATCCCTTATAACGGATCTTACCGCCGCCAAAACGGCGTGCCCGGCGATTGGTTGCCAAGTCGTTCCTTCCACTCCTACACGAGGACCTGGAGGAGTTGGGATTTCTGATCCTTGATTTCTCGGGTCTCAGGACGCCAACCCAACTCCCGCGCTTTCTTGCGACACTAATACAGAGCCGCAAGAGCTCACGCTTCCAGGTCCCACGGTAGAGATCCGGCCAGGAGACTCACCACCTCAAAGGAGATCCTGCGGGACCCCCTTATGACCATGATAGCCAGCACTCGCTGCGGTCGTCGCATTTGATCGACGTTGATGGTCTTCAGGGCCTTCGCCTATACTGGGGCCCCATAAAGGGCCATAGACCGCACAACCCTCGAGTAGAGTCTCTTGCAAGAGTCATCGACTCCCCTCATGTTGGGCAGCAGCCGCGCAAATGCACGCTCTGCTCCAACCAACTTAGGGACCAGACCTCGGAAATAATGTCATACATTCATTAACCCTGAAAACATATTATTAATTTAGACAGACTTGTAAAAAGGTAATTTAATAACTACCGTTGGTCAGGGTTATACGAAAATATATGCCGAATATAGCAAAAAGACCTGGCAAGTAATTTTTTTACAGTTTAAATAAATATTTTAACTGCGAAACAAATCATTAGATATTCAGATAACACAATTGAAGGAAGGTTTCCTAATTTTGAATGTTTTATTTTTTAAATATTTATGCACCGATGAAATATATAAACAAATACATATTTACATAAATACCTACGAATCTATTGACAACTTAACAAAGAATTTATTTTCTTTTCTCGTTCAAAGCGATCTCTATACACTAAAAGTATTTAAAGAGATAGTTTAAACGTAAAATGACCAAAGGTCGCAACTGACACATTTACTATTTATAGGTTAATTACCTTTAATCCCCGATAATTGATGTTTGTTGGTTTAAAACTTAAACCATGACTTGAACCCTCAGGGCCAGAATAGATATTAGTTACAGTATCGCAGAATAGTCATTATTATATGCAAACTGAAACTGGTATTGTTACCAGTTGAATAGATTTTAAGAGAATCGAGACTTGTTTAATTATGCTGTGTTACTCAGTGTGTATCATGGACGACGGAGACGACAATTTAGTACGACACGATAGCGATATTTCTGGCACCAATCTATGCAGATAGGCAATGAATTAAGTAACTTGATTCATTATCAAGTTATCGCAAAAAAAACTTTAACTCACTTTTTAACATTAACAAAATCTTTTTGTCGTCATTTAGAGATGCTTTTATTTTTGCACATTCTAAATATCCTTGATTACTTGTATACGCTGATAAAGAAAGAAAACAGAAAACACAGGACAGGACAGCGTTATAGTAATTTACTTTTACTTTTTGTAAGAAAGTTTGATCACATCATCATCAACAGCCCTTAATAGTCCACTGCTGGAGGTAGACTTCTCCGTACAAAGGAGATTTCGGCCTGCTATACCACGCTGGACAGACGGGTTAGTACAGGGTTTCTGTCAAGTTTTTCTTGACTTAGTCAGAGTATAGTCAAAATTTGATGATTGACAAATGCAAGATCCGTATTGTAAAACACTATTATTTACTTACTGATACAATTAATAATCTTTTGTAAAGTTTATTATGTATTATATCTTATCAAAGTCGTCACCTAGTTTCTAAGAGGGTTTCATTAGACTCACAGTATTACAATAATAAGAGCGCTAAGTAATAAGATTACAACTGTGCAGTTTTCAAGGTCTTATTGCTTCCTTAGCTTAAAATATTTATTATAGCAGTTAAAAGTCGTAAGTCATTTTCAAATTGCAATCAAGATACTAAAATAGTAATACCTAAACCGTAATTGAAAAGCTTGTAAAAATTTGGGGTCACATAGAGGTAGAAAGGCCTATTGGAAATCTTATCTATCTTCCCTGGTACCTTTTTTTTTGTTGACGGGGTGGAAAATCCCTTCGGATCTCCGGCTGCTTGGGGACGCAGAAGCCAGGAATATGTGGTGTTGAAACTAAAATCCACCGTGATGGCCGGTCTCAGGCTCTAAGGAGGACCCGTAGCAGGTTATTTCAAGTCTCCCCCGGATCGACGCCGCGCCTAGCCAGGTCCTATCCCGGGGGATGCTGCGGGCTATCCCCCGCCTGTCGGACCAATCATTATATGTTGCAGCCCGATCCCATTTTTGTGACCAGGCCGCCATCCTATCACATACCGCAGCAGTTAATCTGCCACCAGATCTGAATTCCTCTCTGGCAGCCTGCCGGCATTACAAAATATGTACAAACATGCCCGTATGATTTTGTTTGCTAAATTTGAAAGAAATGTATGGTGAATTCCTGTGTTATTTTGTTTATGATTAGTTGCAATAAGTGTAGGTACCATGTAATAAAATATAACTAAAATGAACTAAATAACCCGACTCGAAATTGCTGCTATTAGTCAACAAAATAACTTTTGTTTGCATGTAACACGCATTACAGATAACACAGCTGAATGACTTATGTAAATACATATACATAAATCATTCGCCTAAGAAACTTTAGATTGTTACAGATGTTAGTCTAGAATTATATATTTCTTCGAATTCGGTTACGTTTACATTAGAAAATACCGTATATCCTACAGTTCCGTTGTAGGTTGTTTTTAAATTTAACTACGCTTATATTCATGTCTGTGTCTGTGTCATTTCTAAGCTTTTTGGAGGATAATCGACAATTTGACTCTGGAGGCTATACAACGAGACTATTACAAATTCGGAAATTCAAAACAATAAATTTATAACTTGTTTATAACTACCTATACGCCACTATTAACTTAAAATTGATTAAATTAATTAAATAAAAAGCATTGTTAAGATAGGTTAGTTAGAACGGCGATCAGTGTGATGTCTAAAGCGCCAAAATGTTTACACCGGGAATTGTAAAAAAAAAAAAAAAAATGGGTAGGTATAGTACGGGCACGCCGTCATCGCGGCGGTAAGACCCGTTATGGAGGATTGGCTCGAGAGGCGTCACGGGACCCTCTCATACCGATTGACGCAGGTGATCACTGGGAAGGGATGTTTCGGGGATCACCTGTGTCTGATCCGCAAGGAGCCAACGCCTGAGTGCCACCACTGCGATGGCCAGACCGTGGACACGGCTCTCCACACGCTGGCAGAGTGCCCGGCGTGGGTTGAGCAGAGGCGAGACCTCGTGGCGGCCATCGGAGTGGGAGTTCTCTCGCTCGATAGCCTGATTGCGGCTATCGTGCAGAGCGAGAGTGCGTGGAACTCTGCCGTCTCCTTCTGCGAGCAAGTTATGCTCGCAGAAGGAGACGGCGGAGCGGGACCGGGAGAGGTTTAGAGCTCTCCCGGCCCGCCAGGCCCGGGAACGGGCCAGGTACCGCAGGCGACTCAGGCGCCGGAAGTCGCAGAACGACCTCCGTCCTCCATAAGCGCAGGCCTGGGGGTGACAGGTGAGGCCATCTGTCACCCTAGCAGAAGCAGGCCGGGGTGGTGGCGAGCGCGTTGCGAAGCGCGCTCGCTTCCAGGGAGCACAGGGAACATGGGGTTCCCACACGGGGGGGGGTCGTCTACTCGTCTGTAGATGACCCGAGGTATGTCGGGGCACCAGGGACTTCCTTTCTAGGGTATACCTGGTTCCCCGGCTATTAGTACCCGGCGACGGCGTGCGGTTTTAGTCGGTTTGTGTCCGACATGCCACCGACAGGTGGTATCCGAGGGGATTTCCGCACGGAAAAAAAAAAAAAAGGGTAGGTATAGTAGCGTGACAAATATATTATTAAAGATCAATAAAATAACTGATTATAATCGAGATACGGAGCATATTAATACTGTTGACAAGCCGCGATTAGTTTTATGGTAGTTGTAAAAATACGGTCGTATAGAATGTATAGAAAAGACAAACCTAGTTGAGACATGGAAATGAAGCGTAAAGGATCAATAAATTGAAAATAAATACGTTAAAATAGTTGTTGTTATTAATCGGTGTGAATAATCTCCGAAAATAAACTAAACAGTGCCACTGAACCCTGACCTTAAGACAACATGTCATAATATAATACAATTTCATAAATGTATTTCCCACTAAATTATTTCTCACTAGCTGAACCGCGCTACTTCGTCTGCGTCTCTCAATAGTAGTAAATTTTCTCCGTTTTGGAAACATTCTTCATTGGTGCTCCGCTCCTATTAGTCTTAGCGTGATGATATATAGCCTATAGCCTTCCTCGATAAATGGGCTATCTAACACTGAAAGAATTTTTCAAATCGGACCAGTAGTTCCTGAGATTAGCGCGTTCAAACAAACAAACAAACAAACTCTTCAGCTTTATAATATTAGTATAGATATGATATACCGTATAGGAAATATTTCTCATAGCAACTGCTGGAATAAGGTAATGAAACGAGAAAAAAATAAAAGAAGTTGAATTAAAACATACATATTAGTATTTACTTACATTGTTTAAAGCATACGCAAAGGTGACAACCCATCCGTAGCCCCCGTCTGGGGGCACTTTGTTCGTTTCTTTATTTGACATCTTTAGAAGAAATTCACTTTCACATATCTTTCAGGAAAATCACGTCCAAAGAAGGTATATTTGATTATTATTTAGTAATGTCACATACACTAGAGTCATCTAAAAACACGTTTTAATCCACAGTTGTAATGTTATTTGAGCTATTGTTGATCTTTGGTGTAATTAAATTCAATTAGCAACATATTAAATACGTGAATGTTCGAAGCACTGCCTACATGATGTGTTGTTAGTGGGAACTGTACACATACATATGTTATCGGTTTGACTTCACAAATGTCTCGTTATCTTTAACAGTCTATGACGTGTTCATCACCAGTACGTGACATCTTTCACAATTAATTATCATAATTAAATTATAGATCACCGGATTCAATATATTATATGATTATAATTGTAGATGATTAAACGTATTTAAAGAATAATATTCATTTACGGCGTCACTTTTAGTAATACTGACAAAACCTGTTGGGACATGAGAGTAGTAAGTATTTAATAATTTATACACAATTGGCAGATCTTTTGCAAATATGGTCTGAGAAATTATACACTTCCATACAAAAAATAATATTTCATTTTGTTACCTTTGCTTTTGTGAATCTAAACTAGAGTACAAATAACAAAACGCCCAAAAAATAAGAAAAGAAATCATCTAGATAACCTAAATAAGGTTATTAAAATTCCAAATTAGATATTCAGTAAAGTAAATGATAAAACATGTTCCTAAATATTATAATTAGATAGCGAACCACGACGACTGTACGTGTGTGTAAATACGAATGAGTTTGTGAATTGATAAGACAGTATTCAGGCCAAACACCTCAGTAATTGAAATGAGGTCGAAATACTTAATGGAAAATAATTGAAATTCCCGTAACTTTTAAACTAAGTATTTAAATAAAAAAAAGTGCAATATTCATGAAAGAATATTATTATTTCTGAAATACTGACGAGGAAGTAATGGGTCTTTTAAACCTGTTTTCATTCTTACTTTTAAACCACGATTTCTATGAAGCTTATCACTGAATCAATGACAAAATTTAAATCATTTATTTAAAGATAACCGATTATAATTAGGTATTTTTGTATACTTAGAAGTAGGATCTAGTGAGGATAAGTTAGTCGTGAAGCTACTACTACCTGTTCCAATAACTAGATCCTGCAAAGAAGAAGAAGAAACAAGTTATCACCCTTTCATGACTCAGCTTCCTTAAGCTTCTCATAACTCTTAGATGTTGCTTCTTTAAAGTACCAAAAGTAAACAACTATTTGTTCTCTAAAAATTGAAATAAACCTATGAAAAATTTAAGGACTTTTATTTCCTTGTCCACTTGTCGCGAAACGCTTTCTGTGTCAAGGAATTAATGATAACTTCACACATCTCACACACGGCAGTCTGATCTCAAACTAGGCAGAATCTGTTCCATGGTAACTATACTGCTGATAAACACACTTATATATTTCTAAATGCATACAGATTATAGATAAATAACACCCAGACATAGAACAAATGATCGTGCTCATCGTACAATTATTTGTCCTGGGTGGGAATCGAACCCACGTCATCCACCTTAGCAGCCAAGGTCACTAACCACTAGACCAACAGGCCAGTCCTAATTTGATAGGGTTTGGTGTTCAATGTTCGAGTATTTTCTGGCAAATTCTAATGTCATTTCCCTCTGACATTGAGACGTTGTGTCTAGGTACATCTGCTGTGGTACTTTACGATGCCATTTACTCTAGAATGACACCTATTAGAATATATCTTATACGTCCTTCCCAGTTGTAACAGTTAATAACGTACTCTGATAAAATGGTCACGCAGGCATTAATCGTTATTGTAACATGATAAAGTAAAGGATTAATTAGTTTGATACAATTCTTATTCGATTAGATTGCATTGAAAGCTCAGTGATCTTTATCTCATCTTTCCACTGCTGTTTTGAAGATTTACGCTAGGAAAAAAGTACGTTTGTAAAGAAGAGTTCAAATATGAATTTGCCTATGTGAAATGTTTTTATATTTATAGTTACACATGGTTATGAGGAATCACCATTTACAAAATACTTTAATACTTTAATAGGTAGTACAAGTTTGGGTTGACCAAACAAACCAAATACAACAAGAATTCTGACGAAACGAAGTCCTAATAATGCAGTAGTAGATAAAAAAGAATCACTAGAAATTGAAAGGTTTTCAGTTCCAGTGAATGAAAAATTAAATGTTTGAAAAGGTTAAGATGTCGAAAAGTTAAACTAATAAAACACCTGTGATCTCCTAATTGTCTCGGTGTGGATAAAAATATTTAAAATTGCCTATGGTTTTAACTACAGCCATATATTCATCCGGTTCCAAAATCTGATAAATCAAAAGTATATTTTTCAAATAACTAATAGAAGGGGAACTAATCTTGACAAAATATAGAACTACAGAACTACATACGTAGTTAGATAATAATCAATTCTATATGATAATAATTTTTAATTGCATTCAACGTAGAGCAACTCGCATCGTCTAATGTCAGGAAATGTTAGATCGGCCACACGCCTTTGTGTTGCTACGAGATATAACTTCCCTCTACATTCTTTATGGCTTGTCATATAGAGTTGATTCGAATTTATAATAGCCGCATTTTTTTAAATTTTCAACAGAAAAAAACTTAAATCTCTGTCACTTAGGACTTCTGTACCGTCATTACCATAAAACCTTCAAGAAAAGAGTGTTCTCTTGACTGTACTTTGGGTGGAATTAGTCACTCACCATCAGTTTTACCGTCTACCCATTAGCCCCACGTTTATCATTTAAAAAAAAGTGTCAATACTCTAAGGAAAGTTTTGCAAGTTGGTTCATTAGATTACTATTGACACATTAAATATAATATGGATGGGTGATAGGGATAACCTTGTAAAAAGAAGTTTATGACACATTTATGTTCTTTGTACAATTGCTGTTTATGACGATATGAGGAAGTCCGTCTGATAGGTACCTACGCAGAAGGCAAAACACCTAATGCTTTTATTTATTTCTAAAAGGCACGCTTACTGATTACCGCCATTCCAGGTTACAGGAAATATTAGGAGACAAGTACATATTAAGTCTAGACAATGATCCAAATGTAGTATACACAACATGAAAAGGCAAAATACAAGGCATGTGATAAATACAAATACTTGCCACGTTTAATTATCAATCGCTTTAATCGCTTAAATTGTATTTTTCGTAATAGTCTATGCTTAAAGAAGTTTATTTTATCTTCTTTCCTGTTTGCTCGACTTCTCACAATGCTCAACTACAAATTTGAAAACGGGCGGTCATAGACGGGCCTGTTGATCTAGTGGTTAGGGAATCTGACTGCTAAACCGGAGGTCGTGGGTTCGATTCCCACCCAGGACAAATTATTGTGTGATGATCATGATTATTGGTTCTGTGTCTGGGTGTAATTTATCTAAAATATGTATGTAGTTAGAAATATATAAGTATGTTTATCAGCAGTCCGGTTACCATAGCAAAGGCTCTGCCTAGTTTGGCATACTAAACGTAAAATTTAAATGAAAATAAAAAGACTCAAGATCAACATACTATGTGTTAGTCGTATTCAAATTCGTATGAAAGTGTTTTGAAAAATAACAAACAAATAAGTGGGAACAATCACATTATTGTACCTCTCATCTGTCTTTATATATCAGCACTATAGAATTAATCCAGAAACAAGTCATCACACAAATATTTTAAAATATTGAATGAATAAAGCAGTGCTTCGAAATACCAAGAAGTAGTTTGTTGCGAAATTATAATAAAAGGCGCCATTATTTATTTGTGTTACAATAATGAAGAATATATATTTATTTAACTCACTACACAACACTCAAAACTTGCATATTTTACATTTGATTTTTTAACTTTTTTCTTTATCACATCACATTCACAATTTTAGGATTCAATCCTTGTCTATTGTAATTTATAATTAAAATTACTAAATAAATATATGATTTAAACATCTTCCTTATTTATTTTTAATTAACCTGTATTTTACTGTATACAAAAGAACACATTTTCTTTATCTGTGCCTCCTTGCACACACACATTATTTTTAAACTCCACAAAGGACACACATTTACGCGTCACAAAGATACGTCCGCGCACGGTCTCTGTACGGCTTGTTAACATTGTCACTACTCTACTCAACCGACATGGGTTAATCAAAATCCGGCCCCTATTAACCAATGATGTATCATTCCTTAATAACTACAAAAAGGTCATTTCCCAGGCCCGTTTCATTAAAAATAGTCAATTTGGTCAAGTTAGCCAGAGAGAGTTAACAATTTGTTAAAATTAATCGTTAAAGCATACAAAAAAAAATATATACTTATAATTATATAAGCGGCACATTCTCGTACAACTCAAAATAGTGAATATAGTTTTTGTTCTAAGTATTTGAATACATTATAAATATCACTAAAATGTTGTACAGCAGTAGGTACATAAGGTAATGAGCTTTCTTTCTTCATACTAAGAAGAGGGCCGTGCCCAGCAATCCGATAGCAGCTACTTAGTGTCTTTTTCGATACGATAAACGTACGTAAGAACAATTATTTTACCTCTTGACTGGCGATAGCCAATTCCTTCATTTATGTTTGCTAAATATTTCTACTATTCCGTTTCGCGGTATTCCTGTGGGCATTTTCTATGATAATTGATTTCTTATCACATTTAGTCACCAATCACGCAATTAGATTCAGTATGCGTAAACTAAGACTATGCGAGTGTCATGTAGAGGTCTAAATTGGTCTTTATATGCAAAAAAACTGGTTTAGTTTTAACCTCACATGTGATGACTAAATAAGTAAGTCCGTAATCATAAAACTCTAAAACTAAATTATTTTTAAAGATTTAAACTATTGTAAAAGAAAGAAGGAAAGATTAGGTAAGTTAATAATTATTGTGAACGAGAAATTATTATTCGTAGTTGTGAATGAAATACTTGCAAAACGCTTAACTAAAATAACGAATTAAAAGAAGTATAACAATATTTGATTAAATACACATATGTATACATTGCATAGATTATTAATAAGGTATGGATGAGTGATGGGAGAGGATCAGTGAGCAAAGACGCACGTTGAAAGACTAAAAATACACTTAAACTGAAAATGCTCAGTATTTTATAGGAGGCGCTAAGACAAAAAGGCAGCCAACATTAAAGTACTGTAAAGTGAGTCTTAGAGCTTTAGGCTCAGAATACATGTTGGGTAACATTGTTGACCCAAATAGTTTATCTATATATTCTCACTTACTACAGTTATTTCGTTAATTTATAAGTCATTTAGTTAAAGTCTTAATAAAAACTCGTTTGTGTCGAAGGAAATATAAAACCGAGTGAGATTGAGGATCACTGTATTTTATAGATCAGGTCATTAAGATAAATAAATGTAGCTTTAAGGTTAAGAAGTCATAGTGGAAATATCACAAAGTGATTGATTTCTGAGGACAGCATTCTGACATCTTCAATATTTTTTTATTGTAATAAGAGTCGTTAATCAGTATATTTTTATTTACATTCCGGTTTGACAATGGTTAGTACCTTAGACTGAGAGCTCCCAGTGTTTCTCCGTATCTTTTTCACTGCAGAAAAGTCTCGAACTAGCTTTTTTTTTTTATAGCAGAAGCACTGGTCTCGTTGAAACTCGAAATCTCGGTATTATAATTTTACAGCATTAGGTGTGGACCATGTGGTCTCGCAAAAGATGATGACAATACACCAGATCGAATGTCTTCTTTTGTCTTATGTTATAACCGATTCTCCGGGAATCCCACGCCTTCCATTTCCGAAACGGAGGATATGCTGCGAAAAGCAATCCCCGTGAGAAAATGTAAAAAGACAAACGAGCAGATAGGTCACAAGTGAGTTGCCCACCTTGAGTGCCTCCTTCCCATAAGTTAGGTTACCCCTACTCGCTTGGGTTGAGCCGGTAATCTCACTCGCTCGGTGAAAAAAACGAAAAATAACCACATTGGTTTTCTATCAATGCATATGTGTCGAAGCATGTCTTTTCTACGTTTGTCTCAAATAAGGTAGGTAAGGTAGGTAAGTCTCAAACGGGTTATAAACAATGATCTAGTCGATGTTTATTGTGAAAATCAATGTTTTCATTGGCATTGTATCTTACACGGTGTAAATATTCGCACCAGAAATAAAAAGTTAAACAAAAGTAAAACTAACTATCATTTACTACATACTCGTATAAATAAATAACATATCTAAGCTTTGACTTGTTCTTGTTCATACACCTTTTGTTGCCTTGATGTGATGTACTTCTCGAGAGTCCAAGATAACGCTGTCAACCACGTGAAGATATTGAGGCAATACAAAGTTACTATTGGCGAAGAATTGCCTTTAATCCAACCTGCACAAATACAAACAGAATATTTAAAAACTTCAATTCATTGAAATTGAGGCAAACCTAGAATTATTAAGAACTTGGTAATAAATTCAATTTCGTCACATACGTGAATACAATTTCTTGAATCACTCTCCTGCTTAGATCATCCAATCATTTCTCACGTAATAAGCAAAGTAGGAACTATTTAAAACTTGGTCAGATCAGTATAAAATCTCTTATAAACCAATTAATGAATCTAATTCTGAAGTATAATACTTACCAACTACAGGTCCGAGAGAAAGGAAAACGATTCCTGCAGTGAGAAGCTGTATGCCAGTGGCTCCAGGTAGTTTGTGTAGTGGCACATACGTGGGTAAGACTAAAGCTACGAAAACTGTACGTAATCCTTTCCCAAACCCAATAATTACAGCGACCAATAATACTGCATAATATGATTGGCAGTGCGCTAAAACTGTAACAAGAGATTTCATTACTGTTTTAAAAAGTATACATATAGACATTGAAATAACAAGGACAAAGATCACCAAGACCTCCAAACAACCAAACTCAAGACAAGTGTTGGTGGATCACAAAAGGGTTCTGTGAAAATTGTGAAAATTGAATCAACAACACTAGGTGTGTTTTTATAGTAAGGCAACAACTAAAACCATTGTGTAATGCTTGTAATAAGTATCCAAGTTTCAATTTTAGGTTCGAGTCGAGTAGAGGTGTTTTTATGGTGGCAAACAAGGAGACGGGTCATCTAATAATAAGTGAGTACCACTGCCCATGAACACCTGCAACTCTAGAGTGACAGCTGCATTGTGGGTCTTGGGGTGCTCCCGTCGGGATGGTCGCGGGAGAGGGGGGAGGGGGAGGGCTTATATACTCTGGTAACCGGTAACTAATTCGGTTAAATGCTTGGAAAAAATTGCCGATGCCCGGTCGGGTTACCGAAAAAATTGGTACATTGGTACATAAGTACAATACACATAAATAGAAACATAAGTAGGACAGCGGGATCTTATAGACATTCACTCATGCCTCAGAATAGATAGGCAAAGATAAGATACAGACATGATTCTACCATAATGAGGTTCCACTCACGTAACACAAACAGGGAGCAACCCTAATCCTCGAGCAGGGCATTCTTTTTTTTTTGAAATTTTGTAAATTGGAATGTTATAAAGGAACTTATGTATGTAAGAATTAAGATGAAGGGATATTGCTTATACGGACGGATTAGAAAGTGTAGGCAATAACTCGAGCAGGTAAGGCTCGTATATCTGTAACTCGGGCTGGCTTTTGCTGAGTAGTCTGCTTAGTTTTATTTTAAATCCTTAATTTTCAACTTAAACAAAACTTATCTAAATCATATATTAACTCAAAGAAAGCAAGAAAACTACGGTAAATTAGTAGTTGAGTAGTCGATTTTCTCCAAAAGGGTCTTTAAAAATATGCAACTTCCACTGCGGATAATACGATATCTCAAATTAAACTTTTCTAAAATTAATTAAATGTTAGTATACTAACCTATTCTTCCTAAAGACATAACAAAAACTCCCAGTAAATAGAAGGAATTGTTATCCCATCCAATCTTACCAGCAACAAATGGCACACAGAACCTTACACTAAGATCAACTCCACCCAACAGGGACATGAATAAGGCCACCTCTGCCTTTGATTTCCCGAAGTCACCCAGAATAAAAGGCGTCAAAATTGAAAAGTTGGTTTCATTGAAATTTGCTAATGTCACACCCAACATTAGATTAACGAAAGTGTAATCTCTTAATAGATCTAGGTCAAAAAACATTGCAACTTTTTGACAGAATGTCAGTTTTATGTCTTCTTCTTCTTCATTTTTATTGGGGTTTACAATGTCTTTTTCATTATCATTATCATCAACGTAAGATGTCAGTAACTTAATTTTATTAGTGTTGTCTTCATTTTCTTGTAAATATTGTTCTAATTTCTTTGACGCTTGTTTTAATACTTCGTTTTCGTAATTAAAATTATTTGACTTGAGTCTGTATCTGTTCCGATAAGATTGATTGCTATGGGTGTTTTTTAAATATTCTTTATCCTCGTTTTCTTGATATTTGTTGTAGACATAATTTTCGTTACCTTTACCAATTTCAAAATTGCTGACTATAATATTCTTTTCATTTCTATCAGTAATAAAATTAGGTTCAGCTGTATCAATCTTCTCTATAACAGCTTTTTCATCAGCTTTCAAATCTTGAGGAGCTTTCAAAGTCGGACAGTCTTCTATTTCAGATTCAGGAATTTTCATTTCTAGCGTGGTAGAAGCTTTACGTTTTGGTTTAAGAGCGTCACGTTCTAGAACTAAGGCTCCTAAATTAGCTGCAGAGTTTTTTTTTGATTCATTCAAGTACAATGTCGACGATTTGCGAGAACGATTTTCAAGCAAGTTTGTCATTGATGATTTCTTAGACTGAAGTCGGGAATTTAATTGTGAATTCCTTGTAGAATCTTCTCTTGAAGGCACCTTGCTTTTTGATTGTATTGACTGACTGAAATACCCATCGTTAGAACGTAACATCATGGGTATTCCAGGGTCCGTAATTTCATACCCGGGATTCTCCGGATCATCTTCATTAAAAAGATATTGGCTTGAAAATACGCTTAAATTCTTAAACTTCGAGAGTTGGCTAAAATACCCATTTTCTTGTTTACTAATAGTCACTTTAGAATCTATGTGTTTTAAAAGCTTTTCCTGATCTTCATCGTCGTGACTGTTAGGTTTTTTCGCATGCCATTCAACAGGTTGCAACAATAAACCACACACTAAAGCGTGTAAAGACACACCACTTATGATTAAAATGGCGCCAGTTTCTCCATATAATGAAAATAATGCAGTTATAACATGTGGCCATATAACTGGACCCAATCCGGTTGCCGTCCACGATAGACCCGTAGCTAATCTTCTTCTATTTTTCCAATAAGTATTCAGGGCGAGTGCATTTGCTGAACTACTTATACCAAGGCCAGCACCTGAAATAAAAACCGATTTCTTTGGTAAGATTTTGAGACTCGTAAGATGCTTGACAAGGAAAGCTGTTTGTAGTCTATCAACTACCGGGAGTTATGTCTCTTTACTTTGCTAAGACGCAAGAGGCCATACTTAAATGATTTCAATTTCTTTACGCACCGTTTTTTGTATACAGTTGTTAAGTAAGTATTGATACAGTTGATATATAACACAAATAGGTTGTTTACGTGAGCATCGAACCCAATCCATGGACGTAATGGCAGTTTGCAATTTAATATTGAAACTTCCTCCGTGGTTTTATGATATCTAGAAAAGACACCTTAAAAGAGAAAGTTAAAAAGCAAAACCTTTATCTGAATATCCTAATCGTTAGAGCCATTCCTGTTCAATCTTTATGTACAAGAATTGTTCATTTAGTTATTAAAAAAGTCTGATAAAGAATACTTTGATTGAATTGATTGAATTGAATGATTCTCACCATATAAAATTGAAAATGAAACCAGATATGTCGCGAAGTTGTAAGAGAACGTGGCTAGCATTACACCCACGAACCCAATTATTGCACCGGTTAAAGACACTTGTCTGTAGGTAAAGATTTTGAACAAGGGCCCATTTGCTAATCCTGAAACAAACATTGACAAAGTCACCTTATGAACGTTTAGCCTTGCTTTACATTACATCCATAAAATCAGATAGGATAAAACTTTTATAGAAAGTCATACGAAATAGACCTTATTATATTTAATATATTATCTATTTCTAAATAAAGGGTGTCGATAATCTGTTTATAGATAGACAGTCTATGAAAAAATTACTTATGAAACTGTCATACTAAAGATATGTAATACTACATAGGGGATTACCCAATCTTCTATCTGTCCTGACCTGACAACTACGAGGAAATTAGATACTAAACTTATGCACTACTATAATAATGGTATCAACAATTTTAGACGAAACGAATACTATGTTCACTTTGTAGGTATAGCTCAAGATAATGCATGTACCATTATATTGAGCTTCTGAACATGCAGATTATTTATATAATAATCTGAAGATTTAACTAAAAAGTCGCTTGTCACGTATTTTTACTGAAAAGCTCTAACTTATTTTAAGTGCACACGAGAGAAGGAAATTGGTTATCCAAATACTTTAGGATGACAATACAAGTTGAGTCGGCTATAAATCAACTTTAAAAGAACAATGGCGAATTTGTGGTTGAGTATAATTTGAGCGTCTTAAATAGTCAATAAAACCCCAGGCAAAGAAAGAAAATACTATAATTTGATTATTTTAATTTCCCTTATCAGTTTAGTGTTACCATTTTACAGCCATTTCTTCAAGTAGTGGAAATACTGTCCACTAAAGTGTCGTAATATGGTAATCACTAAATAGTAATATGGTAATCAGATAAAATTTTATAATTCTAAGTATTGAATTCTTTCTTTCTTTTTCTTTTTATACAACTCCCGCACTAGGAATATATCCTGTGTCGCGGGGGACTTTACAAACATTCATGAAACGGACACAAAGAACACCCAGACTCAGGACAACAATTTGTGTATCACACAAAGTGTCGTCCCATGTGGGGATCGAACCCACAACACTCAGCGCAGTAGTAAGCGGCGTGGCGACCTCTTAAACCACTACGCCATCCGTGCAGTCAAATTAATAAAGTCAATTAATAAAGAAGGTAGTTTTTGTAACGTAAAAAATGTAGTTTTTGTAACGTAAAGAATGTAGTTTTGTTTTTGTAACGGTTTTTGACAACTCTTGATAGATCAAGGGTTTTTGACAACTCTTATTATATTAGTTTAGGTTTAGAATTTACAATTCAGTACATGTTGAAATAGGTAATAAATTAAGGAAGAGGAATATACTTATTGGATATTATAAATGTAGATGTACATAAGTAATAATAATAATAATAATATAAGAATAATAATAATAATAATAATATAATAATAGTATAAGATCATCATTTCATGCGTCAGACACATTAAAAGTGACATAAAAATATAACCTACGAAAGTTTAACAGCTAGAGGACTATAATAATTTTTATTTTTATTTTATTTAAATGGCACAAACACTGTTATAAATATCAAATAATTATGACAACAGTACAAAAACCAATTTGAAAAGTCGGTAGCCATAGACAAATTGATAAAATAAAGGAAACATTATGCAGCTATGTTATAAAAGACTCTTTTATCTGTAGACTCTTTTAAAAAGAGTCCACAGATAAAAAAATATGCACTGAGTAACTAAAAAAATCAAATGCTAATATCTTTGATTCTAAAAAATAAACAATTTTTTTATATTTTTTTCACTACAAGACGATGCAATTTGCTTTCAAATATTTTTTTTGTATAGAGACCCGCCATTGCTCTTTTAATTGTTACCTCTATAATGCCGATGTCTTTTAAATTGTTTACATATTTTCAGTTCAACGACTATCATTATGATGATACATATTTACGAAGCAGCAGTTAGCCTAATCCTTGTGAACATATTACCGTCCTTTGTGACATCTACATCTAACACTATGTCCTCCAAACTAAATAATGGACTTTAACACGGTAAGTAGTTGCTGTTGCATATTATTGTAATGAGCAGTTTTAACGTAATGACAGCTAATTTAGAGGCAGCCGGTATGGTATCGGAACGTTACCATGCGAGGCGCGTCACGCACCGACGCAAGAGAACAGGGCCGAGTTCATGTTGATTATTGTGGTGGTCTCCGAGCTCGTGATGCCAAGATTCGCGAACTTGTCACGGAATAACAACCCGAACTGCTGAAGAACGGGGAGCATCGATAACTGTAATTAAAATTCAAATTAATGTACAAATCCATAAATAACTAAAAGTAATTAGAGAAAATGGAAGAATAGTTTAAGAAAGTGTAACAGGATTCATTGTAATATAGTTTCAAGTTTCAAGACTTCAAGAAAAGGCAACTGTCGCAGTTGTGATGCACTTAGGGGATTTAAGTGCATAACAACTTCAGCGGTTGTCTTGCAAAAGATGTATGTCGTTATATTCTTAGAAGTGCCTCCAGAAGTTGACAAACACATCGACCAAATATCTGATGATATTTTTCTTTTCATCTGCCTGTACCCTTTGTTGCATATTTAACGGCGCAAAACCGTGAACAAAATAGACTGGATCAGTATGGCTTGTTATAGTACGCAATATGTTTTCATCTTGGCGCTACAAGGGTGACAAGTAGTCATACTGTACAAATATTATCTTATATTTTTCATTCTATTCTAAATAGGTTACAGTGCTCATTTTTCAACTAGCTTCTGATAAAACCTTAAAAAAACAGGATTAAAACAAAATCTGGATGCCGAAGATATCACTTCAGTCACTTCAGGTTAGGGTTTCGTAACGTACGAGGTCCTTATTTCACCCACTTTCCTTTTGAACAGAGGATGCACATCATAAACAGCTTTTTTTTCAAGAAATCGAACGACAGTCACCTGATTACATTACTCACAATCAGAGACTCCATTTAGACATCTGATAGTGTGTTATCACGATCCAAAGAGATAAAGTGTTTTGCAATAAAATAATATAGGTACCGACATTTCGAAAAGTATTTATGACAATAGTGGTCCTTTCCTTGATTTCAAGATCTCAGGAATTGAAAACCTCACTCACTTATAGGTAGTTCATTAAACAATTTTTGTAATCAGGGGAAATGAAAATGCGAAATAAATATTGAAAATCAATTAGGTAATTAGAAAACTTCATTTTCATCATCCATCGATTAAGCACTTCAATACCATTCATTTCTAAGTACGTTTAATCTTCATTATTATAATATATTCATAGGGGCTAGCATAAACATATGTCTGTCTGTCTGTTTTTACAGACGTTTAATTTGATTTAAAATGCATAAACATGGTTGTATATTATTTACCGTATTATTTAGAAGAATGGTAACAGCAAAGCCAAAATCTTAGCCAAAAAAAGCGCCAACGTTTTCTTTCTCTCATAAGGAGTTCTTATATTTCTCGCTAGTTATTTTATTTTATTGACCAGGCCATCAAAAGATTAGTTTTACCGTTCAAAAAAGCGTTCGGATCACGATAAGGCCACTAGAATTCATTGTAATCAGTGTATTGTTTACTTTCGGGTCAGCTTTGCGTTAAAAATGAATAAAAGATATTTATGTACATCAGATTAAACGCAAGTGTATAATATTCTATTTCAAGCTTTATTATTAATGCTTTAACTTTCTCTTTATATAAGCCACTATCATCATCTCGAATATTTAATAAAAACTAAGTACATACTGTTAATTGTATACTTAGGACAATATAGCGAATAAAAATTTGGCTGTTTACTTATAATATGTAGAAAAATAACGGCTTAGCTTTTTTTGTTTTCTACGTACTTTTAAAATATTTAATTCTACGCAAACAGCAACGACACATTGATGAAGCGTTGGGTATTTTATCTCAGAGAGTACAACTTTCATATGTTAGGAAAGTCATATTATCGAGAAGTACGTGTAAAAATATAAAGTACATTAACTAATTTTCTATCGATATTAATCCTGTTATATAGATTAGAAAGTATATATCACTATGAAGTAAAATATTAATCATCAAGTATTATAAATATTTACTTTAAAAATGTAGTGATTCACGAAAAGGTATTCGTAATCTATCTCGTGAGTCATGGGCATATAAACCAATTAATTGTCAATTTTTTATTATTATTTGATGACAGAAAACAATGTCTAGAGATTCAAATCTTCTAACGTTTTTATGAAAAAAAGGCAACTGTTACTTATAAATTAGAAATAGGTATATTGTTTACTCACATTTGAAATCCCTGCTGCAAGAATAATCATCCAACCCCATCCACCATCGGGAGGTATAAAATCACTCTCCTTTTTTAAATTGGAATTAATTTTCTCCTTAGTTTCCGTCATTTTGTGAAATCAAATAAAATAAAAATATTTAAAAGAGAAACCCACTCTTATTTCTGGCTACGTAATTTGGGTTGTACTACACTGAACTGATATTTATTTGTAATGATTAGCGAACTTCGATATAATACGGTAAATTAATCAAACCAGGCCATTTATTTCCTGGAACAAAGAGACTTGTTCACTATGCAAACATCCTAACGCAAATGACAAAAGCTACTCATTGTGCGCATGAATCCGTTGGTGTTATCTACGTACGGGCTGTATTAAATCTCTGTTATTATAATACATGCACTCGAGATAGCTGGTAGAGATGTCAGGGTTCCATAGTAAACAAGGAACCTATATGGTTTGAACTATGCCTGTCCCTAATTTCGTCTCTCCGCAATTTAGCTCAGATACTAATTCTAGAAATGTGTATTTTTTTTACACCTGAAGTACTGGAAGTGCCTTAATTATTTACCTTATTTTGGAACGAAGTTCCTTATCGCGCGTTACACGCTCTGAGCGGATGGGAGCGCGACCGAAAAATGTGTAACAAGACTTTTTGCCTACACTTCAGTTCGCAGTTTTCATATTTTGTATATTTGGCAAACGTCTACAAAAAAAGCGAAAGGAACTTCGTTCCGACTGGGGGTCCGTAGACCTTCACGCCGTTTTATTATTTTCTTTTCATCCTAAAGTTTTTTCTCATGGGTGAGGTGTCGTTAGATATATCTTTGGATATCGCGAAACTTTTGATTTGTAACTTTATTTGCAAGAAATCAAGACACTAACTGCTATTTTTTGTTAAAATTAATAGAGAAGTCTGTAACGGCTCTAGCTTATTTATCAAAAATTAATATTAAATAAATCACAAGGGAACGTTACAAGTTAATTACACCAAAAAGTTAAGTTATAACTCGACCAACTTATCAAAAATTATATATATCTACTTATTTATAGAAATAAAAAGTTCAACATCGTAGAATTCTATTTAAAATACTTAAATCATTAACATAGCATACAAACATACACATCCTCTCTTATTCTATTGTTTAACCAACTTCAAAAAGTAGGAGGTTATCAATTCGAACAAACATTAAAAAAGTATAAGTAAACAGTCATACTTTTTTTTGTTTGTTCTGACATAACTCCGTCATATATAGACGATTTTTTCTTTTCTTGTTCAAAAGGGATTTATTCGAAATGGTCCCATTCAAATTTCATAGAGATCTGATGAGTTTCGAAGACAGACAACTGAACTCTCCAAAAATGACAGCAAATCAACCGCGATTGCTGCTAGGTTTTTAGTGTTCTTTGTTGTTAGCATTGTTTTAAGTCGGTTTAACATTAAAAAAAGGGGTTTACATTATATTGTTTTAACATCTTTAAATCAACATTAAATATGAATTATCCTTGCAATATAATGCTAGAGGGAATTGTTCAATTGAAATTTAGTATCGCTACAAAGATCTTTGTGACAAGATATAATTCATTGCTACGAGCAGAGGGCAGACGGGTTACCCGATGGAAAGTGACCATCGCCGCCCATTAACGTCTGAAACTCAGGAGTCATAAACGCATTGCCGGAATGATGAAATTAATGTAAATATTTAGGAAAACTAAACATAAATTACGTAGATCCTCGAATTTTGTGGAAATTGTTGGTAAAATTCGGCGGTTCAAAAGTCAAACAACATATTTTTGATTAGAAATACTTAGTACAAAGTGTGTTGTTGTGAAATCTGGAAAACAACCAACTTTTATCATAATTAACAAAAAAACCTATGTTTGCCTATGTTGCCTTCTATTTATCAAAAATAATTCAACTACGATGACCCGAATATTTTTTTAAAACCTACCGGCATAGATGAGATCCAAGCAGCCACAGTATTAATCACATCATTTACGTCTAACAATGACTGCCAACGTTGATGCAGCAGGCTCAGTGAACAAATCGACGAACAAATGGTTCTATTTTACTAATGTAGAATAGTATCTCACAAGTCTTGGTTACGATATAAATAAACAACCACGTTGTCATGTCATGTCAAATTATTTAGTTCCCTCAGAAAATCGTTTTTCCATAATTTAAATATTTTTTGTAAATTATGATACTTATGTAGTGAAATCAATCGAAATATTGCCGCCGAATTACCTCTGAAATATACTCGTACAGTCGTACTACTTCCTACACTATAACAAAAGGAAATTAAAGAAAAACAAACTAGACTCTATTAAAGCTCTTGACTTTCCTCGGCGATGTACGGTTTTTATTATCAGATTAAATCTTATAAAATTAAAAGAGACATTTTCAAAATCTTAAACTTAAGACACAGCTAATACGGCAACGATACCAAAAGTGGTCATTCCGCTTTCCCATACAATCCCTTAAGTGTTCGATTAGTCCCCTATTACGTAAGTGCTACTAAAATGATAGTTGTGCAAATCTGGGCATTTTATACGCCTGTACCTACCCTTTCGGGGATATAGGCGTGTGTGTATATGTATAATATAATACATATATTTCAAATTATCAATTATGGAACCCACCTTGCACTTGGCTATTTTTTATAATCTCGGGTGACTCCAATTTTATTCGAGTTCCTCTGTATCCCTTACAGAATTTTCAAACGTGAAAATATCATTATCCTATAAATTTCTTTTATATATTTATTATCTTTTATCATGCCTTCGTCTTACACCACAAAAAAAAACTTTTAGTCTGAGGCCTTTACATAATTCGAGTCAAATATCGCTTGGCATAAAATTCATAATACATAGTAGGTACAGCCCGTACAGGCCGTACCTATAATATAAGACTTACTCCTGCAAGTTATTAAAATAAATAGCGGATCTCACTCAGACACAATAAAGCGTAATTAAGGTCGCAAAACATTAATTACCTACAATTATATTCGCCTAAAAGTTGTATCTCTTTCTATTACGTAACCCTTATCTCTTCTGACGACATTATTATTTTAAGGAATAATAAATCCGAATGTTTAATGGCTAGTAGGTTATTTACCTATTAGGTACTCTAATTCTGTGAACAAATAACACATCACATCAACATCCTTTAATGGTCCACTGCTGGACATAGGCCACGCCTTAGAAAGAAGGTTTTGGCCTACTATACCACGCTGGCCAGACGGGTTGATATAGGGTTTGTGTCAAGTTATCCTTCTTTTGCAGTGCTGTTATCCTGCGATGTTTCGCGCCCTTATTCGGCTTTAACGACACCCACGGGATGAATGAACGGACAGAACAAATAAAATTTGAAGTTAACTTCCATTGAATTTGAACCAACAAGTACCTACCACTTCAAAAAAAACCCCAGTGAGGTGACGTGATGACCCTTGAGAGTTTCCATTTGAAAAAAATTAACCATTAAAATTAAAGTTAAAATTACCAAAGAGTGTATGTATGCAGATGTTGATCAATGATCTAGTCACTACGAGTATACAGATTGGAATTAAGTCTTAATTAACTTAGATAATCTATTAATATAGACAGAGAACGACAAAACAAAATCTATGTTTTCTATTTGTTTAAACGATAATTGATATTAAGAGCTTTTTTTTTTAAACTTCAAGATTCAACAAATTCTTTACTCTGGTAATATCGGTTACCAGAGTAAAGAATTTGTTGAATCTTGAAGTTTACGTACTTACTACTTAGCGGAAAGTGTTAACAAACATGCCTATAATACGTGACAATTGTAACTTATTTTAAACTAAACAAATAAAAGTGGTCTACATATATAAAATTCGAGTGAAGTAAACTAATAAAGATAAATATTTTAAAATCAATATAAATATAAAACCTTAATAAATTTTATAGGAATAGATTAACAAAGTTTGCCGCTGTTCAGAGTTATAATTTCTTTTTAATTTTAGATACTTATCATTTTTTGTTTTAAAGACTTTTCTAAAGTAGATCTGTTGTGTTTTGTATTTTCTTTGGGCGTGGACACAAAGGCTATTCTCATAGTTGAGATTTAGAATTTAGTAAATTAGTAAAATTCATAAAAAGTGAAACATGCTCTTAAGAATAATCAGCAAATATAAAGAGACCAACAGCGGGTTCATCATTACCTTTTATGCTTAACAACGAATTACATATAATATTTACAAAATGAGTTGGATAGAAGTAGACTGACTGACTGACTGAAGATGACGTACACGGGTTGCATTCGTTTGTTTTTCCAGCATTTTTTCTTAAGTATCTGTAATACTGGTTATATTATAATGTATTAAATAAACTTTAATACACTAATTCAAATTAAATTGCACCCGTTTTTGATTTGAAATATTGCACTGACCACCCGACATTGAAGAAACGATGTATTTCTTTTTTAAACTTCATACTTCTTTTGTGCAAGCATTCTAATTAGGAAGGAATATCCAGAATTGACCAAAAACTAAATCTAGATGAAAGAGTTTCATCTTTACCATACCGAAGAGCTACGGTTGATGTTTGTGGCTGATTTTGTGGTTTATCGTTTGGGACGAATCCTCCACTACACTCTCTACTTATAAGAACGACACGCAAAGAAACATTGCAGATAACCAGCATAAATCAGAACCGTTTGATACGTCTGATGACGTCTCTTCATGATGATGATGATGGAAAAGACTATGAATATTTTTTTATTATGCGGGCGCTGTGTAAAACTTTGTATTGTATGTATATTTATCAGTTTATCATATCACGCAGTAATATAATTGTGAAACGCCTTGTGTCCCAATTACTATCAGCTATCGTCAGCATGACAATTTATGTAGGGTAAATATACATTGTGAATTAGAATTCTGGAAATTTTCTTTATGTATTTGGTGAGAGGTTTTGCTAGTTTAATTTCATTTGGAAACCCCCTAGGGTCATCACCTCATCGGGGTCTGTCACACTGCGCCTAAAATTGGAGAGATCCCGAAACAGATTTTATTAAGACATCCGGATCCCTCTTACCGCTTCCCTGCAAAAGAACGTACACTTCCGGTGTAAACTCGCGAGATGTTGCTTCACTCAATCTCATTCAACCAATTACTATATGCGTCTTTTAACTTACGGTACAACAACGGATCCACAGTCTTTCCTATCCAATCCATCCATGTTATCTTCTTAAGTTACTCGATAGTTAGATTATAATTTTCATTGATCACTTTCAAAGTAGTCTGTTTTTAAACTAGGTTTTTATCTTGTATGTGAAAAAATAATAGTTATCCTCCAACTTTCGATTTCGTATATTTTAAAAGTATTTTTAAACGGAAAAAGATAAGAGAAAAGATTTATTTATATTCTAACACATCTCTTTATGTGTTTGTATCCATGATCAATGACAAACATCATAACACGTGTGTGTATGTTCAATTCTGATGAAAACCTGTAGCTAGAATATTCTAACTACTGGTATATACCAGTAATCATAATATATTTTAAGAATTTATTTTCGCACTTTCTTCTCGGGACAGGTGTACAAGTGTAAAAAAGGGTTTGTTTTATATAACCCATATAACCCTAATGTATTTACCAAAATCTACCTAAAAATATATCTATCGTATTGGTGACGTATAATGACATTGAGTAGTAAGGTTTTGTGAAACTAAAACGTTTATAGTTTCCAAAGTTTAATTGTAAAGATAAAAGAAGGTTAAAGCAATAAATGTATACATTTTAGTTGTTATATGTAGGTATAAAAAATTTATAATGTGGGTCATACAACTATAGTAAGCGTTTGAGTACGTAAGGTGTTTTTTCAGAATAGAATATATAAGTGTATGCAATCTAAACTACCCACTGTTATTTGGATACTACGAGTATAGCAAAATTGGGGTATAAGTAAAAACCGAACCACTTTTTTTTTTAATAACAAAATAATAAAAATAACCTCAGACATCTCGCACACGGCCGTCCGATCCCAAATTAGGCAGAGCCTGTACTATGGTAATCAGACCGCAGTTGATAAACGTAATTATATATTTTTAAATACATACATATTAAGATAAATTACACAATGACAGAGAACACATAGGCGTGCTGCATACACAATGATTTGTCCTGGGTAGGAATCGAACCCACAACCTCTGGCTTAGCAGCCAGGACCCCTAACCAACAAGCCGGATTGTAACAGACACTCTACAAAACCAATAATTCTTAAAAAACAAATGTATAAATTTTAGTTTATCTCAATGTCCTGACTTCTCTGATATTGCTATGAAATAATTATTAGAATCCCATTAGAAGATGGTGATGTATATAATGCAAGTCTAACAACTCGGGTTTTCTACCGCAAAAGTGGTGAGATCTTACTGGGTTTATTTAGTGAACTACCGTAATCTTTATATGTTATAATAAAATAATCATCAAGTACCAGATATCTTATTTTTGTAAATAACTTACGGTTATAGCATCTACATAAAACTAAATCTCCCTAATACGCCCAATTTGTTTTATTTAATGTGTAAGCGGTATGCACCAATTTGTTGCCATCATCATCGGTGGTCATGTCATTTATTTAAGAAATAGACGAGTAAGGAGTTAGATATTGACATTATCTAAAGTATCAGTGGTGGAGGCAGTTTTGTGCCTCATGATACACATCATCACACATCAACAGCCTTTAATAGTCCACTGCTGGACATAGGCCTCTCCTTAGAAAGAAGGTTTTGGCCTACTATACCACGCTGGCCAGGCGGGTTGGTACAGGGTTTGTGTCAAGTTTTCCTTCTTTTTGCAGTGCTGGTGTCCTGCGTTGTTTTGCGCCCTTAGTCGGCTCTTACGACACCCACGGGATGAATTGGGGTAGTGACATTCCGTATTCTTAATCCGTCACTACACAATACTTATTATTAACACAAATTGTAAATTGGGTTCCACAGCTACACAGGGCTAAGTCTTGCTGTTGCACAGGCACAAGTTAGACTACACAGTTTTTTGACTCTTTAAGGGCACTGATGACTGCTTACATCCAAAACATTAGGCATCTTTCCGTGAAAATCTTACTCAGATTTAAACCTCTGCCTAGCAATTTATTTCTTTTGTTTGAAGGTCACAATACTGGGTTTCTAAGTATTTTGTTAAAAATTATCCCCCATTCTCTCCCCTCTTGTGATTCCACCTGTTTCTCTCAGTGGTGGTGACTCTTGTCATATTTTTAACGGCGCCATCAGTCTATCTGCATCAACGACTCCTCCTCAAGCTGGTGACATTTTCGGTTTGGTGTCTCCATGTGATATATTCTCTCCTCTATTATTCAGACATCTATCTGATCTGACTTATAAATGTCATTACTCATATTCTTTAGTGTGCTTATCACATATATGCCGATGCACCGTAGTGACAACATATCTAAAGTTATTTTAATGATAAATCGTGACCTGGGGGCTATTTGTGGATGGTCCCAGATTTGGTTTGACAGTAAACTCATACAAATGGTGGACCATTACTGCAGACAGGCAACGCCTAGATTTACAAGATCACTGCCGGCTTAGTGTCGTCTTAAAAAAATTATGATGTATAAGAACAAAACTACGTTCATTCAGACTTTGATGTGGTACCATTGTGGATTATGGTGACGTATGCTACTACAACCTAAATGCAGATCTGTTCAGAACCGCAGGAATCAGAAGGCCAGGAGGTTCTTCTTTACCCCAATGACGACTGGCCGATAATAGCATAATTTCTGCCTCTACATATAAAATAATTTTGCATCAGGTATTCAATCAATAATAGATAAAAAGTCGTACTATATATCGATACCATCGTCCATTTTCTATCAATCATTCTGACTGTCACAATTTATCGAACACCTCGGTCAATATTATAAAATCGCAGATTTTCCTGTATTGTACGATTTGACATCAACGTGTTACGTAATCCTATAAATCTCAGGTAGCTAATAAGTCAAGCCAATAACTCTAGATACAGAAAAGATACCTAGTCACTAGTGATACCTGAACTTAAAAACTCTAATACATAGACTATTAGAGAAGAATAAGAAAACTGAATGTTGATTTATGGCGCTGTCTATGAACAATTTTAACTACAGCAGTATGTCTGCAGTCTTTACTATTTTTAAAAGCAATGGAAAGCACTATAGGACTAGTATGCGCTTAATGGCACGTTTAGACTTCTAGCTCATCTTCACCCAAAAAATACATACTTAGTTCAAACAATTTTTCTCTTACTTAAATATAACAAAAATTGCAATAAAAGTTATTTACATTTACATATTTTATGAAATTGTATTATGTGTACCTACGTTTATTCATTTGCAGTCATGAAGTGAGATCACGAGACAACCTTGAGATTTAGTTCCATCTTTTAATATGCATATTGACGAATCATATACACGAGATCTTATTTGTTGAAACCAAACTGCGACGACTTATCTGATAAAATAAACACTGTACAGCTACTATTAGGAAGTATTTCACAAAAACTTGTATTTTAACAGCCGATCAGTCAATCATGCCATTCGTTTACGTCTTTATGACATTCAGAGATTTTTATATTCAAGTTGGCTTAGAAATGTAGTATTCACAATTTTTAATAGACTATCAACTATTTTGTGGTCCATGCACAATTGAATTAATTACAATGGCGCCACATGCATAGTGTTTCAACCTTGAAAACAAAAGATTTCCAAATAAGTCCATCAATTCATCGAGTAACCGATTAATTCCCAGTAGTTCCATGCAGCCAGTTCCACATGGAATTTTTCCACTACTAGTCTTCCAAATAGCTATTCTTACTTACCATACATGGAACTAGTGAGAACAGCTATTAGAACCAGAAAACAATATCTAGTAGTTCTATTAAGACATTTGCAACAGACAGATAGACATTTCAGGTGAAATATAAGACTTATTTCCTTGTCTTTTTGTGCTACAAAAAAGTCATTTTTAGAAGAATATTTTAATCTAAGATTTATCCATGGCAAGAAGACAGACTTTTTGATATAAACTTCAAATACTTGCTGTCCAACTCTTTTGAGGAATAGCATGATAAAATTTACCTTATTATTTGTTACACAGGACTACAGTTAACCTAAATTCAAAGTTTCATTCAAATCCGTATAGCGGTTTATACGCGTATCGAGCGCAACAGACAGACGGGCAAACAAAAATGTTTAAAATCAAATTACACATCACATCACAAATTCATCATCATTGTCGTCGTCACCCATTGGAAATTACCTCACTATCAATCTTCTCAAGTTATACTCAAAAGTGATTCTCTTCTGTACATTTCTCATGTTTTTACATTTTATTATATTTCATATCTCCTGTTCTAATCGACTTTGACCCTGTGCCAAATTCAGTCATTTTCACAGATAGGTACCTACCATATTTTTTTATCACACACATTTTTTTTCACATTATAAAATTTCAAATATATAATAATATCTATACCGATAGTATAATAAGTTTATGATTTAATAATAGTAATAACGTAGCTTAGACATTTTACTCCAGAAAGCAGTTTTATTAAACACCTGCAGACTTACAAGGAAAAATCTTACCAAATCTTCAGTTTCGTCCACATACACCATTACCTAAATTCTGATTACACTTGGCTATGGCCCGTGGAATCAGATAATTTTATCCCTTTCAGGGAGATTAACAAAATCTAATAATAATATTAACCCTTTATATTAGACTTTTTCGATGTTTTACACGTTTATTTTACAATTTCTTAACAATTGACAGTAGGCAATTTTAGGAAAAGGAAAACCATTGAAATTAATATAAAATAAAAATCTCAACAACAAAACAGTAAAAAAACAAAAGCAATTACTATTCAACTAAGATTTGCATTCATTTTTTCATAAACGCAGAATCACACTTATCCGCGATTACCTTTAGAAAGCAATTGGTGCTGCCACTCACTCTGCTTACTAAAGACGCTACCTGCTTGCGTATGATAGAACGGAAGCCATCGACTCTTGCTTGCGTAAACATGCCCGAGGCACTATAGAATCGGGGTAGACCCAATAACATACTTTTTTTTTCGGTGTGGTAATCCCCTCGAATTCCAGTAGGGTGACTATGTCGGACTCGAACCGACCAAAATACGCACGCCAGGTGTACCCTAGAAAGGAAATCTCAGGAACCCCGACGTACCTCGGGCCATCTACGGATTATGGATGGCCACCTCCTGTGTGGGAACCCCGATGTTTCCTCAGGACTCAGGATCTTCTTCTCCCCCGATGACGTGGGAACAGAAGACCCCGAGCAACGGCACCGTGACCCACGTTCGCCTGGAGGATGCGGATATGTGGATCCATTATTGTGTTTCCATCTCCGCATGACCTCGAAGAGCCGTCGTTCCTGTCTGTAGCCAGCCAGACTTACGACTTACCGGATGGTGGTCTGCATCAGACCAGTGTTCACTATCTCTGGACAAAGCCAGCGGTGGATAACAGGTCCACCCCTCCTTTGCTCCCAACTGTGCCCTACGCTAAGCAGAGGGACACGCGGAAAGCCTCCGAGATACCCTCGAGAGGGCTGCTCCCACCTCTTCGTCCTGATTGCCATCGAACTAAGTTCTCTTTCAAAATCGGCTTGGTCTTCAAGACCCTCAGTCACAATGTGCCAAAGATACTTAAAGTAAGTAACTCTTTTTAGCTCTATTCCATTCAACTTTATCTGTGGCACATTTAAAGGACACTTACCAGGGACTTTGAAAACCAAGTACTCACTTTTTGTACAAATATATATTAAGCCGTGATTATGACTATAAGTTTAACATATGGCTAACAGTTTTCGTAGTGCATTAATAATTGGGCTCACTGAGTCCGGGACGAAAGCCGAACGCGTCATGCATATCTAGATGATATCTAGATGTGATTATCAAGTTCCAAATCCAGCACACTGTCCAGCACCTTGGCCACAACAACAACAGCAGCCAAAGATATAAGCGTATAGTTATTTAATTGAGATAGATCACCAGTTTTGTTTTTCACATTAAAATAAACGCTTACTTTTAAAATTTTAAGTTATACGTTACCCGGCATAAATCTGGGCGCATCACATTATACATACAGTCTATAATCATAATGCAATAGAACATCGCCTTCACTAAATAACCAGGCAATGAAACTTATATCTACACTTTTCTAATTCTTAACATTTGTTTATTTTCTTAAATATCTTACGGTTAAAATAAATTATAACTAACTAACTCCTGAGTAACTATATTCATAAGACACATAATACTGAAAATCGTGCATGTAACACATAAAGACTAAAAATTAGATTTTTTTTTTGTCAAAATAGAACAATAGCTGTATAAACTCCTCATTTCAGACGATTACTCCTATAAAGCGTATTGTTTTCGCATTTAATGAAGAGGAACTCAGGAATTTAAAAATATTTGACAGTTAAATTACTTACTTGTCTGTAACTGTCAAATAAATGTGCGTGAAAAGTAAATATTAGTATGTTGTCGCACTTCATATCAAAGGTAAAACACTATAAACCGAACTTCATATTTAGCGTCCTGTTTTTCTGCCTGTGGGGAGTTCTCCGAGGGGAGTTCCCCTCGGATACCACCCACCAGTGGGTGATTATGTCGGACTCGAACCGACCAAAACCGCACGCCGTCTCCAGTAGCCGGGGAACGCTCGGGCCATCTACGGCTACCTACCGATAAAGCCATCTGTCGTGTACGCAAAAGAATTTCAATTCAAATATGTGTCCGTAGATGGCGCTACAAACAATTTGTTTATCTCAAATATTTTAATTCCGATTTGCTTCCCTTTTAGAAGGGTCTACTTTTAAATACATATTTATTTTATGATTGTCAGTCTTAGTTTTTTAAAATCTTATAACAAGAATAAACATCTTCGACGAACATTAAGAAAATATTCCACCTGTAAAAATAAAAATAAATTATGTTATGGAATGATAACAATTTATTATGATTCAGAAGTAAAATAAGTAACTCTTTTATACCCATATTACAAATTTTGCTCATTGTCATACTTGTGTCAACTTAGTTAAAGCAGTTTCAAAAAAAAATTGGATTGCTTTTACCTACTTAAAATTTAATTCAAGAAAGCTATGCACAATGTGTATAATAGACACAGAAATAAACCAAACAAACAATTACATTAGCACTACAAAGAGGGGTTCCTGACCTGACACTGCTCGAAGATAAAAAAACGCGTTTGGGTGCGACCATTGAGACTGGTTGACACTTGTACTATTAGCCAATGCCGGTTAAAAATACTTTTGACCGGTTAAGAGTTTTGACTGTGACATGTAGGGTTCCGTAGTTATCTGTCACAATAATCATCAATAATGAAACGGGCTCACATAGGACGATGGTAACTTAAAAAGCAGTTATAAAATACAGCGTCATAAGTTAAGTTTGAAAAAACATTATGTATTTGAGTGCCACTGCGTGTAGAAGCGACAGGTTGTAATAAATAATGATAACCAGCGTCACGTATTAAGTTGGCATGATCTTTAAAATATCTTCACATTACCTACTCCGTTAACATACGCTAACGACTAAACCATAGAGGCAGTCACATATGTACGAGTACTCCGTACAATATATCATTGTTTAGCCATTTGCTTAATTTCACATAATATATATTATATTCTTTTTTTTAATGTAGGTGGTTTACACTCTATATTCCAATTTAAAAGACATATAAGTAAAATATAAATAAAGCGCATTTTGTTATTTCATATTATGAACGTTCACATTAACGGTTTCGACGGTCTATAACTTCGAATTAGTTGGTCTTAAGGCCTACTTTTTCATGATAGCTTTCCTTTTAATTTCGTTATTTAGGCTACTATCGTGAAATAGGGGGGCACGGGACACTTGACTGTAACAAAAAAGGGCTTTACGGCTAATATCTCTCAAACGTATACCTTAATCAAATTATTGTCTTTCTTACTAAACGTTCTACTATTGGTATTAATTGTGGGCTCCGATTTCGGCATTTAGACTCGAGAGTGGTCCTTTATGCGTCTAGAAGAGGTTGGCTAGGTGAGCTAACCAAGCTCTTTCCAGAAGCGCAGAAGCCTCCTGGGGTGTTCATAGGCTTCTAGTAACAGGTATGGTACTTGCCCGTTGTGTGGCCACTCCCTCGCATTCCAGGATTACGTGGGCGGCCGTTTCTTCTGCTTTCAGGCATCTTCTGCAAAGAGGACTGTCCGTCGGATTAATGATGAATAGTTGTCGGTTCAGGGCTAGGTGTCCTGTTATGGTTCCTGCAACTATTCGGATATCTAGTCTGCTAAGACCGATCAGTCTGCAAGTAAGTCGTGGTGAGATTTCAGTCAGCACCAGTTTGTACTGTCTGCAGCCGGGTGAGTTTTTCATCCTTTGGTTGTGCGCTTCGCGAGTACGCTGTCTAACTCAGAATCGAAGTTGGTTAAAAGGTAGTGGCAGGAGTGTGGTTGGGTCGGGGGCCAGGCTTTCCGAGCCCCTCCTCGTCAACTCATTTGCAGCTGTTTAGGTCTTGTGAGAAAACTCCGGCTCCAGTTCCTGACCTAGTCTTGGAACCGTCCGTGTAAATTCGGACTTCGTTTATGCCAGATTGATCTCGGTCATTTCCTTGTGTCAGAATGTGATATCTCTTTGTGAAAATATGGTGTTTAGGGATCCTGTCTCATGGGGCTGCTAACAGTGGCTCATATTCCACCAATTGATCCCATAATTTGGAGTGCGATGCATCGGCTTTGTGCCACAGACACAGGAGTCTGAGTCTAATGATCGCCATGGCTGCCTCCTGCTGTATGAATAAGTTCAATGGGGGCAGACCAAGAGCCACCTCTATTGCGGCAGACTGCAGAGCATGGGAGTCTCTGGAATTGCAATCTGTTGATGACGGTGCTTAACGGTGCTGAATATATATAATAACATACTGTATATCTTAGCATGCCGTCGATCCACCCTGAGATTGTGGAATCAACACCATGTCTAGACAGAGCTTGGCTAATGCTAGTGAAAGTTGTTTTGTCAAGGGCACCTAGTGTTGATCTTTTGTGTATTAGATTGCCTTCTATATGTGATACTACTCGACGTAGAGCTGATTCTATTGATTTACCCATCGAGTATGCGTGTTGATTGTTGAGTAGTGGGTGACTGACTAACGCTGTGCTCCTAATTTAACTATCTATTAGCCTATCAAGAACCTTTAATAAGAAGGACGTGAGACTGATAGGTCGTAGTCACCTTTGCAGGGTTTGGGGATGAAGAATTCTCTCCATTACAATTGGATGGAATGGTGTGCCAAGCATCCTGGGAAGTGTGTTTTCAATCACTCAAACAGCTCTGAGGCTTCTGAGTCTGTTTTGGTATACTCACCATCAGGTCTCTTCAGTATGCCAAGATTGTGTTCGCCTCCGCCCATCAATATGTTTTTGACTCTGTTGGCCTGGTTGTTATTCTCTATGTTGGTACAAAAGCTTCTCCAGCACTCAATTTTCCTGGTTCTGATTCGCTTCTTGTATTGTTGCCGGGCCTGCGTATAGGCATCCCAGTGCTGGTCTAAGTAAAAGTTTTTTGCTCTATTGAACAACTCACTTTGCGACGTAGTCTCCCCAGTTCCGGTCCCCACCACTGGTGTTTGTTCTGTGCTCCAGCTCTAGGTGCAGAAAGCGGGCGGTTTGTTCAAAGCGATCGGTTAGTGTTTGTGTAAGGTTGACAACATGATTGTCAATGTCCTTAACAGCTCTCTCAGCGTATATTGAGTCAATACCCCGCAGTTTTGCCACAGTAATATGCTCATGCCGTTTCCGGCCCATCTTACGGGGATTTCGTCGGGGATCGGGTGTTTTGAGATTCATTTCCAAATTGAATTTGATCCAGCGGCGGTCCAAGTACGATCTTCGGTCGAAACATGCCAATTCTAGATGTGTTGCGATGCGTGCTCACTCGCTAATGTTAGATCAATAATAGTTTGGGCTATGGATGTGACAAATGTCGGCTACGAGCCTATGTTGATAATATTCAGCTTGGTTGATAGTAGGAACGATACAAATTCCTCACCTCTCTTGTTGTTGCTCCTGCTACCCCACAGTGCATGACGCGCGTTGGTGTCAACAGAGATGATCAGTTCCAGACGCTCACCCTCGCAGTGGTGTGCCAGCGCAGCCAGCTCCGGAGTGGGGATGTCAGCGTTGCCCGGCAAGTAAGCTGATGCTATCACCACGTCAGGCAGGTCGGATGAGGGTTCTTTTAACCTAATAGTGGTAAGGTCTCTGGAACAGAACTCTGTCATTATGGTGGTACGCATGTGATGCTGTGTATAAACACAAGTGCCCGGGTTATCGATGTAAGTGTTGAGAAGTAGGTATCTTAGTTACCTCCAATATTATTTAGCTCGCAGATCCTGCCCTTCCTAAGCCTCGGCTCCTGGATTAGGGCTACGGTCTCGGTGTTTACCTCCAACACCCTGCGTAGGTTAGCCGTTACTGTCTGACTGTGCTCGAAAAAAAAACTTTCTACTAAAGGTGTACGTTACGTTCAGTGTTATGATAAGTAGGTATTCTAGGCAGAAAGTAGTGCAATAGTATGTATCTGACATTAGAAAATTATTTACTATAAATCGGACTAAAAAGGGCGCTTGTATCCCTGCAAGAAGTTAATAAGGACTTGTTTCGCTCCCTTATTAATGTTATTGTTATTTAGAGTTAGGTTATTGTTGTTATTGTTCCTTAAGTTTGCAAGCATTTATTGACAACAGTAATTTGGATAGTGTTGCCACTTTAGTACTGTTTTTACAAGTTCTGGTATTTTTCGGTCTAAGTAGAAATCGTTTTGCACAATATAACCGAAAGTGGTAAACGAGCCTTCTGATAGATTCTTATGTTACATTACATCCTTTAGCAGAGAATTGCAAAAAGGTAAAATAAATTAATGATTGTATAATTAAAAGAGAAAGTACTCATCTCAAGAAGTTTTAGGCCTTTGAATAATTAGTTAAAGAGTTTAAGTGAAAAATAATTTATTAATTGTCTGCGGTATTTCCGGACTGATACGACCTTCGAACTTTGAAGAAAAGAGCGTACGCCTTCCTAAATCGCTGGCAACGAGTTTGTGACTCCTGAGTTGCCGGCGTTCATGGACGGCGATGGTCACTTTCTATCAGGTGATCCATCTGTGCGTCTGCCCCCTCTATCAAAAAAGATTAATAATATTGGAAACACCTCGTGTTAATGAGTGACTTGTAATTTACTTAAGGCCTAAAAGATACATGAATATATATTTATATGACTATTTGATTATACTTTAAAAGAGTAATCGATTTTGTGATTTATTAAATGAGATTAAGTATCAAATAACTTCCTGTTCAAATAAACCTAACTAGCAATCCCATTACGATTGTTAGAGACTTGTTGTAAAACCAGCTGCAACTAAAAATATTTTGATTTATCATTTTAACATAACCCTTCCTCATGCTTGTAGTAAAAGATTTTAATTTTTTATTTCATTTTACAGTTTAAAGGTTTCTTTAAAGAAAAAAATTACCGTTAATCGCGTAAATGGCCTTTTTAGAAAAGTGAAGTGGGCAACACTAGGATGTAGACAAATGAGCACTTGACTGATGGATGTGATCACAATGTGGTTTTAGTACTTTATGTGGAGGAGGTGACAAGTTATTGTTTTGTTTTAAGATAATTGTGTTGCGTTAATTATTATTTTTAATATATTTTTGATTAACACCTGGTACACTCCGAACTGTGATAAATATTTTTCCAATCATTCAAAAATTGTTTTATAAATGTTTGATTTGTAAAAAACTCGGTAAAGTGCAAGTCTTTGTTGTCACACTTGTAAGTGTATGAATGCTATAACTAATAGACTCTATGGAAAATAAGTTTGAAACAGTAAGTAATTCCTCAATACCATTTGCTATAAATTAGTATTTTACATGTGTTCATTTTAAATTAAATTTAATCATCTGTCCTACTTAGAAATGGAAACGTATTCAACTACGAAACAAAAACAGCACGTTTTACTATTTAGTTTTGTTAATGCATACATTTTTAATGGTCTACTTTATTAATTAACTTGGTTAGAAAATAGTTCCTAACCAAGTCAAATAATGAAGTAGAACACAAAGTTGTCATTGGATAAAACTTTCGCTATAATTGTTTGCTAAATTTCAAATGTAAGTAATCAACAAAGAGGTCTGTTCCACTGCCCATCGCTAATTTATGTTAACTTTTTTATGAAGTGAACTCTTTGTTTTTGTCACAAGCTTTGTTTAATCTTCATTAGGGATCCATTTTTTTTAATTACCTGTGTTCTCTATAAATTAAGAAAAGAAAATTTACCTAAATTTGACTTACCTGATGCAATTATAGTTTGAACACAGCTTCTGGAATATAATTAGTCATTATGCTCTTAATAACAGTTGTTTAGTAGTAGAAACTTGTATAAGTAAAATTAATTCCTTTAAGTTTAAACACTTGATATAACTTAAAAATATTATTTAACCGAGTTGATATTTATCCAACCTAGAGGTTATGTGGTGGTTGAAATTTGACTGTTTTGAATGACTTTTGAATTTGATTGATTTGTCTAGTATAATTTGAACTTTCATTGTAGAGATGGTACCATGGCAAGTCAAAACAACTATTAAGGTAAAAATTGACTGCACGGATGGTGTAGTGGTATAAGCTGTCGCCACAGCCCCTCAAAACATGCCCCTCTCTGATGCTCTCTCATCACAAGAAAGTAAATAATTATCTGGCTGTAGTTTTCTGTGGGGTTCAATTCTTGCACCACTTTGATTGCTCAGTTTAAACTGTAATTGATAGTGCTATAATATAAAAAGTATTTTATTCTCTGTAGAATGGAACATAGTATTCACATACACATTCAGAATAAAATTATTTTGACATGAATAATTCAACTGATACTTTAGTTGTAAATAGTTCTTGTAGTCGGTGTATGGATATTAGTCACAGTGTTTATACACATTTGTGTTCATTGCAAATTTTACTGTTGACACCTCAAAACAGTGTTTTGTCTGCTTGAAAATAAAAACTACAACAGAAAAGAAATGGTAATTTAAAAAAAGTTTTACATGTGGCAATCTGTTGCTTATTGTTTAATGATATCCAGCATAACAGTAGGAAAAAGCTGAATAATCGTTTTATGGCAACATCGGGCTTATTATCTGTTGGCTCCTCACAACCTTCGTCTGATGTTTCCCTGCTGTTATAACTTGGTTGTTGATCTGCTTGGAAGAGTGCTAAGCAGACCGTGGTCGCAACTTACGTAACGGTTGTTGATAGGTATTTGCAATGTGAGCTTTCTGTAATGGCAGTTAAGGATATGTCCGTGTATCATTTCTATGCTCTTCAAACACATGCAAATAGTACCAAAAGACCTGTCAGAGGACAGATTTTTTTGGACTCACTATTGAATTTTGTTTGTTCGTTAACCAATCTTTACAACCGCCCTGTATCCGAAAGTGATCGTTCTTATTCCAAAGTTGGTATTGAGATAGGCTGCAAGAAATTTTAAGGGATTTGAGCAACTTTCAGCTTCATGAATACAACGAATATGTTCACGTTATGATTTAAACCCGTACTTGTTTTTGACCACACCATGCTCGAATACGAACTTCTAAATACTTGGTTAAATTACGAAAAGATCGTTTAAAGCCTGTTCCCGATCTGGTTTCTTTCTATAGTTGTAGGTAAATTCTAGGATTTTGTAAGTTGCTACAAGATAAATATGGCATAACTCTTTTTAGCCAGCAGGTGTATAATTTTGGCGCTACACCGTGAAGTAAGCCACCTACCCGTTAAGTGCAAATAGCGATGTATGGCGCTATTGAATTTCTCGTTTCGTGCTGGCGTCTTTTTGTACTTAAATTATAAGAATCAGTTGAATCCAAACCGATAACCTAACTTTACTTACTTTCTGCGTACTACCAACATTTTCCATTCATGAATTTTCCACAAACATATATAAGGATTTTGGATAGAGCGTAAACCTACTCTTTAGTTACGCAACAGTAGGCTTAGAGGAGATGTACAGCAATATACAGTCGCCTGTCCCAGTTTTAGTCAATTCATCTCACATTAAGAGAAAGCTAGCACAAACTGAGTCGTAGATCCACTAATGTGTTTATGTGATTGAGTTTATACATTTGTGTCTTAGCAAATCGCGTCGGCGTGTGAGTAGAATATGTTCATGAAATTTGTAAACTATCGAAAGACAAATTATGAATTCAAAATCGTTCTATTGTACTCTGTTATTGGTTAACTTCTTATAGGTTAAATATACAGTATTTGATATCGAACCATTGATTACTTTCAATTCTTAGTTTTATATCAAGATATTTTAATATGACACTAGCTAGTTGGCTTTATGAGAATTTTTGCTAGTTATATGGATAGCAAACACAGAGAATGGAGGAATATACCTACGCCACAGCCAGCAATAACTTTGTAATGTCCAACTACTTATTTACCTGCCATAAGCAAAATTAAGTAAAAATTGCACTCGTCTTCTTTTTGTTTAAAATATTCATCATTGGAATAATCTCAACTAAAAGTTGAAATAATCTCATTTCAAAGAGTGTTGAAAAATTAAATGTGTAAACATGTATAATTGTTACATTAACGTTTTAATATAGGTACTCTTTTGAGAATCCTGTTGCGCCCTGTCAATCGCCTATCCGCGCTGTAAAAACGATAGTACTGCGATTTATCAGATTGCTAGGGATAGATATACTCATTAATCATCAACAGCCTATTACAGTCCACTGCTGGACAGCAGTGGACTGTAATACCTTAAAAAGGAGGTTTTGGCCTACTATACCACGCTGGCCAGACGGGTTGGTATAGGGTTTATTTCAAGTTTTCCTTCTCTTTGCAATGTCCTGCGTAGTTTGCTCCCTTAGTCGGCTCTTCCTACACCCACTTTTTTTGAGAACCTTCAGTTTCTTGTCGCTAACTCTAACGTCGACTCTATGTCGTCTAGTCTTGACGAGTTCTATGTAAACATGATGAGAGAACGAACGAGAAAAAAGATGATATTGAGTACAGCTTTTCTTAATTCAAAATCAGTATCCTTAGTAATAAAAAATGTAACTTACGAATATCAAACCCTGTATAGCAGTTATTATTTTACAAGGAATATATTTGGTAAACATAAAGGGTGATCTTATTGCTAAGTTAAATATAGTCCTAGCCTTACCCACAACAACAAGTTGAGTCTTAGAAGAATTCACTATCAGTTTCAGAGACTAATCGGTTTACTTCACTCACACACGTGCAAAATCCGTACGTGTAGTGGAAAAAAACTTCAGTCAATTTATGTAACGGTGCTTGCGTATAAATTTTGAAGGCATCAGCATAAAGGTAGGATAAGGCCATTGACTTGGAGAGTGGAATTTTTAAATATTGTGTTGCAAGGTAATGAAGACAAAACCCCACCCTGCGATACCAGTGCATATACACATAGTGCACTGAACACGTTGCTTGTGATCAACCAGGTAACTTTGAAATCAATCACTGTTGCAGATATGTCAATATGGGATAATATCATGACATCGTTTGTAATATTGATCAACGTACTAACCGTACCTGCACCAAAACCTGATTTCAGAGGGTTTAGGAGTTGATCGTTAGACAGAAGTTGATAAAATTATCTGTGCACGGGTGGATACTGAATCGAGGTGATACTCCGAGAAGGGTAAAGAAAATTTTTTTTCTGGGTAAGGGGCTGTTTTTTACCTCTTTCTAAGTTTTCGGCTATGCGCTACCTAAAAGGAAATAATTTAAAATGTCACATTATGTAATAATACTATGCGAAATTGTTATATTATAATATTACGGGATATGAAAACATTACTGACAAAATAGGAAAATTCGACATAAAACACTTTTTACTTTACTGGCAGGTAATTGATTAAGAAAGATCAGTAGATCAAGACTATATAAAGTGTAACCATTGAGTTAAAACAACACTAGAGAAGCAAACCTCATTATCACACGTCGAAAAAAGTGTAACCACTTTTGAACTTTGACGACGTAGCTTTGATACCACTAAACATTTGAAAGTAAACATATTTATGTCTCATTTACACGCGAGACAAGAACAATACCATCGCTCGGATTAGACAAAGACAAAGATATAACTTTACGATGGTGGGCCAGTGTTGACTACCGTATGAAATTTTACCCATAACAACTAAGAAACAATTTTTTTTTAAAACAATTTTGTAATAAAATAAATTAATTTAAATATTCTAAATAACATATTTCGAATTGAATAGAATAGGTATAAATAATAAAATAACTGGAAATATTTGGTTAAAAGGGTTTATATTCAGTGTAAAATCAAACTGCGCTGTGAAGCATCAGTTTTGTATACAATTGTCTTTTAGACTCTTTTTTATAAGTTTGTGTGGATATTTTACTTTCATGATACAATCTTATTTTTACGTATGTAAAAATAATAGCATTTAATAATAAAAGTGAATGATCAACTTGTACTGATAATAAATAATCCCCAGGGTGTATTGCAAATTCTATTATAATTTAAAAAACAAATTAAAAAAAAAAAAAATATTTTATAAAAAAAAATATTTATGTTTATTTACTTTTTTATTTTATATTTTTATTTTTATGATAAACATTTATTATTATTATTATTATTTTGTACAATTATTATTTAAAATTGATAATAAATTAAGAAAAACAATGAATTAATTTTTTTGTACAAAAGTCTCCAGCACTGCGAGCTTGGCACTTCTGCCAAGCTCGCAGTTAACGTTCAACGGGTCCCTAAAAAAAGGGATCGGTCCAGCCCTAACAACTACCGTTCTTCCTATATTTTATTATTATTGGCAAAATGTTTAAAAACAGTATAAAGCATATTATTTCATAAATTATAAATTCTCCCACTAATGTGGGAAAATCAAAATGATTTTTTAATGGTAACACTGATTCTAAATTATAATTATCAGTGTTTTATTTCAATTATAGCCTTATTTACGATATTATCAATACAAAAACCATAAACTTACACGTGAAAAGTAATTCCGCATGATTTATTAATGTTTTGTGACCTTGAATCGCATTCTTTCACTACGCATTTAGCCATTTTGGCGATTGTTACTGTCATGTGTCGCTATGTTCAACTCGGTTGACGCCACATTGAATAATGAATTGACGTTTGCTACGCATATGCCTGTGGACATATGTGCAGTAGCAACGATTTTAGGCGGTAATTACTCATCTATGTAAGTATTATATCAATGAGTGTAACTATCAAAAATATGTTGTTTTGTGTTTTTTGTTGCGTTTGTTTCGGATACTGTTGATCATAGTAAAGGTAATAGAAATCCAATTGATATCAAATCACATTAAGCTTTTTAAAACATACATTAATGAATGACGAGAGGTGTAAATAAAAAGGTAAACTAAAAAGGTGTGTTTAGTGCTATAGAACTTCTTAAATTTTTTGTTTTTACTTTGAACTTAACAAGAACCATTATTATTTTCGTTGTCTATGTGTCCAGAACGATATATATAAACGAATCTATGAACTAGAGTGAGTTCTGATCGTGATATCTAACATGTCTTCGTTTTATTTTCTTATACACATAGGTCAGGCGACGTCCAATATTATGCACGCAACATTCAGCATCACCAGATTTGGTTTGCAAATATTTGACAATGTTATGTCAAAGGTTTTTAAGGGATTTGAATCTTGGCATCAATATATGTATAGACATTGATCACTTTAATCCAATTCCTGATTTAACGAAAGCTTTTATTGTTGTCTGACAACTCTTATAAAGTAAATGGATTCAAAATAATTCATCCATTAGTGAATATTAGATTGTTTTACGTATAATATTCGCTATCTGTTTGTTGGGTTATAGTTCAAATGGCTGTAGGTCGATGTTTGAACGAAATCGAGTGTATCAACGTGATAAACCAAAGTAGTAGGTAAATACTACTAGCACCTCCTTACTTAACATATAACTTTATCTATCAAAGCATTGCGAATACAATTCTTATTTTTCAAGTACCTGTTATAATTATCGCAATACTATACAGTATTACAATTAATAGTTGGAGATAAAACACGGTGAGTAGCTCATTGACCGACATTTTTATACGGTATTTATTGATTAAAGCAATGAGGCTATCTATTAATTATCGCTAGTATATTAGAATTGTGCTCTTATGCAATTAACTTCCACCGATAAAATTTATAATAGCAAAAATTGTGCTATAATCTTTAACCCATCCAGGGTCCAGAAACATCTACGTTGGGTCAAAATTACCAGTGTTTAGAAAATGACTTATTTTTGAACCTACCTCAAAATTTTCATAAATAACTGGGTTTTATGAAAAAGACAGTAATTGTTGTTTTATACATTTGTATAAAAATATAACAGAAATAATAGGGCATCCTTTTTAACCCTTTTTACCTTGTAAATATCAAACATTTTGCTTATAATATAGTTTAGTTACATACATAAGACAGATCTTGAATAAAGAATCACAAAAATGATAATTACGACGTCAGTATCCATACTGAGGTCATAATTACACGCCACCTAACAATGGTCATCTAAAGTGATCAAATTGGCACATTGTTGTTGGTGGCACACAGAAGGGAATTATGTGTTCAGGACATATAAAGTTCTGACATTCGTTGCACCTTTTTTTTTTCCGTGCGGAAATCCCCTCGGATACCACCATGTGGTGGCATGTCGCCATAAATGTCAGAAACAGGACAGAACAGAAAAGGACAGAAAGACTACTCATACCTATGAGGAGTCTTTCTGTCCTTTTCTCTGGACATTTTTGGTACTTTCTGCGAACACCTGGAAAATTGGTAGGTGGTTCCTTGGTAGTTTCATCTCTGAATTCCGGGAACCTCTTGCGCATGCTACTTGGCTTCGCTTATGAGATTTAATTGTAAAGCCTAGTTTTTTTTCGACTAGGCTGGCATTTACCTTGAATTTTTGTGTATTATTATGCTGTTCATGCCGGCTATATTCAGCAAAGCATAAAATATAGTCCAAGACCATTTCTTTGAGTTAATAACATCATAATATTACGTCAAACAGTTCATCAATAACATCAACTCCTTTCGAAGAATTATAAAAGGTATTTTTTTCAGGCTTTTTAGCATTCTTAGAAGAATCGTCTATTAGACCGTCAGACATAAGTAAAACAATTTTTTTCTTTCTTTTTTCTCCTGGTTCAGAGAAATTTTGGACTATTGTACTTGCGTGCAGTACCTACAGTTGTCAATCTATGCTCTTCGAGTAAAAGTAAAGGTCTGGCTACAACGGCACGAAATTGTTATATTTAATGCCACATTGGGTCAAATTTACCTTTTTTTACTTCACAGACGTCTAGATCGCTAACGCGCACAATGACTGAGATGCATTGCAAATCTAATAACACGACGTCTTATCTCCGGCTATAAAAAAAATCAATACGTTTGCGTAACTTATTTTGAAGATATTCATCATCAAATAAAGTTCGGGTCATTATGAGCCAACGTGGATGGAGCCGGGTTAAACAAATTAGAAATGCCTAAAGAGCAGTTATTCTGCTAAACTGTAGTAAAAATTGAATAAACACGCTCTATAGTCCAATTTCACACAAGGGAATCCTGAAAATAATGTGGTACATGCATTATTTAGTTCTTTATTTATTCTATCAAATTTTATATAATTAATGTAAATTTTATAAATAAAAAAGGGGCCTATTTTTATTTAAAAAAATATTAATTAAAACAGTAATTCTAACATATGCGTCGCTCTATATGTAACATACATAAATACGAGTATAAATCGTAGCTGATCAAAAGTAGTTGTTCTAAACGCAAGGTTGTTATACTTATTATCATTTAGATTAACACAGTCGGACAAAGCTAGCAATCATTATTAATACGGATGAACACGCATGCGTGCAGTGTTAGTGCAAAAAATTAAACGCTCAAAAATACAACACTAAATTTAGTATACCCGAATTAAATATACTTATTAGTAGATACGTACATATGTAACATAACTCGCTGTTTTTTTTTATTTTCACATCCTGAGTTAACCTTTTAGTACGTGGGCGCTTTTTTGCTCCTTATAATCTGTAAGAAGTTTTTTATGTATATACATTTGAACTCAGTTCAAGGCTTAAGATCAACACTCCACTTAAATGGAAGTTCTAAGCCTTTTAGCAGTCTGTAAGGCAATGGTTAGTTACGTACTAATAAAAGTGGTTAATCTTGACATTGTGAGTTGCTGACCTCAGATTGCAATTATTATCATTTGTGAACTAACTATATATATTTTTTTATACTGGCTACAAAATTATTTATATTCATAATTTCACTGTCTTCTTATTCCAAAGGTTTACTAAGAAAAATAAACAGTCTTACTGGGGCAACTTGTTTCGTGATATGTAAATAGCATTTCTGAAGCTTATAATTATATTTTTATGTCACTGTCTTCAACCCTTGGTATGTACCAGTCTTCTGTAGGATGAGCTAAGACGATGGCTGGTACTGGTATTGCAAACATCGACGCTTCCCAATGTATTGACCTACGCGAAGGCTGTAAGATATCATTCTCAAAAACTAAAAAAAAATGAAATAAAAAACTACAGTTATACGTTTTATAGTTTTAGTTTAATGTTTTTTTAAATGAGGAAGCTTCGCGTCTCACTGGCTTCTATAAATATTTTTGTTGCTTAAAATAAGACACCTAAATTTAATATCCCGTTAATAGTAGAGATGAATCGGGTATCCAGCCGGATATGCCTCTATTATGGGATTTCTTCTATTAACTTGCGTGTGATTCGTTAAATTTCTTACAGCCGAATTAATGATATATAGGTACCCATTTATTAGTTATGAACGAGACTATTTCTAATATCTTCTTTCGTCTCATCTAAATAATTTGTCAAGATGTTTATTGGATCATGCTAATATTGACCTCAATTCCTCGAAAACATGAATTCGTCTATCCCTTTATTATTAACAGAGCAGATATTCCTTATTCTTGAATGACTAATGATATTTCTTCTTTATTACGACTGTTATTGTTGTATTTATTGATTATAGTGTCATTTGTTGAGTCACCGCTCATTATAAAGTGATAAATGTTGTACTAATTACACTATTCTTCTCAGAATTGATAGATGTTACCGACAGAGTGAATACTGTGCAGCTATGTGAAACTCATATTGTAAAACGGTCATTTACTTTTTACAAAAAGTGTTCCTGGAGTATTCAGCATTTCTAAACTGGCCATCTTTGACTAAAATTGTTAAAATAACTAATCAGATTTGCGTCCAGGCCAACTATAATTTAATTATGTCAAGACTGACATTGATAGATTATATTTTGGTTTAGCATACGAGAATTAAATAGCTGTGGGCGGAACATTGGCAACCATAGTAAAACTTTATGTTCCTGATTTCAATAACGAATGAATAAACTTTTTTAGTACGCATGTACTATGTAACATGTGTTAAAACTACCACATATAAATTAATTTGCTTTTATATTTTCCTTCTTATTGTTTACAGTTTCTGGGATATTTTTATATTTAACTAGCTGAGACCCGCGGTGTTACCCGCGTTTGTTGTTATAACCGCCTGCAACGTCGCGGGGCGAAGCTAGTCTAAAAAAGTAGCCTAAGTTACTCCTTATGTCATCAGCTATCTGCCAGTGAAAGTCCCGTCGAAATCGGTCCAGCCGTTCCAGAGATTACCCGGAACAGAAAAAAAAGACAGACAGACAGACAAAATATTGTAAAAAATGTTATTTTGGCATATGTACCGTGTAAACATACATATGCATTTAGTAAAAAGCGGTTATTTTAATATTACAAACAGACACTCCAATTTTATTTATTTGTATAGACAAGTAAAAGGGCAGTCCTTCAAATGATAACTATTCGAGAACATATTTTTCTAAATATAAACTTGACCGTGATCGAATTTCATCACATACCTAATTACTTAGTTATCTTAAGTTTGTATTACCCCTATCTTGAGATGCTTCATGGTCCGATTGATACATTATTAAAATAAGTTTTTATCTAAATTTAAACACCGGTTTTATATTCTTTCATAACATGAATTATTTGAGAAAACCGATTAATATTCATATATCACGTTTTACTGCTGATGTTCAAGGTCTGATTATATTATGCTTTAGTTTGATGTCTGATGTACTGAGTAACTTCACTAGACATAGACAGTAGGATTAGACATAATGAGACTGAAAAAAAGAAGTACCTTATCGATGGGTAACTTAAAAACTCTTATCAATTGCGCATTCATAGTAATATCAATAGTATATTGTAAATTGTTAAATATGTATGTACGTGCAAACGCGTTTTAAGGAGTAGGTACCATGAGAACAATGGTGCTTCGCTCTAGCATTTGCATAAGTTCGCTTGATGCGTCACAGATATTTGTTATGAGTCTCAAATCATTCGCTATATCAAAAACTTTCCTACTAGTAAGTTAATACAGTTTATAGGGTACTTAATATACAATTACATTGAATATTACCATTTGCTACAATCCAAGAATTTCTGTCGTCTCATTTTTTTTTTCAATCATAAACTTACATTTGCAGTCAGAAAAAAAATCAGTTAGGTTAATTTTAAAATAAAGTTCTGTTACTTTATGCAAATCAAGTTTCTATCTTCTAATTATATTCCACTAAATATTTGTATAAATATACTGCAAGAAATATGTAAAGCTAACCTAAGCTGCTAAAACTGGCTGAATATACTCATAGCTTCATAGCCAATCGAAATATTTTTTTATTAAATTAATAAATGTTTGAAAAAAAATATATAATGTACGTTAAAAGCTTTCGATAAATTTATTCCCTAAGTGATCTAGTTTTCAAAATATGACATGCCCACAGGAAGAGATCGTGACCTATTTACTATTTTGATTCTCAGGTTCTAATTAATGACCTCTTCTAAGGCAACGATTAGTTTTTAGCTAAGAGTTTTGATTATTATTACATAATAATATTACCGGTATATTATTTACGTAATATGAAAATGGCTAAAAGCATTTTGGGTCTTTTGTACAGTTTCACAATATAATATTAGTATCCGTTTTGGTGACTTTATACCAATGAACATTCGTCATGGTCACTACTGTTAGCATTTTAGCATTCTGTGCTTACGAGGTCACTTTAAAGTGTGAGGTTATAAATTGAGTCATGATCTTGAAAGTTAATTCATTCATTCATCTTTATGTTCTATGATAAGTCATGTTACGTATAAATTAATTCAAGCTTATCCTATAATAACTCTAACGATATCAATATGAATAGTCAGCTTAGTGTTAAATAAAGTGTAGTATGGAAAGCCGACTCCGTATATTTTCATGCCAACAATAGCAATCAGTTGAATACTTATGAAATTAAAGTAAACAATGATCGGCACACTTGTTAAATGTATAAGTTTTGTTTCTGATATCGCTGCATGCTGTCAGCGTGTAGCAAATGACACGAGGTGTATGTGTGGGTCGTCTGGCACGTGCTACTAACGTGGCAGTCTCCTAATTCCATATTTTATATGCCCAAGCATGTATTCTGCAGATTTTCTTTTAGCGCGTACCTACTGGCTGGCAGTTTGGCTTAAATCAAAACACACGCTATCGCTGAGTTGATAACTCGTCGTGTGGCTCATTGTGTCTATACATTACTGCGATTGATTGTGATATAAGCGTTTCATTGAACCTATATGATTGTGTAGATATTGATATTATAATATATATTAGTATAATATAGTTTACAACGCAAATATCTGTAGATACCTTTGTAGATATATCTACTCGTTATTTTGTTTAGACTGGACTAGATTTACCGATAGTAGATTACACATAAACAAATTTATGTCATATTATGTATCAGCAATGATTTTTCATCGTGTTTACCTCATGTGGATGGTGGAAATTAAATTATATAACTAACTGGTGCCCGCGACTTCGTCCGCGTGGATTATTTTTCGATAGCAATAAATATGCATCGCAGGAATAAAAAAACTATTTCTTTATTTTTTGATCAATAGAGTTTAAAAAAGAAGTACACGAAGAAAGAACAGACTACTGAATTGTTTTGTCTTTACTAATATTAATTCTTACTAGCTAGATGCCCGGACTGGGAATTTTTATAGGGTTTTTCTGAGAGAAAAAATAGCATAAGTTACTCCTTATATAGACAGCTTCCTGGTAGTAAAATATTATCAAAACCGATCAAGCCGTTTAGAAGATTAACCGGAACAAACAGACAGACAGACAAAAAATGTTTAAACAGGTTTTTAGGCACAAGGATCTTGTAAATAACCGTGTAAGCATGAAAAACACCTATTATTGTGATATTACAAACAGACACTTTAATTTTATTTATTTGTATAGATAATATACTTAATGGCCAAGTCAGTGTCCATGTCTTGAGTGTACTCTCAGATTACGAGCATACGTGTACTCGGCCTCAGTCCCGTATCCCTTATCCCAATTTACATTCTGCCCTTATCCCATTTAAAAACGATTACCATCCCTTGGAAGATTGGCATTAGGTATGAGGCAGACCATAAAAGAAACCAGCCAAAATCTTTGGCAATAAAACAAATTGAGGCAACCTTAAATAAAATTAGAAAAAGGGTTGAAAGATCATGATGATGATGACTATATAAAATACCTACCTGTGTGTGTGCACTAATATAATTTTTCAGTTGCATAACAGGACAAATATATGTTTTCTTCGTTTCAGACAAGGTGACAAAGGCTGAAAATGACTGTGGAGAAGAGTAAAGGCCTAGAGCAGAAGCAACCGCCTCCGGCGACCAAAAAGGTCGCACCCGACGGAGGTTGGGCGTGGATGGTTTGTTTAGGAGTCAGTTTAGTTAATGTAAGTAGAAAGATTTATATATTCATAAATTATATGTTACGAAAATATATGCTATCACGTTTTTTGGGTATTTGGTTATTGGTTTATTAAGTCTATGAGTTAGGAAAGGCTAAGAATTACCTATATTCTACAGGAAGCCGATACGGTTCTCCGGTAGCAGAAATATAAAGTTATGTTATACGCATGTAGGCGACCGGTCCGGCGTTTATGCATCGAGTTATATACAGACTTATACTCGTAATTATGTGCATAAGCTCTGAGGATGAAAATACCTTCGTAAATCGAGTGTTCTGTCACGGATGACTTTTCAAATGATAAAACATATATGGTTCAGGTCTTGTTTGCTACATTAATTGTAAAATAGACGATTTCTTAAAACAGTTTCTTAATTCTGAAAAAAAGTTACTTATCACTGAATAAACGGCCGCTTGGTCAGTCATACACAGTATGATTGTTTTTCCTATATTTGTCAGTACAGAAATGATTCATACCAATTTAATTTATGCCACTAAGTGCTTACCCACTCGATAGACAACAATGTATGGTTTCTCTCAGACGAGTCTTTGATCATAAATATAATCGTTTTTCGATAGATAGTTGTATAGTAAATTCATTACATGATAGTTGTTCTTTTAACAACAATAAGGTTTTAAAAGTAGGTGATCGCCATCTTTAACTTATTAACAAATAGCTATATAACTAAGCAATACATAATGTTTTTGACGCATCAAAGACGCGTGTAAGCTGACGTATTAAACTGTTACCGTGGACCAACTACCTAGACTAATGAGACCCATGATGGGCATGATTAGTTCCATTTTTTAAATTTTACTATCTGCCCCTATGTTTTTATCTTGAGCAATAGATTTTTTCCTCCATTCCTCCCAGTGGTCCCAGTGGCCGGAAAAAAAAATTAAAAAATTTAATGAATCCGGTAGCTCAGATCCGAGTTCATTGCGGTCCCAGTCGCCGGAAGCCTCCTACTCAAATGTGTGTATTTTATTAGTTTTACGAAAAGTTTGTATAAATCTCATCACCATATCACGTATGCAATGTTTATGGTAGACATAGGTCTCTTCTAAAGACCTATCTTGTTTTCTCTTCATCCAGTGCCTCTCTGAAGCTGTGGCCACTACAAAGCCTCACGGAACCGTATTTAGTAAAGGGGACGTCGCACTCTTCGCTTTTTAGTTCATAGTTTTTACTCGAGCCATTTGATTTACTGAGAAAAAGTTCTTGACCTTCAGACTTGAGACGTTCGACCACCTGAACTTTTCCAGACGTCGAAATTCGATGCTAATTCATTATTTTTCGATAGCAATAAATATGCATCACAGGAATACTTGACGGGCCTGTTGGTCGAGTGGTTAGTGCCCCTGACTGCTAAGCCGGTGGTCGTGGGTTCGATTCCCACCCACGACAAATATTGTGTGATGAGCATGATCATTTGTTCTGTGTCTGGGTGTAATTTATCTATAATAATATGTATGTATTTAAAAATATATAAGTAAGTTTATCAGCAGTCTGGTCACCATAGCACAGGCTCTGCCTAGTTTGGGATCAGACAGCCGTGTGTGAAATATGTGAGGTATATTATTATTATATTATTATTATAATAGAAAAAAAAAAACAGGGGTTCCGTACCTCAAAAGGTAAAAAAGGAACGCTTATAAGATCACTTTCTAGTCCGTCTGTCTGTCCGTCTGTCACCACCGATTTTCTCAGGAACGGTTAGACCTAGCAAGTTGAAATTTATACCAGATACTGAGGTCTATGGTCCTTATTAGGTGGGCACCAAAATTTACCTTAATTTTCAACTTTTTTATTTTTCAGAATTTTCTCTTTACTTGTGCTGAAAGAAATTGTTTTTAACTAAAATTGACAATTCTAGGTCAACCGGAAGTACCCCATAGGTTTTGGGTCGAAAACCTGTATGGTAGTTCCCGTTGACCTAGATTCACAAAATTTGGCAAAAAGAAACGTCTTACAGCACAAATAAAGGAATAATTTCAAAAAATGAAAAAAGTTGAAAATTAAGGTAAATTTTGGTACTTACAAAATTTCGCGAAAATCTACGTAAAATCTGGGTAGGTACGGAACCCTCGGCGCACGAGTTCGACTCGTAACTGACCGGTTTTTCATCATTAGAGATTAAAACAAGATAGCATGTGACAGATAGCATGGTAGTCAGATGGACATCGCATCTAAAACATCTTTTAGTTGTTTGTGTGATAGAGCACAAACTATACTGTTCACGATAAAAAGTAATTAATAGCACTAAAAATAAAAATGATACGTAATCAAATGAATGGTCCTGAATGTCGTCATCCTTATTTTCCCAATCATCATTATTGTAAACCAGACAAAGTGTTAATGAACTCTTTATCTAAAAATATTTGTAATATTTTTTGTTTTAATATACCTCACACATTTCACACACACGTAATACACCGTAATACTGACAGTATTTGCTAGATACTTAGACATTAATCATTATAATTAACTATTATGTTAGCACTCAGGTACTCCGTCTAGTTCAGCCTGAAAAAAGCCTATAAAATTAAGTTGAGTTAAACTAGAAAAAGGAACTAAAAGAAAATACTTAAAAGTAATTATTATATTTAACTCTTTAACTTTATCATCAGAGTATCGTAATTTATAAAGACCAATCTTTTGTACTCGTCAAAACAAGTGATGTCAAAACTTGAATTACATGAGTCCAAGTTCGAGGAGGTTTACTAGTAGTCTTTGAAGAGTTCGACTATTTATCTCCTGGCTCCATCATTAGATTACATTATCATTTAACACCTCAATAAATATCGTTTTATAAATTCAAATTAAATTTTTATAAATTCTATACTATAGTGTTTACGCGCTAGAAATTCACATTATTCTGGTTTATTACCAAAACATCATTGCCAGTATGCTTTTGCAATGAAATGTATTGGCGAAATTATGAACTTAAATAAGTGGTACTATTCAAATCTCTTCGCTTTTATCTTTGTAAATCCAATTTTCTTTATTTCTGAATAGACGAGGATGTTTGTAAAATTGAGGTTTGAAGGGCAATGGTGCGTACGTGACGAGGCAGAGACGTGTCGAGTCTTGAGTTGTCGGTCCATCAATTACGATTACCTTACTAGTCACATGCTATCTTGTTTCTTATATTGTGTGTCACAATCATTCTTGAAGATAAAAGAGAATGCCATTTCCACCCTGTTTATTTGCTTTATCAAACTTGTTTGACAAACACAACAAATGTTAGAAAACTTGATTTTATATAAATACAAAAAGGAAACAAAAGATAATTTGCAGCTGCTATAAAGATTTATGTCTACAATTCTTTATTTTTACAATAATAAGTATAATAACAATAAAATACTTATAAATTACTGGCGTACCAGTCAGTATCACTAACCGCTCGATCTACAATTTTGTTGTCACTATCATGGTGGCGTCCCCAATCAGGGGACGGACATACGGGTTTGCGACACGTTCCTCTACGACCTGCTAAAGTTTCAGTCCCGGTTCCTGCAGCATTTAATAAAAAAATGAAATTAATTAATTTACTCATTTCAAAAGGGGAAAAAAATCTTATTTAATAACTAACATCATTAAACTCAAAAACTCTACACTATTTCATAAGCCCCTTAGAACTACACTTAAGAAGCGTTTAGTAAGCTTCGTAAATGCTTGTATTTAATCAGAATAAATTATTTTCGTTTTTTTTCAGTTTTTATTTTTTTACTCAATTTCATCATGACGTATGCAAAGTTTTTTTTATCAGGGTTCCGTACCTCAAAAGGTAAAAAAGGAACCCTTATAAGATCACTTTCTTGTCCGTCTGTCCGTGTGTCACTACCGATTTTCTCAGGAACGGGTAGACCTAGCAAGTTGAAATTTATACCAGGTACTGAGGTTTATGGTCCCTATTAGGTGTATAAAAATCAAGGTCCTGAGTCAACACGATTAAAAGATATGGGCAAATTTCGATTTTCCCGGAAACTTGTACCAAAATTTACCTTGATTTTCAACTTTTTTATTGGAACGAAGTTCCTTATCGCGCGTTGTGAAAGGGGGCTAGACGGAAAAAATCTCACGAAAAGTTGTAACGACACTTTTTATGTCAGTCATTCAGCGCCATCTATCGAATAGATAGGAAATCATTACTTTTCATCTCAGTATTTATTTTGAATTGTCACTTGTCAGTCATTCAGCGCCATCTATCGAATAGATAGGAAATCATTTCTCAAGGAGATTTTACCAATGTATAAATTGTTTTAATTAGAAACCAACTGAAAAATATGTAGGCAATAGCCGCTTTTATAGATGGCGTTGTAATTATAATCGTGTCGAATCAGTTTTACTCGATCGTCACAACTTCGTTCCTATCAGGTGTCCCTCGACACCACAAGGCTTTTTTTTTCAGAATTTTCTCCTTACTTGTGCTGTAAGACCTTGCTTTTAACTAAAATTGTCAATTTTAGGTCAACCGGAAGTACCCTATAGGTTTTGGGTCGGTTGGTTAGTAGTTCCCGTTGACCTAGAATCACGAAGTTTGGCAAAAAGAAACGTCTTACAGCTTAAAGGAAACGTCTTAAGGGAATAATACCGAAAAATAAAAATAGTTGAAAATTAAGATAAATTTTGGTACTTACAATTTTTCGCGAAAATCTACGTAAAATCTGGGTAGGTACGAAAACCTCGGCGCACGAGTTCGACTCGTACCTGACCGGTTTTTTGGAACACGTAGGCTGATATGTATTCTGGTAATTTATAGAAAATTGGCTTTAAATTCCGTGGTATGTTTGCATACATTATATACTTTTGTTTACGTTGATGTTGATGCATGCCTTGATGCTCAATTCAATTTAGTTCCATTTCGAGAACGGTTAAGGAAACGGCGTACTAATCAAAAGTACTAGTGCTGCCTCGAACAGCAAGACACTATAATGCATCAAAGTGGGTTTTCATTTATGTTTTATTTCTGCTAGATTTGATTTATACGAGTATGTCTTTGATGCGTTAATGAAATGAACAAAAAAACAATTAATGTATTAATTTTTTTAATTACCTAACAATGTCATACCTGCTAACGCTCAGAGATTTATTAGGACTTGAAGCAACGTCACGTAATACTTTAAATAATTGAACACATCGTACACACTTGAAGGTCAGATGAGTTATAATAACCTATAGTTAAGTTTGGTTTTTATGCATTACGTATTCTTTGTGAGGTCATTGACATGTACTTTTTATAATTATTTTGTCACTACAACAAACTTCTTTTTAATTAATATTTATTATGAAACATTTTTTTTATTTTTGAACTTGTCAACAGCCAGCACAACTTTTTTGTCGGTTAAGATGTCTTTGACTAAGTATTTAAGATCTTATCCACTTCTATTTTATAAAATACCTAACTTGTTTTTCAGTTATTATTATATTTAATGCAGCAGGTTTAAAATTTTTTTTTACTTCTAATTTTTGGTCACATAAAAGTTAGGTCATACTTAAATTATTTACTTCATGATTTAAATGGAACTTAGAAATTCTGCTGTGTGAGCTCGACGAAATGATGGTAATATGGTGGTGACCTATTTCAAAAATGTGAAGATTAGATTTAAGTATGGCAATTTTTCTGCTGAGTTTTTTTTTCGGCTGAGTTCCAACCACGAATTAATAGATTTCGAATAAAAAGTGAGAATTGATTTTTTAATTAATTGATTGTGCAAGTCTCGACACGTTGTACTGAATATGGAATATGCAAGTTTTTACAAGTAACAGTCGCTGAGCTTCTTAAACTATTATCTGACTACATTGATAGGTGAAGTCAAGTCAACATTTTAGTTCTTCACTATCGAAAGCAGATAAATTTTCGTGGATCCACGCTTACGGATTGTGAACCCCCAATTCTTTGTCACGCCAACGTAGACCCCCGTCGAGTCTCCCATGGCGGCTGGGGTCCACCTGGACCACTTTGTGAACTAAGGATCTAGACGATTAAAATGACTCTTCACTTCAAGGCCTTTTTGGGTATCCTCGGGTGTGCTAAAGAAACCATCAGATACCTATACATATAATACCTACGATGGAATAAAAACAAAACCGTACCGTCGGGTAGTAAAAAGATTAGTAAATATTTTATTTATCTATCTTACGTAAGTCAACAACTTCTTATGGTATACAAGTTATGCAAATGTATTCCAGTTTGTTAAGTGAGCATCTTTGTGAATAATAAACAGAAATAGATAATTATCCTTACGAGGCCGAGTCATGATTGCGTGAACCAAATTATGAACTGTTGAAGCCTGTGACTCCTCCAAATATTTTATTTTTTGTGAGTTAATCTCTAACAAACAATTGAAAAATCGTGTAAATAATTTACTTACCACGTACCACGTATCACCGACCTCAATGCATAACACATGATGAATAAATAATCTTCAATTGTATTCTTTATTCCTCAATTTACCAACCCTAAGGGGCAGTCGTCAGTCGCGCACGCCGTTATTGCGGCGGTAAGACCTGTTATGGAGGATTTGCTTGAGAGGCATCACGGAACCCTCTCATACCGGCTGACGCAGGTGATTACCGGAAAAGGATGGTTCGGAGATGGTTATACTCTTAAAAGAAGGTTTGCCACCAATTTTAATTGTAAGCTATTCCATGCTCCAAGCTCAAATTATTTTGAGGTTGGCAGTCTTCTTACATGTCACTACGCACGTACGCTACTATAATACATGCGTTTGAAGCAAAGGTAAACATGTTCAAAAGTAATGTGTTCAGAGTCAGACAATTTGAACGATTAAATTATCTTTTGCATGAAACTGTGTGATTAGGTGTACAACTTTTGCTTTTTAATGCTTCAGAATATAACTTTTGACCGTAACAGATACGATATGCGAAACAGGTCATAATATCATCACTCTTAAAGAAGGATGTTGCAATAGAATGTGACCTTGATCTTGAACTTAAAACGTTTTCGGTGAAATCTTGTATAATTTTCTTGTTGTCTATAACTATATAAACATGGCAGAATTGAAAAAAAAAGCACTAAGCTATGCAGTGTTTTGGGCTCTCTTCTCTTCCTGGTTTACATTAATGATTTGCCAGAAGTTAGTCATCATAAAACCATACTATTTGCTAATGATGTGTCAGTAATAGTAACTACAAATTAAAACCTGACAATTGCACAACACGAAAATGACATTAATAATACTTTGACATCAATTATTGATTGGATGAATGTTCACAACTAATAATTTGAATCAAATAATAATTTACAAATTATTTAAAAAAAAAACGCATGTAATAACTTCAATAATCTTAATGACGATAACATACATATAAATTACAATGCGCCAAGCATCTCGACGGCTAACAATACGGTATGAGTTGTTGGTATGGGGTAACGCTACAGATGTAGATAAAGCTTTTATAGTACAAAAACTGTACATTAGGTCTATATGTGATATCGCTCCGGACGTATCTTGTCTACCATATGTAAAAAAAACTTAAGATCCTTACGCTTGTACATCCCCGAAGTATGCAAATTTATAAAACAAACATTTAAGCAAGCGAAGGATGTCACCAAAATTAACAACATTAGAAAGCCAAATAGACTTGTATTGAACATGGTACCTAGGTCGACAAAAAATAGTTACGCGATGTACTTTAAAGTCTTCAATAAAATCCCAGAACGATTCAAAGAACTATCCTAAATAAGTTTGTCCCAGCCCTGAAAGATCTGCTAATTACTAATACATTTTAATCGGTCATAGACTTCTTGAATGGTGGAGAGTAGTGGTTTAATGAATAAAAGTTAAATAATAATCAATACACAGAAAGTGATGAAAAATGACAATATTAATATTACATAAGTTTTTTAAATAAAATGTTAAATTTGCAAGCTATTTTCAAGGCTAAATGGGCCTGTTCTCATTATATTAAACCTTTAATACCACAATATGTAACACCCCATTTATTGCAAATATATAATTTGAATTTGAAGGAGTTGATTAATACACATTGTTATAATATGTTCGTCTATTAGTAGGCCAAAACCTTCTTTCTAAGGAGAGGCCTATGTCCAGCAGTGGACTATTAAAGGCTGTTGATGTGATGTGATGTGATTAAAATAAGCCCAACTAATTGTATTTCTCAATTCGACGCATAATTTTTTATGATGAGTGATTCATCACTCATATTTTTTACGGAGTAATTCGGTTCTGATGTTACTTTTTTTATCGAAGTTGTTACATGAACAAAAAAACAACACTATTATGATGGATTTTACTGTTGACTGGCGAAACTACCTTCTTAAATATATTATACAAACGTACCTATAACGTTGCGTTAGATATAAATACACCTCTCTTTCATTTAAAGATTAAAACAAAAAAGCTCATTGCAACGATGACGACATTCACAGAAAGTACGAATAAATTTACTTTAGATTCTAAATATTGTAAGTCTTTACATGGTATAAGTTGAAGTCGCTTTTTGTTCCTGTATACTTAGATCTTTGAAAATACACAAAAATGCGGGTTTCACCAATAGAGAGAGCGATTCAAGAGGCGGGTTTATATATGTATAATATATGCATATTATAGTAGAAAATCCGAGACATTCAATGATTTGTATTGATTTTCAACGTTTAGTGCGCTTACATTGCAAACGTGACCTGAACCTTACGAGAGGGATCAAAATAATGTACTATGGAATTTTATATCTTAAACAAGATATGCAAAAAAAGTCCGCAATGGTATATATATCTATCTCCTAAGAATAACCGACAGCACCCACTTTTATATTTAAAAAAAAATGGGTTACTATTTTAAGTAATACAGTTAAATACGATAGTTACGTTGTGCATTTAATGTCAATGATCAAAATTGCCCTTTGCAGCATATCATTAAAATGAGTATCTTAGAAGATTTAAGACCGGGCCGGTACGTACAGCGTTGCAGCGATGGGCAGGCACGGAGCGTGACTATATAAATATTGTATAAAAGATCCTGTAGTACAGTCTAATCATAATAGTACCAAAATAATTATATACTCCACACTGACACAGCATTAGTATACCTATACATTGCACCCATACGAAGCCGAAGCGGATAGCTAGTATTCTATAAATCAGGGATTCCCAAAGTATTTGATATCGACCCCAAGGGGTCGACATAAACGAAAACTGATTTTGGGGGTCGACGAGGTCTAAAAATCGACCCCTGTTAATTTCTTTCAAGATACTGCATGAGTTGTGTTACGTGTACCAACTTGTTATAAGGCTGACTAATATGTCTATCTATTTCGTTTTTGATGAGTAAATAATGTCAAGCTTACTTACTTAACCAACGTGTCTTATTTTGTGTCACTAGAAAAACATCTAGAGAAGGGATTTTTAAAATAATTTGAACATGGGGGTTTGAAGTGTCAGTTCGTTTTGAAAAAGGGGTCTCTTGCCTAAAATAGTTTATAAATCCCGCCCATAAATTATTGCTGAAGTTATAAGAAGTTGGTTTTCCTTAAGTCAAAATTAGCTCTGTGTAAGTTATCCAAGAGTAAATACTCGTAGCTCATTTTGTGGACGTGATCACAACAAATCCGTTTTCTGTGAAATTAGTATACTGGCTAGATAATCATAGCTATAAGTACAAATTAATCAGCATTTTGACTGTTTACTTTTACATGATTTAGTGACGTAAAACAAAGACATCTAGCAATGATTAATTGATATATTTATCTCGCTAAATCTCCAGCTGTAAATGAATCGAGAAAACGAATGAATGAAATAAAAAGTCATGTGGCTTTTAGTTATTGCAGATTCGTACGTCAATTTTTTTTGTACAAGTTTTCTTTTTCAATTCAATTCAATTTAGAATCATAGAAAACATTAGGTGACCAAATAAGTGCATACTATAATCCCGAATTTAACAATATCAAGTTATGGAAATTATTGGGATTTTTTTGTCAATAGAGTTACTCTATCTACCTATTATACTCTCTTTACTTTATCTTTACATACAACGCATTGGATGACTTTTCCGTTTCCGCATATTTGTTAAGAGTGTAGTAGTTGTCCTAGAGTTTACCACATAAACGCACGCACAATCATTTTGTTTTGGCAAAGTCTAATCAAATTCGTATACCTGGGTGCGTGTCAAACCTAAGAGATGATCTAACTTAAAGATAGTTTCTAGATTCTATTGGATTGGGATGTAAAATTTATGTTATGTAAGTAAAAATTACACTTCCCAATATGACGTAATATTAGTACATGTGTACAAAAGGCAGCTGGTCCGCAACTCAACCTTAAAGCGCATATACCATTTAAGTACACTAATAAACATTGTCGTAAATTTATATTTTTTTTCAATAAGTAAGCGGAAACATACTGCAAACTGATATAAAAAGCATTTTAAATGGTATACATGCAATTAAATCCATATTCTATGTAAACTTAGTCCACAATTTTCATAGAAGATAATATAATATATATTATATATATATATATATATATATATATATATATATATACTGTTTACTGTTTAGCTTATTAAGAAAGAAAAAACTCAAACAACCTAGAATTTCAGTCCCGTAGTCTAAAATTATACAAAAATCCTTAATAATTTGGAATACTGTATCTCCGTGTGGCGACATACTATTGTCGATCCATAACTACAACATTGCCCCGACGCCAAGTATAGTTTGGCAGATTTCTTTTTCACATTTATAAATCTTTTGATCGTATTTTGTAGTCACAAAGTTTCAAAAAGTCAAAATAACTCACTTAAAATGTATAACAAGATCAGATAAGATATCATATCGCTTAACTTGGAATCGGACCCGAACAAATTTTGCCATCATGCTCAAAAATGTTTGCTAGTATAAATTCGTAATTGTTAATTACCAAGGCGACGTCCGTGCCTATTGTTTTCATAAACAAGGTAACTTGTTTGTTTTTTTGTACCCTAATACTTCTCGATTATAGACTATTTACTTTATGATTTGTAGAAAACCTTATTTTCATCCAATATACATCATTAGTTTTGTCCTACGTATCCATTATTCAAATCATTACGCATGCAATTGCCACACATATGTATCACAACATATCATTTGTATCAATATCACAGATAGTACTAAATATCAGCTCGTGTCAATAATCTGCAATTTCATCATATCGGGTGAACATAATTATAGAATCTCATATCTATGCTTTTACTTTTTACTTAGGTTCCTCTTTTATGTGTAAAACCAGATATCGTAATAATAAGACACTATTATTACGATTTCTATGTATTTAACACCATGTATAAGCAGCGAAAGGCGTAAAGGCAAACGAATGTGTACGAAGGTTTTCCTTGTTTATAATGTACCTAACACATGGACTGAAAGTCAAGGGCCTAAGAAAGAAAACGCGTTTTTTTTTTTGTTTCAAATTGGCTTTATTCATCAACCTAATCTCCATCAAAACCATCCACACAATCATTCCAGCGCCGCTCTAACATTTCAATACAACTTTTGTAGACCGATTTATTTTTTGCCTCAGTAGGTCTCAGTTTCAGCGATAACCTCTTCATTTGAGCGACATTTCTTACCGGTAAGCATTTTTTTGAGGTCTATTTCGGCCTACAAACGCTCCAATAACGCTATATAATAATCACTGTTGATGGTATTTCCCTTCTCCAGATAGTCGATGAATATTACACCACGCACTTCCCAAAATACTGAGGCCATAACCTTTCCAGTCGATTATTGTGTTTTCGGGCGCTTTGTACGAGGTTCACCAGTTGCTCTCCTCTCAGATGACGATCGTTTTGATTCCGGAGTAAAGTGATGGATCCGTTTCATCCATTGTCACATATCGACGAAAAAATTCCGGTTTGTTACGTTTGAACATGGCCAAACACTGCTGAGAATCATTAACACGTTTTTGTTTTTTGGTTAACAGTGAGCAAACGTAGCTCCGACTTTGAATAGAGCTTTCTCATAGTCAAATACTCATGCAATATAAAGCCAACATGTTCTTTTGATATTTTTGCGATGTCAGCTTACTCACGCAACTTCTTTTTTCGATCATTCAAAACGATTTTGTTGATTTTTTTGATGTTTTCTGGTGTTACCGCCTCATTTGGACGTCCACTGCGTTCTGCATCATCGGTGTCTCTACGTTTGAAGTCAGCATACCAACGTGTTATAGTATAACTAACCTATAACATTCAGATGTACCTGCTCGAGGACTTGTTTTGCGTATTACGTATTAGTACGTTCAAAATATATCGTATTTTTATACAGTATCAATAGTTGTTGCAGCGCACGCGCAAGGTATGGAAAGTTGCAAAAAGTATTTGATTCCTGCAAATATTTTTTATGGCCATGCAACTTTTCATACCTTGCTTTAAAGTATCGTCAATTTTACAGGAAATTAACGTTTTTAAAATAAAATATAGCCTATGTTAGTATGTAGCTTTCTAAAGGTGCAATAATTTTTTAAATCGGTCTAGTAGTTTCGGAGCCTATTCATTACAAACAAACAAACAAAAAATCGAATATTTCCTCTTTATTGTATTAGTATTGATAAGTAGAAATAGTTTTAAGAGATTCGTGTTTCTCATACTTATAAAGAAAAGGAATTGAAACTGTCTGTTTAAAATCAACAGTAGAGTTTATATAAACTGTCTTTAGCAAATAGTCTGCACATTTTCTGTTAGGTATATACATCTTAGTAAGTCCATCTGTTTCATAGTATTCCCTCTGAAACAAAAGACACTCGATTTACTGAAGTATTTTCATACAAATATTTAAACGTCACTCTGATTATTCATTGAAATGTAAAAAAATACGCAAACTGTACACTAATAGGTTAAACACTGTTGGAAATACCCAACGCTGTTTTTAGTCCTATCAATAGGATCGGAAAACAAGCTTTGACCTTATGTTACTTTACACTTTCCTAATTTTCCTATTTATCAAACCAATGATGTATCCCAAACTTTGTCTGATTTCAGTTTTCTACGCGATCCTTAGAACCGTCGTTTGGACTCCTCTTTAAGGATCTGCTCGATGACCTTGGCGTCCATACCACGGGTGCTTCCGTCATCGCCAGTACCTTGGACTCGGTGGTCAACTTTTCTGGCTTTTTCGTGGGTCCTGTGATAAAAACCTTTTCGTATAGAAAAGTGTGCTTCGTGGGGTCAACAATATGTGCTCTAGGACTGCTCTTTACCGCGCCAGCTAACAGCATGGGTCACATTATAGCTACTTACAGTATTTTAGGAGGTAAGTCAATTTTAAAGTTTGGCAAATTTTATAACAGCTTTTAGGAGCAAGGTTTTAACCTATAATCTTTACTATGTTGTCAAATATGCACCGTAATAAACTGTCAAAACTGTATCTAACATAATGGAACTCTGTAGTGAATCAAGACATAAGGATATTGTGATAACATGATTATTTTCATTTATTCATTGGTAAAACTATCTTATTTATCTATTTTATTTTAATTCTTCATGCACAAATTACAACTTAATTGTACAATAGCGGACTTAATGCCATAGGCATTTTAACCCAGTAAACCTTTTGGGTGTGGGGAAACGTTTGAGTAGGTGTACTAGTAATTAAGTGTTTTTTGTTTTAAAAAGATAATAATTGAGGAGATGGACAGAAACAGTGGGACATATATACATTCATACTGAAATACACATACACATACATATACACTTGCTAAGTTACATACATACAAATATACACAAATAATATATTAAACTTACGGATGCTATGAATCTGCTAGCTATCTCGATATATCTCTAGTCATTATTAACATTGATTCTCGATTAAAAGGAAAATACTCCGTTCTTGACAGGAAGGCTTTTATTTAATTGTTCTAGTTAAACTTCATTAATCGGCGTCTTCCTTCATTATTGAATATTCCATGTTTGAGGTACTGGTCAATTGTGATGGGGTTATTTTTATAATAACTGTTAAGCATTTGCAGGCCAATGGCCTTTCTTGTTTTTATTTTGCCAGTTATACCACTTACTTGACTCATAGTGTGTGTGCCGCATTGTCAGATTGTTTATTCTAAATATGTTTTTTTTTATTTGGGTGATTTTGATTTATTGGACATATCTTTGAACTCGATCTCGACATAAATAGATCAAATCTGTAATATACTAGCGTGCTTTGGTTGTTTAATATCTTATCTTATTACCTGTCATTTCATTTGTCAAAAACAAGAGTAGGTACTTGAAGAGTTATTCAACTAACATCCTTGCTCCCTTTGTGTATTATATAGATCGATTACAACTTTGATTAGCACGGCTTTTTAATACTATGTTATTTATCTTAGAGGGTAAAACCTTTTTTTTAATTTCAAGTACGGTATAAATATACCGAAATAAAAATATTACATCGACGGTACAAAACCAGCGACGATCCAGACGATGACACTGCATACTACCAGAGCTGTGTGACCGAATTGTTGAAATATCGGATAGATCTTATTTATTTTACAATTATAATTATACTAATCAATAATATTGTAATAAATGTAATGTACATTTATTACAATATTATTGATTTTTTACAATATTATTGATTTATTACAATATATGTGAAATTTGGATGTGTTTAATGTGTGGTTTACGTAATAATCAGTTTATAAATTTAAAAACATACAAGGTAAGTTACTTTATAATTATTCTGACCTAAGTACTCGTAGTTACAATGTAAAATTTTCCTATAGTTTTCCTTTGCACGACCCTCGTAAAATACGACGGTCAGTGTCACAGAATCACGTTTACATTGCTTGTTTGGTCTATGAATACTCTAGGATCTGAATAGCCCAAGTCAATGTTGCATCCCGCAACGTAAAACAGTGGAAACCTTGTTGGCAACCACTAGGTACTCGGTTTGTTCCAAAAACACGAGCAATCTCTGACTACATTTATTGTTAATTTAATCCGTTTCGTTTGTAAGTAAAGTGAAGTTAGCTACTAATGAGTAGCTAGTTATCTCTTTAAAAGACTAAACTTACTTTAAACAGAACATGATTCTTGAAATTATTCAAAGCGCATAAGTTATACGCTTTGACTAATTTCAAGAATCATGTTAATACACACTATATAAATTCTTCTTTTCCATTTTATATTTCCTCTGAATAATTACTTCAACTACTATAACTAAGTGCGACTAAAGATGACCTCGTTCACCCAAAAAGTTAATGGTATGTTATAAAAAAAAAGCGATTGTGCTTTAGACCACACGACTGAAGTAAAACTTCTTGTCAACTTCTCAACTTCCGTTCCCCTCGACTCACATCGGATCGGAATCACACTTTTCGTAACGCTATCGTCACGTTCACTAGCTTACTCCCCAAGTCAAGCATTCGTAAAGAAGATTTACTTAAAAAAAAACAATGTGCAGAAATTCATACAACAGGTAATGTGAATCATCACATGCCCGATGCCGGGCCCGTAAAACAACTTATGGTTTGTTTTGAACATGATCTGAAGGTTAACAATTCTCGTAATACAAATTTGTTCAAAATTTATTTCCACTCGATCTCACAAATGTCAGAAAAGGTATTCTCGTAGCAAAGTATTCAATATCTATCTATCTATAATATTAAGTCTCGCCGCCATTCCAGCCTGCTTCTGTTAGGGTGACAGATGGCCTCACCTGTCACCCCCAGGCCTGCGCTTATGGAGGACGGAGGTCGTTCTGCGACCCCCGGCGCCCGAGTCGTCTGCGGAACCTGGTCCGTTTCCGGACCTGGTGGGCCGGGAGAGTTCTAATCCTCTACCGGTCACGGTACGAACTCCGCCATCTCCTTCGCAAGCATAACTTGCTCGCAGAAGGAGACGGCGGAGTTCGTACCACGGCGGCAATCATACTACCGAGCGAGAGGACTCCCACCCCGATGGTCATCACGAGGTCACGCCTCTGCTCCACCCACGCCGGGTATTCTGCCAACGTGTGGAGGGCCGTGTCCACAGTGTCGTGGCAGCAAATCGCAGTGGTGGCACTCAGGCATTGGCTCCTTGCGGATCAGACACAGGTGATCTCCGAAAAACCTTTCCCGGTGATCACCTGCGTCAGTCGGTATGAGAGGGTTCCGTGACGCCCCTCGAGCCAATCCTCCATAACGGGTCTTACCGCCGCAATGACGGCGTGCCCGGCCCTCGGTTGCCCAAGTCGTTCCTTCCACTTCTCTACGAGGACCTAGCGGAGCTGGGATTTCAGATCCTCGATTTCTCGAGTCTCAGGGCTCAGACCCAACTCCCGCGCCTCCTTGCGACACCGATATCCAGGCTCTCGCCTCCAGGTCCCACGGTGGAGTTCCGGCCAGGAGACTCGCCGCCTCAAATGAGATCGTGCGGTACCCCCTTATGACCCTGATGGCCAGCACTCGCTGCGGTCGTCGCAGTAGTGCGACGTTGCTGGCCTTCAGGGCTCCCGCCCATACTGGGGCCCCATAAAGGGCCATGGACCGCACAACCCCCGAGTAGAATCTTCGGCATTTCCCCTGCACTTTTGTGGCTAAGACTTCTTTTCTCACCAAATTTTATGATTCCAGTTGTTGTTAAGTATTAGCACGTTTTTTTTTTAAAGATAGTATAAACAGTTAATACTACATAGCTTTAAAAGAAACGTTGAATGTTTAGCGACTGTTGCAGCTAGTAATGAAGTTGTACATGACTTTTATAAATGATGTTGATGAATGATGAGTGTAGTGTTATTTGTCAGAGCGCATAATCATAAGCATCAACTGCCGACATTTACATTACCGGCGAATTGTTTACCCTCGTATTAATTAACGTAATCATTATTTCCACTAATTAATATTTCCTTTTACAACAATCATTATTCTCGAATGAATAACTGTTAGTGTTTGAAGTCGTGTTTTTATTATGTTCATTCACCGTAAACATCATATATATCGTAAATATCACATATTCAAATGACTGAAATGCTGAAACTACAAAATTCCGAAATAAATAGTTTACACGTTAAAAAAGTATTTTATTTAACCTTATCTTACGGTGGAAACTGTATAATTTTTTTTATAGTAAGTGTCACTGCCATTTAAGCTAGTTAATTGCCCACTGTGACAGTACCTAAATACCTCGGTTCAAGGCTATATAACTGTTAATGTTAATCACTGATCACATGTATTAGGAGTGTAACATTTCTTAATATTAAAGTAATCTCTCTCTGTGTTTACCAGAGTATTACCTACAGATATTTAATAGTATACTGTATTTATTTTTGTCAAGTAATCAAAATTAACGAAACTGTGATGTATAGATCCGTGGAGGTTTTGAGGTCAACTGCCGCTGGGTATTCTAGTTGTGAAACACAATAGACTCAATCCAAATGAGCCCAATTGTTTTAAACAAAAGTATTTATCAATGACTCCTAGAGCGTTTTCTCATTCTCATCATGTGATCATGTATTCTGTTAAAAAAAAGGAAGTGCATGTTCTTAACCTAACACGAACCTAATACAATGTTACTGATAGATAGGTTAAGATTTAAATAATAATTAATAAAATGACTTAGAAGAATTAGTTACCAGTGTTTTCACGACTATGTACAGCAATATTATGTACTTTGAACAGGTAATCCCATTTTAGCTCAACATTGTGATATACAATGATGCTATTATGCTATTACAATAGTGTTAATTTTACATAATCATTTTACTGTCAGAATTTGAAGATCCTTGTAACAAAGACGCAATCAGAGTTGAAAATACATGAACCCAGAGATTTTTCATAGTTACAAATTGACCGGGCTAGTGCAGACTAGACGAACGATCTAAGGATTTGTCTACTCCACTTTTTTGTACACCTGACTATGTTTGCAAAATTATATGAGAATCGAATGAGTGGGCAAAAGTTGGTAAAAAATAGTGGGAAAGCTTCAAAACAAACAAAAAAAAGTCAATGTTAGTTAACATTGTAAAGTAAATATCGCAGTGTCCTACATATCTATACAGGATATGACTATCGCAGCTTATAATAAACATATCCAATTTAAATGGGAATTGCGAGTCACATCTGTTACATTACAAACGGTAGCGGTTTCGGCCTCCCTGCTAAAATACTCAAATATGAAGTTTAATATACTTTTTAACTTAATTTTATTTAGATACTTAATTGTTAAAAAAATTAAATCCTATATTAAAATGAATTCTAGTAGGTAGGTATTAAAATTGTTTCTTGAAATTATGTAAACAGTGTAGAAATGGGTAGTCTCCAAAATATGTCTTGATCCACTTTAGTAATTATTTGAAACTGTCGGTCGTTTTCGCACTTTCCGGGAAGAGCCAGTTCGAATTACAGCTCGAGCTATTTTCTTACACTCCACAATAACCTTTACCTACCATTGTCCTACCGTCTTGTCTTTTTCATTCATAGAGCCTACCTGACTGCAATAGGCTTCCCCTTATTAAACAAGTTAAATTAAAACTATACTGGGCAAAATGTGGGCGTGTCTTATCGTGGACAAAGGCGTGAATGTATGCATATTATAAATAGTTGCTTTGTCGAACGTCACTGTAATTCACACATTCAACATCCGGGAAAGTAAACTCCTAAAATATTTTATATACTGTCATTTATTTGATTTTAATAGTAACGCCATTAACACCAGATCAGGTTTTACAATAATCATTTTGAATATTTACAACATGAACTTTCAATGAGAGTAATAATTATGTGCTAAATTAACTTGGCTTGGGGCTTCCGTAAGGAATAGGGTATGCAATGTGTTTTCGCAGTGTTGATCGCATTACATACTTAAATATCTATTACCAAAATAGTGTACAGTTTATAAGATTGAGCCTAAAAAGAAAAAGTAAAACTAAAAAGAAGAGCCTAAAAAGAAGAAGGAGTTACTAAAAAATGGTTTGCGGAGTATTTGGCAGAAGTATTCTTTCTGTCTTCTCTCTAAACCAGTCAATGAAATGTCTTAAACTTTTAAAAACTTGAAAGTACATAAATAATACATAGAATCATTTTTACATGTAAATAATGGTACATAAACAATGTGCCTTACTATTTACATAGGAGGTATTTGAAAAATACAAAGGCAACTTCGCTTATTGGATTTGTATAATTAATTACTTTTCATAATGAAATAAAATGCGTACAATAATATTGGTCTTCATATTGGCTTTATTTAAGAGATACTCGTAACTTTATGACATTTGTATTTAAGTCGGTTTTCAGGCATATTATGAAACATATCTAAACATATGAAATGCAAATAGTTCAAGCGTTGCGTGGTCGTAATTGCACATGTCGCTGAGTTTCTATCGTATAAAAATTATTCTATTTTTGTTTGTGTTATCTCTATTCTTGGGCAACACAATATTTGTGGTATCTCTATTCTTTTGCCACTCCATAGTATGGAAAGTATGTACAGGCCTATTTGAGCTTTAGCCAATATTGTTAGGGTAAATTCCCCATTAAACGTAACTCGGGGAAGTGCGATTAACGCGATACAATATTGAAGCTCCTTAGCTGGTTTTTTGTTTCTGCAATTTTCCTTTTCGGACTTTATCTTTTATTGACGTGTACTTTATGAATCTTTGAGTCCTCGGTCGACATGAACATTCTCGGGTCTTCAACACAAAGATGTATTATATGTTTACGGTACAAGTTACAGTACAGTTCCACCTTTATTTTTAATTAATTTAGCACAACCATTTTTATCATAGCCCTGTTCTAGTTACTAGACTATTATTTGATGTCTCTAATTCCATATCATATTAATTTCATTGAATTTAAAGACATAGAGCTGAAAGTAAATAAAATACTTGTATTTTAAATTATAAAATTAACCTAAAACATGACATTTGAGATAGGTAGATACAATTTATTTACAATATAACAGGTTAAATGCTTAAAAATAAACGAGTGAATCATTTAAATAAGTGATTAAAGGTCGGTGTTATCCGCTGTAGATAACGTGCAATGTGCAGTCTTTTTCTTTATAGGTCACAATCTCCTTTATGTAGAACGATCTTGTTGTTGTAATGATAATATTAATATCAAATCTTAATGTGCATTTTAATCAGTACTGTCACCTAACTTGTTTATGATATTTACATAATAATATATTAGGTCTTTACCTATGAAGTTGGAGAATATTATGAAAAGTTTATGATATAAATGTTAATTGTAAATAATTTAACTAGTCAAAGTACTGACCCACATTATATATACAATTTTGCCATTTTAATGACAGTTTGTTTATACCTTTATTGTAGTCTGCTGGACGGGAAGCGATGCGATGAAGCGTTTTGTTCTCGGATGTTAATTTTTTCCGACTATTTTTTTTTTAACATTGGTAAACATAGAAATGAATTGGAGCGAGGTCCGGTGAGTACGGTGGGTGACGAAATGTTTCCAGCTATAACTCTTGAAGCTTTGCGATTTTTTGTCGTGAAGTGCGACCTCGCGCGTTGGCGTGGAGAAGCAATGGAGAAGGGCGATTGACCAGTCGCGGTAGCTGAATTGCGAGCTTTTTCATCATTGTTTGCAATTCTAGGCAATAGATCTGCTGTCAATTGTGCAATTGGGTAAGATGCTGTGATGTAAAAGTCCGGCACTGGTCCATCAGACAGTTACCATCATCTTCCGATGGGTATTTTTTTGTTTAGCACACTGATTTAGTGCTTGTACTCAGGTGCACTCACTGAGACGAACGCTTACGGTTATCGTACAGGATCCACTTTTCGCACTTTTTTGCATGCTTCGACTGGTATGAGTAGCTTAGTTCGTGTGGCATCCACTTATCTAGTTCTTTTTTGATGTCTTTGTCTCTGTCTTTGTCTTTGTGTTTTTTTGTTTCGTCGTTGTCGACTAAAGTTATGGGCCGACCGCGAGGCTCGTTCTTCAACTTAAAATTTCCAGATCTAAAACGATTGAACCAATAATGGACTGCGTTTATGCAATTAGTGTTAGGCTCGTACACGTCTCTAATGTTTCGTGTTGTTTGCGCAGCAGTCTCTCCACGTAGCAACTAATATTCTGAAATTGTAAGAATTTTCACTATCTAAAACAATTGACCGAATTTCAAATTAAAATAACATGGCTTTCGAATAAAATTTATTTGAATAACGAATCGCGCCCCAATCCATAGGTAATTAGATCAGAAAATGCTGGGTTTGAAAATCTTTAACTTCATAGGTAAAGACCTATTATTAGGAATTGTAAATCGGTACAGGTAAATCGCGTATCTGCTGACCTCAACCAATGCAGTTTCTATAATATCGAATATTTGTTATCCGTGGCAAATAACTACTAATGATAATTATTTTTAGGATTTAAACCATCTGTTAATCAGCCCTTAAACTATGCTAGCGTAACATAAGTCCAAAATACTTTCACAAAATTACATTTCAAAATTAGAAATGCAAAAGTGATTTTAAATATTATGTAAGTATTTTTGTTTGTGACACTTATTATTGAGTATTACCATAGAGTATTTTTTATATACACATTGTCAGGGTTGCATAAATTAATATAATTAGCAACTAGCATAACGAACATATGAACAGCCAAACGCATATCTTAATGACAAAGATTCAAATATTTTAAACCGATTTAAAAAACACAAAGGAGGAGGTTATCAATTCGTCTGTATTTTTTTTTATATTGTTTACGATTATCTAGGATGCCTTATGTTCTTATGACTTCGGGCATAAGAACAAAAGGCATCCTAGACTATCTATATGTGCTTTAATAACTTTAATATCTGTTGCAGGTTTCGGAGTGGGCCTCGCATCCTCATCTTCCTTCGTGTCCTTAAATCATTATTTTTCTAAGAAGCGTGGCCAAGCCGTGGGTTTATCCATGGCAGGCACTGGCTTCGGTTTAATGGTCATGCCTCAGCTGGTCAATTTGTTACTTGGCGAGTTTGGCTTTAGATGGACGGTCGTCATATTGGGGGCGTTAGCCTTTCACGCAATTCTTGGATCCTGTTTGCTTCAGCCGGTGAAAAGACATCTCATAGAAGTGCCGGTTGATTGCGAAATGCAGACAGTCAAGGTAACTATTTTATTAAAACATCTTGTATGCATATATATTGATTTACTACAACGAGGAAATTCTGCGGTGTAGTTCACTGTAGTTACCCACTTCTACTAATTGTAGTGTCAACAAAGTTTTTCATTCTCTTTACTATACTTAACTGTTGATAGAAGCGTGACGTAAGTCAGTTACAGGGCGCCTGTTACTTGTAATCTAACGAAATCGGCAGAGTAGTTAAAATACACTTTCCACATGCCATAGTTAAATAGTAAAACAATGGAATAGTAGATACTACATTTTAGTTTATTTAAATACTTATCTAGTTTTGCCTGTGTTACTATATAAAATATCTTCGGTTTCAATGTGAATAAATAATTCCTTTATTTTCAGTATCTCTATTAGAGGTAGAATATTGTATTAAAATTAAAATTAGATTAACCTTGAGTACAATAAATTAAATTATGAAAATAACAATTGAAGTCACTTCATAAATCAGAGATATCGCTTAACAAACACAAAAAAGAAAATTGAATTGAGAATCTCCGTTTTTGGAAACGATAAAAACAAGACTTCCTGATAATCCAAGCATGCATGCATAACAATATTTTTTTGACTTGTCGGGAAGCGCACACAACATATTTATGTAATAAGCGCAATTCTATAACAATGTAAAGTAACAAGGCCATTACATCAATTCAATAGTGTTGTACCTTGTAATATCATCCACTCGAGATATAAAAAATATTTTATTACTGAACATTTGTGTTCATTCTATTTTAAAATAGTTAATGGCACGGAACTTGGAATGCAACCAAACCAAGTTTTAAACAATACATTAGATAATATAAATTAGTCACTGCAAGTATTGAAAGCTCATATCTACTTTAAGAGAGCTATTATCATGAGATACATTTTGTCTGGTTTCTGTTATCCGACTTCTGCCAACCCTAATTGAGAATGTAAGCATTTTTAAGAGGGATAAATAGAGATGGTATATTGGGGTCACGAAAAAACATAGGAACAGACAGCTAAGGAAAACGTCAAGTGTTGGATGTAAACGGGATTGTTGGATGTTCATCATGTAACTGGAGGCACCACTTATCATCAATTGTGCTGCAAATCACGAATGTTTCATTGTACAAATAACCTTACGGAAATAAGTGATATTCAAAATATCGTAAAATATTCTTTTAAATTAACTGATTATTCGATAATACATAGTAACGAAGCATCCATATCAAAATGAAATAATACTTAGTATGACATTGACTCTTTAAGCTCGTTATGCTGTCTCAAGTATATACGGCTTCGCGTGAAGCCGGAGCATTCGAATACTTATTGCGCTGCGAGAGAAAATTACATAGCTATGGCATTGGTGTGTCTAGAAAACTTGTACATTTACATACATTTAATTAATAAAGTACTTCAAAGTTATAAGATGTAGATATATCTAAATACTACTACTTTTGTACCAAAGTGGTGGGGTTTTAAAAGGAGATACATAAATATAAAATATATACAGCGACATGTTTCGTAGTAAGTATTTGGGTATTTTGATTATATGACTTCCAAATATTCTATATCTGTATCTATAAAAGGGCAACCCACCTTTTCTCGAAGCGCTTTGTCGTTTTTTTGAACCCTCATAACTTGGGTTTGTTTTTTCGGGATATGATATCAGTAGTGGACTTATTCAACCTATAAAGTTTAATTTGCATAAATCTTGTAGTTTAGATTTTATTGATATCTAAAAACCCCTATTTTGTCACTGATCAAATCCGTGACTTCATCAAAATTCTTTGGGTACTTGCTGAAATCCCCCAAGAAAATAGCCAAGCCAAATATTTTGACTAAGGTGTTTGACTAATTTGATTTTGGTGGGATAAATATTAATCCGATCCGTCCTATAACCATGTCACATATATGCAACTTAAATAAATGAATTTAAAACACGATAGTCAAGTTTTTATGAGCCAAACTAGAAAATTAGAGGAAACTTATATGTAGTAAATAGCATTGCTAACCTTTGTAAAGCATTTTAAATGAGGTGATGCTTTATGCTGTTTCTTACTAGAAACACGAAAATCTCAATTCAACCGAATCGTCTTAAATAAAAATTCTCGAGTTTTTCGTATTAGTTCATTACAAATAATACATGTCGCTGAAGTTAAAAATAAATATCACGTCAGTGCGCCATTTATACGATTTTATGCAAATATGGGCGGCTGTTTCGACACCAAGTACCAAACACAAAGAGTTAAAGCATGTTCAAATATGGAAGAGGTTGGATAGTCAAGGATATTTACTCTGTTTTAAAATTTACTTTGAAAGTAAAGAAGCAAGTAGATTCTTCTAGACTAAATTATTCAGACTAGTTAACGTCCAAGTTAGTCGGATTAAGAGTAATGTCCCGTGAAAATTGCCGGTCATCGTCAGTGTCTTAGAAAGTTTAACGATCTTTAAAATGTAAAAAATTCAAACACCTTAAATTTACCAGTTATATACCGGTATTGCTTACTTTTGCATTATAATATATTACGATACAACAATATTGAGTTTCTTCTAGTTCATCCAATTTATAAGTATAATAAAATATCGCGTTTTAGGAGTTACTGCCGTAAATTCAAGAATTGCATTTTCCAATTAGAATCGGAGATGTAGTGAACGAAAGCTGTAGAGAACATGTAGAGAAGGAACTCGCGTTAAGGTACTTTACTCAGGTACTTAAGAGAGTTTAATTTTTTTAATGATGAAATTGGGCAAACGAGCAGACGGGTCGACTGATGGTAGTGGGTCCTTCCCCCTAGAAACAGATGGAGGGAGAGTTTGGGCTCTATTAACCTCATTCATTCGGTGAAAAACAATGATCGCGATGCTCACACCGGTCTTTTGGTGAGGCCGTGGTATTACGCCGGTCGAGTTGGCCCGAAGCATGGCTCACCCACGTCATGGCTCGTCATCATCATCATCAGCCTTTTATAGTCCACTGCTGGACATAGGCCTCTCCTTAGAAAGGAGGTTTCCTACTACACCACGCTGGCCAGACGGGTTGGTATTGGTTTGTGTCAAGTTTTCCTTCTCTTTGCAGTGTTGTTGTCCTGCGTACTTTGCTTCCTTAGTCGCCTCTTACGACACCCATGAGATGAATAGGGGTAGTGACAATCCGTAATCTTAATCTTAAATTGTTATTAGTAAATATTTTTTTAATACGTACTTAATTCCGTATTAAGTACGTAATATTCTGTAATTAACCCGCATCGAGCCTTATGATTCCTATGCATGCTTATACATTTGAACATTTCTAACCAAATGATGAATGTTACCTCTTTCAGGAAATGGAGTGTATAATGGAGAGTGACGAAGAAAATGAAGACAAGTTCGAAATAAACCCTCTAGTATCACATCCAATCCCAAAAATTATCAAGCAACGTTCTCATGGGAATATGAACCATCCTTCAGTAAGAACAATAGGATTGCCTCGTGCGAAAACCTGTGACAAACCTTTACCTGAGTTCGAGTTTGATAAAAGAAGTAAGTTGTATCCAGGTTTGACTACAGCGGCATCAGTAGCCGTGATGCCGAGAGTGACATCTAGTGGCAGTATGAGTGAAGCGGCTAGAAAGAGAAAAGTATCAGTCATTTCAAATATTTCCAACATGGATTTCACTGGCAGTTACTTGCAATTGTATCTCGACGTAAGTATTGGACCTGAATGCTTTAAGACGTTATTTTATTTTACGTTACTTGACAAAACGTACATTATAATTAAAATTTAGTAAAATCTCAGTAATAAATGTTACGCTAAATATTGTCTCAGGATTATTGCCATAAGAATCTTAGCAAGAGCAATAAATATTTGAAATTTAAAGACGTGGATAAAACGATGCATACGATAATATTAAATGCGTTTTGTTTGCATAATAATGTATGTTAGTTTATAAATATAAGTAAGAAAATTATCAAGGTTACGTAAACATATCGTTTTGACGAAATGATAAGTTAAAGCGAAAAAAAAAGCTGTCAATTTAATCTAGAATCCTCTTGTGTTGTTAAATTTTGATTAGAAAATAAAATAATTTTTACTCTTAACTGATTGAAAAGGAGGAAGTTCTAGGATCCACTGTATGCATTGTTAGGGTTCCGTACCTAAAAAGGAAAAAAAAGTTTTTTAAATTAAATATTTATTGTACTATTTTTTTACAGACGGCGGATGATGAGGCCATCCAAATGAAGCCAATTAAAAAGGATGAACCAGCTCAAGAAAAAAAAGGCTTCTTCAAAAAGTTTATATCACTAATGGACTTAGATTTACTTAAAGACTGGTCATTTTTGAACCTTTTACTCGGGCTCTCTCTATTTTGGAGTGGGGAGCTGCAATTTAGGATGTTAACACCATTCTTCATAAGAGGATTGGGTTACAACATGAACGATACTGCGTTCTGCTTATCCATGACTGCTATAACTGATATTTTAGTGCGGTTGATCCTGCCGCCTATATTTGACAGGACGACTATTTCCAAGAAAATGATTTTCTTCGTGTCTGCGTTCTTTTTAGCGGCTACCAGATCTGGTAAGTGGTAGAGACCATATTATTTAATTATAACACTTTAGTTCTATAGCTTCATTTTATATATAATAAAGTAGGATGGAATAATTTTAACGTAGCGTACTGAACGCAACGTTAAAATTGTCTCGCACGTACATAGAAACTGTTGTTATCAACTGATTTAAGTATCTCAGTATCTCGAAAGTAAGGATTGCACTAAAAATAATAGAAGAGAATGAAACCTAAATTTTCTTATATTGTATAGAAAGTAAGAAAAAACCATAGATAAACTGGATTTTCAGTCACAGCCTACCTAGCTTTTCAGGTAATGTTGAAGTAAAGACAGACGTGATAGTTTTGAAACTAATCGAGGTATTATTAGAGGTTTAATTTATTTCAGTCAAAAGTGACAAACTTAAACTCTTACAATCAAAACTAATTCTAGAAATTTATTTCTTACATCTTTTACGTTTCCAGTGTTAGCTGAACAATCGGAATGGGTGCCTTTAATGATATGGTTGTCGATCTGCGGTTTCTTCAGAGGCATGTGTCTCAGTAACTTTACTTTGACAATATCTGAGTACTGCCCGCTGGAAAAGCTACCTGCGGCCTTTGGTCTGCACATGGTCAGCAAGGGTGTATTCGTTGTGGCCATTGGACCGCTTATTGGTAAGTAAAATTGTTTGTTTACGATGACGTCATTTTGTTGACATGACTGGAAACGGAATATTTTGACTAGTTCAGTAAATAATAGATAGTGATAAGTGTAGAGAACATAGTGAAAAAAACACTTTTGGCAGCATTTACTATTAAACACATACATGTATTTACGCGACGCGTTGTTACACCATTACATCATTCATTATTGCTTTCCCAGGCATCATACCTAACCTAATGGTTTATCTAGTCTTGTCATTCTTGTGCATTAAATTATATTAGGGCAATGGCTGCTGCTTTTGATTAAAAACAAAGAAAAACGCATGCAACTCAGTAGTACAAGTGATACATTACTATTTTTTTCTTTTTTTTTTTAAATAAGGTCTACTAGCAACCGAAATTACTAGTATTCCCACTAGCCGGCCCGCTAAGCTTAATTGTTTGTGTGGGTTGTAGGAGTGGGTTTACGTCGGTAGTGTACTGGTAAGGATTTGAACCCAAGACCTTTTGATTGCAAGTCCAATGCCTTAACCACTAGGCCCGCCGCTTATTATATAATTTATATTCACTATTGCAAAAACCCATATTTCTAATACGTATATCGTTTATTTGCAGGCTATGTAAGAGATTACACTAACAGCTTCTCAACATGTATTCACGTGCAGAACGCTCTTATTATGTCATGCGTTCTCGTGTGGGGCATCGAATACGCTCTGGCCTTCACCCGCCGCAGGAAAGTCGTCCAGATTTAGTGATCGCCTTCAGTCCATTTATTGGACCAAAGAGTTTAAACTAAGAGGAGTTGTGGTAGATAAAAATTAAACGAGAAAAATTGTGATATTATACCCTCGATAGGTGGCCGAATGTTATTTCTTCCTGATCTTCCATTAGTGATATGAGCCTTGGAAATTGACAGTAATGTATTTTGTTTCTGTAGAATATTCAAGTATGAGAAAGGGTGGTATGTGTTACTTTTGGCCGTGGATCTTCTTGTATCGTTTACTCAGAACACAGTTTGACTATAGTTAGTTCAGGCTACACTCAAAATATTGTAGCACTATTAAACGTTTGTTTTTGATACAAGTGAAAAGGTTTTTACAATTCGTGTAATTTGCCACTAATCATAATAATGCTGTATGTATGGATATATTCTTCTTAATATTTAGTGGTGTATTTGTTGTTTCGGTTCTTATACAATATACGTATAAGAAAAGTGTGGCGATGGACACAACTTTATTTAAAAGTCCACGGGTCAGCTCCTCTTTGTTTATCCTCAGCTCAGCAGTAACTGGTATTAACTGCTATAATTCATTATTATTTTAATGTAATGAAGACGTTTTATGTAGACATTCTTAAGAAGTACAATAGCTTAATAATATAATGAAACGCCAAATATGTTTGCCCAATTTTGACGTAATTGTTCTAGTTAATCTTATGTATTGATACATATACAGTACAGTAGACAGACTATTACATTCTTTTGAGGTTATATGCGATACATATTTTTTTATTGCTGTCTAAATTTATAGCTATCGACCACTTTAAAATCGAGAATCTAACCTGAAATTGATAAATTAAAACTGTGCCAAAAACAATTTACAAAAAGCCCTTAAACCAAATCTTTTTTGATTTATTAACGTTATAAAAAAAACTTAAGTGTAATTCAAACATTATTTTCGTAGGTACTTTCTTTATGTTTATTGGTAACGTAATGATGTTTATAACATCGTACTATTCAACTCAACAATAAAGAACTCGACCGACGTTATTCTATTCTATAATAAAACAAATACCTACGCTGATATAAAAATACAAAGATTTAAAAAAATAGCAGTAATACTCGCCATAATTTTTGCAGGCTGATTGCAACGCCAATTATTGTGGAAATTGATACAAATCGAGATGGTTCAGACTACTTTATATTAACAATTTGTCGAACGCACTTAAACTAAAAATATTTTTTTTGTAAAAAATTAACTAACAGGTTAACTAACAAGATGGTGCACAAAGCCTTTGCTCGCATTTTAATTATAAATCTAAACCTGCCAGGAACAATCACACAAATACACAAAAAAAAACCTAAAGCTTAGTAATTTAAACCACCCAGGGAGAAATTTAGATCCGTGCAGCACAATTTTATAAACAAATTTTTCATGCAATATTAAATTTGTCCTGGAAACTACAATAACAACTCATTTTAATTAAATCGAAACATATTGCTCCTCCATCAGAATGAAATTGGATTTGTCTGTTGTACTGTTTTATTCTGTTAAATTATGCTAGCTATTTGAATACCCTATGGCATTGGTGTCTATAAGAATGTTGATTGAAATTGTTTTGTCCACTTTGTAAGATCTATATATTTGTATAAAAATATTATCAGGTACACTTTTTAAATGTCACATTGTAAGTCTACACAGCTTCCATATCAATTTTGACGAAGGCAAAATTCTATTCAAATATTATAATGATTGTGTCAATGGAATGGATTGCTTTTTGAATTCGGACCGAAAGTAGCAATCGTATAAAAAAATAACATTTGTTCAAAGTTGAATCAACGTTTCTTTTTATAAAGCGTGTACTTAATATGTACCTATGTTAGACATCAAGGTACATATATACTATATATTTAGTAAGAAATTTGGTGCTTCTTCATTATATAAATAAAAAAGTATTTATTAGAATTTATGTTGCCGCGATATACCTATGTCTAAATTAAATGATTTCTTGAAATTCAGTCTTGGATGAGATATTGTAAAGTTATTCGTTATTCTTTTCATGTTTATTATATTTTGTACATGAGTACAAAATGATTTGAAATAACTAAATAAGACGTCGAATTTGTTATTTTTTATATACTTTTCTATGGTAAGTTCCGTTTTAACATTTAATAAAGAGTAACTGATTTGACTTGACAGTCAACTGCCGTATAGTATATATAGTATATATAGTATATCAATTTTGATATGGAAAAGCTAGACCTAGTTTTTACTTCCATTTCATGTGTCAAAGTTTAGTTTTTAATCAGTAATTTTGGAACATTTAACATCATATAGTTGTACATAGTTACATAGAATGTAACTTTTAGAAGTTGATTTATTAACAGTTAATATTTTTAGATGGCTGTTTGTAGTTACGGGAAGTTTTTGTAGGCGTGTATTTTTAGATGATATTAATTTATACATTATAGTACTAGGTAGTATTATATATGAAAGACAAATGGGGGCTTATAAAGTGTTTAGCAGACTGCTATAGGTCTTTTTATTAGATGATTGTATCGGAGTCTATCTTCAGTGTAATATATCAATTTTGTATCCAATTTACTTGATAACCATAACTTCACATGACTTAATATATTATTGTAATTAATTAGAGCTTAAAGTTGTGTACTTACAGCAGTTGCAATTCATTCTCATCAAATATCACTCAAATCTTCCAAGCCCTAGTAGCGATGTGTATGGCGCTTCGGATAGTTTTATTTTAAGAATGTAACAATTTATATCTGTAGTGCACCACTCGAGAAGAATAAATCAAATAGAAGGGGCATTTTTCTCCCATTGTATGGATAGTGACCATAAAAATGAAGATGGTGCACCGCTATTAAAAAAAATATCTTTTAACATTGCTCTTCAATATTCGTGGGCTTTATTATTGTGTTTTTGTACTGTTTATTTAAATGACACGGTTTACTACTCATTTATGTCATTTTTATTGTCGATTACATGAAGTACCATGACTGTGTCACTCACTGAGTGTGTACCATGACTTATCAATATCCGAATTTTGTTTATATACCCATGACTTGTATCCATTACTTATTTCAATTTAGTCACTTTTTTTTTAAATTTACTGTCATACACGAATTAAGCATTTACATTTAACTATATTGTCAGCATATTTTTTTTATAGAACTGTTTTAGAATTACGATATTTAAACCTCTATCTTATTTAAAGAATCCGTTTATTTCAATTCAACATGTTGCGTTTAACATTAAGAGCCAGGTTGCACATTAACGGATAAATGTAACCTATATATCGCTTTAATCGATAGTAATAATCATAAACCGGGTATACTGGATTCTCTCTTATATTAGTGCCTCAATATCAAGTATTTTTGTCTTCCAATACGGACCTATTAATAGCGAATCAACAGTCAGCAACGTATGCGTTTGGTGTTTGCTTCAATTGACCAAGTAATATTTTATAGGTATTTTCAGAGAAAACGGCATTATTTAGAGCATAAGTTAGCCTCGTTTTCACGTTACGAAGCTCGGACCGAGCGCGCTCGGATGTTTACTCGGATGCTACTTGTATCGTGTAAACACGCCACCCGTGTACACTGGGGGCAACCGATCAGAGTGAACTCGGGCGCGGTTCTTTTTTACGAGCTCACTCGGATCAATTATATAAAAAAAAATTGTGCAAAGAACAAGTAGAATGAACATGACACTATGAGGTTTATGAAACTATATGAAGAGAAGCAAGTGTTCTGGCAACCAACCAACTATACCAACCCGTCTCGCCAGCGTGGTATAGTAGGCCAAAACCTCCTTTCTAAGGAGAGGCTTATGTCCATCAGTGGACTATTAAAGGCTGTTGATGATGAAGTGTTCTGGAATATGAGGCTAAAAGAGTATAAAAACAAAGACGCCCCAAATGCTGCAATAGAACGCATAATTTATAATTTACACATACCTGAACTTATGATACCAAGACGTGAACAACAAATTCAATAATATCCAAAATACGTACTCGCAAAAACTATTTAAAAAAATCAACACGTGGTGTTATAAAAATCATTGGTACGATTTGAAATTGCAGATGGATTTCTATCGTGTGTAATAAAATAAAGGAAACATTTAATAAAATGTTTAGGGTTTATAACAGTTAAATAATAATTAATAATATTAGTAGTTTATTTGCTGTAGTTTTTTAATGTTGCTACTTACTGTAAGTGTGTAGTAACGCAAGACTATCTTAATCAACCAGTTATGCAGGGCGCAAGTTGCTCTTTACTATTTTATAGACTATCTGGCACTATTTATATACCTCGCAGTAGAAGGTCGTCATCATCGGACTTTTTGAAAATGGATTTGGTGCAATCAAAAAACGAGATAAAACGATACTCGGATGCTATTCGACTCTTAACGTATATACTGCACTCCGATCCGAATGCACTCTTACACGAACTAGTTTGTACGAGCGAACTCGGTCCGAGCTCACTTGTAACGTGCAAAACGCGGACAGACATCATAGCACATCACATCAATAGCCTTTAATAGTCCACTGCTGGACATAGGCCTCTCCTTAAAAGGAGGTTTCGGCCTACCATACCACGCTGGCCAGACGGGTTGGTATAGGGTTTGTGTCAAGTTTTCCTTCTCTCTGCAGGGCTGTTGTTCTGCGTAGTTTTCTCCCGTAGTCGGCTTTTACGACACCCACGGGATGAATAGGGGTGGTGGCACTCTGTATTCTTAATCCATCACCACACACAACCTAGGATTGAAGCGTAAACTATATTTCATTTTTATGAAATCCGTTACATTTTTACGTTAATACATTGTTTTAATTTGATTTAGTTTTTGTCTTAACAAAACTTGCTTTATATCGACTTTCTCAAAACTATCTCAATGATACTTCATAATATTCAACCTCGTTTTACATCCAAAATAAGTTCTCGATCCACCCAATCGTTTTCAAGATTAGCCTAATCTTCAAAACGATTTAAAATGCCTATCGTTGATGAGAATATTATATATTCTATATAAACTTACCTTAACAATTGTAAAAGTTGATGTTCGGCATAGTCGGGCCACGTCCTAATAAAGTTAAAACAGTTAAATGTTTAACCAATTTAGATAGAGAGAGAGAGAGAGAGAGATAGATCGATAGTTAGGTGTCGTTTAAAGATCAAATCGTAGAAGATTCCTCTTTCTTTAAATAAAAAACAATTTTTGCAACTATGTGCCAATTGTATATAAATTAGGGGTATATATATGAATCGAATTTAACACATAAATACCACTGTGACTAACTAAAACTATGCTTTGTCTTCTATCAATAAGAAGAATTTGTTTAAATAATATAGTAATGATGTAGCGATGGAGTAATTTGTATTGAAAAATATATGTTATAATAATTTTATTACTTTGAGCAGAACTTATATGGCAATGCCTACTACTACCAATAAAACCAAGCTTTTACCAGAAACTTATTGAAACTTGTATTAATCAATAAAATGTATGAGCACATTTGGGCGTACAATTACAAAGTCTACAATTATAATTTACAAAAGCTGAAAACTTTAAAATTATGTCTATAGAAATATCATACAGATATATACAGTTAGTCTTTTAAGACCAGGTAACCCAATAGTAATGTTGAATGCCGGAAAAATTAAATAACCGTATCGAGAAAATAACGGGGTCGATAGGTCTATTAATACTTATAAGTCGGTGGGAAACCTATTTTGACTTTTAAAAAGTATGTGAAAGTAAAGAAATGGTTCCTTTGGTATTTATTGTTTTTCATTTTCCAGTCGCATCTGACTGTTGTAGGCATAACCAAACTTTTATGGTTTCATGGATTAACCACGAGGTTCATTCGACCACAATATTCGTACTGTCTATCTGACTGAATATGATTTATAGTAAATGGGATATTGTATCTTGTAAAGCATTTACCTATGTATGTACCCAGTTTATATATATACATACCTATTGATGTTATTACAATAGTAGTAAAATATTCATATTTCAAGACTACAATTACGTGTAAATGATTATTTCATAATATCATGATGATTTTTTGATAATAATAAACGTTGTTGAGTTTTTCGTAATATTGTTGTTGGCTAGCTTTGTTTTTTTTTTTCATGTTAAAGTTTGCCCTCTAAAATGTTTTCTTTCTTCATTCATAACTTTATTCCATATAGTAAATTGAAATATAAATTCTGCAATTGAAGAATTAACATTTAAAACAGTAACATTTTAGTGAGCAGGCTGTAATTGAATGGTGCGAGACTTAGTCTATATCTTATTTACTTAATTTTCTTATTATTAACTATTATGTAAAATAAATAGCAAACATTTTATAAGAAAATAAATACATAATGAGAATGATGAGGATTAAAGTGAACGGTGGTTACCGCGAGACATTGTTTTATTTATAATTCTTTCTACCCAAAAATATTACTAATTATTAAGGTTTTAATTATTTTCCTTAACATTTGCTAGGATTGATCTTAACAAGCAACCCTTATAGTTTTGCCGTATCCGTCTCTCTAAAAAAGTGTAACTGCAGCTGAAAGAAATAAAATATTTATACCTCATACATATTTCATTTCCATCATCTCTGCTGAATGAGCGTCTACTGCTGGTCATAGGCCTCCCCAAGGCCTCTCCACAACAACCGGTCCTGTGCTGCCCGCATCCAATGGCTTCCTGCGACCTTCACCAGGTCGTCGGACCACCTTATAGTGGGCCTAACCATGCTCCGTTTTCTGCGAGCAATGTGCCCGCCCACTGCCACTTAAGTTTGGCAATTCTCTGGCCAATGGCAGTGACCTTGGTTTGTCTGCGGATCTCCTCATTCTTGATTCGATCACGCAGAGAAGCTCCGGGCATTGTCCTTTCCATTGCTCTTTGGGTGAATTGCCTACTTATAAGACCCTTATGGCACTGAGACGCCTCAGTGCCATCAGTGCCATAAGTCATCATTACTGACAACACACATTGGTCATAGACTTTCGTCTTGGGACACTGTGGTATTTGGGGCGAGACAATTTTACGCAGCGAATGCTGCCCAACCAAGTTGGATTCTCCTCAAAGTTTTTTTTCGTTCTTTTCAAGTCGTTTTTTTTTTCACGCGAGGTATGCTTTTCACACTATACGATCCGTTTGGGAAAACGCAGGGCGTGTGTGGGACTCCCGGAGAACCGGTCTACCCACTAAACCCCGCGGCGGCCTACCTCGGCAGTCGGGAGGAGCTCCAGGAACGCATCGGCGACTTCTGAGGCACAACCGCGCCTCACTGCTTTACAGAGTAAAAGGCGCAAGAGCGTCCCGCCTTAGACGACACTCCCCGGCCGCACCGGAGTGTCATCTGTCTCGGGTCGTTTACAGCGGTCACATCGCCCCAAGATGTGGCCGCAGCGACCCTTAGGCGGCGATTGGGGAGTTAGCGACCCCTGCTGAGTCCCCTTCGCCGCTTCCTTCGAGCGGGATCGGCCCTCTCCCGATCCCGTTCTGCGGCCTCCTTTGGAGCATAACGTCCTCGCAGAAGAAGACCGCGGCTGCCCATCCCTCGCCACTCGCCAACATTGCCGCGATCAATGCTGGCGGTGACAGGTTTTGTCCGATCTGTCCGAACAAGACTCGACGTTCGGACTCCCATGCAGGGCAGTCCTCCAGCGTGTGCTGGGCGGAGTTCCGGTCGGACCCGCAATGGTGGCAAACCTCACGTCCAATTCGATTCAGATACTCACCGAAGCAACCGTGCCCGGTAAGCATCTGTGTCAATCGGTAGGTGACACAGTCGTGTCTATCTACCTACGCTTCGAAGCTCGGCAGAAAGGCTCCGACGGCGCATTGGCTAGCAAAGCCCTGGATTAAAAGCCTTGCCTGCCACGCCCGCTCACGATCCGGCGCGGCCTCCTCACCATTCCGACCGATAGAACGAACTTGGTCATAGACCATCGCGTCCATGTCGGCCAAAATGTCGAAAGGTTGATATCGCGCCAGGACCGACGCTGCCTCAAACGAGATCGTACGACCCGTATGGTCATCAATTTGCGCAAGATTGCTGGCAGGAGCTGGATGCGAGAAGCCCAAAATCGATCTAAGTGGCGTGCAATGGGAGAGGCCTATTCGACGTTTCGTCTAAGAGTCGCCGAATATTCATTAATCGGATTGCCATTGGTGCCATTTTTTAAATTTAGCTTCCGTAAATGTAAAGGGGAAATATTTTTTCGCTCGTCAGCCCTATACTGTAGGGTGACGTTAGTTATGCCTTTCATAAATATTAAGTGTCAAGACTATTTTTAAGAAATTGCTACATGTTATCATAAATACGAAAGTAACTCTGTCTGTCCAGCTGTCACAATTTTAATGAAATTTGGCATGTAGATACTTTGATTTTTGAGATATATGTCCTTTACATAGGCTACTTTCTACCGACATACACGCGGGTGGAGCAACGGGGCAAAAGCTAGTATTAAATATTTTACATAATTTACTATTTATTAAAAAAGTCAAGTACTTATCAGAAAAATCTAAACCAGTCTTAATCATCTACAATCTAACATATAAACATTATTCACATGAATATTGATACAACTTTATGAAACTATAAAAATATCTAAGAATTGATAACCATTAAGATTATTAAATGGAAACGGTCAACCTGTTACACCGATATATTTTAATGTGTATCATTATAATCACACTTTGTCTATGAATCTTAAATGAGATAAACACAGCTTTATGATACCTCAATTGAAGAGTTTACCTAAAACAAAAATTTTTCAAGCCTTATTGTAAACACAATCCCATCAAAAATATTTTTGCACCTTACGCCCCTTACCTTATGTGACGGTAGCGAAACATCCACAAGGCCACGTATTTTGACAAGGTGTAGAGAATGTGAAGTTAGGGCTTATAGAGTTACGTCGTGTAACTAGTTACGCTCTACATGAAATCTGAAATCTTGTGACAGTGCGAGCCATATAGACTCGTCTAGGCAACATTTTCCATGAAAATTTCTGTGGTTCGATTTCACTTTTTTGTAAGTTGCTTACGACTACGGGGGTCAAACTGAAGTGTAGTTTCGCATGCGCATTCCACCGCATGAGTTAGTCGCATGCGATGGAATCATTGCCTAAGGCGGCTGAAGTAGGAGGCTTCTTTAGGAATCTCTTCAACGACATTTCACGAATCCCTCTAAGTTCATCGTTTATTATTGGAAATTAATGAGTCACAAGGAGCCAGGTTAGTACCTTTAAGGAGGATAACTCACTAGTTCCCTACCTTCGTTCGACAAATACTTTTTCGATGGTTCGTCTAACAGAGTAGATAAGCTAGAGTGTTGTCGTGGTGGATGCTGCTTTTTTTACTGGCCTATTCTAAAAATTTTCAGTGTGACCTACGTATATTTTTTTATTTTCTTCATGTTTTCTTTCTTTTTTTGGGGTGTATTTCTTGCACATCAGAGATGCATTTTTTCATAGCCCACTTTATCCTTGCCTTTTTTTTGTTCGTTTAATCTTTGCAATAATTGATAGATCAGGGCGAAACGTAGTCATTATTTGAATATGATTTATTTCTCCCACAACAAAGGTTCATGTATATTTATACTAAGAATGTAATAGGACTACTATGAGTATATTATGAGTTACGCTATTATGAACCTTTATGATTAATGAATGAATCATCAATCATCATCAACAGCCTATAATAGTCCACTGCTGAATATAGGCCTCTCCTTAGAAAGGAGGTTTTGGCCTACTATACCACGCTGGCCAGACGGGTTGGTATAGGGCTTATGTCAAGTTTTCCTTCTCTTTATGTATTAATTATTATTATTACCTGTAATTAATTAAAAATATACATGTTTTATATTATTGCAAATATTTGTACCTTATTCATTTTGCATCATTACGTTTTAAATATGTACAATACATTTTTTTAGGATAATTTATTATAAAATCGCATCAAAAGGGTATGCTCCCAAAGTGGTCCCATTACCACTTAATCAGGATGTGATGATGGGATCCTAGAGAAATCGAGGGAAACCCTCAAATTTTACAGCCCCGACAACGGGTTTTAGTTTATTTCTCTAGCTTATCGGTATTTGCGTTTAGTAGTCGTTATGTCGTGTTGCTGAGGTGATGATGGAAGGGTCCTTGACTTTTAGGAGTTAGAGGATAACTCTTTCAAATATCTAATCCTGTATTGACCTTGTTTTTTTTTTTCTTTCAAGATATTTGCTAGGTGTTTTGCTTCCAACTGACGCAGGTCCTTTCCGGGCAGGCAGGTTCGGGAAGTCAGCCGCTAGGAGGGAATTGAGTCCCGCCTGTCACCACTGCGATTGCAGTAAGGATTCGGCTCAGCACACGCTGGCAATTTGCCCGGCTTGGACGTCGTAGCGTCGGATTCTCATTGTAGTCATTGGAGAGGATCTCTCGGTGCCGGACGTCGTAGGCTCCATGGCCGGCAGCGACAGATGTTTTACTGCAGGCTTAGAAGGCCCGGGAGGACAACCGCCATTTGGACCCAATACCGGTCCAAAGGGGTCCTCTTCTTTAAACAACAGCTGTTCCCAGATCCCTGCAGGCATGTTTAGCTCTTAAAGATACGAAGCGGTTTTCACAAGTAAGTAATATAGATAAAACCGCGTGGGGTTATCTTACGAGTGTTGAAAATGAAACCAGCCAATAACAGTTTTGATAATTATATTATACCTGCTATGAATGTAGGTTATCGACTTAAAATGATTTAATTATGTTTTCATTAAACATCGTTGGTTAATTGGTGTTCTTGTAAATTGGCAGAAGTTATTATATTTATTTTATCTTCGAAATGTGTTCCTATACTTTATTATTGTATAGGAGAAACGTGTAACCATTAGTTATTTATTCAAGCCTGTTACTAATAGTAACATTATTCCAGAGATGAAATTCATGAGGACGCATACCCGTTTGTTTGTAAGTATATCAAATCAACTCGAGGTCGTGAAGCTGAGTATCCAGTCGTCGGATACCTAGCCAAATATTGTCAATTGCTTATTATGGATGTCGATTTCTTAATTTTCACCCTTTTCTTTAAATCTGAATGGGACCAAACTTAAAGTAGGTAAGCATACCCTTTCAAATGTTTTTTTTTTAATCTGTTCATATATGACGGAGTTTTGAGGCAACAAACATAAACTGAGCAAAGAACTTCTGATTTATCACGCTGGAGGTCCCGTTTGGAAGCTGAAATAGAAAGTCTTTTCAACTCCATAATTCGAGATAGGTAACTAATAGACCCAACATTATTCAGACACTACTTGAGAATTCAAGTTGAAAGAGCTCGAAGAGTTGGGATTAAAAAAAACCCTTGCAACTAGTCTTTCAATGGTAGTTTATCTTTAAATCGGCTAAGGTGAGAGATAGAGAGAGAGACAAAGTTGGATGTAGGTATTTCGCCAAACTTACGAAACATTGTGCAATTGCTTTAATAAAAATAATAATGTAAAATTGATTTCGACTTTGTGTTTTTTATAAATAGACTTTTCAGGCTCAGGAGTTGCCTTTTAATGGGTTAAGAGGGTTATCTAGTTCTTTTTATCATAAAGAAAAAGTTATTGGAGTGTTTAAAATTTTCTCGAAAGAAAAATAATTATGAAATAAATATTGTTAAGTACAGACATGTTACGTGAATATTTAATTTTTTTACTGAACTTTATTCTAAATAAAGGTTTAAGCGGGTACCTATAGTAAATTAAAAAATAAGAGTAAATTTTCAAACAACGTTTATTGTTTTCATTTTGTTGGATTATGAAATTTGTTGGATTTGTAGTAAACCTACAAAATATTTTGTCATCATTTCTTTGTTTCTATCTATTAGTATCTAGATCTGATCATATAGACATAGAAATGTAAAGGCAAGCGTCAGTCTGATGTATGCTTAGATAACATAATATATTTCCAAATATTTTGGTATTCTGCGCTTTGAAGCTAATGCTAAAAGTCTTCTCTAAATAGTCTAATTGAACTTAGTTTAAAAGTTGCAATATCTGGAAGTATGAAGAAAACAATATATAAGTTAAAATAATCCTAGGGTAAAAAAATTGCCCGATCAGATTTTTATACATTACAGTACAAACATTACAGTATTATAAATTACAAACTTTATTGCTAAGGACTTACTATTACTATTTACTACATACACAAAATTAACAGTACTTATCTATTTAATCTTAACTTTTTAATAAATAACGATAATACTTGGTAAGGTTTACGCGCCGGTACGCTTACGCGTGCGATTAACAAGATACTCAGTAGTCCACAAAACAACACACAATACACAGCAGAAGCTCATGGCGAGGAAACAGTAGACATAGCTGCTTGTAGCTTCGTATATAACTCCTGAAACAAAAACAAAATCTCATCATTTTTTATTACAAACATCCGTCTCATGGCCTACAACAATTGGTTTTGAGAGTAAATAAGTACGGACTCCGAGGTGAGGGGGTCAGAGCTACTAAGATTTACTACATCTAAAAAATAAGGATAGAAAATGACTTACATTCGGTCAGAAACCGCATACGAGACTCAAGTTATAGGAATTAGGCATAGAAATTATTGTATAAATATTACTTTTAAATCATATTCGTCTGTTGAAATGATTGGTTTTAGTCACTGTGATTGTGATTTCGGCATAGACAAAAAAATGCCATTAAAGTAAATCTAAATTCTTTTTATTAAAGAATACGTTTTTTTATATATTATACCTTTCGCGAGTCTTGCGCTAGCGTAATATTAAGCCGTAGTGGTTTTATAAATTGTTTCTGTCTGTTGTTGCTTTTGTTTACAGAAAGTCAGAGACGATGAACCCGTTCACCCTGACTTTTTACTAATCAGAGAAATAGGCTATAAGAAGCCATTAAAGACAGGATAGGATAAGAGATCATGCGGCAACGGCCAAGAAACGACGGAGGACGACATTCGAACGCCACCATACAGGTACATAAATATGTACGGTATTTTCATATAACCAAATATAATTACCTATGAATAGACGAATATGGATAGACTTATTATAAGTACGTTAAGTAAGGAAAGTTACGTAACATATTATATATATTACGTAACTTTTAAAATTTAGATGTAGATAATTTGAAGTCATTTTGCAAGTTATGCAAAGAAAAACTGCCTAGTGACCTATCCAAATACCTGATATAAGTAGTTATGTTTGGCATAATAGTTATACCGGTTATGGTATAATGTTATGGTATTATTATTGGTGCTAATTCTGTTTTTCGAAAAGTCTCTAAACTAAACTAACAAATTTTTTGTTCTGCCAAATTCTACGTTTTCAGAACAGGAAAGGTTTTTGACAGGACGAAACAAATTTTTTGTGATTTTTAGTTTAGAGAGTTTTCGAAGATCAGAATTAGCACCATTGTCTATTAAATAATAAATTAATATAAATTAATTACATTATACTACTACTACTACTATTATAAATGCCTTATGTTCAGTAATAATAAGAGAATATAATATCTTGACGTATTTTACGCAGGGGCGTCTAATCCCCAACTAGACTGGGCCTGTAATACAGTAACTAGACTGCTAATAAACATACTTATATATTTCTACCAGCGACCTGATTCGGCTTTGCATGGGTAGTAGAGCCTTATCCTTTACCAAAATGGTCTAGGGATCGAGGATTTGGAAAAAGCTTCTTTCTATTATCTACTTACCAATCATAGGATCAGCCAATAACATCAGAACTCCAGAAAAGAGAATATGTAATGCCAGTGCTGCCGGAAATCTTTCAGGAGCAGCGGTTACCAGGACTAAGGGGAATAACACCTGGACAGTGCACCTCACTAATCCTGATATAGCTGTTATAGCAAACACAAACCACAAAGAGCTGGAACTTACTAAAGCTGAAATGTAAAAAGCCATAGTTGTAGCCATTTTAGTTGAGTTCCATTTGTAACTGGCAATTAATTTTAAATTTACAAATACGTTGTGTTAGCTTTAATTTGCAATTGTTTTAAGCTTTAAGTCTTTTTTTTGTTTAAGATGTGATCAATAGTTTACAAAAACACATTTCTTTGATATACATCTGCGCGATTAGATTAAGCTTGAATAAATTGTACATACATTGACAACCAATATGAGAAATATTGTAACTGTTTTTCAACCTGTTACATTTTTTAATATGTTTTATCATGCTTAAGTAATTAAACGATAAAAATCTTTGTTATTCGTTCGATTACTTTAGGTCCCGTCCCGATTATTAAAAAAAACGAGCAACATTGAAATTATATGACTAGCAACAAGAACGGAGTGCGCAGATTCTTGTCCAACGGTTATATTATACCTATTCCTAATAGAAAATCGAAAATACTGTAAAATATGAATGTGTTTTCTGTAAAACTTTGATTAATGCCGAAAAAGCCACTTGGATCTCAAGCGAGAATTGTTCGTAAAATACGCGAAGAAGAAAAATTTACTAAAAACCAGTTGGAGTGAGTCATTTTTAAAAATGAAATATTGATTGACATAAAAGATTTGATACTTGTCTTTTTATCAGAATGAAAGAAATCAATTTATTTTGAGTTTGAAATTATAGGGATTATAATAAAAATAAATTGTAAAATAATATTAAATATTTTAACATAATAAATGCTAATATATTAACAGTTATAAAAATCGTTATTCCGATTGCCTTGGTATTGCACACTGAACATTTTAAAGTCCCTATTTGCCACGAAATTCTGAAAGACGTATATTCAAAGACAGATATATTTCCTTTGCAGTGTAGTGATGACAAAGTTCACATTAATCAACATACCAATACGAAGAAATATCGTGATGCAGGTGCCGATATAGAAGAACAAACGGCTGTCGACCGAAAAAAAGTAGGTGAAGATAGCCAACGTAACTCTAGCTATGAGGTCACATATAGCACCGACCATTACGCATGTAGTTACTTCCATCTGCAAACCCCAGGATTATAATTCTTTATTACCTGTATATGCACAATCACGATAACATTTGAAGGACACAAAGAAATGAGTAGCATGCATTATTAAGTAGCTAAATGAGGTTTAGGTTGAGGTTGCATTGTTTTTCTAACCTATATTGATTAGAATATTATATTTTTACTTAATAAAATATATTTAAAACATCACAACATCATTATGTAAATAGTATAGTGTAATAGTTACTAATCCCGCAAAAAACGCCTTGTCAAAAGCTGATAGCAACGTTAAAAAATGTGTCATTACTTTAGGAGTTCAAGTTTTCTTTTATTTCAAGCGACCTACCTACCTACATTTTGTAATTTGAATGACGTTCACTGTAGTCCAAGATCCCAGAGCGATAAGACACAACTTATTTTCACATAAATGAAACCTCATGTTCTCAGTAGTGTCTTATGTGCTCAGAATACCTGCGCGCTTGTGGAGCTTGCCGAGTGACACCTGGGCAGGTACCAGGTGTGAAAGGTAACTAAAATTAATAGTTACCTAACTTAAATTTTCATAGCTGATTTTTAAATATATTTTGTAGAGTGTTATTATAAAGTTATACCATAAGCGTCAGACACTTTTCGTGGGCCAGTACTTTTGTCAGACGCTTTAAAGCTCTACAAAAAATAAATTAACTTAACTTATTTTTACATGTCTGACATTTAAATATGTTGTTCAGACAATTGTTACGAAGTTATATTTAATTAGTCAGACAAAATTGATTGACCAAACACCCCCTAAACAGCAAAATTATTCTGCCGTGAGTATGAGCGCGAAAGCATTATGCGCATGCGTCTTAGAGTAAATATATGAAAAATACTTACGGTACAGCTTCCGATATAAAATTTTTGCATCTCTATTTCAATATTAACGTAATAATTAGTCAGTATGAAAGTAAATTAATTCATTTAATATTTCTGGTATAATTAATCTGTTCAGAGCTATTTTTTCTTTTTTTTTTTTTTTTTTCAATACCTTGATCGACATTTGGCTCAGATATTACAAAAGGTTCAAGAGTAGCACTAGCTGAAATTGAGTTGGACACTAAATCTGAATCGGCAACAGTAGAATTATTTTGTTCAGTTGAGGTAGATGCTGTGGATGGATCACTATTAGTACTTGTACTACTAGGTAAAATTGATGTCGATGCAACAAATGGTTTGTCAACAATGCTCGGAGAACTTTTATTTTTACTGATTTTAGTTTTTTCTGGAATCTCAGAATAATATTTTTTGGGCAGAGCAGTAAAATTTTTATAGCATTCCCGATGATAACCTTTATCATATAAATCTTCAGGTAAAACTACGTCTTTAAATTTTAGGTTATGTGTCACTCGCTGTTGTAAAATAATTTTACACTTTTTTAATGTTATCTCGGTAAATAATATTAATTTATCACTAGATTTTTCACAAAATGTACACGTTAATTTTGCTGGTTCTATTTCTTCCATGATTTTCACGTTAATAAGTAATGTAAATAACTCACAAATCACACGACGTAAACAACAAAAACATGTGGTCTCACAGATCCAAACTATACTGTATACTATTAGGTTGAACCCAAAGGACACATACACAATACACAGAAGAATTACACGAATGAGAGAAGGGGAACTGAGTTAGTAAGACCGTCTAACTCGCTCCGAAACGCACCTATAATGCTTTCGCGCTCATACTCACGGCAGAATAATTTTGCTGTTTAGGGGGTGTTTGGTCAATCAATTTTGTCTGACTAATTAAATATAACTTCGTAACAATTGTCTGAACAACATATTTAAATGTCAGACATGTAAAAATAAGTTAAGTTAATTTATTTTTTGTAGAGCTTTAAAGCGTCTGACAAAAGTACTGGCCCACGAAAAGTGTCTGACGCTTATGGTATAACTTTATAATAACACTCTACAAAATATATTTAAAAATATATTTTGTAGAGTAAAAAAATTTAAGTTAGGTAACTATTAATTTTAGTTACCTTTCACACCTGGTACCTGCCCAGGTGTCATTCGGCAAGCTCCACAAGCGCGCAGGTATTCTGAGCACATAAGACACTACTGAGAACATGAGGTTTCATTTATGTGAAAATAAGTTGTGTCTTATCGCTCTGGGATCTTACTCTACTGGGGCTTGTTGTATTTGCAATATTCCGTACCCGTTTCTATGAAAAATATTAAGATATGGATCCTGTTTAACGCTTTACCTTTTCTTAACCTTAAATTATGCAATAAGATCGCCCAAATTATAAAATAAATTTCAGTCTACCTCGGTAGGCAAACAATTATGGAAAAAAATAGTTTGACTCCATTTTGTTATTTATAGTTGCTGCTATGTACTAACTTTGAACTTTTATGTTACATGAAATATAATATATACGTACGGTAAAAACCGTTCCATCCAGGTAGCACTGGCTACAGGCTGAGTAGACGATTCAAGGTACGTGTACATTATGTAGGTAAACATATTACGTGATCCTGTTACTCTTGCACTTGGGCATTATTATGTACCGAATATTTAAAATATATAGATTATCTACAAAAGAGTTTGTATTTATTTGTTTCTATATTTTTTGTGACATCTTACCTGGCTAAAACCATAAGAAAATAAAAGCATAGGTTCCATGGCTAAGTACGTGACATCAGAGACGAATGCAAAACCGAGTCCCACTAATGTACTTAAAAATTTGGGATCCTTCAATAGATCCAGTTCCACATTTTCATATATTATCTTCCTGAAATACAAACAATGGGTACAGCAAAAATAATCACTAAGGGGCATTGTACACATTTAGTAATTAATAGCTGCGCGATGCACGATGTTAACCGTGGTTTATCGAAATATATTTCAATTCCCTGTTTTTTCTACGGGAACACTACATTGTTTTGGGAAACAAAGTAGCCTATGTGTTAATCCATAACAAAGTTTATCAAAATTGGTTCAGCCGTTTGAGCATGAAAAAGTAACAACATACAAATTTACGCCATTTGTACATGGTCATACTTTTGTATCATGTACTAAACTATTGTACAATAAAGTTTTACAATAAACTTTCGCCTTTGTAATGTTAGTGTTATGATTGAAAATGTCGAGTCTTTTTACAGCAGTAAGAAAGATAATACAATCGGTGCTACTCGTTTTGATATAAATCTAATCTGTAACCTTTTTTGATATTTTGTTTGAATAGACCTAACTTTTTTTTCAAATTTTAACTTCAACCTTATCTTGTAAATATGTAGTTACATTTTTTGTTCTCCAAAAACCGGGTTGATGGTTTGACTCGGGGATCGAGTCGCCGTACATTTTGTCTTATTTAAACTATTATAGATACATTCAACAATAACTTATTAAAATAAATCCAAATTTTTTTTTTTTACGATTTTTCTTAAATAAAGCTTTGTCTGTTTCTTCCCTAATGTCCAACAGCAGACTATTAAGACTAAGACTATTAAGGCTCATGTTTTTTAAAGATCTGTCACCATAATAATTGTGCATTCTTGGAACAGTACGAGTATATCTGCCGTAGGTCACCGAGTGAGAGTTACATTCTGTATTTACTTTCTTCAAGTTATTCTCATGACTGCCATGATTATTTACTTATAGTTGGTACTTATGTTTTAAAGTAACTGGCATTATTTTCAAATTTGATACAATTTAGTGTAATCTTTTTTTTTTATTTTTCTATAACGTTTTGTGAATGATTAATTTTATGGAGTTAATTTAAATTGCATCTAGTTATCAATGTATGTTTTAAATATGAGACTATAGCAGAGCCACACGTTTCATTGTTACCTCCCGGACAACGTAGTCTAAAAATTGATAGACTGGCCACTTCTTTAACAACAAGCAATCCTACTGATGTGCGGGAAGTTTATTTTTTCGGCAAATTAAATGGTTACCTAATTTCAAAGGAAGAACATTAGCAGCACATTATTAAAAAGACAAAGCATTGAACTGTTAGAATTTTTAATACTCACGCTATATTTTTTTTAATTGACTCGTGTTTTCGTTGTTTGACAATATTTATTTCTGGGTCTCCCTCACTATGACGGAGCATTTTCATTGAAACCTCTCCTTCTGTATTATTTTTATTAATAGCACTGTCAGTGTTTATATTTAAAAATAAGCATGTAGCGGTTTCTGTAATAAGAAAGTAAATATTTTCAAGTTTCAAAAAAGTTCGTTAAAAAAATAATTAAAAAAACAATAAGAAGTAGATTCTTACCACTATTTAAAGCATTAGGAGAAGCAATCATATGCCATTCAACTGGATGCATGACTAGCATAGCGAAAACTAAATGTAAATCTATGGCCATGATTAACGCTAGGGTCCACCTAAATCCATACTCTGAAAGTAGCACAGTCACCAACATAGGAAAAGTAATGGAAGCCAAACTGCTCATGGCTTGATTAGCACTCATCATAGCTGTACGTTTTGACGTAAAGTAACAATTAAAAGTTGTAAAGCTAACTGGTATCATGACGCCAAAGCCAGCACCTAAAAAATAAAGATAGCATTATTTTTACACAGTGGCTTTGAAGAAATTTAAAACATTTTTGCTCTGGAAGCGAACAAATAACACTCTCTTCACTTAGGCCGCATGAGGATACGTAGTTTGAATACCACGAGTAATATACGAGCATAAACATAATATATTGTACATCAGCTTTTGAGGTGATAATATTTGCTTATAGACACTACCTACACCCACCTACAATTAATTTACCCCATAAAATTGCACGTAAACGCAGTGTGTACAGTACAGTACCCTCAAAAATAAAATTACGTTAACAAAGTTTTTGTAAAACCGTTTGTACCTCAATTTGCCCAAAGTATTCAAGGACTTAACTTTTATTGATTCATAATAATTTATTTATCTATGTCATTATTGAATAATAGCTGTACACCCGTTTAAACTGGTGCAGTTACTCGATGGAGAACGGTTCAAATTTATATAACAATTACAAAATTTTGAACTAGATATGTACTTGCAATTTAAAAATTACTGTAAATACTATGTATGATTGCTATAGCTGTTGATTAGAATATTTTAGCATAAAGAATGAACATTAATGAGATGTATATTTGTTAAGTCGAGTCCCCGCGCGAATCACTTTCATTCTCGTTTATACGCTTCTACAGTGTAGATACGTATTAATGTAAAATAGGATTATTCTACACACGACTTCAGATCATTGCACATTGCAATGATTATTTGTTTACTAGGTACCAACATTATTATTTAAATATTATCATTAAAAACAACGTTTTATTTTTATTACCTCTTATTAGTCCAAAAGTAAATACAAGTTGATAGGTTTTTTGGACAAATATTGTCAAAATGTCTCCGAGGGCAAACAGACCGGCACCCACTAAACCCACTTGTCGAAATGAATATTTCTTTAAAGCAATTCCTCCGAGGAAACCTGAAAATGAAATGATATTTGTGAGAGACGTCTCACATGTGTCAAGTTTCTCTTATTGACTGAGAAAAGTGTCCAGGGTACGCCATGGGAAAGTAGTACTTTCCTGTGTTTTTTACCTCATTTGGTCTATTTTTGTACTTCTAAATTGTGCCAACATCAATTTTTTACCTATAGTTTTTAACTATATAAGTTTTTGCAAAGTGTTTTAATTTGATCAACATGACGGTAAAAATGAAATACTAAATATTTTACGAAATTTACATTCAACAGTAATGACATTAATATATTCTACATTCTTATTTTTGATGGATTTCAAGAAAAAGAAATAGGTTTTTAGAGATCCGAGATCTCTTATTTTAACAATTATTCGAAGATGGCTGAACCGATTTGGATTTTTTTCTGTTGAAAGGTCCAATGCCTAGCTGGCCACAGGTCATTTGTCATCCTGAAGAAATTAAGGGAGTGCGACAAATTTTATAAGCAGTTCTATAGCTATAAAGATTGTTCAATTCTATTCGCTTTGCGTAGTTTTTAAAGTAACTCAATTATTTGCTCTTGAAAAGCACCATTTGTAAAAAGTATAACTAATGATGAAATTGCGTCATCATTAGTTATACTTTTTACAAATGCCGCCCTTCTGCATACTTTTTGGTATCCATTTCTATGTTTGTTTTCACAACTTTTTAACAGAAGATTGATCGAAACATAGCGACCTCATTGTTTTAAAGTAGAGCACGCGGAAGACGACTGTTTCGGTCAGTATATTTACAAATTCATGTTAGACATCATCAGTGACAATCTGCTTTTGAAGCTATTCACTAGTGTACCGATATTTATCAGTTTCTTCGCAAGCAGATTCGCCGTTGAGCAACTATTTAGTGAAGTTGGTCTTTAATTTTAAGTGTACTGAAACTTATACTTCCGTTTTTGCTTCCGTTTCCATTTCCGCAAAAAATAAGTTCTTAAATCAGCTTCGGTTATTATACTTCCTCTGCAGTTTTTTTTTCGAATGTAGGAAACCTAACATCTTGGACCGCTGTGAACCAGTTTCAACAATTTTTTTATTGAATTAGTTTTACTCTGTCTGGAAAATTTCCTTGATGATCGGATGATCTGAATGGTTGCGTATAAGATAAGACCAAAAACCTTGATTTTTATTTATCAAAGTTTAACTGTCAAGATCGTATATTACGTTCCAATATGAATACCTACTTAGAACGAGTTTAAAATTTTTAAACTCATTAAAACTTGGACTCACTTACTGTCTATTATTATAATTCTTACCTCCTGCATTTGATCTATGGAATCAGGTTTGTCTATTTATTTAAAAAAAAATGAGTACTTTTAATGAGGTCAGAAGAGCAACAGCCATAATATGACAAACAGTCTTGCCTTTCTGTCTCCCTTTGCATCATTCAAATGTAGAACTTTTGGATTAAAGTAGATGTTGTACAAACGAGACCTTGGCGTAGGTCATAGATCCCGGCACAAAAGGTAAAGATAAAAAAACTGGTCTTGGCCACATACTTAAATTAATATAGATGATATTTGCAGACAGACTATTTATAATTTTAGACTGACAAAAACTTGACGTTGTAAAGTAAAATTTGCAGATTTGTGTCTATCAAATCAAAATACCAATAACACCATCATCTGTATATGTACATACATATAAAACTCTATTGCTACGTGTGTCGGAGCTTGGTCACTTACAAATGGCTTGACAGAGTTTGCTAACTTTTTTAGAAGAAAAGATGATTTTAAATAGTATTCTTTGTAATGAGTCCCAGCTTCAGAGTACTACTGACACATGACACATTCCTATAGGTATACTTGAATGGACCTAGTAGTTAGTGCAATCGACTGAGACGCGCCCGAATGGACCTAAATTACTTTCTAACCCAATCTTTTTAATTCCTATCAGTTGTTTGAATAAAATTCATGTGACGTTTAATAATCGATCCAAGATTTTATATACCATTCGCAGAATAGACAAGTAAATAGGCAGGGGAATAGAAGAAAATCCATATTTGACTGATTCAAAATTACTCTCTAAGGTCCAATACAAAATAATAATAACTTGAGACATCTCACACAGCCGTCTAATTACAAATCAAGCAGTGTCTGTATTATGGTAATCACACTGCTAATCAACGAGCTCATATATATTTCTAAATACATACATATTATAGATAAATTACACCTAGAAACAAAATAAATAATCGTGCTTCATCACACAATTATTTGTTCTGGGTGGGAATAATTTACTCACGACCTCTCAGCTTAGCATTTGAGATAGCTAACCACCAGACCAATAACCCAGTCTATAATGACAGATCAGCCATTCGATCCTACCGCAATATGTCACGGAAGTGGTATTATTTCGCTTGGTTAATAATGGGATACAGTGTAAGTGGAAATCGAAAGCCACTTAGGTAGCTAAATATAAATAATTTATGAAATCTTTAAGTCAGCCTATAAATTGTAGATGATGAAATCTATAAATCATTTGATGCTTTTCTAATGTAGTATTGTCGTCTAACGGAAACATTAGCATGTTCAAAAATCAGAGCACGCTTAACATAATGTCCTATTTGACAGCTCACCTATCATCTGACAGCACCTCACGCTTCCTTTACCAGGCATTCGTCTCGTTTGACGTAAACCACTACCACATTTTTTATTTTGTTTATTAAATGCACAAAACACATTACAAGCAATTAAAATATAAATCATAAATAATAATAATAATAAATACATCGTTAAGATCTTGTTCGTAACGTCACTCATATGTGCACAAAGAAAAACAATAAAGATTATACAAAAAATATCTCATAATACTGTAAGTAACAAAGTAAGCAAGCAGCTAATGTGATGTAGATTTGGATGCTTATCCTAATCCAACTCACTATGGAGGATGTCTTTTACTAATTTAGTATATCTGTTGTAGTTACGTTCAAAAAACGTCTAGTAATTTATTGATTTTTGAGATATCGTTACATTGACGGGCCATTCTTGTTAATGGATTATAGTCAGAAATGTTATATATATTTGAAGAGCAAACATATTCGTATCATTAACCCTACGGATTTGAGAAAGTTTGCACAAAAGCGAGAAGAAAGATGTTAAGAGTTAATCGATTTCTTTATCTGTGTATTCTGTGTCTGTGCATTGTAAGGGCTTTGTAAGCTAAGAATGCAGTACAGGATCTACATTTCACTTGCGATAATGTTGATCCGACGTTAATAGTGACAGTAAAGCGTAGCGTAGAAAGCCTATTACTCGACTGTGGATTACATAGAAGTAAGGAATGCTTGGGATTAATTTAGCACAGGATATTTCTCAAGTGAAAGTATAGTGTGGACTAGTGTTTTTTTAACACACACAACACGCTTCTATTAGCTCGGTATGTATGTTTCTATGTAATGAAATCTTCGATCGTGATTTTGACCCACTTCAAAACGTCAAATTAACTTGAAATTTCGCACACTTATCACGGACCAGTGACAATTCAATAATCTGATAAATTTGGGCGATTATCCTGATCAGGATCTGCAGGATTAACGGCTTTTTACATACCTAAAAAAACGGTAGTGTCTTTTGCAACGAACTAAGAGGCGTGGGCTGAAGCATATGTGACTTATTACTTTTATAGTCTTAATGGGAAAATAATCTTCATTAATGGTAGAAAATATTTTTTGTCGTTAATCGTAAATAAGCGTGGGGTGCTTTAAATATAAAAAGTAAGTACTAGGTACTTACTGTAAAAAGTAAGTACTACGTACTTACTTTTTTCAACCCACATTTTATTTCGGAATCGTAACAAACTTCTTGATTTATTCTTTTTTATTAGAATGGAATGGAGATTTTTTACAGCCTAAGCAAATTACCTTTAATAACTAGTGAAACATTCTGTTTTTTATTAACGTCACATAATATGATAGGGATCGGACATAATATATATATTTAAGTAAATATATTAATAAATATTAAAGTCACAATTATGACGTCATATAAAAGGCAGATTTTAGATCGGTACTAAGTCATAATGATGTCATACTATATGACATCATATAAAAGTCATCAACAAAGTCGTCTTTATGTCATATCAGTGATGACCTATCCATGACGTCATATGGAGGTCATATGTTATCTTGGCAGAATTGTCAATGTTAATATTTAGGAAATGGAAGTGATCAAACCAAAAATATATGGCATTACTTCACATTACATGCCGTTCAAGTTGTATGTAACCTATTAGTCATGGTAACGATAAAAAAAATCAATTAAATTATTTTAAAGCTAAGTATGATGTTATATCCGACGAGTTAAGCAGTGTGAACTAGAGCGAGAGATTGTAAGCGAGTGTAGACGCAAACGCAGCGGTTTTAGTATTATATGAGGTCATTAATGTCTCGATCGAGTAATATGTTCCTAAGCGTAATAGTTTAAGTACCCTTCGTGCTATAGTTATGCATTTATTGATACTCGTAGGTTGAAAGGAAAAAGAGAAACTAGGGCTAAAATACCGCTAAAATAAGAGTCTCATAGACTTAATAGCTTTTCAAACTATGCGAGATTACTGCAATAATTCATACCGAACCTGTTACTTACATTATAAGAACAACATTGAATTCAATATTACAAAGAACCCGATAGCATTTTGGAGATACATAAAAGAAAAGAACAAAAATTCATCTTCAGTTCAATCTTACATGTATAGGGAGGATAATACTGCCGAAACTGGAACCGCAATTGTAAATCTATTTGCATGCCAATTTTCATCCACATACAGCCTTGAAGATGACAAGCCTTTCGGTTTAGCTTACCTCGATCCGTTTTCTTATGCATGCATTACCAAGATTAATATTACTGAACGTGACGTGGTGACTAAAATAAAAAAAAAACTGAATATATTTAAAGGCTCAGGTCCAGATGGCATTCCAGCTGTTTTTATTTACCGCTGTTGATAAGCTTTAGGTACCTGTCAACGTGTATACCACAGGACCTATCTAGGATCAGTTTTGTTTTCCATATTCATAAATGACATAACATCAGTCATCCTGAAATGTGAGTGTTTCTTTGTGCGGATGACTTAAAGCTGTACAGGCTCATTCAACAAAATCTAAATAGAATTGAGGAGTGGTGCAGTCTAACTTACCACGTGCTGCTTAATGTAGAAAAATGCTATCACCTTCCATTTTTCAAGAAAAAACACCTAACAATATCGAAGTACAAAATTGGCATTGCCGTACTACAGACAGTCTCTGAGACAAGGGATCTTGGTGTAACGATTGACGGGAAGCTTCATTTTACATCACACATCGATGCGGTCCTGAAGAAGGCGGCCCTAATGTTAGGCTTTTTAAAGCGCAACACGAGGGGATTCGGGCACGCTCAGACGACAATCACATTGATTCAATGCCTTGATTCGCAGTCATTTGGAATTCGGATGCGTAGTATGGGACCTCTTTTACGCCTCACATTCCCAGCGAATAGAAATTATTCAGCGTGTCAAGGCATAAAACACAGGTGCAGTTATGAACAGAGACTGGAGTATTTCAGAATGTACTCTCTATCCAACCGCCGCAAGTTACATGATATGCTCTTCTTACACAAAATAGCCAATAATAATATCGACTGCAGTGACTTATCAAACCGCCTAATGCTTGCAGTTCCTCGCAAGCCGAGTCGCTATCCTTTAACCAGAACTTTCTCCCTACCACTTTCAAGAACTAATTTATGACTAATCTCAAGAACTCACTAATCTCTAGGACAAATCTTTGGTGCGTGCATGCCGCGATTATAATATGCTAAATGGTAAAATTAACCAACTGAATATTTTTCACAATTCCTTTATTCACTTTTAGGATGTAAAACTGAAATCGTTTGCATTATTGCTACTTTGATTGTTTAAGCTTATCTGTGTGTAATTCCTAAGTACTATATATTATTAGGTCTTTACCTATAAAATTGCCTTTCTTCAATACTGGTCATTTCAAATAAAAAACAGTTTGTAGTGGCTCTGTATTCTAAGTTCAAATTAATTTTGTTTTAAAACCATGACATTCTATTTACAAACTCAGTCTTTTGTTTTTTGATTAGCGTTGTATTTTCATTACATTTGAACATTTTTCGTCATAATGGATACTTTAAAAATTCGTGTAATTATGGAATATGAGTTCCGTCGTGGCACCAACGCGACACAAACGGCACGTAACATCAAAAACGTTTACGGAGAGAACTGTACAAACGAACGCACAACCCGTTATTGGTTTTTTCCGGTTCCGTTCTGGAAATTTTGAGTTGAAAAATGAAGCTGGTGGTCGTCCGGAGACTTTGGTTAACAATAATGAATTAAAGGCGATTGTGGAAGCTGACGAAACTCAATCTACAGCTGAGCTAGCAGCAGCTTTTGATGTAAGCATCAAAACAATATTGATCCATTTGCGACAAATTGGCAAGGTAAAAAAGCTAGATAGATGGGTGCCCCACGACCTTAACGATCGCCAGCGCAACGTACGCGTCGAGACCTGCCTTGCGCTGCTCAACAAGCAAAGAAATGAGGAATTTTGAAACGAATTGTTACCTGCGACGAAAAATGGATTCTGTTCGACAATCGAAAGCGCTCAGCAAGTTAGTTAGACCCTGGTTCAGTACCAAAGCAATGCCCTAAACCAAAAATGACCCCTAAAAAGGTGATGGTCACTGTTTGGTGGTCTAGTGCGGGTGTGATTCACCACAGCTTTTTACAAAACGGCATGAGCATTAATGCAGATGTGTACTGTGAAGAACTGGAGAGAATGATGGAGAAGCTTGCACATCTGCAACCAGCTTTGGTCAATCGGTCGTCCCCACTGCTCCTTCACGACAACGCGCGACCCCATACTGCGCATCAGACAGTCTCCAAGCTGCAAGAGCTTGGAGCTTGGAGTTGGAAGCTCTCCCTCATCCGCCATACTCACCAAACCTTGCACCATTACTTGACTATTACTTTTTCCAAAATTTAGACAACTTTTTAGTGGGTTAAAAATTCAATTCCCGAGAGGCAGTACAAAATGCCTTTAAAGAGTTTGTTGCCTCCCGTCCAGCTGATTTTTGCAAGAAGGGCATCAATAAACTGCCAATGCGTTGGCAAAGATGCGTCGATTGCATGGGTGATTACTTCGAATAACAGAATTAAAAATTTTAAAAAAATAAGTACTTTCACTTATTGCATACAAAACGGCAATTTCATAGGGAAAGACCTATTATTTTTGTTAATTTTCGTTCACTTGCTACTATTTGAATGTGCGTCTATCTAGTGATGTATACTGTGCATGCCTGTAATTGGTAATAAATAAGAACTATCCTTTTCTTTTATAGAACTGTATTTTGAACAATGTTGTGTATGATACTGTTGGCGTGTCTATAATAAATAAATAATAATAATAATAACAAAATTTGTATGCGAACATAAAGCTTTATTTAATATTGATTATTGTCATAGAAACTGCAATAATTTTTGAAAAAATAAAGCAATGAAAAAACAGCTGATTACTGCTGTATAAAAGCAAAGCTATTACTTCACTATATGTATCTTTAGTTCAAATTTAAAATAAAGTTTCAATAGAATAAAATTTAGTACCCAATTTTTAAAAGTAAGCTTCTAATACATGGTGTATTTAGAGAGACACCTTAATTAACGTGTGGCAAATCAAGAGACGGTGGTACAGCATGTACATCTCTATACGATAATGGCATACATACGAGTACATTATATACTTACCAGCGCATGGTACGTATACAATGTATGAATGACATGTTTAATACAACAAGTAACAGGTTAGAGACTGATTTTTCAATGAGTTTATTCTTTTAGGTTCATGGTTAAATAAAAGTTTAAGATTCACAACAAAGAACAAAGTAAGTTATACAGGAACATTATAATGATTGTGACTTGATTGTATAAATATGATTTAAAAAGGTAGGTCATTGAATTATTATACGGATTCGATTTCTTTGCCTAATCTCCTCAATTAAATTGTACCTAGTTACATGGGTATCTGTCTTGTTCTACTTTGTTTATCTTTAACTAATAGTTAATTGAACCACAATAGAAATTTAACTAGTCATAATTAAAAACAGTTAAAAGCATTTGAAATTAGGTTCGCTTTATTGGATGAATTGTCGGCTGGATTAAACATGATTATGAGGTGGTCTTGATGTGTCATTACCCTCTTATAAATATATTTTATAATCGCCGAGATAGATTCATCACTCATGTGAATTATTTTGTGTTTATGTTTATTTTACGTTTATGTTTATACATAAACGTGAGATCATAAATAAACATATTTTTATAAAATGTATGTTTACGGTCGTATTTCATCGAATATGCCTAGATAAACAGGTTTTTTAGCCCTAGTGATAAAAATATTCTGACTCTCATTATTTTGTGCATGGGAATTCTTTCTTAAATAGGTATGAATTGTAGAAGGTGTAATTATAATACCATGAAACGCGAAACTTTCAAACTTAGTATATCAAATACCTGCTATGGAGAGTGCTCCATTATATACTCCAATCACGAGGGGTAGACCGCTACCTCCTCCTTGTTCTTCGAAGAAGTTATGGAATAAAATACCGAATGCATTTGAGGAACCAAATCCGAGCATCTGTAAGAAAAAGTTTAGCAATAAGTGTACACATTAGTTCTTATTTTGCACAAACAATTTGATTGCTTAAAACTTCCCTTCGCGGCACTTTGCGACTCACGTGTGACTTCGTATGCTAAAAATTAATTAATTAAATATGTTTTCTATGTTTTTCTGCGACTAGTTCCCGGTTTGCGAGTGGCTAAAGGTTGAGTGTTGTGTATTTAAAGAATATCAGTGAATTTTTACTGTTTTTAAATAGAAAACAGAAGTTTCTAAAAGTGGGTAGGAGGTATCGTTTGTTTGTATTGATTTTTCTTTGCGTGTTGTTTATTTTTAAGCTTGTTCTTTTTATGCCGGTTGTTAACGGATCCCGGCTGTACAAGTGAATTTCTAAAACCAACGTGAAAAAGGTTATTTAGCGAAATGTCACCTTTTTTTTTGACGGGGTGGAAAATCCCTTCGGATCTCCTGCTCCTCGGGGCTAGGAGCTAGGAGTATGTGGTGATTCCACTAAAAACCACCCCGACAGCCGGCCTCAGATGCCCTACTCTGGGAGGACCTGGACCATGTTATTTCAGGTCCTCCCCGAATTGACACCATGCCTAGTCAGGCCCTATCCCAGGGGAAAAACACTTCCCCCTCAATCGCGACGTGGCGGCCCAATTTCGTCTTAATGCAATCAGGCCGCCACCCTATCCCCTACCGCAGCATTCAATCTCTATCCCACTAGGGAATACTCTGTGGACTATGCGACCTCCTCAGCAACGAAAAAAGCTCATGAAGGCTATTAAACCGTTAGCTCATGAAGGCGTTAAAGAACCGCTAAGGCAGCGTCGTGTTACGTGTAGCTAACGAAAGGCAGCTTAAGAAACTGGAATCTGTAGACGCCATTAAATCAGTAAGGTAACGATTAAAAAAATCGAAAAGCCGAAGGCCCCGTAAAAGACATACCCGCTTCTATGGAAGATCGTGCCTTCCTAACGGCCTTATATCGTCTGAATATCAAGAACAATAAGTCAACCAAAATTCTTAGGCATCGTAAACTAGAAAATGGACGTCAAAGGATAGGCTTAGAATTAGAGGCAGCAGTTCGGAAATATCCAGCGAACACAAAAGATAAACTTTATATAGACTGGGCCACTAGACGACATAGAAGTAGTTCGTTGCTTAAATTGACAGTAATTCGTCATGTACAAAAGTATTGCACCATTAAAACTCCTACTTGTGCTAATTGCACCGCCGGACACGAAACGCGAGCTTGTCCAGATAAAGACACACCAGATTTTAAGCCAACTTGCGCACAATGCAGGCGGTTCAAAAAACCATCTGACCATCGATGCGGCTCACGCGACTGGACTGTCTTCCATATAGAATAAAACTAGATCAGCTAATCTTAAATACCAATTACTGAATAGTTTTTAGAGTACCTTCCAAAGTAATGTACTATAATTCAATAGGCCAGTTAAATCTTCATAACGATAAAATAGCCACATCAGATTTAGATTGTTTAATTATAGAACAAAAGTTAGACATTGTACATATACAAGAACAATATAAGAGCGCTCGCTTGCGTAGTAATGTAGTACAGCTAGAATGCCGGTCGCAGGTTGGGATATATGTTGCAAGTTCTAATTTTACGGTAACATCTTTGGGTAATCTAATGACGTCCAACTGCGGAGATCACATCCTCTACCAGTAGGGTTTACGTAGTGAGCTGCTATTTTCAATTTTCACATCCTATTGATCCTCACTTATATCACTTACGTTACGTCTTGCAGTCCCTCCTGGGACATAAAATTATCATTGGCACTGATGTCAATGCAACATTATAGTATAGCAAGTTGCGTTTAACCAATACTGTTCGACGTTCTGCTGTTGAAGATTTCATTCATTTCAAATGAATCAGGATCCGCAAAGAGCTCCCTATAATTTTAAATACAAAACAAAAGGTGCGAACTGGCCTTTTATTTGGTTATCTAGTTTGGTCTATCAGCAGAGGAAAGCGAAAAGAGAAATGCTATCAGAAACTTTCACATACTGCGCTGATGTGTCTATTGGTTGCGGATCTATCACTAACACTCGTAGATGTGATTGGTGTAATGATAAATTAGAAGAACTACGTAGAAACTACCGGAAAGCTCGAAGGAAATTAAAACAAAACTGCTGTGGAAAAATCCAAGAGAAACTTAATTCAGAAACTTTTTGATAAACTCGATAGAGAGAACCTGTGGTCACCTTTGTATCATGAATATAGGCCAAATAGATCAATCGACCTTGCATACATACAGAACATCAAAATTAATAACTGATATACCACAGGAGTAGAACAATCAGCAGAATGTCTTTTAGAATCACTCGTACCTGACGATCGGTCGGAAAATGAAACTGATCATCAGCGACAGGTCTGGCAGTGGGCCATCGAATAGGACCTGATTAGATAGACCTGAAAATGCTGATTGTTCTACTCCTGTGGTATATCAGTTATTAATTTTGATGTTCTGTCTGTATTTAATGTCTGACTTACCATATTCAGAAGAATTTTTTAGTATATCTAACAATACTTAGAAATTCGTCTGAAGATAGTTACCGTTAAACAAAGCTGGTAAACTTTTGGGTGACACATTGCGGAAGGTATATTTATTTGTATTTGGTGGTGCGGTAATATTCGTATACAAAAACAGTGAAGAAAAGCCGCCGGATGATCCTAAATCCTACCGACCCATCACATCGTTACCATTGTTAGGAAAGCTTTTAGAGCGTCTTTAGTGCCCCGGCTTCTGCCAGGTGGAGTCAAATTTCATGATAGACAATTTGGATTTACGTTGGTAAAATCGACAATTGATGCGGTTATATCCGATAGGAAGTTTGTCACAGAGTCAAAATTTCAATACGTGTTGGCTATTTTCTTAAATATATCTGGCGCATTCGAAAACGCATGGCCCATGCTGTTGCCGAAATTTAAATCACGGGGGTGATTTAAAAATATTTGTCCTCTTATCTCTTCGTACTTTTCACAAGGTACAACTAAAATAAGACTTGGTCATCATTCTGTGTCGAAGTCGCTTACAATGGGCAGTCCTCAGGGATCAGTGCCCACACTTGTGGAATATCGGCTTCGACGATTTTCTTACGATATCATCCGGATGTACTCTGAACGCGTATGCTCATGACGGTTTATTACTGCTGAAATCTGATACTAAGGGGGGGGGGGGGGGGCTTGAGAAATAAATCAATAGATGTTTGGACTTGATATCTCATTAGGGTGAACATAATCGCTTAACTTTTGAACCCAACAAAACTTTCCAGTTACTTTTAAAAGGTAACCCCAAATCACCGCCGCCAAATAAATTTGACAATGTCACTGTAAAAGATACAAACTCAGTGTGTTTTTATGGATTAGTGTTAGAAAGAAACTTTTCATTTGAAGCAAATGAAGAATGAACAAGAGAAGAAGTGAAGATGAGACTGGAGTCAATCCATAAGCCAAGATCTTTGAAAAATGGACTGATTGGTATGTCGGATCCGTTATATACGATCGCCGTCAGTTTTGATGTGTATAATCTGCTTATAATTCTGGGGCTACCTATGCTTATGGACTGACACTTGGAGGGATTCACACTTACGCCGAAACATTCAGACCAGTTTTTGATTGCCTCAAAATCACTGTTAATGTTTTGAATTGCTTCTACTAGATTGTCGAGGCTGGTCTGTACGTAGATTTGAAGGTCATCCACATACAAATGATACGCACAGCGCAGATCGAGAGTAATGAGATTGATAAACATCAAGAATAAGAGAGGAGATAAAGTGCCACCTGGAACGCCAGCAGCAAGACCACACCAACTTGATGATGCTTTATCAATGTGGACCGACTGCCGACGTCCACGAAGATAAGATGAAAACCGTTCCAGTGCTTCGGTGGAGACCATGTAATGAGTGAGGAGAGATATGAGGATATCGTGGTTGACTGTGTTTAACGGCGTTGGAAAAGTCAATCAGGATTAGAACAGTAACTTTTGCGTCTGCCAAACTATTCCTTATATCACTGGTTAATAATTAAGCGTAGCTGTAACTGTGCTATGTTCAGGTCTGAATCCTGATTCAAGTGGGCTGAGAAGCAACACCCATCAAAACAACTCTCTAAATTTATCTAACTTAGAGAGTTGATTATGAATACACTCTCCTAGTACTTTGGATAGGAAAGGGAGAATTGAAATAGGCCGGAAATGGCTTGGCAGGGAAGGATTAGTAATCTTTGGAAGTGGGCGAACGTATGCGCTGAGCTAGTAAAGCGCACGTAGAACGTAGGCTAAAGATATTTTGAATAAAATCCCTAATGTACCTGGGGCTAAACAGAAACTCCCATCATCGGATAATATGTCATCGTCGTTGATTGAGTGATATGAAACATCGCCGTTAGACATAAATAAAAAAAAAAGTATACTATTCATCATCATCATCAACAACCTTTAATAGTCCACTGCTGGACATAAGCCTCTTCTTAGAAAGGAGGTTTACTAAGTATACTTATTATGACTTTATAAATTTAAATACTCTAAATAATGTATACTAAAATTACAAAAATATGACTATAAAGTCAAAAAGTTAAAATTATACCACTATCAGTTCAACATTACACACACACACACACACACACACACACACACACACACACACACACACACACACACACACAGGCACTACAATAAAAACAATCAAGACACTATAAATATTAGAACAAAATTAATCAGGGCACATTTTAAAAGAAGGTAAAAAAACAAAAGTAATATTAAGGCAATAATAATAGGTACTTAATAAAAGTAAAACTTAGAGCGTCACCCTTTAATCTTTGCTGCTTCGGAACGCAACTAGTATGCGAGTGACATGAGAGTTATGTTATGTCAACATGACAGAAACTCAAGTTATTGTACAAGGTCAAGATGCATATATTTTTAAATATGATTAACTCGGGAAATGTTTTATATGTTACACCAAAACAGGCCAAAGGTGTTATAAACAACACAAGATAATTAAAGTGACGTATGATAACAGAAAGTTTGAGGATTTGGTAGATAAGTACATAAAACTAAAACATGCTGAAATAATGTAATTATCGGTTGGAATTGACATTACTTTAAGCGAGAAGATGACTTGGCCGCCGGTACACTCTTAGGTACTTCGTCACTATATCATTCAACTGTTCCATGGATATCACCTTGTGTCTAGTTCCATCCGGTGCCAGCACAACGATAAGCCCATCCTGCGTCTAACATGTTTTCATGCCGAAGTGCAGGCGCTCCTGAGCAAAGATTGCCTGTCACCCCTTGGTTAGAAACTCTCTGATTGTAATAGAGGAGCCCTTCGGTTTGGCCTTCGCTTTCCATACTGCAGCCTTTGTACTCTCTTTGGAGAAACGCACAAGTATAGGACGGTGGTGTTCCTTACTTAACTTGCCCAGTCTGTGACAGGATGTAATTGACTGTGCAGTGGTGTCCGCCATTGCCAACCTGTTGTTTACAAACCCAAGAACTAATTCTATGCAGTCTTTACTGGTGATCTCGGGAACTCCTGATATGCCTGCGATGCCTAGTTTCGATGCTGTCAAAAATTGAAGAACATTCTGCAATTTGTCTCAGTAGCAAACCCAGCGTCGTCAATATGAGTTCTCTAAATGTGCGGAACTCCTCAGCCACTTTGGCAACTGCCTTGGATCTGTGTTTCCAGTTCACCCATTTTAATATTATTATTTCTGATAAGTATCACACGCTTTTTTAAAATCGGTAAGCCAGAGTTTAATTTTATTTTTCATGAAATGTAGCCCGGCTTTTGCCATATTGACTTTTGATAACCATCAGTCCCTTAATACACTTTCAAGATTAAGACAATTCGAACGACTTAAGAATCATTAAAATTAGTCAACATGTTTCGTCTCTAAAAAGGGACAGACATAACAACTTTTGAAACCATTTAATCTAATAAACTAACATGTATAATTTCAAACATATTCACCCTGAAATAATATTATTTCCACACTACATTGAAGTGAGCAAGAATGAGACCCTAGAATAATAAATCAATGGGTTGTGTCAATGACGCCATGCTGTGTGTAGTTTTATTGGTTTTATTAGTTACTGTATCTATGTCCTGTCGACGTCACATCATCGTCTCATCGGAAGATATGCGATATAGTCATGGATAGAAAACATTTATATTTATTTTTACGGGACTACTCTCTCCCACACGCCCCACCACTGTAACTCCTGTACACCAAGATCAATAGCCACGATCCTGTACACTGCCTCCTGTACACCAAGATCGATAGCCACGTGACCAACGAACACACCGAATTATGATACTTTTGAAGCCTAAGGAAAAATTAAAACTGTATTGGAACCCGCAACGAAATAAGTCAGAAGAAAATTGGAGGAGTTGGAAATATCCACTCCCCCTAGCAAATCGGGAGACAAAATGAAGTAACAATAGGCATACACTCTTTTCAACAGTATAGCACCACGGACACAAAATATTATGGGCCCTAAGTGAGCTATATTTGATTACTATAATACGCGGGAAATTCACTCTAGTTGACACAAGATCCTCATAGTATACCGTCCCAGATGTCACCTGTAAGCTATCCAGGATTACATTAAGTTCACCAAAGACTACATTCCCAGAGGTTATAGCAAACTGTTCACAGTTAGAGCCAGATGTTAGACATTGACATAATGGGGACTCGACTAATTTAAAAAAAAGCCGTGTGGTGTCGTGGGACACCCGATAGGAACGAAGTTGTGACGATCGAGTAAAACTGATTCGACACGATTTTAATTACAACGCCATCTATGAAAGCGGCTATTACCTACATATTTTTCAGTTGGTTTCTAATTAAAACAATTTATATATTGGTAAAATCTCCTTGAGAAATGATGTCGAATACATTATTTTTTGCTCAACCTCAGAACATAAATTTTAATTTTACTGAGATGAAAAGTAATGATTTCCTATCTATTCGATAGATGGCGCTGAATGACTGACAAGTGACAATTCAATATAAAAAGTGTCGTTACAACTTTTCGTGAGATTTTTTTCCGTCTAGCCCCGATAACTTCATTCCAATAAATGCAGTTTGCTCTTAAAGTTACATTGACCTGTATGAAATTAAGCGACACAGTGGCACCCACCCACTTCAAAAAAGCCATGTTCTCGACAACCGACTCGACTAAATTAAAAGTTGAAACGAATGTTACAATACTACTAAATACTACCCTGCCACGCTTTACAGTGGCCCATTGTGGTTGAATTGATGAGAAACGAAAAACAAAGCTAACACGAAAAATGGATAAAGTCATCTTTGAAGCATGTTGTGTATCGTATTAAAGCTTGAGTTCAATCGGTGCAGAAGTTTTTAGTTTCTGCAGCATATTTTAGAGATAAGAGACCTATCTGTTTTTCTTTTAATTTGAAGAGACCTTCCGCCATGCCGTTATTAGTTGTAGCTTACCAGATAATACCTAAAAATAGTTATTATGAACACAAATACAACACGAAAAATATTACTGATCTAAAATGAAAACTGTATCGTATTCAAATAATAAAAGGATTCAAATTTTACTCTTTTACACTTCCAAAGGTCTTTCAGAAATAAAGAAATGCTAGTCTATATATAGATAATTGTACATTAAAGCTGGATTCTTATTATCCGAATTTGATATATTCTGTAAAAACGTGGTTAGATTATGAACTATTATTATTTTTGTATGGTAAGGTACCCACAACTCAAACTTAATCACTGGCATTGCTAATAAGTTATATTAGACAAAACTAATGTAACAAATAATGTTACATGTATATGCATGCCTTGTGCTCATTTTATTGGTAACATCAAATACACAAAAATAAAACTTGTGCTATTTAATTAATATATGTATTTTTTATCTGTAAATGTAGAAACGTACCTATTTTAATAGTTAAACGCTTTAAAAAGAAACAAGTATTTTGACTTAACCAGCGAAATAACTGCAAATGGTAATTTCGTCGTGTTGTATGCCGTGGAAGTGGATAAGTTTATTTCGATAAGTTTAAGTGAATAAGTTTGTTTCGACTCTCGATGCCGTTTTCCCGAGAAATATTAGGGCGGCCGGTGTATCTCTTGTGCTATCATCTGCATAGCAATGGATGCTACTAGTTTGCAACATATCATTGATATGCAGAAGAAACAGTATGGGTTTTTGGGTGTGATTTTTGGATATTGGTTCTTGGACTATCTTATTAGCGTCGTATGTGATCCCAAATTCACTAGCTGTACGACCAACGATACTACAACACCTTGAAAAGTTTCACGGACCATACACACACTAACGCATGTCGATTGCTTATTTCCTTTTTTTTCGGTGCGGAAATACCTTCGGATACCAGTACCGACCACCACTTACCCCATCACTGGGGGAGTCGGTACCAGTTGCCGGGGAACCAGGTGTACTCTAGAAAGAAAATTCCTGGTACACCCACGAACCCCGGGACATCTACGGCTTTTAGATGACCCCCTCGTGTATGGGAACCACGGTGTGCCCATTCTAGTACGTCGCGCTACCACCCCAGCTTGCTTCTGCTAGGGCGACAGATGGTCTCACCCCAAGGACTGTGCTTATGGAGGACGGAGATTGTTCTGCGGTCCTTCTAGTTCTAAATTTCGCCCGGTCTTGCTCCGCCGTCTCCTTCGCAAGCATAACTTGCTCGTAGAAGCAGTCGGTGGAGTTCCACGCGGTCACGTTCCGCACATTGGTCGCAGTCATGGTGGTAAATATGTAATGCAGACATTGTGAAATAAATTAGTTTTCTTAATTATTTACAAGTTAAGTTCATAAGTATTCATCCCGTGTGGGTGTCGTAAGAGAAACCCTAACGCGAAAGAAGCAAGTGCAAGTGCAAGGGAAGCAAGTGTCACTATTTATTTAAATGATTTTGCGGGGTCTAGCTCTAAAACAACCAACTTTGCTTTCATGTTAGTTATGGGCTATTTACATAAGCGTTTACATATACATTTACATATAGCTTTATGGTACCTTATTTTACGACATATTATCTGTTAATAGCTCTCATATCAGTTTGTATATTTTAGATAATAAATGTAGAACAAGGTATTTTATCCGTTAAGTTAATTATGCGTACGAGTGCCAATTCTGTTGTGAATTTCACTAAATTAAATCGATTTCTCTAATTATTTTACTTTTGTTTAAAATTCTAAGGTATTTATGGAACCACCAATGATAATGGACAAAATGATACTATGGATTGGTTTGATTGATTCACTCAAATGGATTCTTTTATATCCCCCCTCAAAGTTTGCATCAGGCAAGATATTTAGAAAACAAATAGGTCTGGGGTGACCAAGCCAACGCTAAATACCTAATTCTAGGTTTATTTTAGTTTTTGGATTATAGAAAAAAAAACAATAAAAAAACACATTATGAACTCCATTGATTTCAGAAAAGCTTGTCGAACACCGTTTGGGACCCTCACCGCCTTGCATTTACTTCTATTAGTGCAGTAAACAATACTGCACTATTGAGGTGCTTAGGTGTGTGTTAAAGTTAGTATGTCCATTAATATTATATATATTATTTAATACAAAACGTGGTACTAGAAACGAAAGATTTAGATAAATTTTATTTTTTATATAAAGAAGTTATCGAAACATCTAATTTTACATAAACATAATCATTAAAGTTTCAATTTTCATTTACATTTCATTGTATTACTTAAATTAGGGAATATTTTCTGTATTATAAATAAAATAAGTTGATGATTAATAATACCTGTTGTTTAATAAACGTAATTTAAAAAATAATGTCAAACGAGTTATATAAACATAACGATTATATTACTCGTTTGAATTATGTCACTAATAAGACGCTACCGCCTACCCACGCTACTGTTGCTCTTTTACTATTAAATTTACCTTAACTATATTTTTACGCTGCAAAGGGACAAACGTTCAAATTTGTCACTTGATGGTAAGTGACTACCTACCGCCGCCCGTGAACACTCAACTGCAACTGACCTCCACTTCAAGTGTCACAAGTAACTTGTCGCCCTTTGTCCCAGAATTAGGCGGTAGGAGTGTTTCGAAGCTCCAGTAATCTTACTCTTTCATTAAAAAGCAACGAAATAATTGTTTAACACTGGTTTTCTGTGAGGCTGTGGTATCACTCCGGTCGAGCCGGCCAATAGATGCCGAAGCATGACTGTTCCACGTCTTAATACGATTACCATTACAATAACTACATATACAAGTAACAACGATTTAAGAAGAAAGTATTTGTATAAATATTACCAAAATAAAAAAAGAACGTTACTTAATTAAAGATTATTCATCTTTAATTGAGTAACTATTTATTTTATTTTAGTAATATTTATGAGTTACAACAATGCTCTTCAGATATTTTTCTGTTTTCATGTATTATGTGTTGCCAGTAACCATAGGGTTTTAAGCAGAACATTTAGTTGTTGAGTCGAGCAATAGTTAGAACAATATACAAAATATTTTGTTATCAAAAATAGGTTTTATAATAATTAAACAAGAATGTGAAAACTAAATACTTGTAGTTTTAGGAGTATAAGGAATCTTAGGGCCTGTTGGTCTTGTGTGATAAGCACGGTCATTTGTTCTGTGACTGGGTGTAATTTATCTATAATATGTATTTATTTAAAATTACATAAGTATGTTTATCAGCAGTCTGGTTACCATAGCACAGGCTCTACCAAGTTTGGGATCAGACGGCCCTGTGTGAGATGTGTGAGATATATACATATATTAGCTGACCCGGCGAACTCTGTTCCGCCTTAAAGGCAATAAATAAGCCGATTTTCGAATTTAGTAAGTTAATTTATTTCTTAGAAAAAAAAAATGAAGTACATTAATCATTTATTATTGTTTCTGCATTTCAGTACATAGGTTGCTCTTCACTTAAGTACCTTGTGATACACGACATTTTTTGTTTTCTTATCAGGCGCAAAAACAAACAACGCAGATGATCTTCCGACCAATACTCAACGTTGCAATGTGTCTTTAACGTTTTAGAAATAAGTGGCGAACATGGAACAATCCAACTGTTGTCGACAACGAAATCCATTCTTTTCACTTTTGTTGTGACAGTTCCACCGTTGTCATCTGGTGATCGACGCCAATACAAAAAAAACGGAATAAATAGTATCCTATGTCCGTCTCCTGGCTCTAAGCTACCTCCTCACCAATTTTCAGCCATATCGGTAAAGCCGTTCTTGAGTTATAAATAGTGTAACTAACACGACTTTCTTTTATATATATAGATAGTCTAATATTTCTATTGTACCTATGTAAGATTTTTATTTGTAATATATTATGATTTATTATTAAAATGTTGTCTATTAGAGTTCTCAAAAATGTGGATTTACCTATGATGACAAAAAATCGTTGTCACCATAGGTAAAGAAAACCGGTGAACTATTCTTAGAGGTTTTTGTGTAAGTAACACAATTGAAAATTATTATCTAAATTACCACTGATCTTATACTTAATTAACTAAACTTAAACAAGATAATATATTAACAAAGTCTTTGAATTTGTTCAATAATTTTTAATTTGCTCTTATTACGTACTTTTCAAATGCTATTGCCCTGTTATTGTTAAAATCTGTTTTCTACTTGTTTATTCAATTGTTTTTTTTGATGACGTTGAAACTATTCCGGAAAGATCTATTTTCTAAAGAAAGACTACATTCGTATAATGTATACCTTTAATGCATATGAGTTAAAAGTTCTGAAATATACTCGGGTAGTTTTTTATTTTTTAATTGTGATATTATCATAGCTGCTGGTAGTCAAATCTGAATAACTAAGTAAATAATAGACTATCTCAGAGAGAGATTTTATATTTATGAAGCAAAAGATGACATTAACAATATATATAGAAATATTGACGGGCCCGTTGATCTAGTGGTCGGTGACCCTGACTGCTCAACCGAAAGTCGTGGGTTCGATTCCCATCCAGGACAAGTATTTGTGTGATGAGCAGGATCGTTTGTTTTGTGTCTGGGTGTAATTTATCTATGTTATGTATGTATTTAGAAATATATAAGTATGTTTATCAGCGGTCTGGTTACCATAGTACAGGCTCTGCCTAGTTTGAAATCAGACAGCCGTGTGTGTGATGTGTGAGGTTTTATTATTATTATTATTAATAATAATCTTCTTGAATTGTATGTATCATTTGTTACAATAAAATTTATTATTATTATTATTATTCTATCTCAAATAGTGATTATACTGCGTAACAACATGGTATAATCACTATTTAAGCAGGTTAATCAAGCAACAGCTAAATTGTAATTGATCAACCATTGTTATCGTCCGAAAGGTTAAAGTAATTTAAACTGTCAATCAAGTTAATGTTACTGATGATATTATTAGCATTGATTGATGTATGAGGGGGATGCTATAATTATAAATTTACCCAAAACGAAAGCGAAAAAGCACTAGTGATGTGAATTCATCACTTAATTTGTACATATAAGTGGCGTTTCAAAATTTTGGTTAGAAATACATCTACTTCTACAAAATGATACCTATCAGTTTATCAAGCATGCGTTTGGCAAGACACAAGTGACAGTAATTTCGGCTTGCATCTAAACGCGATGCCATACAGAACATACAGACAGAGTTAGAGTTATATAATATGGGGTAATTTTCTCGTCGTAAATAAACCATTTCGTGCACTGCAAATATTATTAATTTATTTCTTTAATCAATGTCGTTACAGTTAATTCGATGTACACAATTATATCTTTTGTTAGCAGAGTAAATAAAGCAATGGTATTAACATCTGGAGGATACAGGTAACAGTTAACACGATATACTTCAGCCAGTTTTCGATAATATTATACCGAGGTACTTAATAAACTCGACAGGTAAATAAACACGTAGCATTTATTTTAGTACGTCGTCGTCGTCGTAAGTCCACCTACTAGGTGAACTTAATGCCATAGGCATTTTATTCCAGTCGATCTTTGGGGATTTCGATAGTTAGGAAAGTTGAAAACTGTTATTAAATTTTTGTTCAATATAAAGATTTTCGCAGTCATAATTCAGAAATGATAAAAAGGAAAAACAGTGTTAATGGTCAACCTAATTGAGAACAGATGCTTTAATATCATTTAATGTACAGAACCGTGATATAAGTTTGTTAAATATACCTCGGGAAATAAACCTTAAATGGTATCCGATTACTTAAATAAGGCGTCGCATGAAGCGTGAACTAACAGGAAACCAATAAAAGTAAGTTAATCTGCTCTAAAAATATAGCCACACACACACTACGGAGCTACGCTACTTTAAATCCATAGTACCTGTCAATGTTTATAGTTAATCAGCATGTTAAACTTCATCCTATTCTTAGTACATTAGTTATTAACGTATATCATAAATAAAATGAATATGCCTCTTTGAGACATGTCATACATTTTTCGTTATCTCTAAAACATTTATTTTAATTTTAAATCCGTCCTATAAAAAAGTGTCTAAAACAATATAAATAACAACAGCCCTATTTTACGAGTAATAAATGTAAATTCTGTGTATTAAAAATGTCAAGCACGAAAAGAATCTCGTTTGTAATTCAATTTTAATTACTGAGGCTTTCGGAAAAACAGGTCAAGTTCCTTGGCTTGTTTACTTTTGAAATGAATTAGTTTAAATGATGATACGCCCATTACAACGTAGCCATAGATATGTCAAACATCTTCAAGTTTGTAGAATGTAAATTCTCTTTTAAAAGGACAAACCGAAATGTCGTCAATGGTAACATTCTTGATTAAAGTAAAAGTAATGGGCAAAAATGCGAAGAGTTAACGAGATTATCCGGGTGCCTAAAAATTACATATAGATGTCAATAATAATATTTCAGACATCTAACACACAGTTAGCATACTAAGACCTCTTTCATATTTTGTCAACCCTGGGTATTTGATATTGGGTATTTATTATTATTATAACATAATAGGCTTGTGTCCATTAAGAATAAATATAATGGATAGGGGTTTATAATGATTAATTATATTATGGAGAAAATAACAAACAATTTTAATTATTAAAAGCGTTAAAGATTAATAATATTTTTAAAAAATAAATTTCGTAAAATGAAACCTTTAGTCACGTGACAGTGAACACCAATCAGAAAGCGTTACGTCACGCCGTGCGAAACTCCAATCTTGTCTTTGACGTTTCGAGTATCACTACCTGTTCTTGATAAAATTTTGGTTTTTAACAATTAATATCAAGTTGATACAGTTTTTGATAATTATAATTTGAAAGAATTAACCACTTGGAGTACAACTTTCTTTTGATTCATTCAGACACTCTTCTATTATCATCTTTCTTTGTTTTTTTAGAATATATGGCCGTTCTGTACTGCTGCATGTTCGTTTTCTTCTGTCTTCTTGACATCCAAATTTACTTGGCATACAACCTGGTTTCATGCTCACTTGTGATACTGTTCCCTTCATATGATACTCCATATAATTAATCATATCATTTGGCAACTAGAATAATAAAAAGAGTATTTTTGTAACATTAATTAGAAAACTAAAATAAAACGTTCACTCCTAAAAGTGAAACAACTTAACCTGAACTCATGTATTTATTATTTAGAAAATAGGGATTCTACAAAACACATCTAGTTTGCTCGAATTAAGTAATAGATTGTATTGTGTGAAATACTTACATCAAAATGATCTTCACAAAAATACATTCTTGAACCTGTTGATAAAGTATGAGCATCATCTCTTCCTGCAAGTTTTAGTCACTTTTTCCGTATTTTTCCATTGTTTGGAACATAAGTATATAAATAACTTGTTTGGCGTTTTTATAGTCGTGCTATCACACTGGGGCACTATACAGTACATACTTATAATATGAGAAATTCATTTTTAAACGATAAAAACCAGCTATAACGTACGAAGACACGATCGCTCTTTGGTTTGTTTCGCACGGCGTGACGTCATTCAAGACGCCATGACAGTCTTGTGCGTTTTGGAACCAAATTGAAATTGGTTTTTTAAAACGCGAAATTTATAATGTAAACGCTCGATTAAAAATAAATAAACCTTTTATTTCGATAAAATGCCTAATAAGCTAAAATATTAAGCAGTTATTGAAATTTTGTCAACTAGCCTATTATATCAATTTTAATGAGATTGGACGAAAACGGTACAATTTTTGCCATCGTTACGGGTAGTTAGAGCCCTAAACAGCCTATCTATAGAACTTTGATATCGCTGGGCGATTACTTGGGTTGTGGAGCTCTGATTGCAGTCGCTCCACGTCTACAATCGGATGTTAGCCGTGTGTAGTATATAAAGCCGACGCCAACCTAGTTTGGGAAAAGGTTTGGAGAATGGAGGATGATGAGCACCACAGTAAGTATTAGGGCTTAATAAAAGATACATACTATTATTGACTAACATCGACCACATATACTCTAAAGTAGATAATAATAATAATAAGCTTTATTGTAACAATAAGTGAAATGCAAACATTATACAGTCCTGATTCCCAAAACTAGCGGGAATCGATTCCTTCTCAAAGACAAGGTGAACAAATAGTTACAATAGTAGACACTATTTAGTTAAATATGTTTAACATGATTGTGTGTGGGTGTGTATATGTTTGTGAGGGTGTGTGTGTGTGTGTGTGGTATGTGTGTGTGGTATGTGTGTGAGGCTGGGAGTGAGGGTATGTGTGTGTGAGTGAGGGTGTGTGTGACATTATTCAAGTTTTTATAATTTTACTATTTTTAGTAGGCTTTCAACATCATCAAAGGGGGATGCCCTTTGACCATAGACACTTCGGTCCTGGGTGCACACATATAAAAGCATATGGAAATGATACTGTACAATTTAAAGAATGAAATGGTAAAGGAATTGGTATTAAAAAAAGTTGGGCTTTTTAAGATATATAATAGTTTACAAATACAATTTTTAAGCATGAGTGGCACACTACAATGTCACTAACTTCGAACTTGTACCTAATGATAAATATGCCATAATTGTTAGATATTTTGTTTATTTTAAGATACCTCAGTTAAAAAAAAATCTGAGAGGAAAAAATCACATGGATTAACTATATTGTTTTATAAGATTTCGAACATTTCGTGACATTTTTACCACAATTGACACAGCGTTAATATCCTCTTGAATAAGTTACTGTGGACTGTGAAGAACTTTGGCCGGTGTGAAAACTTTATCAATGGATATCGAGTCCCAGTTCGCGCAGGATATATCGTCTGAACCGGGATCGGGATCTATGTTCAGGCCGTAGTCACTGGCCAGTAGGGTAAGAAGAATTGTCGGAGAGAATTCACTAATAAGGTTTCTAAATAAGCTTATTAGTCACAATAATAAATCCGCAAGAAAACAAAAAAAAAATGTAAATAAAGTTGCGATTTCAGGTAACAGTGACAGATCTGTTTTAAGACATTCGATGTTGCCACTTAACATACATAAAATCGATAATCGATATCGATTTTTGATTCAATATAATTTAATATGAAATAATAATCTTCGAGGGACCTTTAAATTATGTACGCCTTTAAGAATTTATTTTCTTTTAGATTTTTAAATTATATATTTAATTTATTTATATATATCTTTAAAGTATCTTTAATAACAGATAAGAATGACAGTTAAATTGTACAGTAGCGTTTTTGCATGCATGCAACTAGCAATGTGCTTGCAATAATATAGTTACATCATATTAATCGTAATTCACGAAAGAATGAAAAAATGAATATTAGCAATAAAATAATGACATCACAATGATTAACGACAAAATTAATAATATTAGCAATAACATAATGACGTCATATAAAATCGATTGAGAAATAAGAATCAATTATTTTTTTAATGAACTATGTAATTAGGAACACTTGTAATTTTATCCACAAATAAATGAATTACGGATTAATGTAATTTCATTTTATCTTTTCGGTACTTTACTTTTCTGAAAAAACGTTGCAAACCTGTATGAATAAATGAATACCGCACTTAAGAAACATTTTTTATGTTTCTTAAGTGCTTTTTTTTTAACAAAAGCAAATTGTTGAGCGTTTCATTGCCCGAAATGGACATTCCCCTTTCAGTTCCTTAGATAGGTTATTCAATATGTGTAAAGTTATATGCGTGGTTGTTTTGAAGGTTAAAATGTTTTTTTTGTCATGTCAGTATTGCGTTACGGTTGTGTAATATGGAGTAATAGAGCCTTTCGGACTCGTCATAGTTACAACAACTTGTTAGTAGACGTAGAAAAAGTTATAAATAAGCAACAGGTTTCTACCTAGACGAATATAAATATCTTTGAAACGTATTTTGTACGGTGATTCATGTTTTTGATAAACTGTCTTGTCAGTAAGACACTAAATGTTGAAAGATTAAATAGTAAACAGTTCTCTTATCGAAGTGTTGTTAGTACGAGGGAGCGTTTTTATGTTCGCGGAATGGGGGATAAGGGGTGGAAATAAAAAAAACAAATTATTTTTCCTTTTCAATATATTCACCTGCAAGACGGATACATTTTTCAGAACTTTCAATAAACTTGTTTATACCCTCATAAAAAAATGTTTTCTCTTTGTCTTCAAAATACGCCGAAACTGCCTCCTTGACTTCATCATCGTTGGTAAATTTTTTACCCCGCAGCTCTTTTTTCATTTTTGGAAACAGGTAATTATCGCTGGGGGCCGGGTCTGGGCTGTAGGGTGGGTGATTCAAAATATCGAAGCCCACCTTATGCAGGGCAGCCAACGCAACGCGGCGCTTGTGGACGGGCGCGTTGTCGTGCAAAAGCAACACACCTTTTGTCAATTTTCCCCGTCTTTTCTCTTTAATGGCTACTTTGAGTCGCTCTAATATTGAAGCGTAGTATTCTCCGGTTATAGAAACACCTTTATATTTATAATCGATCAATAATATTCCTTCTGAGACCCAAAAGACCGTTGCCATGAGTTTCCCAGCTGACTGTGACACCTTAAACTTCTTGGGAGGTGCTGTGCCCTTTTTATGCCACTGCATGGAGTCTTGGTTCGACTCAGGTTCATAATGATGAACCCAAGTTTCGTCTCCAGTAACAATTCTACCCAATACAGCATCCTTGTCTTCATTACAAAGGTCTAAAAATGCACGTGAACACTCTACGCGCTGTTGGTTTTGCGTCGGCGTGAGCATTCTCGGCACCCATCTTGCACTGACCTTTGTCATGCCAAAATGATCGTGCAGAATTCTAAAAATGGTATTATCAGATACTCCAACCGTTGTTTCTTCTTTAGTCGAGCATCGTCGAGTACAATTTTTTCGACTTTTTTGGATAAGTTCTGGCGTGATCACCTCGATGATCCTGTCCGGCCTCGGGTCGTCTTCAAGGGATTCCCTTCCTTGTTTAAATAAACTGTGCTATTTGTACACCATGGTTTTTCCTGGACAAGAGTCGCCGTAAACCAATGACATCTCATTCATAATGGTCGCAACTGATTTTCCTTGCTTGGTAAGGAACTTTATAACGGCACGATATTCGATTTTTTCCATGTTTCACTTTTCACTACCGATTATGTTGCTTGGTTGACGATAACGCAAAGACTAATTGTCTAATAACAATGAAACCTGGTATTTATACTAATTATGAGTCACTGAACACGTGACGATTCTAATGAGCCTAATCACCCCCTCCAACCCTCTCATTCCGCGAACTTAAAAACGCACCCTCGTATATAAAATATTTTTGAACTTAAAAAAATAGCTTTCAGATAAGTCAAAATCACATAATCATAGATAAAGTTAATTCGTTATTTGAAGAATTAATAAAGCATGTTATTTTTTGTATTACTGTTATGTTTTGATTGTTGTGTATTTTATTATAAATTCGGTTTACAACATTTTTGTATATTTCGTCCTTGCATTTAACTAAGTATAACCAAAACTCCTCTAAGGATAAACACACAATCTAATTTTTTATTGTACAGGAAATTAAATTCCTCCTAATTAATAAATGCGAAAGTTACTGTCTATCTGTTACGCTTTTACGACTAAACTACAGAATCAATTTTACTAAAACTTGGCATGGACTTTTGACGAAGGACTAAGGTTACCGTTTACCGCGATAATCGACATACACGAGGGCTGATCTGCGCGCAAGACTAGTCATGTTTAAGAAAATTTTGTTATTTTATGTTATACAATAAATGAGTGCTAAAGCTAAATTAAAGTATTCATATATGCATCAGTATCGTCCTTGACCCAGCCATTCAATTTTCACAGTCACGTTACATTGACGTATACTAGGATGTAAGTTTTTTACTGACTTTTAAAGCGAAAATTCTGTCATTTCACTTTTGATTATCAATATTAATGTTAACAACACTTTTTAGTAGTTAATGTAGTAAAGGTGTACTAACAATTACGGTTAAGTACTAACAAAACGGTTTATTTATTGTATTTATTTATTGGAATACATATAAAATGTGAACATTCTAAGAGAATGACATGCTGCAGTAAGAAAGAAAAATAAAATAAATAAAATTGTTTTTAACTATCCAAAAAATTATAAATCGCATTCTCACGATAAAAATCCCTTTTACGCGTTACTGCCTAAATTTTTTAGCACTTAAACGCTTATAGACGGAGCTCAAAGATCACACAAATAAACTATTTACGTATCATTTAAAAAGTAATTAACTCAATAGTGTGCTGACGAAAAAAAGAAATGCCTCATAAGTAAGTTTATCAATATAAAATTGTATCTGTAATCTGTAATTGTAATTATTCAAATAGATTTATGAAAGGCGAGAATAGCCTAGAATAGCCGAGAATGGCATAGTCTTCCCACAAATCTATTATTAATAATGTTCAATGATATTATTAACATTTAATATCTTTCCCTGGTACTTTTAATATTCGTCTATTTTTATAATAAAATCCTCTTACATAAGGTCACTGTTAATTCAGGAACAGTTCTGTTATTATTTACGTGTACACTTTCGATTTTTACTTCATTTTTACATTTTATAAAATAAAAACCTAGACGTTCGTAAAGCAACATATACTGAGTTTATACTAACTATACTTAATATGCATATGAAACTTTCTACTAAAATAGTTGGAGCGAAATAAAAAACATTGAGCCATTAAACCCTATTTTACTAATATTCATAAAATACTTACAAAAGTGAAACCAACACCAATGCCGACGACGTAGCCCCAACCACCGTCAGGGGGAATTAAACCTTTTTTATACTTTTTGCTGTCACCTTCAATGTGCGCGAAAGCTTCATCCATTTTTATTAAAACAAGGTAAAATTAAAATTGAGTTAATCACTTATCGCTAAAAAGCAAAGTGTTTAATTACATGTACCACTTGCGTTAGGTATCATAAATTCCGAACGTTCGGATCATCTCACGTCACAAAACCGTATTTTCATCGAGCACGTCCTTTCAACACAGTGTCTATCATGAAAATAAAGTGATTCAAATGGTTCTAGTACATTTAAAAACGAATCATCCCGCTTTGATTGTACTTACAATCATCATTCATCTTAAATAGATACGTGTGGGTATAAAAGTATGTTTTTTTTTCACTATAACGAGTCTCAGATTTCATATAACTTTCATATGTGGGGCATAACGTTATTTACTTGTACGAATTCTGTTATTTTCAAAATATTGAAAACGTATTTACTTATTTAACAAAAAAGTACAGTTCTAAGTAGTAACAGTAGTAGTAGGTTTCTGCATAATACATTAGATAACAGGTTTCTACTAGTGTATTTTCGTGTGTACGTATTTTTTTATTTACCCAAATTGTTTTCGATTCTTAATAAAATTATTCATTGGAGTACCAATAACAATTGCAAAATGTGACATACAGCTCAATTGAATAAATGGTTTAAGAATTCAGAAGGTACAAGGCAAAACATATTGATGTTAATGATGGTGTCAGTGTTGTTTTGACGGCTATAATAATATTTCACTTTCAATACTTGATCTTGAAAAATACTGATTTAATCGAAATTGCATTTCGATGGCATCGAAGTATAATCATATGTGGAATACCTTTTTTTTGTTGACGTGGTGGAAAATCCTTTCAGATCTCCGGCTCCTGGGGGACATACGAGTAGGAGTAGGTATGTAGTTTTTCGAGTAAAACCCACCCCGACAGCCGGTCTCAGGCACCCTGCTCTGGGGAGGACCCGGACCATGTTATTTCAGGTCTCAAAGGCATTAAATCGCGTGAATATCAAAAGGCGGGAAACGTGCCAGAATATGTGTAAGAATTACAAGACTGTCTAGACTAAAAATGTGAAAGGGTTGTCACAAAAACGATCACGATCGTAGGTAAATAGGTAAAAATAATATTTGCCTAATTCAACTATATTTTAACTAGCAGTATCTGGGGTTTCTATCCTGTTTCAAATATTAGATTCAATAAATTATAAACAGGTTATGAGAATATTTTATTTAGTTTGTTTCGTTTCGTGATTTCAGTTGGTGAAAAAATTGGGAAAAGATTTTGGTAAAATTGAATTCTTACAACCATGTGATTGCTGCAAGATTGCATCACCATATTAATGTAATTTATGTAGTTATATGTAATATAATAAATAATATTAATAAATATATGTAATTAATATATAATTAAAACAGTAATATAAATATTTTTGTAATTATATGTAAATGTATATTAAGCTTTCAAATAAATCGAGAGTTTTATTATATGCTTTTTCTCATATATTATACTAGTTATCTGCTCCGGCTTCCAACGGGTGCAATGTAGATACTACTAATACTACTAATGTGGTGTCAGTTTGGAGTAATTAATTTTACTATCATTATGATAGTGCTATCATATACTACGGGGCATCTTTATATGCAAGATTTATAAGTCGGCCGCTGCCACTCGCGACGGACTTACGGCCCGAAGCGGTGACGGCCGTTTCGCCCTCGCATTTTAAACCTCTAATATCTTCTAAAATATTCATTTTAATATTCATATTTGGATAATGAATAATATTGTATTGTTTAAAAAAACTTCGTAGGTAAATAATCCTTTTTTTTTGCAATATTTAAAAGATAACAATGGTTACTGTGTATGTGTAAAAAATCGTTGCTGAGTTTAAAAGATCTAAGCGCACAACGAAGACAAAGCGACTTTATTTTATACTATGTGTAAAGATTATTAGTAAAGTAAAAAGGTTCAAAGTAATAATGTGAGTATCAAATAAAATAAAATAAATACTACGAGTAATCTTGTGTTGCACCAAACGCGTGCAACACGTACGTGACACTCCTGAACGTACGTGCGTACGACCGTAACGGGCAACAGGAGCCGGCCGGCAGACGTCGCGGGCAGGAGGGGGATTCCGTTTTCCTTCATACCGCGCCCCAGTGTTGCTCCTCTAAGTGGCTGTATAGATATTTTTGAATGGCTTCGGTTTTCTACGGTCAAACGGCACATTCCATAGCTTCACAAGGCTAATTAATAAGATATTAAGTAAATATTGTTGTAATATATTTTTATGCTATCTAACAAAAACACAACTGACAGATATGACGCCGGAGACCGTAAACAATAGGTATATAAGTCTGGTTTTATTTATTTGATAGGCTAAAGGCTTGATTTGAATAGGTACTTACAGGCTGAGATGCACGAAATCGCCTCATCGTCAAAGACTTTTCTACCAATAGTGTTACTGCGACCAAAATCAATGGTACAATTTACACAGCGATCCACGTTGTCGATATCCAATCGATAGGCGTAATCAGTTGTCCAAAATAGAGAGCCAGTTACCAAGATCCGTCGAATAGTCCTTTAAATATGCAAAGCCGAGGTCACTCAGAACGAAATATAACGTACGAGTGCCGGTTTTTTTCTGCCTGTCTGCTGTCATCTGTCAGTCGGTGACTAGTGTTACCAACTGAAGAAAAATTAAAGGAACTCGACTCGCCATGAATCCTCGTAACGATAGATAAGCACTTGTCACTCGATTTTCATATATATTCTGAGATTTTACCGATTTATTCATAATCGATTATAGTTAGCGTTACGGATCTTGAGCGATCGGCGGTAGAGTGAAGATCGCATTGCACATCATTGCACTTATGGCAAAATAAAATGCACATCATCATCATCATCATCAACAGCCTTTAATAGTCCACTGCTGGACCAAGGCCTCTCCTTAGAAAGGAGGTTTTGGCCTACTAAACCACGCTGGCCAGACGGGTTGGTATAGGATTTGTATCAAGTTTTCCTTCTTTTTGCAGTGCTGGTGTCTTGCGTTGTTTTGCGCCCTAAGTCGCCTCTTACGACACCCACGGGATGAATTGGGGTAGTGACATTCCGTATTCTTAATCCGTCACTACACGGATAAAATGCACACCCATTTATTATTATTTATTTTTAGTTAGAATAGAATAAAAAAAGGAATCAAAATCATCAGACGAAGACAAAGTTACTGTGTAACTCCTTATCATTTCTATGGTAAGATATTATTTATTAATATTTTGATAAAAAACCAATAGGTATTTATTTTTGTTTGACAAATATTTTGCCTATAAAATTGTTACGGTGAATTAGGAATGACACCTTCCATTAAATCACTTTCTTATGCAAAGCTGGTACTGGTACGGTACTTCATTGTCACTTCATTTATTGTGTTATAGGTACATACATATTAGAGAATACATAACGCTATCTAAATTAAATTGATAAAGAGCGAAAGTAGAAATCATTAAATTATTAATTAATTTACTCGTAAGTGTATTCTTCGTATTTAAATACGAGAAAACGAATCAGGAGCAGCGACAATAGCAGTAGCCAATCACTGGCCGACTATATGATTTAACCCCCCACCCCCCGTCCTCACCATTTAATAACTTTTCTCGCTTCCTAGATCGAAACATGGTACTGTATTTTGAGATTTCCTTTAAATAAATATAACAGTTTTTTAATGCAGATTTCAATTCGTTAACTGCGCTGCCTAGGATTTCCCATCTTCTTTAACATAGCCTTCGCTTATTATAAATTGGGTAAACACTCCGCTCACCAACAACTATCCCAAAATATTTACCAAAACAACTTACCAAGCCCTTTCAGAAATCCAAAGTTACAGTGTTGGCTTTGGTTGACTTCTCAAATGCATTCAACATCGTCAGTCACGTTATAATTCTGTCTATCCTGTCCTGTCTCATGATTACGCCTGATACACTGGAATGGTTCTTGTCCTATCTTCAAGGACGCCAACAGTCTGTCTGCGTCGATGAATCCTCTACCAAGTTGGTACTGTACCAAGGTCTTACAGCACAAATAAAGGAAAAATTCCAAAAAATAAAAAAGTTCAAAATTAAGGTAAATTTTGGAACTTACAAGTTTTCGCGAAAATCTACTTAAAATCTGGGTAGGTACGGAACCCTTGGCGCACGAGATCGACTCGTACTTGACCGGTTTTTTCGATCCATCATCCATCCATTTTTTAGTCCAAAAATTCGTCTGCAATCGTACTTGTTTTCTTTTTCCGCGGCAATAATATTTTTTTTCTCACAAGAACATATAAATGTGACTATCACACATTTGAAACATTCTCGATTACACAAGAATTTATACAACATTTTAAACTACAAAACGTTTGTTATTGTTGCTTATCTATTACTCAGTTTAGGATATAGACGTTTGCACGTTTATTCGTGTATTTATCTTTTATTCATTTCATAATTAATGAATTTTACCCGAGACCTAAACCTCCTTTCTAAGGAGAGGCCTATGTCCAGCAGTGGACTATCAAAGGCTGTTGATGTGATGTGTGACCCGAGAAGTACTTTTGCATATGTGATAATGCAATTTTTACTAAGTTTCCTTAATATTTATTTATAATATAAAAGTTAAAGGGTCATATCTGTACATAGTTTTTTTTTAAATATTTTAACTTAGATAAACCCATAGAACAATAAAAACCAGCCAAGTGCTAGTCGGACTCTCGCACGAAGGGTCTCGTACCATTATCTATAAATAACGGCAAAAAATCACGTTTGTTGTATGGGAATAATATTTATTTTATTTTAATTTAATTATTTATTTTTAAAGTGAATATATAATTAAATATTCTGTGAACATTTGTTGCCGTTATTTTAATTTTTCAAGTGTCATTTACAAGTTTCCACGTGTAGAAGGAAAACAGTGCTGATGTGTAAAACCAAATAGGTACAGTCAACGACAAAAGTTAATTATCAAAAACGGCTTGTCAAAACTACTGAACCATATTTGGAGCAAAACTAGGTTGTGCTACAATTTTACAAAAATAAGTAATTAAATAAAGTATCCATAAATTAGCTAATTGAATTGTCACCAAAAGTTGCGTGGTATCCGAAGTCAGCACATAAAAAAAGATAAGGTTCAAAATATAACTTCCATCATAAACTTTTGGCGACAGTTCAATCAATTAATTATTTGAAACTTCTTTGATCTTCAACTTTTGGCGACAATTCAATCAGTTCAATCACAATTCAGTCAGTACTTATTTTGAAACGACTAACTATGGGTTCTTTAGTACTTAGTTTTGTAACATTGTAGCACTACCTAGTTTTGCTCCAAATATCGTTCAGTAGTTTTGACGATCCGTTTTTGTTCATCAACTTTTGTTGTTGACTGTACATACTAAAATAATTATGGATTTTACCATCTAAATCTAAGTCATAACAATTTTGACATTTATGGGGCTACTGCAGAATAGATCAAGGAGTTAAAATGGTTTAGTCTATTAAACGACCGGTACACTCACTCGTCGATTAAACGACGGTAATCGACGGTAATCGATAAACGTCATGCTGATTCTCGTCTCGTCTCTCTCTGATCCTTCACACGGTATGAAAAGCATTTAGAAGAGGCTAGATAGTATTACAATCGTCAGTCTCAAATCTTTGATTGATGATTTGATTTTAAATGATGGTAATGAACGTCCGTGGGTCACTAAATATAGAATGACTTTTCATATTCATATTAAAATATAACAATTGGAATCTTTACTACCAGTAAGTTTCAAAATTCAAGTACAGATTAATGAAAAACATCTACTGAATACTAAATTTCTTGTGTTTGGGATAATATCAGATTCAGAATAGTTTAATTTGTGCCATCATAACTTATCACGACACAAATACAATCAGTCCCGAATAAGACCTAAAATTTCATATGTTGTACGAAGTAGCAGGCAAAGCTAGCTTTCTTATATAAATTGATGAAGACACTATTATTTTGTGAAAAACTTAACGTTAGTGGATAGTTACTTTGTTCTTATTATTATGAATACATTTTTTTTTAAATTAAGATGATATTTAATAAAACCTTTACGTAACGTAGTAAATAATACATAATATATATACGTAGTAATACATATTACACAATGGGTAAGTCAACTAATTTGTCATTGACACTAATACGAATGCAATTATAATTACCATCATCAAATCACTAAACATTTTTTTTTACAATCATACAAACAAACAATTGTAGTCGGGATCAAAAGAATTAGAATTACAGTTATTGAGAGTCGTAAACATAGACACGAATAAACGTGTAATGATCTATAACAGTTCTATTTACACTCGACCACTCCATTTACACTCGAGTAATAATATTTTATGGGTTTTCATGATTCTCTTGTAAATGCAAGACGATTTCTTAAAAAGTAACTATTACAGTCTAGAGATATTTTTTTACCTTCAGTTTCATTATACATTGTATAGACCTGCTTACAAAGGAACTTACGATGTTAAAGATTACACGTTTTTACAAGCATTTCCTGCTGTAAAGTTGACGTTTTTCACGAGCTTATTGGATGCGGCCATCGAATATTTTCTTCATCATCATCATCTTCGCATTAATGGCGTCGGAATAGTTATTATCACTTGCAGAAATTCTTTTGCTTACACATTATTTGAAAATATCCCTCTTTCACAAGAACGGACAACATTTAGTTACATAAAAGTAGTGATGTGCCGGATCGTTAACAAAGTATATCCGCGGATACGGATCCGAATACGGATATTTGGTGTCAAGATCCGCGGATACGGATACGGATACGGATCTTAAGTTTCTTACTCAATCGGAGCCCGTGACCTTGATAGTTGTCGCCACTTGACGCTTTGCCGTTGATATTTAAATATTTCATTATTTTAATAAGCTAATACAAAGATGTTTGATTGATCTCATTATAAAGATAGCTCTTTCAGTACCTACGACCTGCCTAGTTGATATAGTATAGTACGATAAATAATTGCAATACAAAGGTGTATTTGTTTTAAGAAATAAAAGGTAATCTGAACAGAATTCAATAGTTTTTCATAGCTACCTAATAACCATTATTCAGGGTTATTTTAAATTTACTGAAAACCTCTAAAGTGCATATTAGTAAAATTATAAACAACAACTTTTCTTCTGGACTAACACCGAAAACGAAAGAAAAAAAAATTGGTTCTCCATACAAACTAACAACATTTGATTGGTTATTTGAATGGAGAACCAATTTGTTTTCATTTTGACGTTGGTCAGAAAAAAAGTTGCTGTTTATAGTGTTACAAACACATATCTAAGAGTTTTACAGTGAATACAAAATCACATGTTATATGTATTGAAAGATCCGCCAAAAAGGTCACGGATACGGATACGGTTACGGATCTCTCTTCTCCCTTGGATATCCGCGGATACGGATACTGATACGGATATCCGGCACATCACTACATAAAAGTCAGAGTTTTATTATGAAAATATTGAACACTTTAATGTTTTATAAAGATTTGCTGATTGGCTCATTAATTCTATTGCCATTTCAACATTTTAAAATATGAAAAAATATAAAAATTAAATGTAACTAATATTTCGTGTGGTGACGAGTTAAGAAACCTGAGTGTTGTCAACCATATTCATCCCGTGGGTGTCGTAAGAGCCAACTAAAGGAGCAAACTACGCAAGACAACACAGCGCACAAAGAGAAGAAAAAATTGAAACAAAATTTACACCAACGCATACGTAGTGTAATATGCCAAAACATATTTTCTAAGGAAAATCCTGTGTCCAGCAGTGGTTTAGTAAAGGCTGTTGATGATGATGATGAGTATATCGAGATAGAAATAAAGTATGTAGTAGCGACTATTAGAGCATTTTTTGCTCAAATAGTCGCTACTACATGATACTTGAGTTTTAAAATATACCTATATATATAATACATATATTTAATACAATTTAATCGCGTTAATAACACATCATGAAATGTATTGGCAAAAAAATGGTCAATGACAAGCTTGAAAAAAAAATACACCGGGGGGAACCCTGTATAAAGTTAGTTAGCAGGAAATAAACGTTAAATTGTATCCGATTACTAAAATAATACGTCACATGAAGCGTAAACTGAATGGAAACCAATAAAAGTGAGTTAATCTGCTTGAGGTATTAATATACTTACACGTGACATATTACTATGGACCCACAGTATTAGATCTCATGGTTCATCAGCATGTTAAACTTCGTCTGTCTCTTATTACATTACTTATAGAAGATGCTGTAATGATGACAAACAAAATTAATGCATGATGATCAAAAACTATCATTTAACACGTTATGTTAACTCTGCGATAAAATAACAGAAATACTGCTTTGAAAATTCAGTGACTGGTTTTGGTTAATGGTAATGTTTGGATAAACTCGGAAAACACCTGGTCGAAAACAGTTGCATTATCGTAATAATTTAAGTATTAAAGAACTCTACTATAAAGAATACGAAAAGGAGATAAAAGAGACTGCTTAATATTAAATGTAGGTTTCTATTACTAATAGTCCTATTTCCAATTTTGTAGTTTTAACTGTTGCTGTAAGTCTTTGAAAACCATTAATTTTCGTACTATTAATTTCTCATGTTTAAGTGTTGATATTTTAAATGCTAATACAAAATGATAATTTACAAAAACAATTATTTTACAACCGTATTAGCCTATAAACCAATCATAAGGTCGTATTTAGAATCATTATAATCATTCATAGAATCATTTATGTCGTTAACGGTTTCGATAGATTTCATTTGATATATCCGAGAGTTTCAGTTATGGTTATGGGGCTCGATAACACTCCTGATAAATACAAAAGCTACACATGTAAGTCTATTATGTTACTAATTAACTCTTATATTACTTCCAAATATCTTTCTTAAATTAGTGTAGTCGAATAGTCCCTGCCCATGAAGGGACGGGTACTGACAATTGAAATGACTGTAAAAGGTATTGTCTATCAAAGTACAGCCAGTTCAAGTTGAGTATATCCGACTCTGATCTGTTCGGGCTGTTGCTTATACTAGCCAATCACTCCGTATAAGCCTTCCCTTTGCTTTTTTTAATTATCCCATGTTTTACCTGAAGTAATCAGTTGACGAAATCAGGTTCGTTTTTTATTAAGTAGATGGAACGAAGCTGGCAAAATGTGGACGCTTAACACGCCTCTGCCCAGTCAATCTTGGATAGTGACGAATTTGTAAATAGTACACTCGAGATGTTCTTGCAGGATCTCTGACAACAGATAAAAGCCTTTTTCACTCGATTAAGAGCAAAAGATATAAATAGTAAATTAGTGAATGAATGCAAAACTCAGAAGTTGAACTCTCACCTTGGACACATTTTATAGCTAAATATAAACATAACTTAAATCTTATATAAAAAGTAACACTTAATTAACACCTGATACCATAATGTAGTCATATGATATAGACGGACTAACATTGAGCATTCATTACAAACCGCATACATTTTTTGCACATGTTTATAAAAATATTTTTTTGTTTTATGTAATTATTGTTTATATGATAAATAAAAAAAATGCCTATGCACTATCATTTATTTAAACTTTATGTACTTTTGACATCGGGGGACTAAACGCGAAGGGCATTCTCTTCCAGTGTCTGGGATGTGTAGAAATCTTGTAAGGTAAGTGCACAAAAGGTTTACATATTATATAACCTATACACGGTACACTACATACAAAAACTTATACATACTCATATATGCACATACAGATATATAAATATAATTATATATCGTCGCCAAAGTTGTAACACCCGGATATCAAAATATGCAACTTTTCAGGAGAGCAAAAAAGCCGTCTTATTTGGAATCAAACAACTGTTTAGAGTTAAGAACTACAATATGTTTTATTCAGGTAGAAATAGCTTAATAAAAAACAAAATGACTTTATATATTTCTTCTATGACTTGTTGTGTATGTTACCATATTTTTTAAGAAATAAAAAATATTGAAACACTATTAAAATTGAAGTAGTTTTAAACAATTAGTATTTAAACATTTTTGGTAGATTTTATAGCTTATAGCCTAATCATAAAATGCACACAAAAAAACAATCTATAAAAAAAAACTTATAGAATAATCAGTCTTCTACATATGTTATACCAGCGTTCAGTCTCAGAGAATCATCACTAAATACAATTAAAATCACAATGTTTGTAGAGGCAAGACTGAACACGTTTAATGCCATCCAAAGAAGCCGCATCGCGGCGTTTATGGCCCGGGTTGGTTCGTGTAGGAACACTATAATTAAGGAACTTGCTGACAGGGTATGTAACAGTTCCATGTTTAAAAAATGGTTACAGATAGCTACATAAATAATGGTAACCAAACTATAGAAATATCATAAACAACATTATATGGAAACTATTCTGAAATAAAGATTTATTATTATTATTATAAAAGTATTTAATTATTATTAAAAAAATATATATTTTTATTAGGTCAAATTGGCCTCGAAGAAGCTCGGTGTGCTGAACAGATCGAGACTGTATTTCACTCCGGCCTCTTTGCCCCGCACAATCACTCTGTGGAACGGGTTATCGTCTGCGCTATTTCCGGATTGATACGACCTTCAAACCTTCAAGAAAAGAGCGTATTCCTTCCTAAACCCCCGGCAACGCGTTTGTGACTCCTAAGTTGCAGACGTTCATGGTCGATGGTCACTTTCCATCAGGTAACCCGTCTGCTTGTCTGCTTGTCTCTTACATAAGGTGTACTATACATTAGATACTCTTAGTTCTGCCACTTTATTAAGAAGGAGATTATGTTTCTTGAATATAAAACAGTTTTTTGGATGTCTTAATGTCGAGCGGGAGCGCATTCCAGAGCAGTACTGTTTAAACAAAGAACGAATGGTGGGAGGGACAAGAGAGTAGCAGATTATTAACTGAGCAAAGATTTCAGTCATGATTAAAGGTCAGGCAACGGAAGTAGGGAGCAAGGTAAGTAGGTAAGTATATGCTGTGGGAGAGCCATGCTTCGGTACTTTAGGGCCGGTTCAACTGTAGTGATACCACGGCCTCACGGCCTCCTCAGAGTTGCAGGTGTCTATGGGCGGCGGTAGACACTAAACATCGGGTGACTCATGTGCTCTTTTGCCTCCTATACCATAGAGAAACTAGTTAGTCTTGACCCACCCAAAAATGTTTATGATTATTGTGTAAACGAGACTAGATATGTAAGTTTTTTCTTTACATAATGAAGACTATTTTGGTCACGTGTGTTGATGTTCGAAATGTGACGTTAATGATGGTCTAAAAATATACCTAAAATATATACACATGTTATAACTACTTCTTTAACGGCTTTACTACGACAGACAATTTAAATAATTTAAGCAATTTTATACAACTATGTTTGTAAATGATCATATTTCTTTATAACATAATGATACTGCGTTTTTAGAATATAAGTAAATGTTTTATTTTTTTAATTCGATGAGCTTAAAGTGGTAATAAGATCCTTTTGACAATGTGAAATACATATCATTTCTTCCTTTTAACCGGCTTCAAAAACGCGAAATTTCTTGTTTTAGCTTTTTTCGTCTCAAATGATGAGACAAAACAACTATAGTCAATCTATTCGAAGAGGTACCGTTTGACGTTTCATACTTTTTAAGCCGAAACAACTTCGTATTGGCGTAACTATATTTAATTTACTTATAATGCCATTGTTTTATAAGGTAAGTATATTTAAATATACTTACCTTATAAAACCAGATAGATATATATATCCTGAATTATGAAGCTATTTATATTTATTTATATGATATATTTTATCACAAAATTTACAAAACCTATCAACTAAATTTAAATGAAAATCTTTTAAACAACATTTTCGTTTCATCGAGTTTCAAATCACAACGATTCTAAAGAAGTTTCACTTTAAAAATTTATTATTTTTTTTAGACTTCGTTTCAAAGACACGTCGTTAGGTCCTTTACCGTAGTGTTGTGACCCTTCAAACTCAAACTCAAATATCTTTATTTAATAAAAAAATAAAATGATTTGAAATCGTCTCTTGTGTAGACTCTAAAGTCATAGATCAACACACACAATAGCAACAATCTCTGTTTTGACAAATATTTAGCAAACTTAATTTATACGTCTCAAAAATATCTTATATGCCCATTTCCAAGCGGTCCTCATGAGAAGAAAGGGCAAACAAACTCACGGCCTCTCTTTTCAATTAGTAGATAACAATGGCATCGTTACATGTACACAACATTGTTTTAATGTGTGCCAGTACCTACGTAAGTTTTAAGAACTAAAAGGTAAAAAGGCAATGGAGAGAAAACAAGATATAGAAATAAGATCAAATAAAAAGTAAAGTGAAGTAAAACATAAAAAAATAGAAAATTAAATAACAGACACACTAGCCTACATCACATTTCCACTACGAAATAGCCTGTGCTAAATTAATCCCAAGCATTATTGTCTTCTATGTAATCCACAATTCAGTAATAGGCCCTCTGACACAGTTTACGTTTAATTGTGGATTTAAATTTGTTTATACTTAAATCTTGTATACTATTTGAGATTTTGTTATAGAATCGGACACATAGACCTCGAAATGACTTGTTTATCTTTTGAAGCCTAGAGGCAGGTACAACAAGTTAATTCCTATTTCTGGTATTAAAAGCATGTACATCACTTCTTTTCAAGAAGCTGTCTTTGTGTTTATGAACATATATTACATTTTCATATATATAAATTGACTTGCCACTGTCATTATATTCATTTCTTTAAATTTTTGCCTCAATGAACAACGATTGCCTAAATTATAAATTGCTGGACATAGACCTTTCCTATTGCACGTCACTTCGATCGATGTCTTGTGTGTAATTGTTTTTATAGATGTTGATTTGTTTTTACCGATCATCATTTGTCTACATTACTTATATAGATTTACTAGTAAACCCTAATAAATAAAATAATAAACGGGCTTATACAGTAAACATATATAAATCTGTTAAACTGTAATCGATTTGTAATACAAAGAAAAATTGATATGTCTTAAAAATCGGATATTGTAGCAATTGATTTCTTTGACCGCCTCCTTATTCTTCAATCTGTCAGAACTGTCAAAAAGTACCTCTCAGATTAGATGGACTATAATCTGTAAATAAACTAATATAAGACAATACACGAAGACTTCGCGGTATTACGATGTTATTGTTCATTTTGTGACTGAAAATAAACTATTTTGTTAAATTAAAACTAACTATTTTGTTGTATTAATATAGTATGCAAATATAATTTTAAACATATATTTACATCTGATCACAATAAATGTAAATATATGTCTAAAATTTAAAGTCAAAGTCACCCGTCTGCTTGTTTACCCCTAGTGTATAAAAAAGTGTCTCTGTTGGTAGGAGGCAGTGTGTAGGTACGCGAAATTGAAATGATCAGTTGAGTAGTTAAGGTGGACAACAAACTAGGTTAGGATCACGAATAGGTACATTATGCATCATATAACGTTTAAACAGTGAGTTTGAATTATTAGATCACCTTATACTATACATGTATATTTAGATATGTATAGTAGCATCCTTATCTATACTAATATTATAAAGCTGAAGAGTTTGTTTGTTTGTTTGTTTGTTTGAACGCGCTAATCTCAGGCACTGCTGGGTCCGATTTGAAAAATTCTTTCAGTGTTAGATAGCCCATTTATCGAGGAAGGCTATAGGCTTTATATCATCACGCTAAGATCAATAGGAGCGGAGCACCAATGAAGAATGTTCCAAAAACGGAGAAAATTTATTACTATTGAGAGACGCAGACGAAGTTGCGCGGGTCAGCTAGTATATTATAAAATGAAGTCCCCCAAACTCAAAAACTACCAAACAGATTTTTGTAAGGTTTTCACCAATAGATAGTGTGATTCCTTAATAAGGTTCAGGTATATAATTTAGGATAGTTTTATGTAAATTGACTGAAATTTACATAAAAATTTTAAAAACGTTTTTGCAAAAAATCGCATAAAATCTTATGCTATACAAACCTGGCGAAAATCGGATCACGGTTACCGAAATCCACGCGGGCGAAGCTATGGGCGGAAGCTAATTATATACAAACAGCAATTTAATATTAAAACGGTCATGAAGATACAATTTACAGATTTCACACTTGTAATCTGTGGTGCTTTTACACTAATAGTGTTTCTTTCGATATTTTTTTAAGACATCTTAGCGAATATAAGAAGGCAACAAATTATTTGACGATCTTTCTGGATATTCAGGTTTGATCAAAGTTACAGGAACGTAAAATTTATAGGTGCTCTTTGGTTAAGAATTGGTTAAGAATTTTCTCATTCACCTTGTTATACAGTTTAAAATAATTAATTTAAATGTTAAAATTCAATTATGAACTGAAAAAGAAATCACACATACGAACTCACGACCACTCTACGAACAAGAAAATTGTATTGTTACCTAAAACAAGTTATTGATATTTTTGGAACGAAGTTCCTTATCGTGCATTACACGCTCTGAGCGGATTGGGGCTAGCCCGAAGAATGTGTAAGAATACTTTTTCCGACACTTTTTCGCTTAGATCTTTCTTACGCTTAGATCTTTTTAAGAAAATATTTTTAACTGCGTATGCCGCAGAGCTTTGATAATTTATCAATTTGTAAGCTACATTGAAAGTTATAATCAAGTTATATCCACTAGTTCCAACTCGTTTTTTTAAATCATTTTAGTGGATTTACCTGTTTGGAGTAGTGGACCATTTAATAATTTCTCAAACGAGAAATAGGAAGTTAACGATAAACCAGCAAAACACTTTTAAAATAGTATCATTTGCATTTTAAGAGTAATGCATTATCTGTGAACGAAACTATTTAGTTTTTTAAACGGCTTTATTTAACTTGACCTGTTTGGGTCAAATTTAGAAATTAAAATTTTACCCCTTTTCTCTTGACCGATAAATATGAAATTTGGTGCACAACTGTAGTTCTGATGACAATAAAATACTCAAAATATATATTTAGTTTCACTGTAAGGCCAAGATGGCCACCACAGCACAATGGCGGATTAAATATTTGTTATTCATCCAAATTTATTTTATCACCTTCAAAGTATGCTCCTTCAGAAACCTATCGTTTCCTTTATATTCGTATCCTTACGCCAACGAATAATCCTATCATCAAAACGTTTTTTAAACGCTGTTTCCGGAATTGAGTTCAGTTCTCGCCGCTAATTCTCCTTTATGTCTTCTACCGATTGAAAACGGGTGCCACGAAGTGGTAATTTGCAAGAATCCCGAGTGCACAACACCGCGATAGTCAAAGAAAACAGTCAACATGACTTTGACTTTTGATCGACTTTGCGTTGCGTTTCATGAATGTTGGGTCGGAATTGACTTTAGTTAACTTTAGTTGCAGACGTTGATGGCCTACCGCTTTTGAACGCTTTGTACCACTCATAAGCACGTGTTTTTGATTCACCGTCGATTCACCGTAAGCCTTCTGTAACATTTTCAGTGACTCCGAACACGAAATTCCATTGGCAATGCAAAATTTAAGATAAACTCTTTGTTCGATGTTTTTGTCTATTATGAAATTCGCATTACACACTATATACGAGTATGATATAACTAAAAACAGCACTGTGTTTAATATAAATAACAGATGCAGCTCAAACTGACAACAAAAAAAAATTGAATTTTGAATGAAACCATAAACAAATCATCCATTCATAATACTTTTTTGACTAAATGTATGTCTATCTTTCAATGATAGCCTACTATATCCACTTGAATGTATAAAAAACTGGTTACATATAATTTGGTAGTTGGAAATGTATTTAGACGTATGCGATATTAATCCTTATCAAATCAAATGCGTTAGTTACTTTAAGCATTTTATGCAAATTATAATTGTCCTTAACACCACCCAATTTAAATCATTAAATTTTAAATTTTAAATTAAATTTAACGGTAAATTATAACGCGCGCACTCGCGTTCTCTCAATATTGCTATCGGTGTCTAGCTTAGAAACGAAAAGCTGATGCTTTACTACGACAGAAAAAAATGTTGTGCATAGTATATATACTCTACTACACATGTTAAACCCGTGTAGCTAGTAAAAATTAAATTCAAGATGACTGCCACCACAAAATGGCTGTTTTGATATAATATATAATATGTTTTAATACATCGGGAATCAAATGAAAGGGCTTTAGTTTAAAAAACCTACACATCAAAACCGAAATCTAAATATCTAATCAAAACAAAGAACTTCGTCAATATATTGGATTTGAGCATGAATCACCTTAGTCAAGATTTCATAGTGTCGAAGACTGTGCGTCGTTAGTGTGGCTGAAAATGATACGTCGTTAGCGGTGTACTACCCATCATGGACAGCCCTACTAGTCCACTGCTGGTCATAGGCCTCTCCATAGAAAGGAGATTTTGGCCTACTATACCCAAGTTAAGCTAAAAGATTATAATGTGCCGAGGACTGAGTGTCTTCTTCTTCTTTTTATTATATGGCAAACTGTGCCGATGTCGACAATTCTGCCAATGTCAAGTGCGATGGAAATACGTGGGTTAAGAGAAATACATAAGAGAAAAGGAATTTGCAACCATTATGTTTTTCCAAAATTAGCAGGTGGACTGCATATGGGTCTTTTGATTGTGGTTAGTACACTGAAACAAACAGACAAATACGAATAAATAAAGTATGTATGTAATATATAAAGAGATAATTAGTAGACAAACACAAATAAACATCACAACATTACATTAGGTACACAGGTCAAAGTTTGATGCCATTGCAGCGGATGAAAAACATCAAGACTTGTAAAATTTTCGGGGAGGAAAAGGTAAGTAGGGATGTAAAGTTAATAGGGAGGGGAATTTTTAATTTAGTTAGGTATGAATAAAGGTCTAAGGATGGATTATTTTTACTACAATTAAAGAAGATGTGGTCCAGGTTGCCGTCATCCAGGCCACATTCGCATAGAGACGAGTCCCATACCCGAATTTTGTTCAAGAAGACAGGTGAGCTGCAGTGGCCAATACGAAGCCTACATATGGTGGAGACAACTTGTTTGGACACCTTTTTAAAATTAAGAAAAAAAGGCTTCGGAGGAATGCGTGGCTGTACTGAAAAATAGTACCGGCCTTTAAATTGTGCGGACCTGTTCCATTCCGCCTGCCAGGATGTCCTCAACTCTCTTTGAGGCAGTCTTAGTAGGTCATAGTGATGGTGAACCATGTGTTTCTGATCCGCCATTGAGGAAGTAGCAGCACTTCTGGCTAACGAGTCTGCACACTCATTGCCCATAATGCCACCATGGCTGGGAACCCATACCAACTGGACCAATTTGCCACTATTGGAGCAATTGAAGAGGCTTTTTTTGATTTCTAAGATCAAGGGGCTATGGAGTTTGCTATGGAATGGATCTTTTAGCAGGGCTTTAAGACAGCTAAAAGAATCAGAAAATATAGCAGCCTTATAGATGTTGTGCGATTCAACATATAGGCATGCCTCCAATACCGCGACACACTCGCCCGTAAATACAGAAGACTCTTCTGGACACTTAAACTGCAAAATGATTCTGGAGTTTTGGTAGTACACCGCAGTTCCAGTGTAACTATCGCTTGACAGTTTGGATGCATCTGTAAAAAACCTCTCAAACCCTACCAAGTGGTCATCCACATAAGCGTTAAAGGTGGAAACAGCCGAGGCAGATCCCTTAGGAATTCCCACATCCAAGAACACATTCGGCTTAAAACTAAGTATACTGTATTCAAAGGAAAAAAGAGGAAGATTGTCAAATTTTACAGCTAAATTCGTAAAGGGAAAGTAGTAGCGAAAGGATTGCATTATCAATGGAATTTCTTTATGCGCCCAGTACTTAAAGGTATTGCAAGTTATGTCTAAGTCAGTAATTTTTGGCAGAAGAGGGTGGGTCAATTTACAAATAAATTTCAAAACAAAGCAAAGCAGGTGGATCTGAGCATTCAGCCTGTAATGCGTTAATAGGGGATGACTTCATGCAACCAGTAATCATTCTAAGACACCTAGATTGGATCCTATCCAGAGTTGCTAATGCGCCTTTATTGAATGGAACCAGTAGGAAAACACCATAGTCCAATATGCTGCGCACTAAGGCATTGTACACTAGCTTCATGGTGTATGGATGGGCTCCCCACCAAACTCCGGCCAGGGCCTTTAAAATTGGAATAGTTCGTTCACATTTTGAGGCTAGATGGTTAATGTGGTGAACGCCAGTCAACTTAGAATCTAAATATACCCCGAGGAATTTAAATTTATTAACGAGAGAGGACTGAGTGTCATTAGGGTGGATAACACTGATATGATAGCTCGATTACCCTAATGTCACACAGCATAGCTTATAGCTTTTAGGTAGATCCTAGCCACCAGTCATCACAACACTATCCACTTATTTTTTAAGTACATTGTCTACATCTTTATTTATTTTATTTTTATTTATTTTACATTTTTACTGATTTTATTTTGTTCCATCTAATCCTTAAAGTGCCCGGTTATCGCCTTGCCCCCTATTGCGTACATGTACCACCTTGCATCAGTATAATTATATATCCTCAATGTACCTTTACATGTGCTTTGGTATATTTATCGAGGGATTTATGCACATTGCAACCTTAGCCAGGTCAGACTAAGGATGTGTGATCATTCTTAATACATTAAGACTCCTCCGTGCCACGGAAAGCATGTTAAGCTTTCGCATATACCATAAAAAATAACGAAAGATCAAAGGAGCTTAAAGACTCCAATGAGTGAGCGAGCTGGAGCGGATAGAACCCCAAAGATGTAAACTGTAAACGCTAAATCTGCGGTATACTGAAGAAAGGCTTAGTTAAAACATCCGTAAGCTATTAGAGCGAAAAAAGAGGCACAACTAGTAAATCAGGATCGTGGCAGATAACCGGACAGGATTAAAGCGAGAGTTTCTTGGTTTAACTAATCGGTACTATCACCACCACTAAACTTACCGGAAAACTTTCTTTAGACCTGCCGGTGTTGATTACGTAAATATTTTTATACTACTTCCAAAGCCTCTTCATGCCGTTCAGACACAAAAAGGAACTTCGGAATTTCAGAAGCGAATAATAAAAACACCGTTCCAACTACCAATAGCCTCAATACTCTAGTAATGTTTAAGACCGGCATCGTATACAAGATTTTTAAATGGCAGAATTAGCCAAGCATGACCTAAAATATAGTTGAATTTCATTATTGTTCTAATGATTGTTGTATCAAGTACCAATAAAGTATTTAAATGAAATAACAAGATTCTCGGCATATGAGGCAATTCACAATTACATTAATTGAAGTCTCTTTTCTCAACCACGTTTCTAACATTTAAATTTTATACTAGTATTTACTTTTTAAATGTAAAACGAGTTTTGCAAAGAGGTTTCCTAAATATATGTTTCCTTACTTATATAACAAAGTAGCAATGAAATGCAAAATGTTTGAAGCTAAAACTAAAAATTAAAGATTTTATCACCTGCTCAAATTATAAGGATACAGAAGAACTCTTAAAAACTATAACCTGACAGGATAATCAATTACACACACACACACACACACACACACGCCCACACACACTCGCTCACGCACGCACGCACACACGCACACACGCACAAGCATAGGCATACAATAAAGAACAGTACAGATATATCAAATAAATGTATAAATATTAGTAAAGTCCTAATCGTATTGTTCGATAGCCACGACACAGACTTTGCCTAGTGTGGTTGTATATATGAAAATAAATTATTATTATTTTTAACACTGTTGTTAACAATTCTATTTCAGTTATTTTTGCTTTTTTGACATCGTCGGTTTAAATTTAAACAAATGGCAGAATACGTATATTTAAACTATCATTTATTTTCAAAACTCATTTTAACTTCTCATTTTAAATTCAAATATCTATACAGTATCTATAAGCTTATTTATACTTAGTAAAGATGTGTGTTGTTTTAATTAACTAAATACAAATACAAATTGAACTGTATATGTCGATATTTTCTCGGTAAAACGATTGTATCTATCCCAATAAAAAAAGACTCGACCTACATCATTTTGTGTCTGTGGCGAAAATTGTTGGATTCTCCTTAATATGTGTACACAATCGATGATGATCCCGCCGTACTACAAAGGTAAAACTAATTAATACCAAAACATATATTTACTCGTAAATAGTTATAAGAAAACTAGTCGAGTGCAAGTTGCAAGATGAACACGAATCTACCATTTCCTAAGGATAAACTTAGGAATATAATTTAATAACATATTTTTCCATACAATATACAATTTTAATTAGCCAAAAATGAAAAAAAATCCTTTTAAATTTCGGTTTTGTAGTTAGGAAGCAGGAGGTAGAACGGTCAATTTTCATCAATTCAAAATTATCATAAGTAAAAAAACTTTTAAAGTAAACGGTGTTATTGAAAAGAAAGATAATGATGATGTAGATAATGTACCGAAAGCTGAAAAAAACTAGGTAGGTCTTAAACACCAGTCATCACACCTCTCTCCTCATCAATCAACGACTTTTTGTAAATAAAAAAGCGAACTTATTTAACTAAATATAATAAAATGTAACATACTAAAACTTGGTAATATAAATATTATAGTACAATAGTGTTTTAAAAATACCTTATTCTTAGCGTTCTATGGGTTCACCGTGCGAGTGCCGGGTCTATCGCGTGCTAGATGTCGATGTCCAAGGACACCGCCAACACCACTTCCTCCGCCAGAGATCCGTCACATCCGGCCTCATCTCTGGACGGTTACAAAATTGCCGTCGAAGCCTCACTTGGCTTCTCGGATCATTGTCTTATCCGCAGACAGCGCCACTCACGTACTTGCCGCGGCCGCGAGTTGAAGGCTGCCGCCGTGTATGGCACTATAGGTCAGCGGACTAGAATGGGATGCGTTCCTTCTTTCCTACCCATGTAGGCAGGTCTGTTTCTTGCCGGATGATCCGGTGTAGTACTTCAGGGCATGGAACTATTCGTTCCTTCTAAATTAATTCCCATCGATGGCTGATCCAAGTCCTGGTTCGACAGATCCTGCAAAACGGCGTCCCGCCGAAAGCAGGAATGCTGCTAATTTTGGGCAAATGCGACGACGGCAGCCGATGTAAATACCAGCACGCTAAAAAAACATAATAATTTGGACTCCAGGTCCCTTAAAAGAGCTATTGCTAGGGTGAAATCGGAGCACATCAGCCTGATAGGTGATAGACTGATGAGACTCCCAAGGCGTCGTTCCGAACTCCTGAAGGTAGCGTTGGTGCACCCGAGCCCTAAAAAAGGTGACCGCTCTGACCCGTCCAACTACAGGTCTATAGCCATAACTCCTTTGTTCTCTAAGATTATGGAATTAATAATAATTGCCAGCTCCTCCGGTACTTACATGATCACTAGCTATTCAATGACCGACACTATAGGTTTCGCCGGGGTCGATCAGCTGGTGATCTTCTTGTCTTTCTAACACACCGGTGGGCACAGGCGAAAGCAGAGGCTTGTTCGGTTAGTTTGGACAGTTGTAGCGAAGGCCTTTGATCGGGTCTAGCATAAAACGCTTCTCTCGATGCTCCTTTTCTTTTGGCTTCCCGAGAAATTGTGTAATTGGGTCACCAGTTTCCTTGCGGACAGAAGCATTAAGGTCGTTGTCGACGGTGCATGCTCCGACTTGAAATTCACAAATGCTGGTGTCCCGCAAGGCTGTGTGCCCACACTGTTTCTTCTGCATATCAATGACATGTTGCTAACTAGCAGCATCCATGGCTATGCAGATGATAGTACGGGAGATGCCCTTTACACCGGCCGGCCTCAACTTTCCGCCATCGTTCCACACGGCAAAATTTTCATCCTCATCACCTGGATAGTTGGCGCTTTTCGAGACACTTTTTGCCCCGCACAACCAATCTGTGGAACAGGTTATCGTCTACTGTATTTCCGAACCGATACGACCTTCCAACCCTAAAAGGCTGAGTTGCAGACGTTCATGGGCGGCGATGGTCACTTTCTATCAGGTGACCCCTCTGATCGTCTGCCCCCTGTAACATAAAAAAAGGAGGAGCTCTCGATGTAGCGCTTGAGCGCCTAACGTGGCTAGGGTGGAGCCGGCCTGGCCGGCGCTTTACTCGTAGGTGGACGCTTTACGCGGAGACGGCGAACCGAATATATCGGTGATTTAAACCTGTCTCCTCCCCAACAGCGACGCCCCAACCCTGGACACATAGCGCTAGCGAGGGGCGCGCGAACGTGATGTTCACGATAGAACTTAGGTTTAGAATAACTAGGCCAAATCTTTCGGCCCAGTTCTCCAATGCCCTGCCCCTTGTATTCGTGCACCAGTAACCCCAGGTCTCCGACCAGGCGTTGAAGTCCGCGAGCACAAGAACCGGGAGAGGGCGATAAATATAGACGACGACGGCCATTTGAGCGGGCCATTGCTCGTACTCAGTTATGTCTGAGTTCGACGTGAAATAAGCGACCAAGACCGCTATATCCCCAACCACCGCCGCTACTCCACCCAACCACGGCAAGAGGAGGGTTAACGTCGGCGCGTGCACCAGTGCCGCCGAACCATTCAAGTCGGTCTCCCAGGCAGCCCCAAGACACCGATGGACATATGGCTCGGCGATAAAGGTATTCCTCCTTATGTTAATCTGCCACACTCGAGTGAATATCGAAATGTATTCTAAAGCTCCTCCCCCCCTATTATTAGCTTAGCACCTTAGCACTCAGTTATTTGTAGCGAACGCACGCATGACAGAGACGCACAGCGCTTTATAACGATAACACAGTGTTGTTTATTTTAATAAAATAAGTAAAATAAGTATTTACAATTAAGAAGGCGATTTTAATTGCCAAATTCTGTGTGTATTATTTTGTAATATATTTTGTTATAATTTCTAAACTTATCTCTTTCTCTCACCAGCGTGCGTCTTCTCCTTTTTAGTAGGAGGACGCTTGTCACAGAGTCTTTAAATCACCAGCAAGAGCATTGCTGCAACAATGATAGTATTGTGTGTTCTATTCAACACATAATACCTGTTTTGTTGGAATGCAAAACAGTTATGTTATGTGATTTTCTAAAACCCACAGGGTTAATGTGAAGACTTGTTTGTTATCTGCTGGTTGTAACGCTATGATGCAATATGTTGCAATAACAATTTTAAACCTAAAAATCTCAATTAGCTTATTATTTCTACTAAGCTCTATATTATTCTTACTATATATGTTTATCAAATCAAGAAACAAAGAAATTAAGTCAATTTAAAAAAATATATAATGAGATCCAGTGGAAAATAATAAGGAACTATAATTAACAAAGATTAAAATTAACTAAAAGGAATAAATTAATATTATAGGATAAAAAAAAAGAAAAATTGACACTTTATAAATTAACATTGTTTGTGTCCTCTGTAGCACTGGCAGATAGTAGAATTTCTTGACAGTTTCCATTCTTTTTCAGTTACCTCTGTCCAGTATTTCCCGGACAGGTTTATTTTCTAGCCAACTTTTTGAGGCTACAGCTGACTTGATGCTGCCTGGTGGAGCATTGATCTTTACATCCTTAAAAATTGTACGTATCCAAACTGCAATCATAGATCTAGAAGCTGGTTTCAACTACGACTGCACCTGCACCTTTCATCGATTTTTAGACTTTTCTATGAGGTCCTTAATGTGCCACACAGTGCAAACTTAAGGTATTGCATGTTGCCGCAACAACCAACCTGACTGTCTGTGGGTAAGTTAGCCCACAGACTAATCTCATTGTCATTGTGAATTATATTTTGTGAGCTGATATCCAGTAATTTTAGGTCATGTATTTTACGGCCTGAGGCCAATAGGAGTATCAATTCGGTCCTTCTCGTCTCGTCACAAATAATGAACCTGTGTTGGTAGAGGTCTTTAGCCAAGCATATAAAATTGTTGTATCCCAAATGTAAATTTTGGGTGCTAGGTCTAGCAAGGGAAATGGCTTTTAAGACCTGGTGTACAAAGAAGTTTTTGGAAATGCCTATGCCTGAAGAGGCACAATATGTGGCAACTGCTGACTTATGTAAAAGTAAATGTAAATGGTTTTATAATCTAAACTGTCTTCTAAAAATAATTTAGCTAAACATCTAGCCACTTCTGTACCTTCTGGTAACTTATGATTAACTTGGTGATTGTTGCACCATGATAGCCACCTTATTAATGGGGCATCATATGTTATTAAAGTAGAAGGCCGCCAACTACTTTTTAATAAATCTAGTTCAGCCCTGGACCAATGGACTACCTTGTCAGCCCACCCCCAATTTTTCAGGCTAGCAGAGACAATTTGTCCACCTGTGGAGGGTGAATGCCTGTGGTCAGATCCTCTAACACCTTAAGCAGGTTCTCTATTGGCAGTGGCTGTGCTATTGCTCGTGCCTGCACGTCCGGTAGCCAGAAGCACTTCGTCCACCGTGGAACTCCCACGATGTACATTCCCCTGGAATTGTTTAAGTGAGCTAAGACCCGTGGTATTAAGCTGCGTGGAGGAAATGCCCAGCCCAGTGGATAGTCCCATTGTCGACTGAAGGTGTCGCAAAAGATAGCAGAAACATCTCTCGAATCTAAAGTTACGTAGTTTGCTACGACAGCTGACTCTTTTGACGCGAACAGGTCGACGTCGGGGAGACCCCACTTTTTGAATATCTTTCACTCTTTGTTTGGGGCAGAAGATGACACTCTGGTACTTTGCGACTCCTCGACAGACGGTCCGCAATTACTACAAATGAATTGAGACCTCTGAGATCGAATATTTTTTGAAGAAGAAAACTGTCACAAGTATGTATTTATATATATATTTATAACTCCCCATGCAACTTCCGTTGTCACGGGAGAACCTGGAAAAAGTTTGCCATTCATGTCAACTTCTTGATTCTATTATTCAGATAAGCACAAGATTCAACACCATGTCTTAACGAGTCGAAATCGTAGTGATATACATAATTTCCTGACTAGTGTTTCATGAACGGAGCACGCAAAAGTTTTAGATAAATCCCAAATCGCTTTCTTACGAGGAAAAGTGTCTCAGATAGCTTTGAATTGTTAAGAACTCCGGATTTTTGTGATGACCCTAGCCGTTTGATTTATGATAATTTCACAGTTACTTTGTTCATACCGTTAAAAAGGTGTCATCGACAAGCCAGTGGATTGGCGGCAGTTTCTGTGCTGCATTTTCGGTGCATACAGGGACATACCGGGATGTACCTGAACATACCGAGGGAGTCCATCAGAACCTTTAAATATCGTATCCACGGTAGTGATGCCTTTTGCGGCAACAAAACTCTGAGCCAAGACCAGCCAAACTTCCTAAAAGTGATTGACGAGGCGACGCGCTATAACTTTCTTAACGAGTTTGCTCACCTCAATAGTAGAGTCATAGGTAGGATTGTCTTCTGAATAAAGATTTGGTATCAAATTAAAAGAAAAAAATAATCTCTTAAAAATCTGATCATTTGTAGATTCAAGAAAAAGACACTAATGTGTCGTTATAGCGAAGCAAGGCTAAAGCAAAATGTTAATAAAAGCGAACAATAAGGATTTGTATATCATTTATCATTTTTCATAATCATGAGCATCTTAAGTGTATAATAAAGAGGTAATATGATAATTAAAATGTAAAATATACAATTATAGACACTACGTGTGGCAGTGTTTCTTCAATGAACGCCAGTGAGTGCTCTTTGTCTAGGTTCAATTTTAATCCTAAAGCCATCAGATCACTTCAGGATGATATCAACTGTCAACTTGAAACTCCCTTAGTAACTTCTGAAATACACTTGTAATTCCTGAGGATCGTAAAAAGTAATATCTTCAGCATCAACAACGCGTATTTGCGACCTGATAATTCAAATTTATTTATTTAATTCACCAACAGTTAAATACAGAAATTCATTACAAGAGACACACAAATTATTCGCTTAAAACTATGTAATTGCATAACTAATAACAGGTGAATACAACATGCACAACAACATCGTCTCTAAAATTACATAATATTAAGTAATTAAATAGTTTAGTTACAATGGTAATAATTATTACATTCACAATCATGTAGTATGTGTATATGTATTTATAAATTCACTCATACAATTACAATCCATCAAATTGAATGGAAATAATTAAAATATAAAACAATAAAAAAATAAAATCAGTGTTCAATGAAATGTAAATTAAAAATTTAATAAAAAAAGGGAGTATTAGGAGGCATTAATTAGGTTAAGTGGCTAATTGGGTAAGTTTCCCAACAATAGTCTGCGAAATTTATATATGAATTTATTTATATATTTTAAATTTATTTACTTTTATATTCGATCTCAAAAACGTCACTTGAATTTGAGCAATATTCATTCACAGCTCTGCACATTCTGGAAACTGGTGAATTATACTTCAAAACTGTGCTCCTAAATGGCTGCACCAACATGGCCATTGGTTTACGTGGAAGCGGAGCGGAACTAAGCGGAGCGTTAAACTTCACCATTTCGAGCAGCACTGAGCAGTCACTCTTTTCAATCGACGGTACCTTGAAGAATGATAGTCTTTCTTCATACTTTTTCATACTTCTTCTACTTCATAGTTTTGACTATAAAATATTATTTCAATAAAATGTATTACGTATTGGTAATACAAGATACGATGATACGGATGAGACTAGGAGGCGTGTGTGGACCCTGGTGTCTTTAATTCAACAGAGAGCAATTCGTAAGGGGGATTCTAAATAAATAGTTTCGACGAGCGAAAAGCAAAAAGAGTAATATAGAAAACAGCTACTTTTCAGAAGAGCGGATTATAGGAAAAAGTGCTCCCATTTTCTTAATTTCAAACCAAATTTATTGAAATTTTCGTCACTGCTTCATTATTTAATAAGACATACACATGTATATTAGATTTCTTCTAATTATGTTTAATTTACGGGATATTGCAGTTGTCTGCATCTACAATGTACTTAAATATTTTAACTGCAACATGGATATTTTTAAGTGCTTAAATATTCTTTGTACAACTGTGTTAACCACCCCTTTTTTAATAACGTCATAGTGCCACTGTTAACATCGAGTCCATGTTTAAATTAAAATTAAAATTTTAGTTTCAACTTAAAAAAAAAGTGTGTTAATAAACAAAGTGCCACACAGATAATATCGAGGTTTCCGTGAAAATTTACTAAAATGAGAGAAATCAAGAAAATTAAAAATTTACGATCAATTGTGCTGGGTTAAGTCAATAACAATTATTATCGTGATGATTAACAATTATTTCAACTTTACAGTGCAGCCATGATCAAATAAAACAAAAACTCTGTAAAACATTGAAGAAAACGCAGAAATATGTATATATACGCAGGGTAAAACATACCCTCTAAAGTGCAATTTATTATTTAAAGATTGTTACGATAGATCGCTGTTAATTATCCAAACGCATAGGTGACTACTGGCGGTATCTACTGAAAATTTTAAATAACACTCAACCAGGTGTTTAACCCAGAATTGATCACAGAACACAGAGAACGCTTGAAGTCAACAGAGGGCGCTGTTAGCAACTTTCTGATAAAATCATACAGCAATCATAGTAAAAGAGCTAAACAAAGTAATATCATGGCAGAAATAAAAGTCAAGTTAAAAAACATTCGAAAAGAAATAAAACAACAATAACAGGACATGCTCGAAATAAAAGAAGAAATAAAAACTACAATTAACAACAATATAAATGAAAAATTTAGGAGCCTGGAAATTAAGAATGAATATTTAGAGAAGAAATTGAAAGGACATTCTTCATCTATTACAATTTAGAAAGATACACTAGGCGTAAAAATCTGGTTATTTTCGGGGTGGTAGAAAACGAAAACTCTTATCACGACTTAAAAAAGAAAATATTAGATATAATACAGAAGTACTTGCAATTAGATTATGAAAATGGGATTAAAGCTGTTAGAAGACTTGGAAAAAAATGTGAAAACATAAAACCTGCAACAATTACGTTATGACAATGCGGTTTAAAATAAAAATTTGAACAGTCTGAAACGTTTGATACATTCACCCTATATGTATGGGTAATACATAAAACAAGATTACCCTAAAGAAGTCCTGAACAAAGGTAGAGAATTATAAATACAATTTAAAAAAGCCATAGAATCGGGCAAAAGGGCTTTCATAAGATATGATAAGCTTATTGTACTGCCAAACAATAAATACACTTTTACACAAAAAAACTAGATAACTATGTTTGAGTCACCTGAAGCAAAAGAAAACGATAGCCAAACACCTAAAGAAAATATAAAACACTCTGTAAAGAAAAGTAAGACAACTTCAATGAAAAATTACGTTCTACACAAGCCGAAACGTGTTTTCAATGAACTTACTTCCGATGAACAACCAGAGCTCCAAGAATATACATAGCAATCAAATACGGCCCGTCTCGATCTCTCAATACGGCTAGTCACCGCGGGGCATAAAGGCTGCAACCCTATACACCTAGTGTTAATTTCTTAAAGTACGGCCGCTGAGTTATTACCGATTTGACAGATTATTCTTAAATTAATCGATACAACCTTGCACGAGCGACACATTTGCCGAATGATTTAGAATACCTCTTTAATATAAAACTTTATGTCAAAATGTCAGAATCAAGTAATTTTCCAATAAACTCTGCTTCAAAACTTAAAATAGTTTGTAAATAATATGAAAACATTTATTTTTTGTTCTTTGGCGCGCTTGTCCAAAGTTACATCGTGCGTCTAGTTTTCATAGTGATGTGCTTGATAGTATTCGGTCCGAATTCATTGGAATAGATATGATATTTATTTTATTTGGATATTTTTATTTTATTTATTCCTTCGAGCAACTAGACTAAATATAATGCTACCATTTTTTTGCGTCTCCTAATTGCACTGTGTTGCCAGTATCTTATGATTTTTAAGATTTATGTGTGATCCAAAGACAGAAATACTGTTTTCTATGATTTAAAAATAAATACAATTAAAATGATTATGTATAATTTTTAACATTTATAATATATAAAACAACATTTAATAAATATAATTTTCTCCCTCAATTAAGCAATGTTATAGGTGTATTTTTTTAAGTAATTGGCGATACTATTCTGGCAACACCCTTACCACCGCTATTTTAATCTGTTTAGTCGTCTTTCGTACTCTCGTGCGCACAGACTACATTCTCTTGTGTAACCGTTGTTTTTTGACTCGGCTTTCTCCTGTTTATTGTTGCGCTTTATTGGACTAATTTTGTTTGTGTTTGGTAATTTTGCTGAAAATGCCGAAACGAGGAAAAACATTGAATAGTCAATGTCGTGAGCTTGTACTAAGGCTACAGGATTACTTTGAGCGTGAGTCACAAAATGGCGGTCCTTTGATTCCTGTCACTCAAGTGAAAGATCGGGTTTCACAAGCTCTTGGAATTGGTGCAAAAACACTATATAATATAAATAAAGAAAAATTTGGTGCTTCTGGAAGTGAAGATAATGTTTTACGCACTCCTAAGAAAAAACTAAGACAAAAGCCCGTGACAGGTGTTGATGTTTTTGATGCAGATGCAATAAGAAACCACATATATGGTTATTATACTAGGAACGAGTTTCCAACTAAACGTTTGCTTTTGGTCTCTTTAAAAGAAGCTGGCTTGTTTAAAGGCGGTAAAACGGCGTTGTCAAAACTATTGCACGAAATTGGGTTTGAATATAAAAAAACGAATAAAAGGAAAATATTAATGGAAAGATTTGATTTAAAAATTAAAAGGAGTGACTTTTTAAGAGAAGCCAGAAAAATCGAGTCTTGGGACAACGTCGTTTTTGTTGACGAAACATGGTTAAATGCGAACCACACTGTGTCACGCTCTTGGACTGACGAAACAAAAGCATCAACCTCAAAGGTTCCAATTGGAAAAGGATCGCGACTGATAATTTGTCACGCCGGTTCTGCTGGAAGTGGTTTCTTTGAAAATGGACTGCTGGCTTTCGCGTCAAAAAGTACTTTCGATTACCACGAGGAGATGGATACAGACACTTTTACGAATTGGTTCGAAAATCAATTATTACCCAGCCTGCCAGAGCCTTCTATCATAATAATGGACAACGCTTCATATCACTCGAAACAAGTGAATAAAGCGCCTACTCAGGCCGACAAGAAAGCTGATCTCGTAGCATGGCTACACCAAAATGGAATTGAAACTACTGCCGAAATGCTAAAGTCTGACTTAGTAAAGTTGGTACGCGAAAATAAAACATCAAGAGTCCGTTATGAAGTAGATGAGATAGCTCTGGCACATGGACATCGGGTACTTCGAATTCCGCCTTACCACTGCCAGTACAATGCCATTGAGCTAATATGGGCACAAATCAAAGGTATTGTTTTTTATCGCATAAGTTATGAATATGAATAATTTGTACTATTATAACATCCAATATTCAGCATATAAGTAAAAAGATACATAACTAAGAAATAAATATCTCATGTCCCTTACATGTAGGTAATTGTGTAACATTACGTTTATTTAATGTAATAAATTAACGTTATTTAATGTTTACATTACAGGTTACGCAGCTCGTAATAATACGACTCCGCCATTCAGTACTAATAAAATGATGGGTCTATTAAAAGATGCTTGCAGCAAAATAACGAAAGAAGATTGGGTCAAGGTCGTCGAAAAGACTCGAAAACTAATAACAGAAGATTATGAACGCGATATAAGAGTGGACACCATTATAGACAATGAAATTGTCATACAAGTGACTGATAGCGATGACAGCTCTGGCGAATCTGGTTCAGAGTCTGAATAATTGTTTTAATAAATGATTCATGATCAATGAGTCATTTATTAAAACATCTTGTACCTACTCTATTCATTAAAATGTGTAACAGTGTTTACAAATTTGTTTTATTTTGATATGTCCTCGACCAATTATCTACGCCCATCAAGGATACTCCACCTAATAAAGAACCTGTGTCTTTAACTATTATTTGTTTTGATTTTATTTAATTACACACTATACTAGAATATTTAAAAACAAACTGTTCCCAAATGATATTAGGGTTACTGGTTCAGTCACTTCACTAGTATTGTCAATTCGTCATGTGTCAAATCGGTAATAACTCAGCGGCCGTGAGGAGGCCTTGAATCTTGTGAATAAGAATAAATCAATAATGGTTTTAAATAATATTTAATTTATTATGGATAGATATTAATTAGAATTATTGATATTTATTTTTTGAAAAAACTACAAAAAATGAGGCGATATTTGTGTGTTTTATTTTACCATGTTGTAGAATATGATATTTTTAGTAAGATACTGCAATAAAAAAAACTTATAGTTGCAGTTTTTTTTACTTTTCACTTGTCGGTTTATGTCTCATCAATGCTTGTTCATACCTACGCAACTTCTTGGTCCAGCACTAAAAGGTATGTAGCTGTAATAATGCCTGTTCGCCATATTCTCCGGTAAGATGTTGTCTGGATTTAATGTATCTGGGTTCTTGTAATGCTTAAAATGACGGTGGACCCCGTAAGCACAAATCACCACAGTCGCTCCAGCGGGAAGGACATAGTTGTTTGTTGCTAGGAAGAATTAAAACGTTTTTTAAAAGCGCATTTTTTAACAAACTTATGCATTACAACGCATTGACATCGCTAAAATCTTACTATTAATATACTTATTTGTGGTATACATATTTTTATGCCTTAACAGAATTTTATTGATAGATGCAAAGTATGCAGTTAAATTAATGAGTGTAATAATACGAATGACTGACTGCACGGTTGGTGTAGTGGTTTAAGCGGTCGCCACGCCGCTTCCTACTAAGCTGAGTGTTGTGGGTTCGATCTCCACATGGGACGACACTTTGTGTGATCCACAAATTGTCGTTCTGAGTCTAGATGTTCTTTGTGTTAGTTTCATGGATGTTTGTAAATTCCCTCGCGACACATGCTATATTCCTATTTCGGTCGTTGTCTTTTAAATTTATATATTATATATAAATATAAAAACGTGAGTTTTAGCTTTCAATAATGAGGGTACTTCATATAATACTATAGGGTACTACATAGTCCTCGTAGTAAGTCAAATAACGTGACATCAAATGGACGGGGAAAGCTACTTTTAAGAGGTTATAACACAAATATACTCAGAGTGGTACTATTAATACTTTAAAACTGTTTTTATAGCTCAACTAAATATAATAATGATGAAAAATGTAAAACTTGACACATCTTACAGAGTCGTCAAATCTCAAACTAGGTGGAGCCTGTACTATGGTAATCAGACTGTTGATAAACACACATATATATTGAATACACACATATTATAGATAAGTATAAGTATACCCAGACACAGAACAAAGGATCGCTCATCACACAATATGTGTCCTGGGTAGGAATTGAACCCACGATCTTTGCCTCAGCAGTCATGATCGCTTACCACTAGACCACCAAAAACGTGCGTCGGTATCGAGTGTCCCCCAAAAAGTGCCGTGCCCGTTGAACGCATCGTGTTTTTATATCACAGCGAGCTGTCAAAAATGCCCAAATCGATTTTACTTGACGTTCCGTTCCACGATCTCCGACATATATATATATATATATACATGGTTGCCAGTAAGCAATCCCAACTACTTTTGTTCCAGAATTTGTTTTCCATTTTAATATTACAAATTATTTTATGACGAATATAATCAAAACTAAAAATTGAAAAAAAAAACGATTTTTAGGATGTATACCTTGATATTTAAAAAAAATTAACTGGCTGGCTTTTTAACGCGATCAGGTTAAAGTATTAGTTTCAAAGAAATACTTTGGAAAAATCGGTTCGTAGTAAATTATTGAAAAGAAATTTAACAGGTGTGAAAAAACCGGTTTACTGAAAGATAACAAGGAAACACAATTTCACAGCCTGTACTGTAAACATTTTATTAATATTGAATAAAACATAACAAGTAAAAAAGACAAAAAATATTTAATTATATAAATAATATAGAATACAAATGAATGAACATTTAGGGGAAGTGTTACCATTCAATTACTAATTTGTGGCAAAAAGAAAATACAAAAAATATGACAAACAGCTTTGTCTTTAAATCACGATTCATTAGATTATGGTTTGAAACACACTACGGGTTGTGTTTAACAGTTTCAAAATCATAGTGATGAAGACAAAAATGATAAAAATACACATGTTACCAGTGAAAAAGAATAATCTTACTTTCAATCGAATGTTATTAATTTAAGCCTACCCTGAATGTTTATAAGGTCTGTAAAATAATGATTAAAATTTATGACGACATTTCTGCTACAAAACAAAAGTCTATAAATAAGGATTAATAAACATTACGTATCACATTTACGTAGAAAGTACCTTAAGATTGTTTGAGTATATATTATCGGGTTAACCCGAAGACATGCGTGCATTCAGCATATTTATAGTTTAAGCTGTGCCAGCAACGGTGGAGGGCACTCTCCTTCTGGGCTCGATCTTCAGTCTGAAGCCATCAGCTCTCTTCAGAATGATATCCGCCTGTAGTGCGAATTGATCCTCTGTGACGTCTGATATGACCTTGTAGTTACGAAGGACAGTCGACAACAACACTTTCAGTTTTAGAAGGGCGTATTTGCGACCTGTATAGTAAATAAGATGATATTTAAGATATAAGTTGTAAATTACTTTCATCACGCAATGTTTGCTCTTAAGAGAAAAATATATTTTCTTAATTACATGACGTCATTGAAATTATGAGAGTAGAACAATTAAGAAAATAATTAATTTCAAATACACATACCCACGCAGCTCCTGGGTCCTGCGCTGAATGGAATGTAACTGTAATAGTGCCTCTTGGATGCGTTTTCAGGCAAGAAGTTGTCAGGGTTGAATACGTCTGGGTCCTTGTAGTGGTCAGGGTTACGGTGAACTTTAAACGTACCAATTACAACAGTGCAGCCTTTAGGTAGAACATAGCCATTGGAAGCTGAAATTATCAAATATTTTTTATATTATAGGTCTTATTTTAAGAAAAATATTATATTTTTAAAATGAAGCTCTTACAGATTTTAACGTCGCGGTTGAGTTTTCTGGCAATCATTGGTACTGGGGGATACATTCTCAATGACTCTAGCAGCACTCTTTCGAGGTACTTCATCCTCAACGTGTCAGCAAAAGTGGCTGGCCTGTCTGAATCTCCGAAAATCTCATAAAGTTCATCATAAACTTTTTCTTGAATATCTCTGTGGACGCCTAGGAGACAGAGCATAAAGCTCGATCCAGCAGCCGTGGTGTCGTGTCCCTGATTTACAGAGTAAAATATGAGGTTTTATATATTTAACCAAATAGTATTTGAAATGATTATTCATTGATATTTCAAATAAATATCTAGGGATTGTATGATAGCTCACCTCAAACATGATAGTATCAACTTCTTCTTTGATTTCGTGGTCACTAATATCGTGCGTTCCGTTTTGAGCAGATTCAATCATCAAGTCTAAGAAAGCTAATCGTTTCTTTTCACCTACAAGTTTTAAAGGTCAAAATTATTTCAATAGATCTTTGCACACGGTATTAACTAATTTAGTTGCAACATACCGATATCGTTTTCATCATTAAAGTCCAAGTCATCACGATAGCCTTTGAATACATCCTCCGAGAGAGTTTTGTCATTGTTAGCCAGTACATCATCAGGAGTTCGGGTCAGCTCTTCCAGTGTTAGTGGAACAACACCTTTTGCTTTGTTTTCAAAATATGTTTCCTTCTTGTTCTTAATAACCTAAAAACCAACAAGTATAGATTATAGTAAACTACTTTTAGCCTGCGGCTCCGCCCGTATAAATTTCGGTTATCACGGTTAAAAGTAGCCTGTCTTTTTCAAGAATCAAAGTATCAACATACCAAATTGCATATAAATTAGTTCAGCAGTTATTGATTCCCCGTACAAACTTTCACCCCCATTGATATTTTCTGGTAAAAATAACAACCCTATGTCCCTATCCGGGACTCGGACGATCTCTGTACCAAATTTTATCTTAATCGGTTCAGCGATTTAAGCCTAAAGAGGTAACATACAAACAGACAGACGGACACAGACGGAGAATATTAGAATAGATGGTATGGGGACTAATCCCACCCAAACGCCCACCACTGTAACTCCTGTACACCAGGATCCACAGCAGTGACCCACGAGCACACCGAGTTATGACACTCGGGAAGTCCCAGGAAGAAATTAAACTGTCTTGGAACCCGCGACGAAATTAATCAGAAGAAAATTGGAGGAGTTGGAAATACATTAAATCCACTTCCCTCCTTAGCAAAGCGGGTGACAAAATGAATTAAAATAGGCATACACCCTTTTAAACTGGGAAGCACCACGGCCACAATATAATACGGGTCCTAGGTGAGCTATATTTGATTTCTATAATATGTATGGCAGAATCGCCTAAACGCACGGAAATTCACCCTAGTTGACACAAGATCCCCATAGTATACCGCCCATATAATTCTAAACAGCTGGCAGGTGACATTACGTTCATTATACCAAAGACCACATTCCCAGAGGATATGATGAGCAGACTGTTCATAGTGAGAGTTAGGTGTTGAGCATTGGCACAATGGTGACTCGACTAATTTAAATGAATACAGCTTGCTCTTAAAGTTACCATAACCCGTAAGAAATCGAGCAACACAGTGATCCACCTAAAGCCATGTCCTCGACAACCGTTCGCGAACAGATGGAAAGAACTGGTAAAGATGGCGCCCCTTGGATGATTCGTCCCAGCGTTGTTGCCATTTGTCTATGAGGTCTTTATAGACATCGGACTGCAGTTGAAGCAATCGCATTCCATGTTTCGTTGTCTTGAATGGTACATAGCTGCATGTCTCTGCACCTCGAGATCGACCGGAAGCACACCCGCCAACACCGGCAAAGCCTTAGTGCTAACCGTCATATATGCCTTGCACAAGAATATCAGTGCAAGTCGTTGGCCTTGTAACAGTTTGCGACGGACAGCGCCTACGGTCGCCCTATCGGCCCATACAGGTGCACCATAGCACATAGAACCTAAATAAGTAGCTCCGTAGATCTTTAATGTATTAAATGATAGACCCCATGTCGCAATTGATATCCTTGTCAATGCACAGAAACTCTTTTTAGACTTTTCATTAACTATTTTAATATGTTCGATTAATGAAAAGTTTCTTTCAAAAACTAATCCTAAATAACACACTGAGGTTTTATTTTTTACAGTGACATTGACAAATTTAATGCTCGGCTGTGATTTGAGGTTACCTTTCAAAAGTAGCTGGAAGGTTGTGTTGGGTGCAAAAGCTAAGCGATTACGTTCACCCCATTGAGATATCAAGTTCAAACATCTATTGGCTAGTCTCTCAATAATCAAGAATGGATTCCCATCTATTCTTGAATATATTTAACTTAATACATATGAAATAAAAATATTTTCAACGTACTTTGTTGGTAAGTCCGTGAATAATACCCAATAGTTTCTGTTGTTGTTTATAAAATGATGATAGATTGAAAAGTGCATCGAAACGAAGCCACAGTTTGTAATGTCTCTGGTGGATGATGTCGCACATCCTGTTAAAAAAAGTAATACAATATTATGACAGTATTATGAATGTGGGTAAAAATCAATTACAAGGAACATTAAAGAGTTTATATAATCTAGTTAAATATCCCGATGCAGATTAGCAGTCCCAGACTATTTTTAGGTATACAATAGATATAATAAATTGTGATGGTGAGAAGGAATTGACTATTGCTATTATAGTCAAACAAAGTTCGATAACTTTTTTTATTTAAACAGCATGATATCCGATATATTGCAAATCAATTAGTTCATTTAAATATTATATTAATATTAGTATAGTGGGATAGCTCACTGAAAGACCTCAGTTCTTACAGGATGTCAGTTTTATATTTTAATTCTTTTTAGAAAAAAAATTAAAGGATTATTTTTTGCCCTAGAACTTATTACTGTATGAGTCTTAATTAAAGTATTACTATTAAAGTATTAAATTAGGGACATATAGTGTAAACTTACTTCATGACAGCCATAGCATAATCAAAGCCAGATTCATCTTGAGTTTTTCTTGTGATACCCATGGCTGTTTCTGAAACGTTAGGGATGCTTGAAAATAAGAGTTTAGTAATAGAAATGGTTAAACAGGAGTTATCTAAATGTTGGGCACGTATCTCCTTCTATTTTACCTAATGGTAGGTAATAGTAATGGTAGGTACTATAAAAACATTCAAAAACATTGTGGTTACTTTTGGGTCTCCAAGTTTCGTTACTTTCGAGACTCCATGATGGTTTAATCAGTTTTCCTTTAGCGTTTAGGCAGGTTTAAATTTCGAATAAGCTGACTCCCACTTACGATGAAACAGAAACATACTACAGCGCCATCTAACGAAGACACACCGAACTACGGAGTAATTACTGAATGAGAATTGCTAATCCAGTATCGCGATATGAAGTATTCTCTCACCGATTAGCAAATATACAACTTCTCAACATCAACCGTTGGACCGCGGCCCGCCAAGCATGATCACCTCGTCTGGTCTGAGGATCCTCCCTTTGTGTTGGAGGGACATGACACCCGTTCCTATACAAGCTTATAAACTTCAGACTTGACATTTTCATATTTATTTATTTTGACGAAATTCGAGGTGTATCCTACACCTCGAATTTTTACAGCTTAAGATGTATTCAATAAGATTTTGGCTATTGTGTTTATAGTTTTCTAACATTGAAATTAATTAAATTTAAATTTATAATGTAGTTTAGTATTTGCGAACACAAAAGAATCAAACGCAGTTTAACGGGTTAAAGGCCAACTAATTTGAATAATTAATAACAATAGTAAAGACAATGAGATATATATAGGTAGCGTCCATTACATGAATATTCTATGAAATATTGAATAGTCATGTTTTCAAGCTAAAAAACTTCAGGTTATTTTACGCGTAATTCAATGTATTTTAAAACTTAATTTTTTAGGTTTTGGTTTATTTGTGAAATAAAGACAATTTTCAAAACTTATCCGAATTTAAGACCAACATTTCTATTTTCCTACATCTGCACTTTTATCGAGGTATTAAAAAACGTTGTTAAACCATCCAAAAACCATTATTTTTCTGGTTTTAATCAAGTTCATGTATAATATTATCAAACGAAATAAAAAATATTATTGGTGACGACACTTTTTACAGACCTAGTCATATTATTTTTTTGTTTAGATAAACAAATATTTGATGAAAACACACAAATGTATTTTAAACTTACCCAGTAAAATGTCTACAGTGACACCGCTCATATAGTCATGAACGTCGAAAGTCTTTCCAATTTCGGGACGCATTTTTTCCACAACGTTCTTACTGTTCTGGTTGAAAATGCCTACAAAGGACTTTAGAATGTTGATGTGGAATGTTGGAGCAATCATTTTCCTGTGGGAGCGCCATTTTTCACCTAAAATGAAGGAATACATCTCATTGTTCCTTTATTCCACTGTTCTTCCTTGCTGCTTTTGTAAATATCTAACAATGTCTAACGTTCATCTGAATTTCTGCATTTACAATAGTTGTAAGATTACAATATTTTGATGGCATGAAAAGGATAATTATCACAGAAAAAATAAATAATAGAATTACGGTATTATATATAACTAACAAACTCAGTTTTTCGATCATATCTGTGTAAACTAAACTAAATGTAGATTTTGTGCATTTTCATGATAAAAGTCATGTATAGTTTGTAAGAGATGTGAGATTTGAAATAAAAAAATGTCTTAATACATACCTGAGCTGATAAGAAGACCCTCTCCCAACCAGGGCTTGAAGAATCTGTACTCTTTAGCTTTATCGATGTGAACATGGCTGTTTAAGATCACTTCTATGTCTTTAGGATCCATCAGGAACACAATTAAATTTGTACCTAGCCATATTCGAACAACGTTGCCGAATTTTTCGGCGTACTCCAATCCCAAATTTACGATTTCTGTAATATTAAAATGTTTGTTATTCAGACTCTGTAAATTGATTTTATACAAGCTTATCGAAAATTAATTTTTTAAATAATAAAAAAAATCTATTGTCTAAGAAACAAAATTTCCACATAGGTACATCAGTAGTTGATCTATGAACTATTGAAATATTTTGTAAATTTGTTTCTTGGATTTTGAATAGAATATTTTAAAGTTAATTAAATAAATAAGGGTGGTAAGATTTTTTGATTTACCATTGGGATTTTTCTTGAGTACTAAAAGAGCATTTCCTAAGAAAGGTATCACTGGCGGTCCTGGAATTTTTTCGGCAAATCTGTAAAGTCTGGATTTTTGTTGCCATCTGTAGAGTATCCAGGCGCTGGATGCCAGGAAAAGTAACGGATAAAAGATCAACCTTGTATTATAGCTGGGTACATACGTGTCTTCGACTATACCTGTCATTGTTCTGCAAAGATAATATTTTATTGTTAGTTGAACAAAGGGAGTCCACAAATCCTGAACAATATTAATGTTTTGTGTCTTGAAGAAATCACACTAAAATAATGAATTTAACTGTAATGGTATTACTATAGTACAACTTTAACCTAAAAAAGAAACAGCTTCGTCAATTTTTGATGAATAACAATTTACCTAAATTTCTAAAGGGCAGTCATAACAAAATAATAATATCTTTAAAGATGTAAGTTTATGTATTTTTACGTGTTTAAATATAATTTAAATAGTAATGAGTAAAAGTAAAAGGCTGAAATTAGCACGATGTAGGTCTTTGAAAGTGTTAAAACAACTGTTCTTAGACCCTCCTATTTTAGGCGCAGTATGGCATACTGTGTACCATGTTGTTATAGACAAACCGCCTCACTGAAAAAACCGATGGGTTAACGACCCGATTGGGTTTTAACGTGTACAAAAATAAAGACTTATAAAAGTGTTTAAAATTGCAACAATATTATAAAAACATTTTTGTGAATGATAATATAAAATATAAATTCAAATAGTTCTACAGATTATAACTTAATTTACATCTACTTCTTAAATAATGTTCTGGTTATTATTGAAGCATCAACTTAATATGTAATACTCCATATTTTTATTGATATTAAAATTTATTTATGCAATCCTAAATACGTGCATTTCTTTTTATTTGTAAAATAAAAGTATTGTATAAACTTATTCATCCTTTTACTTTGGATACTATAACATAGTATTCTTTTTATTCATCTTTATCAAACCTCAAAGGTAAACATTTAATCATTATTAGTTCTCCAATTAATTAATTTATTTTTATCTTTCTTTTAGAAAAAGACTTACTTAAAATAGGCTAATAAATGTTACTTAGAATATTAAATTAATAAAACTCATATCTTCTAATCAATCACCAAAATAGTGCATCAAACCGCGGCAAACATGTTTCATACCATATTGGTGAAAGGGGATAGAAATGTCCATAATTCTATGAGATCAGGGTTGTATGAAATGGTGACAGTGCCTAGAAAGGTGATTTTTTACAAGTTACAATCATTCGTATTATCTTGTCTGAGTTTCAATATAACCGATAAATAAACTCGTGCATATCAAGAAAGTAATGTCAATATCAACCTACCTGTTTTAAAAAAAAGAACAACTATCTTTGATCCTATTTCGGCGATGTTCCACTCCGTAGTAATCTGTTCGTCGCAGACGTACTTTTATATAGGCAGGAACGTCATTATCGACTCCATTATTACTTCCACCTTATACACAAGTATTTGTAAATGTAGGTATTTTATTCTTATTTAACATATTATTATACTGAACAATTAATTCTATGTCGATGACGTTGTAGTTATTGGATATATAATTAGGTTATCGTTTGAATTAAAAGAAAGAAAGGAAAATTCGATCTAAGGATAACTGTTACATAGCCTGAACCGCTGCGCAATTTTCCAATGGATGTCCGTAAGTATAAGCAATTAACCTGGGAGATTTTTAAAATCATAGATTTGTTACGTGCTAATGGGCCTGCAGCAGATATCGATAATCATCTAGACCACCTATCTTCTACCTCATTTAACAACCTACTTTGAAAGAACGCACCTATTTTAACTATTTAGATTTGGACCAAGCAGTAAATGTCAGTTGAGGTGGCTGGACTAGATGGCACTTTTTTCAGACTTGCTCAGGTGGTGTGATAGGAGACGGCGCGCGGTTTTAGTCGGTTCGAGTCGGACATTGCTACCGGACATTGCTACACTACAAAGGGCAATAAAAATGAAAGATGTCGACTCGAACCCAGTTTTGCCATCCCTTCGAAACAAAACTGGGTTCGCCAGCATGATTCGCGAGCAGTTAATAATAATATTGATTTGACATATCTCAACTCAAGGTTGTCTGATCCCAAACCAGGCAGAGTCTGTGCTATGGTAACCACACTGCTGATTAACATATTCTATCCAGACAGAACAAATTAAGATCGTGCTCATAACACAATTATTTATCCTGGATAGGAAACAAACCTAACACAAAAACAACAATAGTTTTCTGTGTTGATGTCATTATGATTTACATTTCAGTTTTGTATAATGAGGGGCCGCCATAATTTTTTACGTCCTTCTTGTTCATTTACAATGGTACATATCATTAACTACTGTAAAAATACATACGACATATCTGTGATTACTTGCGAAAAGTTAAAAGTCATGATTGTAAGATATTATTTCATGTTTTCATTAATATAACTTTCGAACATAAAACATTATTAACCCTGTCTCCGCCCTTGCCTAGTGACCGCACACCAAAACCGAACACAACGCTTGCAGTAGGTAAATAGTTAGTAAAGTCAGAGATGAACGGTGTTTCTTTTAATATACTATTGCCTACAAAAAGAGAGAAATGGCACTCCATTGTAGCTAAACCTTAAGTAGCATATCGCTAATTTTGTAGAATATACTAACTTAATCTTAATCCCATCAAAAAGATAAATTGAAATGAGAGCCTATTCAATATTAAGATTATGCATCGTTGTCGACTTTGCCGACAAAAGAATTGAGATCTATATGGGTGCACAGTTCTGTGTCAGAAAATCCTAAATTTTTTGTTACAAGAACATACTACATCATAAAATTAATTGAAAATAACAATTATTTGGTTCTTGGTGCTAGGTACCACAATATTTTCTACTTAATAGGTAAAATAAATGCTTAAATTATTTTCAAAATGCAATTATTTTACTTAGAATGTAATTCAAGCTCAAAATATGACTTGGCTGGTTTTTACGTAGAAACTAAATTATATTTGTCTAATAAGTTTATCTTCGTTAAGTAATACGCAAGTTAGTGTACTTCCTGTTTGTACTGTACTTATACTGTTAGGTTGATATAATATCTATGCTAATTTATGAAATATGGTTTGTTGATAAAACTAGCAAAGTTAAATCTGGAGCTTGAATTACATCCCAAGTGAAATAATTGCATTTTGTGAATAATTGTCAATTGGAATTTAAGACTGGATTTTACCTTTTAAGTAAAAAATATTGTGGTAGCAACAAAAAATAACAAGTCGGGGTGGTTGTTTTCTACTATATAGAACTTTCTTGTGTCTTAACTTGACTTGGATCGAGATTTCTAAGATGTACCCCGTCTAAAGTTTAAACTCTGGAGAGTGCAACATAAGCTTGCCTTTTATTTATTTTTTATAAAACAGATACATAAACAGACAACAGGTTATGTAACACAAATAATAGCATATTAATATACATATTATGAACCTGATATTCTATTATATTTGTACACATCATTTAAAAGTTAACAGCTTTAGAAAGATTAGAAACAGTGAATACATACAATAATAACAAAGGTGACTAAACGCTAAGTTAAATTATCACAATAATAATATGGTTTTTTTGAAGATAAATAATTTATTATTAAAGGTAATTTATTATTAAAATCCCGAACAAATGACGTTATACGGGCTAAACATGCTTTTAAGTGGGCTATTTTCAGAGACATATTTCCGAGGTCTGGTCCCCAAGTTGGTTGGGGCAGCGCGTGCGTTGGCGCGGCTGCTGCCCAACATGAAGGGACCCGATAACTCATGCAGGAGACTCTACTCGGGGGTTGTGCGGTCCAGGGCCTTTTACGGGTGCCCAGTATGGGCGGGGGCCCTGATGGCCAGCAACGTCGCGATACTGCGACGTCCGCAGTGAGTGCTGGCCATCAGGATCATAAGGGGGTACCGCACGATCTCCTTTGAGGCGGCGAGTCTCCTGGCTGGAACTCCACCGTGGGACCTGGAGACGAGAGCCCTTGCTGCTCTGTATCAGTGGCGCAAGGAGGCGCAGGAGTTGGGTGGGTGTCCCGAGATTGGAGAAATCGACGACCGGAAATCCCAACTCCACCAGGTCATCATAGGGGAGTGGAGGGAACGACTCTTGCAACCGAGCGCCGGGCACGCCGTCATCGCGGCGGTAAGACCCGTTATGGAGGATTGGCTCGAGAGGCGTCACGGGACCCTCTCATACCGACTGACGCAGGTGATCAGTGGGAAATGATGTTTCGGGGATCACCTGTGTCTGATCCGCAAGGAGCCAACGCCTGAGTGCCACCACTGCGGTGGCCAGACCGTGGACACGGCTCTCCACACGCTGGCAGAGTGCCCGGCGTGGGTTGAGCAGATGCGAGACCTCGTGGCGGCCATCGGAGTGAGAGTTCTCACTCGATAGCCTGATTGCGGCTATCGGCGGTGGTATCCGAGGGGATTACCACACGGAAAAAAAGTGTATAGTGAACAATTGTGGAATGCACAGAGATCGCGTAGGTATCTTAAAATGTGTGAAAACTATGTGATGAGGTCGCAGTCCTGAGTCTAGGGCGTCATATGGAGTTATTAATGACTTAACCCGCTTAAAAGGTTTTGCATTACGAAGCACAAAGGTCAACATACAATTTGCTTCATTGCATATGTGATCATAGTGGGATCTGAAAGACATAACCGAGTCGATTATTACCCTTAAATCACGAATTATCCCAACTCTTTCAATGCTAATGCCCTCAATATTGTAGTTGCAGTTCAATGGTTTTCTGTTTTTTTGTGAAAGATATGATACTGATGATACCTGTAATTTTTTTATGTTTCATAATGTGTCATAATCGTATTTTAATGTGCTAAATATTGAGGACCTTACCTTCTACAACGAGTATATAACAAAATTATGCACACGGTTAAATTTTGGTCGTTTTAATCATATGGAAGGATGATAGGGTATGTATCGATTTGTGAAAGTAAAATTAAAAAAATAAATTAATTATTCTTATAAGTCCGAAACAGTTGTCGATTTAGTGAAAAAAACCGGTCAGGTACGAGTCGAACTCGTGCGCTGAGGGTTACCTACCCAGATTTTACGTAGATTTTCGCGAAAATTTGTAAGTACCAAAATTTATCTTAATTTTCATTTTTTTTAAGACTTTTCTTTTTGGTTAAATAGTTTTCGAGTTGTGAAGAGGTCAATAGTAGCTCGAAATGGTTCGTGTAATATTACACACGGCTGCTGCGTCGCCAGTTCCTTTTTCTTTGAACCTGGCCGGACACGCTGCCGCGTATCTACATACACTTACAACCTTGCCAGTAAAATTTCTAAAATATATAAAAACACAACAAGTTATGTTTTTCACAAAAAGTTATTGAACATGATTTTGGTTCGTGAAGTGTTCGTAAGTACTTTAAACTTACCTTCTAAAAGTAGAAATAATAGTATTTTAAATTACATAACTACCTGTATTTAGGTCAAATTTTGTGTTTTGACCACGGCTAGCACCAAAGTGAGAGTGCATGGGATTTCGTCGCTTCTTTTCGTAATGTATGTTAAAGATGCGGGCGGGCGGGCAGTCAACGGAAGAGGTGGGGTGACGTTAAACGCGTAAAAAAAAGCCAGGGCCTTTACATTCAATGGTGTAGCTACTTATGGCAGCAAAGTTCGTGGAGAATTCTTTTCAAGTGTGTAACCGAGTGGTTTTATTCGGTTCGATTGACATACCGATGGGTCCTACGTAAAGGGGCGAAACTGCAAAAAGAAAATTTTACGTGCCATTCAAAGTTTAATTTCAACATTTCGTTTCAAATCACAGAAAGTTCTCAACAGATTTGGCTGAAATTTTGTACAAAGTTTTGATTAGCCTTTCTACTAATAATACAATTAATAATTAAATTATTTATATTAATAATTTAATTATTTTATTGATAATTTCAATAAAATAATTTTATTATTGCCGCTATATTCGTTTTTTAATTAGATTCAAATAATCTATAGCAAAATAGCGTTTATGTCATTGAAAAAGTCAGTTTCGCCTATTTACGTCAAAGAGCTAGAAGTAACGAAGAAGCGGACAGATCGGCTAAATTAGGCTGCTTATAAGGACTTGTAAATAATATTTGACCTGGTAATTCCGAAATTCAAATTACAACATTAGAAAAAAAACACTTTGAAGAGAAATCTATTACAACAAAAATTTGGTACAGCACTATACAATTAGAGCCGTTTCGTGTACCATGGTTTTTATTATGAACATGAATAGAAATCATATTCAGACTTCGATCAGGATACATTCCATTAAACAATTTTATACACTTAAAAAATAAGAAATCACAAGCTGCAACGTATACAGAGTAGAGGAAGACATACAACATATGCTGCTGAAAGAAAAGCACAAATGAAAAGCGCTAAATATAATTTATTTGAAACTTTGCGACAGTACTGATTCCACTGGTACGAACGACTTTACATGATCGCATGATCGATCGATCGATCATTACACTTTGCACCATGGAGTCATTCTGGTGTCTGCCTCTATCATTAGTATCAGATTACTTTTCAGTATATTTATCAATAGCTGTTTTTACCATCTTTTCGCTTACACTGAAAGTTTGTGAGAAAGTAGTTTTAGAAAATCGTAGTCTACAGTTAAATTATGTATATGAACGTATTTATACGTGATCAACAACACTGCCGTTAAGTGGTTTTGGTAACATACTTTGCCAGAACACCCCACTGTTTGCTATGATCCCCAATTTCCTTAAATCTATTGAATATTTTTTGTCTTACAGGTTCTGTAAATTTTTCAAAAAACTTTATTTTTTAAGAAATCTTACATCTAGAACCCATAGTTCTTGCACATCTTACTTTACCATCGCTATTGATACTGTTATTTTTGCCTGCATTCTTTAAGCGTTTTCATTTCGTATCTGACCATTCTGTCTCAAAGATTTCCCTTAACCTACCGAGATCCTATTGCTTTAAAAAATCTTACTACACTTTGAGGTTGTAAAGAGGTAAAAATGTTACCAGATGAATAAACCGCAGGCTCACATATAAAATAATGTCCTCGGAGAGTTAACAAATTCATTTAAAACTTCATATTTAACATTTAAAATATCTTCTGACAAGCTTTCCACTCCAAGTGATGGTGATGACATTGGTGTGTTACAAACAAATATATGTCTGGAATTATTTTAGGACGAGTAACAACAACAGCAACCTTCTTTCTAAGGAGAGGCCTATGTCCAGCAGTGGACTAGTAAAGGTTGTTGATGAACAACAGCTTCATTGATAATTATAATTCTTTGCTTATCTCCACCATTAGGTAACATACTTTTATCAAAAGATCCTTCTAAAGTTTGGTCTAGGAAACTAATTTCTGCCAAATCCTTTTCTGTCAAACTAACAATATTTTTATAATAAATGTGCATGTTTCACGATATTTCCATTTACTATTAAAATAAGCGATAATTAATAACTAAGACACACATAATTTCTAACATTCTAATGAATTTTTCTCATCACACAATTATGCTTGCCCTGGAATCGAACCCGAAACCTTTGTTTCAGAAATAAATCAAAGTTACACTAGGCAGTTGCTGTTTATTATTAACTAACCACCCATATTAAAAGTTACACTTACGCCCTTCGATCAACAATAGCAACTAGATAAAGGGTCACGTACAAAGTCAAAGCTAAATGCTGTCCGCGTGAATATATACTTATGCCGACTATTTTACCAACAAACGGATGGAAAAGTTTTAAAATAGTTTTAAGTTCAACCTAATTACAACTAAGGTACACAGTAATAAAGTCACAAATCTTCAAAATATTATCTAATACTTACGATCACTCCTTGCAAAAAACGAGCAAAGCAATAAATTACTCCTATCACTTTCAAATGAAAAGACATAACTTAAATAACATTTAGTGTAAAATCAACCTTATGGTGCAACAAATAAAGAACTTTTTCTCGTTATTGCCTTGAGAGCTACATCGCTTTGTTTTGTTTTATTTTTGCTTCTTCTAGTTTTACTACAGGAGGTATGGAGTCGCGTTGAACACTAAAATAATTTATAATATGTACGTAAAGTTTAGTTGCTTACTTTTTATGTTTCGGACATCTATGTATGTTTGTTAGTATCTTTACATTACTTATTATTTTATTAACGTTACGTTTTTGTGTAATATGTATGTGTATTTACTTTATCACATATAATGTGGTATTTGCAAAAGCTATTTAGACGGATACAGTATTAATCGTTATCAAAATAAATACGTTAGTTATCTTAAGCAATTCATACACATTATAATAGCCCCTTACACCATACAATTTAAATGAATATGTTAGGAGATATCTTAAATTAAAAACTACGAGCAAGTGAATAAATTCGCGAATAAAACTCATCCAAACCAACAAGCTAATGCAAAAAAATGTAGGCATTTAATGCTTTAAGCGACCCGCCCTGACACCAAAAGCAGGACAGATATACTAAATAAAATATCTCTAAATTCCACATAAAATTAACCAACCAATTTTGAAGTTCTGTTAAGAATTTTTATTGGTAACATTAATTGATAATGACAATAAGCAGTCTTTAATTTAGGACAAAAACGACAATATTTTTTGTGAACTACCCTTATTCAAAGGGTGTTTGAATCCAAAGTCCTTAAGATTTCTAGTATTTAGGATATCAAAAAGATCAGTTAGTATCTTAATAAATTCTACTGTGCATTCTGATTCTCTAAATGCGGGAATATTTAAGGTTTTATTACAAAAGTCTATAGCTTAAGTCTATAAGTCACTAGCAAATCTACAAACAAAAATAACATTACAAAATAACAACACTACTCCATGCATTCCCTGTTCAAGAACAGTCGATGTTTGATACAATAATTGGTGCGTTGTAGCAAACATTGGCCAAACAATTATAACATTCGCTAATTGAATTTTATTTACAGTTTAATTCTGTTTATACTTATTATATTATGAAAAAACACTTATTGATATTAACTTACCGAAAAAAAGATATTCCTTGCAAAAACTTGGTGTTACGGTGGTTATTTACACAGTTTTTGATCGCGCACTGCGGCATTTTGACGTCCTATTGTTGGCTATGATTGGACCGTACTAATTTGAAATAAGAGCACAAACAGTTTTGTGCTCTTATTTTTCGGGCCGTTTTTGAAGCGCTTATCGGAAATCTAGTACTATTATTGATCGAAGCTTACGCCACCATGAGTATTTCTAATACCTAATGGTATATCGTTCTTAAACATATATATTTAATATATAAAAGCATATTACATGTATGAATAACATATTACTAAATAGTAATATTATTAAAAGTATTTTAAGTAAAAAAGGGCATTAAAAAATAGTCGTAAGTGAATCCTACAAATATTGAACGACGTACAAAGCTGTAACTTTTGTTTTTACCCATTTACAGCGATGACATCAATTTTTGTTTAAAAAAGTAATTAATGTACAAAATAATCACACAATAACCACAATATTGTTTTCCTTGATATATAAATTTTGATATTGCCACTGTCATCTTAAGATTTTTCGGAGGAATAGCTCAATCTCAACGCTTTCTTTAAAATTTAGGGACTCTGGAGTATTTACGAACTGGTTTGCTTCTGTCCATCATATTATATAAGCTGAAGAGTTTGTTTGTTTGTTTGTTTGTTTGAACGCGCTAATCTCAGGAACTGCTGGTCCGATTTGAAAAATTCTTTTAGTGTTAGATAGCTCATTTATCGAGGAAGGCTATAGGCTATATATCATCACGCTAAGACCAATAGGAGCGGAGCACCAATGAAGAATATTTCAAAAACGGAGAAAATTTATTACTATTGAGAGACGCAGACGAAGTTGCGCGGGTCAGCTAGTTTAAATATATATCTCTAGACGAATAAAAGCTGACAGTAGAGGATTTTACACACAAAATTTCGTATTAATCTCGCCTTGGTAATGAAATCACCGAGCTCAAAGTGAAGATGCCGCGTAAAGGAACGAACGTGGCACATGCGCCCTTACCTTTGTTCCCTACCCCACCGATAGTATGTTGTAAAAGGACAAACGGTACAATTCGCCTGTTTACGTATCCTCGATCGTTAGATTCACAAGATATTTGTATATTGTATATATTGATTCAGAATATTTTTAATATATTCAGAATATTCAGGATATTTTTGTATATATTGATTCAGAATATTTTTTTGTTAAACTATTATATAGAATATAACTTATCTGAGCCATTGCGATAAAAGTAGTAAAAAGACGGATGTGCCGCTTTCGCCCATTTACGTAAGACCCACCGATACCATACATTGATATGTCAAAAAAAGGTCACAATACAAATGTCAAACTTTTCATTTATTCTATAAATAAAAAGTTTTTTGACCCCAGTCCTTATTTATTATTTATATTATTCAGTAATTGATTATGTAAATTTGTAAGTTTATTTTAAACCAATTTGAATATGCTTATCCAAGTAAGCAAGATAAGCATGTTACCTGTACATAAGTCATCAGCTCTTATTTGTATGTGTGGAAACTCCCTCGGGCCGTCACCGCACTGGGGTTTGCGGCGAGGTGGTGTGTCGGAATGGAACCGACGAAAACCACACGGTGAGCCACTCTGCTCATGTTATAAAAGGGATTCGGGAACTGCTTTGCTAAGGAGGGAAGTGGATTTACTGTATTTCCAACTCCTCCAATTTTCTTCTGATTAATTTCGTTGCGGGTTCCAAGACAGTTTAATTTCTTCCTGGGACTTCGGTGTGTTCGTGGGTCACTGCTGTGGATCCTGGTGTGAGTTACAGTGGTGGGCGTGTGGGTGGGACTAGTCCCATTTCAAAACTGCTGTTATTAAGACATTTGGAAAGTCATCATTTCTAAACTAGATTTAACTCCCATAAAGATAGCTTGATAAAGATTACTGGTAAATATGACGCTTTTGCAAATATAAAGAATCTTTAAAATGGAAATATATTCTTTTAGCATTTTTAGTATTTTAGTAAGTAGTAATGAGCTTCCATTCGCGAATTTGTGTGGCATTGAAGAGCACGTTCATAAAGCGGCGTCAGTTCCCATGGTGTTCTTCTACGGATGTTCGAGGTTATTAAAAAGCATATTCTTCTTTCAACTTCAGAAAACTCACTAAACTCTGTCTAGGTGGTTAACGTCTACGTTGTAAGGACCCTGTTCTCACAAAACAAAGCCCAACACCAAATTTGAGATAACCAACCATTTTAGATGGTAGAAGGGAGGATATCACTTAAATAAAAATAATAATTGGGCCTGTAGGCCACTGTTATGAGGCTCATCTTAAACACCAGTATTAAGAGGAATCTCAAATTGCAGGATTAAAAGGTTGCTGTAAATTTACTGCACGTTTACGTCATGTAGCTGAAAATTAGTCTCTTGTTTCGTAACGACTTTTATCATTCCTAGTCATAAAAATATCATAAAAACAATAAAGATGAGTATTTATTAAGATTCGCAAAATTATAATTTAAGTTAAGACTAACAAAGCTGCATTCGCTTGATATCGCCTCAACACTTGGCCTTTTAATTTATTACAATTACAGTAGAATCCGTTTATTATGTCTCCGCCTATATTGACCGATCGCTTATTATGAAGTAATAACACAGCGAAGTTTGGATTTCATTATAAAATTATTTACAACTAAGTCGGATATAATGACTTCGCTTATAGTGACATGTCGCTTATTGTGACCCATTTTTAATAAATTGCGTCCTGTTATAGTCGGGAGAGTCACGTGATACCCGATGACGTTCGGCGCGTGCACGGCTTTTTAACCGACTTCCAAAACACAAAAGAGGAGGTTCTCAATCCGTCTGTATTTTTTTTTTTTATGTATGTTTGATACGCGATTTCTCCGTCAATTGTGGACCGATTTTCAAAATTCTTTTTGTAATCGAAAGGGTATGCTCCCGAATTGGTCCCATTACCACCAATTCAGGATCTGATGATGGGATCCTAGAGAAATCGAGGGAAACCCTCACAATTATTGGGAATTTGACAGCCCCGACAACGTGTTTTAGCTACGAGTATTTCTTTAGCCAAACAAACCATGGCAACCGTCAGAGACTGCGCGATGTGATGCGCAGAGAACTTGCAGTATTTATGTCACCACAGTAATTTTCGTTGTATTAAGAAGAAAAGGTTGAAATTTCGTATTCTATCTTGTTAAAATAATTCGGATAGACGTTTTGTTGCTATGGATGGCATCGCATTTCGTTTGTAAGTAATTTTATACTTATTTTATTATACTTAATTTACTTAAATAGTTCTGGAAAAAACTCTTAAACTTTGTGTGGGTCAACTTTCTAAGGAGAGGCCTATGTCCAGCAGTAATTTAATATAATATTTAATATAATCTAACAAACTACAGTTTGTTACTATACATTACGGTACGTAGTGTTTTAAATATCCTACTTATCTACTCATTACAAACATATCCTACACTAAAAATGGTAAAATAAACCCTTTTAAAAAAAAAGTTGCACCGACTTCAAACAGACTAGAAGGGACTATTGGTATTATAATGTTACCTGTTACATTGAGGGTACTTATTATAGTTTTTTACTTAGATTTGTAATTATTTTTTAATTTTTTGTGCTCTTTGTCGGTGTTGTTTGAAGTCGGTTCATTTTTTTTTAAGAGGGTTTATTTTACCATTTTTTTGTTTTGAGTCTCAGTGGGTAATTAATAGTTAAAGGACACGCATTGCGCGTTAGGTTTTGTGAAAACTCAAAACTCAACGTCGTACTATTCACGTATAATTTATCTTTGGATGTATCTCTATTTTGTTTCACTCTATTAAAACAAATACATACTAATAAAAACAGGATAATGTTTATTTTGACAAAATGATTTGTAAGACGTCGGCTTAGAAAGACGTGTTTGTTATTTCCCTGCGATGTCATTATAAACGGATTCCATTGTATAATAATATTTCACCTCTGGCATACTCCTAAGGATACTGATAATGTATATTCTGTTCTTTATTATTTTAAATATGATTGTGTTTGTTGTTATAGTCAGTAAGTAAATAAGCTTAAGCGTACTTATTCCATGTAATACATATAGAAAATAAAATAGCTATTTTACAGAAAATTGAATATTAGAACAATATTATTTTATTCTATATTAGAGTCGATACAGTTTTGCCATTTCAACGTAAGTTCATTAATAAAATTACTTTAAGTTTATGATAATACTTCTGGAGACGCGAACGTTTGCCTCGATTTAAATGTAATGTAAATAAAGTTATGCTGGATCAGTTAAACGTGATAGATGATGGTTAGTTCACAAGTTTTGTACCAAGTAGAAAGGGTTTTTTTAGCAATGTGTAACTTTGCGAAGGGTTTTGGGTGCTTTCTTCTGTGGTCGGCCGTCGCCAGTCCATCCTATGATTGAATAAATCATTAGCATAGTGACTGATCAAAGAATAGCTAATTACTATGGATTCCGAAGTTAGAACATAGAAGAATATTAGCAGTTGTCGTGCTCCTATCTAATAATATTAGCAGTTGTGGATCCGTGTGCTGACGGATTAAGAATGATCCGTGTGGTGACCGATTAAGAATACAGAGTGTCACCACCCCTATTCATCCCGTGGGTGTCGTAAGAGGCGACTAAGGGAGCAAACCACGCAGGACCACAGCACTGTAGAGAGAAGGAAAACTTGACACAAACCCTATACCAACCCGTCTGGCCAGCGTGGTATAGTAGGCCAAAACCTCATTTCTAAGGAGAGGCCTATGTACAGCAGTGGACTATTAAAGGCTGTTGATGTGTGATGTGTGCTGCCATTAATAGGAGAACTCTATGGCAATCGTCGCTTAAATATAATTTGATTGTTGTTCCGTTTAAATTATGATCAAAAGTTAAATCTATTGAAATAAAAAAAATCAAGACAAGTTGTAGTAGGTATATCATGTCTTTATTAATAATCCACGAATTTTGCAACGATTCAGAGCCCTCTAAGGAATTAATTCAACTAAACCATTTTGTAATCTATATCTAACACTTAATAATATTAATAATGTATTCTAAATTAATACCAGGTTTAAAATCAATTAAACTGTTTTCAACGGTACTCTTTCCCTGGGTACAATCCTAAGTTGAAATCCGTCTGATCTCTTCAAAATGATGTCGCCTTTGAGTTTGAATTTACTTTCAGGGATATCTGATATGCATTTGTAGCTTCTCAAAATAGTAGAAAGTAAAATCTTGAGCTTGAGTAAAGCATATTTACGGCCTGAAATAAAATTTGAATAAAAAGTTAATATTTTATTTCCAGATAATATATACATATATACATTGTAATAATTGTAAATCTTTTAGAATTTAGACCTACACTAATTGATATTTCGCTTTGAGTTCGTAATTTTAACAACAAAACTCGCAATTTATTACTATAATATACAAAGATTAAAAGTGTTTTGTGAATTAAACTTGAAGGAGGAGTCTATATGTGTTAAAAGAAAATAAACGCCTAACAAGTTCTGCATAGCAATCTATATGATTACTTTGTAAAATACTTTTTTGACAGGATCTTTTAGTGGAACATTATTATTTTACACTTTCAATATCGTTTAGGTTTTTTTTAATGTCAAAATTTGGGTTTCAATTCGACTTAATATATATATATATTTTCTTCTACTTTGGTTGTATACTAATTTCGACCTATATAATTTTTAAAGAAAATAGCAAACAAAGATTAAGCCATATAAATGCCTATATGTTATTACAAATTAATTATGATTTAGGTATGTTAGGTTTAATATCACCTTAACCTTTAGAGATACTCACCGAGTGTTGAACTGAATATTTCGAGAGTCTATGTTCTACGTCTGTTTACAGGACTCTTTATACACTAAACTTAGAAAGAACGATGTTTGAATGTTTTTGAGTCTAAAACTACTAAAGTTTCATTGCTATATTTTAAATATTTTTTATCGCACTTACCAACGCAACTTCTAGGTCCGGCACTGAATGGAACATAGCTATAGTAATGTCTGCATGACGCATTTTCGGGCAAAAAATTGTCAGGATTAAAAGTATTAGGATCTTTGTAGTATTTGGGACTGCGATGGATTGCATACGTGCCTATTACTACAGTTGCTCCCTTCGGAAGAACATAGTCTTTGGATGCTGAAATAAGTAACAAACACAAAAAGTTAAACGTTAATTACTTCATAAGGAATATGTAGTTTACTATGTGTATACTTAATATGATCAAATGAACTTTACAATTATATGGTAAATATATATATTAATTTTAATAATTTAATATTATCATTATTTAATTTACAAATGGAATAAATTATAATATATTCATTTACAAATAAAATGAGGTGATATAAAGGCCTTATAGACTTCAACGAAATCCAACCCTTTTTTTTTTGCGGAAGTCCCCTCGGATACCACTGGTAGCGTGGTTATGTCGGACCAGACTTTGGAAGTGATGTCTAAAGTCCCACCGGTCATCGAGGGCTCGATGCCGATGCGAGCGGCTTCTACTATGAGGCTGGATCTCTCAGGTGGCTTTGTTTAAGGAAACTTCGATACCCAGCGGCCGGATCCGACGACTCCATGACTCTCTATGCATGACTAAGAGGCTGAGGTAGAGAGGCACTCGAGGAGTTGCATCAGGGAGGCGCTCGTGTATCAATACGAGCACTTCCTTGATACAAATCCAGGGCAAAGTGTTAAATGCGTTGGCGATGTCCAAGAACACCGCCAACACCACTTAGCCCCGGGAAACTGCTTAATCCGCCAGAGCTCTAACGCGCATGGTCGTATCTACTGCGGAGCGCCCTTGACGGAAACCGTACTGGGTGAAGCGCCTTGTAATCACTGTTTCGAAGAGTTTGCACACCTCGTCAAGCGACACGGTCAACCGTGGGCCGGTACGCGAATGGTGAGTCCGCCGGGAGCCCCTACTTTCGGATGAGGACTAGTTTCCCCGTCTTCTACAATTTCAGAAACTGGCCCCGCTCGAGGCATGCACTAATGAGCCCTCTCAGATGGGGCTCGAAAGCCTCGTCATCTAAGAATAGGAACCACTCTCGGCCTGGAATGCCATCAGGTCCTGGGGTAACGAAATCCTACCCTAACTGTAGCGAAGGCACCACTATTGTATTAAAGACGAGATAAATGTATCGACAATTGCATGTGTTTCGAATTATTGATAAATAAGAATATTTTTGATGCCTTAATAAATTTAGCAATACAATACACGACTGGATCTCGATTAGCTTGTTATCTGTAATATTAGTTAACTCGGCAGTAATAATCAGTATGATATTAGAAGAATGAACAAGATTCTATGTAGGAAATTGCAAAAAGTATAATTATTATTTTTTACCAATTTTCACGTCACGATTTAGCTGCCTAGCAATAGCTGGTACAGGTGGGTACAATCTTAACGTTTCAAGTATTACTCTTTCGAGGTATTTCATCTCCAATGTATCAGCAAAGGTGACGGGCCTGTCAGAGTCTCCAAAGATGTTATATAACTCATTATAAACTTTGGCTTGGACATCATGATAGATTCCCAGTAGACAAAGCACAAAGCTAGAGCCAGCTGCTGTAGTATCGTGGCCCTGTAATGTTCAACATACACTTTAAAGCCTGGAATGTTACGATTAAGGCTAAGAGTCTGCTTATTTTAGTACCTTTTACCCCAAAATTTTGATTTTCAACAAACATAAATAGACGTTTTATAACGTACATATTTAGAAAATGACAAGAATTTCAAGTGCTTTTAGTTAAATGCAAAACAAAAATATATCAGTAATAAGACGAAGTTCTGACTGCAGCCAATTTACTAATGAACAATGTAAACAGTACCATAGTAATAGAAATTGAATTCATGAAATCTCTAGAACTTTTTTCTCTTTAGATTTGATGTTAAGGGAATTACTTTTGAAGACTGTACATTAAATGTTACCTCGAACATAATAGTATCCACCTCCTCTTTAATTTCATTATCTGTGAGCTGATGTGAACCGTTTTGTGCAGATTCGATCATTAGATCTAAGAAAGCAAGTCGTTTCTTTTCACCTATAAATCAAAAATGAATTTGTTTAAAATTTGCAATAGTTGTTTAAAATGTTAAACACAGCATTTTTTTTATTCTACGGGATTTACGTACGTATAAAATGTAGTATTATAAAACCATTATTGCGACAAACAGTATAAAAGAGCGATGCGTCGGTGATGGAGCTGGTGGGGAGGTTTTTCTGTAGGTATACAATGATCTAATCAGGATTTTACCAAACCAGATTTGTGGGGTGTTTTCAGCCTAATAATGCGTAACTGGGTAAGGTTTTTTTTAAAATAGAAATTTATTTACAAATTCACCAACTTCTCAGTCTCGCAATGCAGTACAATAGTCACACATTACGTACATAAAAATTGTTCTTAACCGTGTAGTTTTCGGAGCCTTGCAGTAACACAGTTTATTTAAACGAAATTGTTGTCACTTATATTATTCAATATATCGTATTAAATTATAACGTAGTGATCCAGTGAATGGTCACTATGCTCCAAAATGAATTATCTTAGACACTGTGTACTCACCAACATCCTGTTCATCATTATAATCTAAGTCGTCCCGATAACCTTTGAAAACTGTATCCGAAAGAGTTTTCGCTTGGTTGGCTAATATATTTTTATCAGCAATACTGATCTCTGTCTGACTTGTCAACTCGTTAAGAGTAGGTGGAATAAAACCTTTTGATATATTTTCAAAATATGTCTCTTTTTTACTTTTGATAACCTGAAATGTGTGTAGCAAATTTTAGACAAGTCCTAGTCCCATTGCCTCACAATTGTAATATAATTAGTTGAATCAGTATAATTAATAATTTTATGACAATTTTTGCTGGGTAGGAGAACATTGCTAAGCAACAATTTATAGATAGTAATTTATAAGTTTAGAATTATGATTTCTTTTGCCAATTAAAAAAAAAAAAAAAGAGTGGAAGACTCTGTGTCAGTTAATTTTTTAATCTTGGATTTATATTCTTTTACATATTTTATTATTTTATTTTATATTTATTGAATTTGAATTTATTTTTATTAATGATAACCTCACACATCTCGCACATGCTGTCTGATCCCTAACTAAGCAGAGCATATGCTATGGTAACCCGACTGCTGATAAACGTACTTATATATTTCTAAATACATAGATATTATAGATAAATTACACTAAGACACAGAACAAACGATCGTGCTCATCACACAAATATTTGTTCTGGGTAGGAATCGAACCCACGACCTCCGGTTTAGCAGTCAGTGGCACTAACCACTAGACCAACGGGCCCGTATTGATGTTATATAGAGACCAATCAATAAAGATTTTTTCTATTTGTTGGTTGTGAAATGGTTGTTTTCTACTAACACTTTGAAACTTTGTATATATTTTTCATTATCAAACAATTTAAATAGAATGTCCCAAAAAATCATTATTTTAATAATGCTCATTATTTAAATGCATTATTGTTTTCAATTGTTTAAATAAGCGAATTATTTTTTATTCTTCGATCAATCGAAATATCTTGCCATTGCAGAACTTTTTTATGGATGAGAAGTAATTTACTCGTATATTCTTTCCTATGTACTATTTCTTACTAAGCGCAATTTCAGGATAAATTGGTGAAAGCGTAAAAACGTAACAAAAAAATTAACTGTCGCATTTATAATATTAAAAGTATATTAACTATATAATCATATTTTTGTATGTATGTAAGTATAATATGTATGATAATATTTTTTGTAAATGGTTCTCCAAAGAGAAATGAATTATAAACTAGGGTTTTATTATTCTAATTATTTTCGTCTATCAAGCACTTTGTCCAATTTCAATATCATTTATTGAATATTATTATTATATATTTTTCTTTTACCTTATTTGTAAGTCCATGGATTATACTCAAAAGTCTTTTTTGTTCCTTGAAGAAGGACGTTAATTTAAATATGGGATCAAAACGCAACCAAAACTTGTAATGCCTCTGGTGTATGATGTCACACATTCTGAAAATAAAAAAGTTAAATTTAAAAAAAGCCTTTGATATTACTGTATGTGTATGCGTGCCTCTCTTGACCAGAAAGTGCAACCGGCCAAACTACTTACATAACGTAGAGCGCCAGCTTTTCAAAACTCAGTAAAAAAAAAACAGAACTTACAAAGATTTTTACCCAGACTTGACGGGGTATCAGTTGTTTAAACGCTTAAATTCACACACACCCCTATAAGTTACCGACCTTAATTAAATGAATTTAAACCACTTACCCTCTACTCTTAATTTTATACTATTAATCTTTACACTATGGCTAAGTAAGTTTAACTATAGTAAATTTTACTTACTTCATTACAGCCATTGCGTAATCAAACCCAGATTCATTTTGTGTTTTTCTAGTGATACCCATAGCCGTTTCTGTGAAAACAAAATATTTGTTAAATGTTTTTAGCATTGGTATGTCCGAGTACAACGACTTTTACTTATTGATACGGTATCTTGATCTACACATCTATGTGAATCGCAATTATTACTATCAGACTATAAATAATTATAAGATCTCATTGATATCTCCGTTCATGTGGTGATGGATTAAGAATACGAAGTATCACACTATTCACTATTTATAATTAGTCGTTAGAGCGGGCTAAGGGACTCATGACACAAGCACTACAAAGAGAAGGAAAACTTGAAATAAACCCTAGACCAATCCGTCTGGCCAGCGTGGTATACTGGGCCAAAACTTCTTTTCCAAGGAGAGGCCTATGTTCAGCAGTGGCTATTAAAGGCTGTTGATGATGATGATGGATTTTATACCGGAGTACTGATTGATAGTGTCCGTGATTAGGATGTTGTCAATGAGTTTATGTAAGACTTCTATTAATTATTATTCGTAATGGGCGAATAACACCCAAATGCTAAGCTCAATACCATATTTTATTTTTAATAGTCCAACAGCACGGCCTTAAATTAATTATTTATCAATTAATAATAGAAACTTAATTTATATGTATACCTAGTAGTATATCCACGGTTGCTGTGCTCATATAATCATGTACGTCAAATGTTTTGCCCACTTCTGATCGCAGTTTTTCGACTACTTTCTTGCTGTTTTGGTTGAAAACACCAATAAATGACTTTAAAATATTGATATGAAAAGTTGGAGCTATCATTTTTCGATGTGAACGCCATTTATTACCTGTAAAAGTTATGTACATGTTTTATAATTTTACCACCGACACAGAATTGATAATTAGCATTAATGTTTTAAGATTATGATGTATAAAATTTATATCCCTTTTCTGTATATTTTTGATTTAATTTATGTATCAAAATTATTATTTTTGTAAAACAAGCTTTAGTCCTACATACATGTATGCTAGAACATACGTAGTGGTACAACGAACAAAAATATTTTCTATAGTAGATTCCAACCAGTTCTGTTTCATTTTATTAAAATTGTACAATATTATTATCTTGCCTAGTCTCTTTATTTTATGGAATTTTGAATATTTCGTGAAGTTTATTTATTTTTTGTATGATGTAAACATTCACTTACTCCGTGTTACCTTGTGAATGGACAATATCGAAAGGATGCAAAAAACCATAAAATAACCGTATCAAGTAAAAGCATTTTTTTTTATTTTTACAATCTATTTCAGAAAATTCAATATCTGGGGTCATTTATGTTTAAACTGATTTCTGTTTTTATGAATCACTAACTATGTCATTTTCTTCGTGTCCTTTGTCATCTTAGAATTAATTAAAATCAAGATACCAAAAAAAAAAGTGTTTGCTTCTCGTTTTTGTTAAGTTGGTTACTTCCTAACAAAAAAGAAAAAAAAACTTAAAACATTATTTAAAATTTGTAAATTGAACTGATTATTTCATGAGTACTGAATCTTTTTTTTATGGTATAAGTGGCAAACGAGCAGACGGGACACCTGATGGTTAGCAACTACCGCCGATCATGCACACCTGCAACTCAAAAGTCACAAGTGCGTAGCCGCCCTTGGAGTCCCTCAGTGGTATCACTCCGGTCGAGCCGGCCCATTCGTGCCCGTGAATCTCAAATAATTATAATTTTTCATTATAGTAAAACTAACGTACCGCTACTAATAAGCAGTCCTTCTCCTAGCCAAGGCTTGAAAAAATTATATTCCGGAGCTTTGTCAATATGTATGGGACTATTTAGGATTACTTCAACATCTTGAGCATCCGCAAGAAATATTACCAACTTGGAGCCGAGCCAACCACGAACTACACTACCATACTTGGCTTGCTGTACGAGACAGTATTGTATTAAATCTGTGAAAAATGTATAAAAAATTATACTTAGATATATTATCTGTCTACTATCTCTATCTATAGTGTCTATGAAGAACTCTGTCTAGTATAAACTATTTATTAGAAGTACAAAAACAAGTAAATAAATGTGACAGTTTAAAAAAAAGAAAATGTGCCAATGTTTTTTAAGAGGGTATTTAATTAAAAAGTTTGTTTTCATTTTGAAATGAGTCTCTAGCGGTCATTGAAAAGAAAACTTTATCCATTTATTTCCATCAGTAGTTATTTCCCAACAACAATTTCGTTTACTTTCCTTGTGTATATTCATATTAACCATAAATACAGTTACCTTACAACCAACTAGATAATCAGGCAAGTAGAGTTGAAGGTTGAAAAATAGGAACTTTGTTAAAAGCGAAAGACAAGCACTGGAGTGAAAAAAGGATTTTGCTGGATTCGGTACCAAAAGCAGTATCTCGACAAGGTAGCAAATAAAAAAAAAACCCGGTCAGGTACGAGACGAACTCGTGCGCCGAGGGTTCCGTACCTACCCAGATTTTAAGTAGAGTTTCGCGAAAATCGTAATCGTAAGTACCAAAATTTATCTTAATTTTCAACTTTTTTTATTTTTTGGAATTATTCCTTTACTTGTGGTGTAAGACGTTTCTTTTGAAAATAAAAAAAGTTGAAAATTAAAGTAAATTTTGTTACTTACAGTTTCACGAAAATCGAAATTTGCCCATATATTTTTATCGTATTGACTCAGGACCTTGATTTTTATACACCTAATAAGGGCTATAGACCTCAGTATCTGGTATAAATTTCAACTTGCTAGGTCTACCCGTTCCTGAGAAAATCGGTGGTGACACACGGACAGACGGACAAGAATCTTATAATGGTTCCTTTTTACCTTTTGAAGTACGGAACCCTAACAACAGTGGCACTTCGGTAGTGCCGACAGAAAACTGTTTGTTTTTTTTTTTATTATAACAGGTTTTTTTGTTTTTCGATTTGATACGACATGAATATATATCAATGTTGTACGTATATACACAATATATAGTTATATTATCAATCTATTCCAACCCAAACTCAAATCTCGTGTCATGTCCCTCCAACACAAAGGCGGGCGGGCCTGGCGGGCCGCGGCCCAAAAGTTAATGTTCGGAAGTTGTATATATGCTAATCGGCGAGAGAATTCTTTATATTGCGATACAGGGTTAGAAATTGTCATTCAGGAGTTACTCCGTAGTTCTGTGTGTCTTCGTTAGATGGCGCTGTAGTATGTTTATGTTTCTTTGTATGTGGGAGTCGCCACAAATGTAGATACTTATATACAGAAGTGTAATTAATAACATTCTTTTGTTTGATGTTCAAAAATGTCCAACGCGCCTAAAGCAGTTTTCACTTCAAAAATCAAGGGAAATTAGATGTTAAAAGTCATTGCTGCAATATACATATACAAAAACGATTCTAGAAAACTGTCTTGCCCAAAGGGCTTTGCCTACAGGGGTGTGAACAAGAAAGGTACATGAGCTCTTTTGGGTACATGCTTGGAGTCAAGTAAACAATAGGTATGACTGAATGTGTATAGGTAAATAATTACTAATTCTTGAAAATAGTCACATGTTATATGAATATGACGTTTGTAATTAATGCAAAATAAATAAATAGTCAAGTCATTGATTTACATTGTCTTCAAGGTGACACGCAAATTCGCTATTTCTTTCTATGACGCTCACCATATCATGTTTTATTCAACGTTTTCTCATACTTGTGTTGTATAATTCTCGAAGCTCTCTCACGGTAAATCTTAAACGGTGATTACTATAACATAAATGTCTAAAAACATGTCATCATTGCTCAAAAGTCATATAACTTTTGAATATTTCTATGCAACGTTCCCGAAGACATCACCAGATCATATTATAAATTTATTATAGGGTCATTTTTAATGTCCTATGTTCCCTGGATCCCCCCCCCCCCCATCTCGAACACTTCTGAGCCTCGCGCTTCATTTCGCTCACGCCTTGTCGATATTCCTCGCTTCATCTGCCACTGTTCATTACCAAGTTTTCCTTGGAAGACCATGCTTGCAGTTTCCTTGGGGGCTCTAGTTCAGAGCCTGCTTGGGAATGTGATCAAAGTCCAATCGAAGTATGTCCAATCCAGCCCTATTTTCGGGGTTTAATCTGCTGGTCGATCGAAGTCTCCTGGCAGCGTTCCAACAATTTTTGATTAGAGATGTTCTCAGGTCAGTACATGCCTAGAATTCCAAGAAGGCAACGGTTGATGAAAACCTGGAGCCGCTGAGAGATCTTTTTAGTTACCTTTCACGGTTCACGCCTATACAGCAATACAGATTTAAAGTTTTTCCCAAATAATAATAAATAATAATAATAATATATCTCACACATCTCACACACGGCCGTCTGATCCCAAACTAGGCAGAGCCTGTACTATGGTAACCAGACTGCTGATAAACATACTTATATATTTTTAAATACATACATATTATAGATAAATTACACCCAGACACAGAACAAATGACCGTGCTCATCACACAATATTTAAAAATAAATATATAAAATATAAATTTAAATGGTTAAAATATTTTAAATGGTTTCAATATTTTAAATGGTTTTAGCTTGACTGTTCGAGTCAATATCCGTGACAGCCACACAGGTTGAAGTTATGAGAAGGCAGCTCGAGCCTTGGTAATTCGCGAAGTGATGTCTTCCTTGGTTATGGGGTAGAAATTTCAAGTATGTTAACCAAATCTTGTGTTCCTTCACTTCAATTAAATCGTAGAGCCTGGCTTTAAAAAAAATGCCTTGCCTTAAACTAAGCTGATACACGTATTTTGATAATGCAAAGTTTAATGGATAAAATTCTAGAGTTATGTTCAAATTCAGAATGAAACTGCAAGATGATATGAATTTACAAAAAAAGTATTGACTTACCATCAGGAGTTTTGCCTAAAGCAATAAGTGCATTCCCAAAAAACGGTACAGTTTCGGGTCCGGGAATTAGGTTACCCATTTTGTGAAACCTTGACTGTTGTTGCCATCTGTGAAAGATCCACAGAGTAGATGCGATAAGCAGGAGGGGGTAGAATACTAGCCGTGTTAAGTCTAGATCATGTCCGCCATCGATCTTTGACACCATCTTGCTAAACTGTAAAAAAAAGGATTATTGTTATTGAAAATACTCATTACCTAACAAACTTCAGGTTTCAAAGCGATTGCAGTTTGTCCAAAGGGAACTTAAATCACAAATTTCACCACTCACTTACCACTAACCTCAAGTGATAAGATAAGTAACTTAATAATTATATAGTTTCAATTCAGCCATAGAAAGTGATAATTCATTTATTAATATTTATTTATTATTAAAAAAAACAATGCTACCAAACAGCGCTATGCAGCTACGTATTACATAAACTTTAAAAATTTCTTGATTGAATGATTGACGGTTGGTTATTATTTACTATAGGCCTTTGCATTTTCTGTTTTTCGTGCAACTCTACGTTAAAATTAATCTTTATTGTGCGTTTTATGCGTAGTAAATGATAAAATAAATGATGAATGATATTTATTTCTGTAAGTAAATCTTTTTAGGTATTTTTAGAAGTCAATATTTATTTATTGAGGGTTAGAGTTATGAACTTTACTTTGAGTACTAAAAATATTAATTTTTTTTTTATAAATTTTTCATTAATATAATTTATATATTTAATAACGTTATTTATATATTTTTGCATCAATTTTGTACTTATTGTAAATATTATATTACTGAATTAAGGAAATGCAAGGAAATGAAAGGCAGTAAATACGTTTTATTACTAAATCCTTGGCACAAAAACAAATACATCTATAAAAAATAAATAAAACAGATTTAACTTTATAAGAGCTTACTTCCGGTAGGAAATAACAAAATCACAAAATTAGATATAAAGTCTTTCAACTTTAACATAAAAACACACTTCTAAAGTACATTTTGGTACAAGACTGACAACGAAAATACTTGATACTAAAATGTATTCACAATTTATAACTTTCAAAATCAATTCATTCGCATAATTACCATTATGTATACACAAGTATGTCATTGTTATGCTTCTGATTTTGGAATTTGGCTGTTAAATACCTACCTAATTATTAATTTCCAAATGACTACATTTGGTAACTTACTACCTAAACTACGCGCTATTTCTGAATAAAATTCACCGTTACTTGTGTGTTCTGTATATCTATCTGGTCTTTTATGTTCAGTATCTGTTCTAAATTTAATTATAGGTATAACGGTTAGGGGTGCGGGGTCCGGAACCTCCGCGTGGTGCACCCTGGGCAACGAAGACGGCAGAGCCTCTCTCTTAATTTAGGAAAGGTTACGTCACCTAAAATCGGCACAAGCCTCAGAGAGGCCGACCTTCCGAAACTGTGCGGGTCGCCCATAAGGAGAAGGAAACTGGCGGATCTGCGGCAGCAAAGAGGGCCGAAGATGAGCTCCTGATTAAGGCCCTCCTTGAGAAGGTCGCATCCGACAAGTCGACCACCCCTGACGTGAGGTGCGGGAATGCTAACCTGGAGTAACTACGCCGCAAAGTCGGAAACCCCATGGAACGGATCGAGGAGGCGATCCGCGCAGTCGATTGCTTGCTTCAGCCGTCCCGGGGACCCGGGGGGACTGAACAAGAGGCCCTAATAACGGTTTGCGCTCCATTGTCGAGGCGGGAAGACTTATCGAGAATAAGGCGTCGGGCTCCACTCGTGCCCACACTAGTGGCGTCTTCGGCACTGGTGGCGGGGTCCGGCCGGATGGAGTCGGACATGGCCCGACTCATGGCGGGGAAGGAGGAGCGACTAATGAAAGGCATCTCTGCAGTAGAAAGCGCTAATTGTTGCCCATCTCTGGCTCCGCAACGGACGACATACGCGGCCGCTGCTAAGGCGCAGCAGCAGCACCTCAGAAGCCCACACAGGGAATAGGCAAGAGGAAGGCGACCTAATTTTTTTTTCTTAGGTGTGGAAACCCGCTCGGGCCGTCACTAAAACCACATGGTGTGCCACTCTCTCTCTCTGCCTATTCTGGGCGGTCAGAGCCGCCGCCCACACCGGTGCCAATTGGGCAATTATATTTACAAGCTAGCGGTATCACCGACACCACAATGAATGTAAACACAAAAAAGTAGAAATTTATGAAATATTCATAAATTCAATGTAATAGGCTATAATAGGTGAATTTGTTTTTTTATACAAATGACAACATTCGCAAAATTTTTACGAGTTAATAAATATTAATTGTATATGAGAGGTCAAGTGTGTATGTAATTTTAATTAGGCATGATGACTAGCATTGGTCGCTATTGTGTTAACGTCAGGCTTGTTGACGTACTACTACTCGTTTAAATAAATCATTTTCTGCTACTCGTTACTACACAATCATTACCCTAAATAAGTCGGAACGTATCTGTTTAAACTATATTTATATTCTATTTTTGTAAGTTATAACTTACAAAAATAGAATATAAATATAGTTTGGGGGCAAACAAGCGGCAGGTCACGAGATGGTAAGTAACCGCCGCCCTTGGATACGTAGCAAATCAAGAAAAACAAATGCTTTGTCGCCCTTTAAGTCCCTCAACCTATAGTGAGGGTGAGGACGGATTTCGGCTTCGGTAACCACAGTCACTCAGTAAAATGCAACTTAACAGCTGTTTTCTGTGAGGCCGTAGTATCGGCCGTGGTACTAAGGTCGAGCCGGCTTATTTGTGCGGAATCATGGCTCTCTAATAGAAACAGACCTTACTTCACATATCACAGAATAGCTTTTGGGAACCAGGATTCTATTCCAAACCCTCACAATGGGCCGCCAATAAAAGCAATTTACCTACGCGACCAACGAGACATTCAAACAGAATTCTTATTCCACGTGACATGACACACGTTATTTAGCTAAGCAAGGTTGTAACTATAAAATCTAAGTCTTTACAACTAAACGAATAATAGTGAATTAACTATTAAAAACAAATAAAAAAAAAAAAGAAGTAAATTACTCTACGAATTAGGTAAATAGGTACTTTAAGGAAGTCGTCAGCCACTGTGATGCTATTAAAGTAGTAAAATAGGTAAATAATAAATTCAGACAATATTATATTTTATTGATTATAGTAACCTCTCAAAATTATATTTAAATATAACATTAACAAATAATATTTTTTTTAATAAATAAGTGGCCTGCCTGTTTGCGTACTACGTGATGTACCAGTGATTAAATACACATATTTACCTACCAAGCAGTGATTAAATCCTCATATTTACCTATAAACCAGCATATAACCCTCCTGACTTTCCTGTTAACATACTCGCCTCCTGCGATTGTACAGAGAGGGAAAATCGACATATTTGTAAGTAATGATAACAATAGGCATAACGCAATTAGTTTTTATTATTTTTGTTCTTGTGGAGCCGCATTATTATTTTGTGCCCATTGCGGTGGAGACTTTGAGCAGTTGGAGGTCGGAAGCTAAAGGTTTTGTTCGGAAGCTAATTGCGGAGATTGGTCGACGAATAAGGAAGACGTGACTCCCGCTCCGGCCGGCTCATTTCTGGTGCAAAGGATGTCCGTTGCAATTCAGCGAGGCAATGCTATCATGAGCACCTTTGCACCGGGAGCGACGCGGGACGGTTTATATGATTTGACTTGAATTGTATGTATTCATTAATAATGTTAGCGTCAGTATCATTACAGTTTTATATCATAGTTGGACTTATTCTCAAAAAAATCTTGAACTGAGTACTTAATAACATTTTTTTAATTAACAAGTGGCGTAATTTTCTTTTAAAATGATCTAAGTATTTTTACTATATTCTTTATTGCTAATAGAATTTTATTAAATATGCGAGGTGTTACATCTTAGAAAAGAAAAACACATTATCGGATACAATTTTTGTAACTGCTCATATAAAAATATTCAGTATTATGCGTATTTGAAGAGATCGACAAAGAAAAACACTGCCACTGATTAATGCTTGATGAGATTAATATATTGTCGGAGTTCTTGTGTCGTTAATTGTATTCCAATAAAAAAATACCAGTTTTTATTGTTTTATACTTATAACAAAAGGGTTGATATGATTACAAAAGGTTTACAATGTAGTTTAAAGGAAATAACATTACAGGCTGTTCAATTATTATTATTATAGCCTCTTCATTTCCATAAGGAATAAATTACAAAACAAATATATCAGGAATTAAAAGTACATATAATTGCATGCATGAATTAATAAAATATTACAATTAATTACTATAATTGAAGTCTCGATCAATTATAGTAATTAATTTCATTTCATTTTAAACATTCATCAAGCACAAGGTCATTGTGTCCATTCCATAAGCATTTTTAACACGCTTTTATTAGCTTGGTATGTATGTTTGTATGTAACGGAATCATCGAACATGATTTTGATCCACTTTAAAACGCCGAATATAATTAAAACTTTGCATACTTATCAAGGACTGATGACAATGCAATAAATTAAATGGTTTGTCTCATAATCCTGATCAGGACATTCAGGCTTAACTGATTTTTTCATACCTAAAAATACAGCAGCGTTTTTTGCCGTGCACTAAGGCGTATGCCGAAGCATATGTGATAAACTTACTCGTTACTTTTTTTATCTTAATAAGGTTATAATTATCATTAGCGACTAAAAAAGAAAAATAAATTATAGTTTAAAAAACCTACTTAAAATTAAGTTAGAATATTTACAACATTTACACTATCTACATACAAGCATCAAAAAATTCCTCCGCAACATCGCCTACTGGTAACGTTCCCAGAAGACTGGCAGCATTGCCACGTTGAATGGCAATGCTAATTCTCTGTGCTAGAAAAAGACCACCCTTCTGATCACGAGAAGTGTCAATCAGTAGTTTAGCTAGCTGTTTATATATAGTACGAGCACTTGGACCCCATGACCCTAACGTTTCGACCCCAAACGGTTTAAAAATGTAATTTCCTAGTAATTTCTGATATTTACGCCGTTTGAGGGTTTCTGCAGATGCAGCAGCAGCGCCGGCGTAACCAGCAGTGCTTGGCAAATGTGATGGCGCAAGGGTGTCGGCGCAGGTTGCGTCCCACACCAAAGGCTTACCCATCTTCCATGGCAGTAACGACATACCGTCCGGTCTCTTCCCATCGTCTCGAACCAGACCATTGGGTTCACGTACAGCTGGAACGCCGGCGGTAACAAGAGCCCGACGGATAATGTCGTGAATATTGGCATGTCGAGATATACGGCCATCGCTTCTGCTACAAGAAAGGCCATGATGTCCAAGACTGTCAACAGCTTCTCCGCAGTGACAAAGATGCGGAGAAACACAAGGCGCACCTAAACGAAGACAAGTGGCAAGGCGTAATGTAATATCGTCCAACAAAGTGCCTAAGTTGGGCGATGGAAGTGCCTGAATCCATAAGCCTGATTCCCATTCTCCAACAGCTAACAAACTAGCGCGCTCAGCAAGATTTATTGCTGTATTGATCAATGTTTTTTGTTTTAAAATACATAGTGGCGCGTCCCATTGTCTCTGAGAGAATGAATTAACAGGTAATATTGTATTGGGACAAGCTATCCGCCAGGCATGTATGGCGTCGGCCTTGCAAGGCACTTCAGAATCAACCAGTGTGCTTATTAGAATTTTCCTGGTTATCTCTTCTGTGCCATGGACCGAAGACAGAAATGCTGGAAGGCTGACATCTACAATTTTGCGTACTCCAAGACCACCCATACGAACTGGTAAGGATGCTTGGAGCCAGGTTCGATCATTAAAAGCTATATTTAACACTTTACTGAGGATGTTTTGAATAATTTTGTCAACTTTTTCTAAAAGTGATTGGTGTTTCCAAAGTGGGGATGACCGAAGTGCATGTATAAATTTAGGTACAAAAAGACAAAAACGGAGTATAGTAAAAGCCGAATGGACATTAATTTTAAGTAAAAGATCCCAAAAATCACCAAAAATGTTAATTTTGTCCTCTATAAAAGATTGAAAACTATCTTCCAAGACTGGACATCCAAGAAGGCGAAGAGATTTTTTTTCTAAAAGTTTAATGTTGGGTGCTAATGAATTGAATTTTTGTACAGTCGCGAGTCTGTCTGTATTGTCACAAATAAAAATTTCGCATTTGTCAGAGTTAAGTTCTAAGCCAATAGATCTAAATTTATTTTTTATAAAAGATAAATCTTCTAAAACTGTATCTACTTCCCCTCCTAGAGTTCCATCGTCAAGGTACCAAATGTTAAATTTAGACTTTACCTGCTCAATAATGGGGTGTATTGCTAAACTGAAGATAACTGGTCCCAAAGGATCACCTTGTTGACATCCGACGGCTGAGTCCAAAAGATTATCCTTGTAAATAAGTTTTGTTGGATATCTATAACATTGCCAAAGAAATTTATAAATTTTAGGTGTTTCCAATTTTGCTTGGTTCAACAAAATGTCTCTATTATCAGAATTAAAGGCATTCCTCAGGTCAACCTTCAAGATAACCTTCGCATTCTGACTGCCAAGGTACGTGGACAGGGCGTGTATGGCAGCCTCACAACCACCTTTCGAGCCAAAACCAAGTTGTAATGGTTGAAATTTTTGCAAGTTCAGCGCTGTAATATTTGCAACAAATTTTGGCTACCATACGTCGCAAGGTACACCCTACGGCAATCGGACGAATGCCACCATCGTTCTTACGTAGGGTACATAAGTTGGCTCCATACAAAATATCAATGATGTCATCGTCCAAATTGCCAGAGAGCATAAGGTTCACTAAAGCCGTCAGCTCCTTCAAGAGAGCATCGCCAGCCTCTCCAGCACTGGAACAAACCAGATCTTTTAGATGCTGTGGTGTCAAGCCATCGAGACCGCCAGCAGATCCACTCCGAAAGGAACAAATGGCCGCTAGAACTTCCTTGGCAGTAACAATAAGATGTTAGCTATCGGTGGCAGGTAGTTCAGAAAAGGAGAGATCATCCTGAGGTGTGGAATGCTTATTCTTCAGGCCTGCGACTGTTTCAGGCGAGTAAGGCGCTACCACATCGCTGCTAAAAAGCAGCCTAGCTGCTCCCCTTATATCACCTTCCCTTAGTTTTGTCTCAACGTAAGCAAAATTTTAGTAGATAATTTTGGGTCAAAATAGGTAGTATTAAGGCAATTCTCTTTAATTTGGGACGTCAAAGATTTTTGGGTACTATTTGTTTTTTTTTAGGTGTAAAATTCTATAAGGGAAGGTAAGTAGTTGTTCCCAGGCGGCTATTAAATTTTCCCGAACAACGAGGCCTACACAATTGGCTAAACAATCAGCCACTGTGGGCCTTGCACCTCGGGTGACTCTCTTGAGAATAGGAACAGAATTTTTAAGTGGGTTAATTTTTGCCAAAAAGGGTTTTGTGTAGTATTTGCTGGAGTTTGACTAAGAGATGTAGGATCAGAAGTACATAAAGGCACGTTTTGGGACTTATGAATTTTACCAAAATGTACCTTCAAGCCTCGCTCACCTTTAAAAAACGATCCTGTGAACAAATAGGGCAGCGAACGAGATTGCTTGCTGAAACAGCTGGTTGACCTGAACACACTGTCACATTGCCACTGGTGTTTACGAACATTTAAAAAAAAAAAAATTATTTAAAATAAATATAAAAACAGTCCAAAATAAACTTCAACTTTTGGTTAATGGCTTTGTGGTAGAGTGTAACCACAATTTCGCCAATGTCATGTATTTGAAAGACAAACTGTCAAAGGATTTTATGTAGAGCTGTGGTAGAGCCAAAAAAAAAACACACTGAAAGTCTGAAGTCACATTTCATATTGACAGGCGCCTGCGTATTCCTGTCAAGTATTTTCGTTCAGATTATTGTTGAATTGTTGGCTAAAGTAAATATTAAATAGAAATTATGATAAGAAACTGAAAGTTGAAGTTAAAATTTATCATCAACGATCGATCTTCCTTTCTTTTTTGACTACTACTACTACTACTACTTTTTTTTGCTTTTTTTTTATAATATAATAACTTTACTTTTACCAATACCTATCAGTAAAATATTTTTACAACGATTGAGATCTAGCACCCCACCCCCTTTTTTGCGATAAAATGACTTTTCTTTTTGAACTTACAGAAAATTATTTCCTACCTTTTAGTTCGGCTAGCTACAAAAGCGTGTTTTTTTTTTTTGTTTTTTGAAACTGTAATTTATTCCTTTTGAGAACGGACCCATAAAAGGGTACACCAAATATCCTTCTTTTGTGGTAACATTAAGGTCTATCACTTTACGTATTAATAGTCCATTAGTGCTCAACATTAATTTTTAATAAGTATTTGAGCACCAAGCGATGGAATTTTAGTTGTGTTAATGTAGTTTATGTCACTAATGGCATTCAGCAATATTTGCGAGATTAGTGTTTATTGTATTTCCTTATAATGGGACATGCTAGTGGTGGAGTAACATGTACGCAATAAAATGAGATTGTTGTAATAAGAGAAACACTGCTATTTGTGACTGTCATTTAACATGTCACTATTTCAATACCAATATTTTCATATAATTGATTAATAATGGGGATTAAAGTATGAATTTGCCATTGTATAGTAATAGACATTTTGAATTGATATAAAACCTTCATGGTGTGAGATTTACGTGTAAAACTTTTCTCACATACCTATGAGGTTCTTCTTTAAAAAAATGTGCAACATCGTAATGGAAACTTCAACTTGGAGAACGAACCACGTGGAAGAACGCCAACCCAGGTGAATAACGCTAAATTGAAGGAGATGGTGAAAGCCGATCCGAGTCAAACTACCCAGAAATAAGTGGCATAGTTTAAAGTTACCCTACCTACAATATTGACTCATTTGTATTAAATCAATATGAAAAATGATCGCCTCATAATTTGCCTCATCTGCAGAAAGAAATGCGTGTTGAAACTTTTATTAACTTGTTGATTCGGTACAGAAATGAAGGACTATTCGATCGAATTGTAACAAAGTGGATTGTTTACGATAACTTTGAGCGAAAAAAGCCATGGTAGACCCTAGGTCAAACGAAGCAACAGTGTTTTGAGGCAAAGCTTACCAATAAAAAGGTAATGGTAACTGTTTGGTAGTCTAATCATAGTGTTATTCACTATAGCTTTCTCAGGTCTGGTCAGGCAGTAACAGCAGAGGTTTACAGTGTCGAACTTCGAACAATTATGGCAAAGCTGGTAGTGAAACAGCCCCGACTCATGAATCGATCTTCACCATTATTGCTCCATGATAATGCAAGACCTTACACTGCCCGAGAAACCATTGTAACTCTACAGGAGCTGTAGTTACAAACCTTCCTCTAACGGACTACCATTTTTTTCATGATTTGGACAATTTTCTACGTAATAAAAACAGTCTTCCCAGGAGCAATCACAAAATTATTTCACACAGTTTGTGGAATCTAGATCCCAGAGTTCTATCCTGAAGGCATAAATTAACTTCCGTTTAGATGGATGTGGGTAATATGAGGGTAAATAATTTGACTAAATAAATATTTTACATTTAGGACATAAACGAATAAACGAACGATTTAGAAAATAAAAAAAATCAGTACAAATCAGCAATTTCATACTTTAACCCCTCATAATAATCCGTGCGGTGACCGATTAAGAATACGGAATGTTACCACTCCTATTCATCCCGTGGGTATCGTAACAGCCGTTTAAGGTAGCAAACGCACTTCAAAGAGAAGTAAAACTTGACATAAACCCTGTACCAACCCGTCTGGCCAGTGTGGTATAGTACCTATAGTACCTTCCTAAGGAGAGGCCTTCGTCCAGCGGTATCGCACCGGTCAGGCCGGTCCATTTTTGCCGATGCATGGCTCTCCCGCGGTAGGCTTTTGGCCTACTGCACTGCGCTGGCCAGACGGGTAGGTATAGGGTTTGTTTCTACTTTTTTTTCTCTTTGCAGTGCTATTGTTCTGCGTAGTTTGTTCCCTTAGTCGGCTCTTACGGCACCGACACCCATGGGATGAATAGGGGTGGTGACATTTCGTATTCATAATCCGTCACCACACGGACAAATCTTTTTAAAAATATTTGTTTATTATCTCCCGTTTGGTCCTACTCAAATTTGAAGAAAAATAACAACCCATATAAGGAAAATGGAGAGCTTTAAAATATAGTAGTTTTATTATTCATCATGGTGTAGTCGGTAAAACTAACTAAATATAATGTTAGAGAAGGAAAAATGTTATACCTATGGGTCATTTACATACAGTATAAATATAGGAGCAACAACGAACACTAGTGCAGTATCGTATTAATTTCAAATAAACCATTCCAGCTATTGCCAGACTTACCCGCGTAATACAAGGTACTAATTTTTTTATATCGTTTTTTAGTTGTTGTAATAAATCTAGACGTTCTCGACTGAAAGCTTACTAAGGCACACCTTGTAATTTTATACATAGTTTTCATTTAATCAAATTTTATTTGTGCTACAAATGACTATCTCAGAATGGAATACTTTTGCTGCGAATCGTTTTTGAAATGACATCGAAGCAAATACCAGTTCTGAAAAGTAGACTGCATCAAAAAGAAAAAAAATACAAAATCTTTTATTATTAGAAATATGAGTCTAGTGTCGTTATTTAGGTTATACAGTCAGCTCACTGTTTTTTGTTCTGAGTTTGAGTGGGGGTTCAGCATAGCGGCCGGTGAGATTGATTGATAAAAATAAGTGTAATGATTAGAAACCGTGCTATCCTGTTTATTTATTTATTTAAACTTAATGCGAACCCCGTGTTGTTTTTCTTCCAGTTAAACAAAGACTAACAACAAAGCTCTTTTATTAAATCAGCCCAGTGGACTTAGAAATAAATTGTAGCTTACACTTTAGCTCGTTCAGCATGTTTTGCGCAGAAGTTTACAATGTTACCTGTTATATTGAGGGTACTTATTATAGTGTTTTTACTTAGATTTGTAATTATTTTTTAATTTTTAGTGCCTTTTGTAAGTATTGTTTGAAGTCGGTTTAACTTTTTTTAAAGGATTTTTTATTATTTTACCATTTTTAGTGTAAGATATGTTTGTAATGAGTACATAATTACGATATTTAAAACACGAAGTACCGTAATGTACAATTTTTACCAAACTGTAGTATTAAATATAGTTTTATCGTTCGCTACTTTATTTAGATAAGGTAGTAAGATGTTACATTTGACCCCGAAAATATATTATTTTCCACATTAATTTCCAAATCTAGGAGTGGTATTTTATCTATGGAGTCTACCAATGAGAACGTCCTGGTTTAAAAATTGAATAAAACACACAATTTTTTATGAAAAATGCATCCGATTGATTTATTTGATAGATAATTTCATGCAATTTATGTTTTAAATAATATATCGGCCAAATGACCGCCGCGGCTCTTTTTGCAGTGCAAATTGGCGTGAACCATTTCGGCCGGTATGTCGGCTATGGCTCGTCGAATGTTGGTTTTTAGGTCACGAATTGTAGCTGGATTATTGCTGTACACTTTAGATTTAACGTAACTCCGAAGTAAATAGTCTAAAGATTTTAAATCACACGATCTTGGTGGCCAACTGATCGGTCCATTTCTCGAAATTAACGACTCACCAAACTTTCCACGCAATAATTCCATGTTCACTCGAGTAATGTGAGGTTGTGCACCGTCTTGTTGAAAATAAAGGTCGTCTGCATCAGTATCATCAAATTCCGGAAAGAAATATTCGGTTAACATCGAGTTATAGCGCTCGCAATTCACAGTAACAGGGTTTCCTTCGTCACTTTCAAGGAAATTTTTTACAATTTCCAAGCGTTGGTTTAAAGTGAAACGTGACATGATAAAATGGCAAACCTTACTGAACACAAATGTCAAGAGACGTCAAAGATCCATCATCAAACATGGCCGCTATGAGCTGTCAAAACCAGGTCATCCCTATTGGTAGACCGAGTACATTTTAAATGGAACTAAAGAGGAAATTTACCCGTCCAAATAAAAAACAAAACATAATCGGTTTACCAATGAAAGAGTTTTGAGGTAACAAACATAAAAATTATTGCGTCACAAACAATTATTTTTATCTTACTGTTTTGTAACCTCATATTAGTCTTATGTGCACATATCTATAACCCTATACAAACGCCTAACTTGAAAGAAAAAAACAAGGTCAATTAATGACTAGATTATTGAAAGAGTTATCCTCTAACTCCTAAAGGTCAAGCCTCCATCATCAGCTCAACAACATGACATAATGACTACTAAACGCATATAGCTGGAGAAAGAAAACACCTCGGGAGTATACCCTTTCGATTACAACAAGAATTTTAAACTAATAAAAGAAGTTTCAAAAATAATTGCGTAAGAAATTCTTTTTTGTCTAAATGTTTTGTAATAACATTTATTACTCTCTTGTGCACATATCTCTGTAACCCCACACAAATACTTAACAAATATCTCGAAAAATTAAAACACGGTCAAAACATGATTGGATTTTTGAAAGAGTTATTTTCTAACTCCTATAGGTCAAGGATCTTTCCATCATCAGCTCAGCAACATGAGATAACGACTACTTAAAGCAAATACCTATAAGGCTAGAGAAACAAGCTAAAACACGCCTGTAAAGTTTGAGGGTTTCCCTCGATTTCGCTAGGACCCCATCATCAAATAATAATTTGGTGTTAATGGGACCATCTCGAAAGTATACCCTATCGATAACAAAAACAACTTTTAAAATCAGTCCACAATTGATGAAGATAATCGCTTACAAACATACAAAAATAAATACAGACGAAATTATACCCTCTTCTTTTGCGTTTTTGAAGTCGGTTAAAAAAATAACCATTTTCAAGTTTTGCACTTTTTTTTTAAATCGCCGAAATTTTGCCTAATACAGTTTTTAGGAGCTTAGGTCCTTTATTTTATTATTTTTTTACTGTTTTTGTGTAGGTCTCGGGTTCGATTCCCGGGTCGGATGAAATTCTTGTATGATCTGCAAATATTTGTTTCGGTGTTTGAGTGTTTTCTATGGATAATATGTATGTTTTTATGAAAAAAAAGTATTAAAATTTTCTATCAGTCAATCTTACTTTCATAGTACAAGGTCTGCTTAGTTTACTTTGTTGCCTGCACCAATGGCGTAGTGATTAAAGCGGTCGCCACGCCGCTACCACGCTAGATGGCGTTGTCTGTAAGATGTACGAAATAAAACTTGTAAAAAATAAAATATAAAATTTGATGTTAACTAACCGTGATAAATGTTTTTGTAATATTTTGCCCGAATTCTGCAACACGTACTTCTTGCAGTTTTTGTAGGCTGTCAAAGCAGTATATCATTACTTACAATAAACTTAAGACGTTAGGTAAAGACGACGATATTTAAAAAAACTGTCATCAATAACTGCGATTAAAGTAATACATACTTTGTTTTGTCCACAGCAGCAATGACATCAATGATGGCTCTGTCTATTACATTATTGGCGCTGATTACCTTTTTATGTAACGTTCAAGCAAATGTCACACAATCAGAACAAGAAAAATCTCCGATATTAGAAGTCATCGATACCATATTGGAACCATTTATGTTGAATCAAAAGGCTGATCAAGGTGTGTTTTCTGCTTTTGGATGTCGAAAAGGCCATAAAAAAATGAATAAAAACTGTTATAAAATATCTGAAGAGGACGTGAGTTATTACGAAGATAATGAAAACAAAAATAAAATTAATATTTAGATTTATGCCTTCAACGTACTTTTAAGATGATATCATAAATTTAGGTATTTTATTACTAATACTTAATTTGAGACTTAAGTTAATGTTTATTTCATTTCTTGTTTTCATTTGTTTAAGTATTTATGTATATTATTATTATATTTATATATTATTAAAAAGAAAAAAAATACAAAATATTTTATTATTAGAAATATGAGTCTAGTGTCGTTATTTAGGTTATACAGTCAGCTCACTGTTTTTTGTTCTGAGTTTGAGTGGGGGTTCAGCATAGCGGCCGGTGAGATTGATTGATAAAAATAAGTGTAATGATTAGAAACCGTGCTATCCTGTTTATTTATTTATTTAAACTTAACGCGAACACCGTGTTGTTTTTCTTCCAGTTAAACAAAGACTAACAACAAAGCTCTTTTATTAAATCAGCCCAGTGGACTTAGAAATAAATTGTAGCTTACACTTTAGCTCGTTCAGCATGTTTTGCGCAGAAGTTTACAATGTTACCTGTTATATTGAGGGTACTTATTATAGTGTTTTTACTTAGATTTGTAATTATTTTTTAATTTTTAGTGCCTTTTGTAAGTATGGTTTGAAGTCGGTTTATCTTTTTTTAAAGGATTTTTTATTATTTTACCATTTTTAGTGTAAGATATGTTTGTAATGAGTAGATAATTACGATATTTAAAACACGAAGTACCGTTATGTACGATTTTTACCAAACTGTAGTATGTTAGATTATATTAAATATAGTTTTATCGTTCGCTACTTTATTTAGATAAGGTATTGGGACTAATCCCACCCACACGCCCACCACTGTAACTCCTGTACACCAGGATCCACAGCAGTGACCCACGAACACACCGAGTTATGACACTCGGGAAGTCCCAGGAAGAAATTAAACTGTCTTGGAACCCGCAACGAAATTAATCAGAAGAAAATTGGAGGAGTTGGAAATACAGTAAATCCACTTCCCTCCTTAGCAAAGCGGGAGACAAAATGAAGTAAAATGGGCATACACCCTTTTAAACAGGGAAGCACCACGGCCACAAATATTACGGGTCCTACGTGAGCTATGTTTGATTTCTATAATATGTATTGCAGAATCGCCTAAACGCACGGAAATTCACCCTAGTTGACACAAGATCCCCATAGTATACCGCCCCAGATGTCACCTGCAAGCTATTCAGCATTATATTACGTTCATTATACCAAAGACTACATTCCCAGAGGATATGATGAGCAGACTGTTCATAGTGAGAGTTAGGTGTTGAGCATTGACACAATGGTGACTCGACTAATTTAAATGAATAAAGCTTGCTCTTAAAGTTACCATGACCCGTAAGAAATTGAGCGACACAGTGATCCACCTCAAGCCATATCCTCGACAACCGTTCGCGAACAGATGGAAAGAATTGGTAAAGATGGCGCCCCTTGGATGATTCATCCCAGCGTTGTTGCCATTCGTCTATGAGGTCATTATAGACATCGGGCTGCTGTTGAAGCAATCTTGTAATTTTACCGCGATCCCGCGCGCCCAAAAAATTGCATTCCATGTTTTGTTGTCTTGAATAGTACATGGCTGCACGTCTCTGCACCTCGAGATCGACCGGAAGCACACCCGCCAACACCGGCAAAGCCTCAGTGCTAACCGTCCTATATGCCTTACACAAGAATATCAGTGCAAGTCGTTGGCCTTGTAACAGTTTGCGACGGACAGCGCCTACGGTCGCCCTATCGGCCCATACAGGTGCACCATAGCACATAGAACCTAAATAAGTAGCTCCGTATATGATCTTTAATGTATTAAATGATAGACCCCATGTCGCAGTTGATATCCTTGTCAATGCACAGAAACTCTTTTTAGACTTTTCATTAACTATTTTAATATGTTCGATAAATGAAAAGTTTCTTTCTAAAACTAATCCAACACACACACAACACACACACACAACACACTGCGGTTTTATTTTTTACAGTAACATTGTCAAATCTAATGCTCGGCGGTGATTTGAGGTTACCTTTTAAAAGTAGCTGGAAGGTTTTGTTGGGTGCAAAAGTTAAGCGATTACGTTCACCCCATTGAGATATCAAGTTCAAACATCTATTGGCTAATCTCTCAAGCCCCGCCCTAGTATCAGATTCCACCAGTAATAAGCCGTAAATTCGTGATACAAAGGTGACCACGGGCCCTCTCTATCGAGTTTATCAACAAGTTTCTGAATTAAGTTTCCCTTGGATTTTTCCACAGCAGCTCTGTAGCAGGACCTGGCAACTCTAAGAGCAATGAGAGCATTGTTGTACAAATCTCCTGTTACATTATGTTTTTTAATAGTGTTTAATTTTCTACGAGCTTTCCGGTAGCTTCTACGTAGTTCGGCTAATCTATCATTCCACCAATCACATCTACGAGTGTTAGTGATAGATCCGCGACCAATAGTTACATCAGCGCAGTATGTAAAAGTTTCTGATAGTATTTCTGCGCTTTCCTCAGCTGATAAACTACTGCGACTGAAGTCTTTGGTATGAGTTGCAAAGAGTGAACCAAACAAAGCCCAGTTCGCACCTTTAGTTTTATATCTAAAATTATAGGGAGCCCTTTGTGGATCCTGTGCAACCCTTGGTATGAATTCGTACACGATCAAGCGGTGATCACTACAGGATGCGTCCGGAAGGACACGCCATCCGGATATCGAGACGTCGCCGCGCGTAAGCGTCACGTCAATAGAAGACTCACCCATTGGGTTGCAAAAAGTTGGTGGTGCATCGGGGGTATTGTGAATAATAAGATTCATTTCCGCAATGAAATTTTCAACCGCACAACGTCGAACCGTGTCGGTTGAACGCAACTTGCCATACCATAATGAAGATGACGCATTGACATCAGCGCCAATGATAATTTTATGTCCCACGAGGAACTGCAAGACGTAACGTAAGTGATGTAAGTGAGGATCAATTGGATGTGAATATTGAAAATAGCAGCTCACTACGTAAACCTTACAGGTAGAGGATGAGATCTCAGCAACGGCGCAGTGTGACGTCATAAGATTACGCAAAGATGTTACCGTAAAATTAGAACTTGCAACATATATCCCAGCCTGCGAACGGCAGTCAAGCTGTACTACATTACGACGCAAGTGAGCGCTCTGATATTGTTCTTGTAAAAGGACAATGTCTAACTTTTGTTCTAAAATTAAACGGTCTAATTCTGATGTAGCTATTTTATCGTTATGAAGATTTAACTGGCCTATCGAAATATTATTCATTACTTAGTAAGTTACTCTTTTAACTTTTTTTTTTTTTTTTTTTTTAAACTAAGTTAAACTATTCAGTAATTGGTATTTAATATTAGCTGTTCCAGTTTTAATTTGTATGTGGCACAGTCGTATGAGCCGCATCGATGGTCAGATGGTTTTTTGAACCGCTTACACTTTGCGCACGTGGGCTTAAAATCTGGTGTGTCTTTATCTGGACAAGCTCGCGTTTCGTGTGCGGCGGCGCAATTAACACAAGTAGGGGTTTTTATGGTGCAAAACTTTTGTACATGACCGAATTGCTGACAATTTAAGCAACGAACTACTTCTATATCGTCTATGAATCTACATTTGGCCCAGTCTATATAAAGTTTATCTTTTGTGTTGGCTAGATGTTTCCGAACTGCTGCCTCTAATTCTAAGCCTATCCATTGACGCCTATTTTCTAGTTTACGATGCCTAACAATTTTGGTTGACTTAATAAAATCGTTCTCACTTAATTTTAATTCGTCCTTGATATTCTGACGGTATAAGGCTGTTAGGAAGGCACGATCTTCCATAGAACCGGGTACGTCTTTTACAATTATACGGGGCCTACGGCCTTTCGGTTTTTCTAAGCGCAACCCTACTGATTTAATGGCGTCCACAGATTCCAGTTTCTTAAGCTGCCGTTCGTTAGCTACAAGTAACACGACGCCTGCCTTAGAGGTTTTTTTAACGCCTACAATTTGAAATCCCTCATCGCTCGGTTTAATAGCCTTCATGAGAGCTTGTTTTGTTGCTGACGAGGTCGCATAGTCCGCTAAGCGTTCCGTAGTGGGATAGGCAATAACACAAGGCCTAGGAACGCGCGCTTCAGTAGGTACCGGGCACGGAGCAGATTTAGGTGGTAAGCTTAAGTTTGTCCGCGTACGTTAAACTCGTTTTTTGAGTGGCGATACCCTCCATTTGTCGTTCAAAATTCGCTAACTTCGTTTCGTTGCTAGAGGATTTTATTGCTAACAAAGATACGATACCGGTAATTCGTTGAGTAATATCCATAATCGCCGTTTTATTACCTACATTCATCCGAGATCCCTGATCATTAACTAATTCATTAATTTTTGCTAAATAATCAGTGGCCTGTGATACTAACTCACAGTAGTTGTACTCCCCACAGTTATCACGACCGGTAGGAGACGAAACATTTCCACTTAAGTCCGAATTAATAACGCGCCTACGGCTACTGTCTTTCGGCGAGAAATCCGTAGGTGACATTTCGATAAATGTCCTTTTCCCGGTTGGTGTTAAAAATTCACTTGTACCGCCGGGGTCCGGCAACTTGCTAACGACCGACATAGCCAAACAAAGACACACCAAACAACAATTTCAAAAGGAACAGGTTTAATAATAAATAACACGCAGAGAAAAATCAATATAAACAAAGGATACCTCCTACCCACTTTTAGAAAGAAAATAAATTTACTCACCAATAGTCGTAATAAAATAATTCAGCACTATATTACTGTTTAAAAACAATAAAAACTTACTGACTTTCTTTAAAACACTATACACAACCTTTAGCCGCCCGCAAGCCGGAAACTAGTCGCAGAAAAACAGAAAACAATATTTAAATTGTTAGCACATGAAGTCACACGTTAGTCGCACGGTGCCGCGAAGGGAAGTCCGGAAGTTTAGATAAGGTAGTAAGATGTTACATTTGAACCCGAAAATATATTATTTTCCACATTAATTTCCAAGTCTAGGAGTGGTATTTTATCTATGGGGTCTACCAATGAGAACGTCCTGGTTTAAAAATTGAATAAAACACACAATTTTTTATGAAAAATGCATCCGATTGATTTATTTAATAGATAATTTTATGCAATTTATGTTTTAAATAATATATCGGCCAAATGATCGCCGCGGCTCTTTTTGCAGGCGGTCACCCGCTCACGCCAATTTTCGATGACGCGGTGCACCATTTCGGCCGGTATGGCTCGTCGAATGTTGGTTTTTAGGTCACGAATTGTAGCTGGATTATTGCTGTACACTTTAGATTTAACGTAACTTCGAAGAAAATAGCCTAAAGGTGTTAAATCACACGATCTTGGTGGCCAACTGATCGGTCCATTTTTCGAAATTAACGACTCACCAAACTTTCCACGCAATAATTCCATGTTCACTCGAGTAATGTGAGGTGGTGCACCGTCTTGTTGAAAATAAAGGTCGTCTGCATCAGTATCATCGAATTCCGGAAAGAAATATTCTGTTAACATCGAGTTATACCGCTCGCAATTCATAGTAACAGGGTTTCCTTCGTCACTTTCAAAGAAATTTTGGACAATTTCCAAGCGTTGGTTTGGTCCAAGTGAAACGTGACATGATAAAATGGCAAACCTTACTGAACACAAATTTCAAGAGACGTCAAAGATCCATTATCAAACATGGTTGCTATGAGCTGTCAAAACCAGGTCATCCCTATTGGTAGACCGAGTATATTTTAAATGGAACTAAAGAGGAAATTTACCCGTCCAAAAAAAAAAACAAAACATAATCGGTTTACCAATGAAAGAGTTTTGAGGTAACAAACATAAAAATTATTGCGTAACAAACAATTATTTTTATCTTACTGTTTTGTAACCTCATATTACTCTTATGTGCACATATCTATAACCCAATACAAACGCCTAACTTGAAAGAAAAAACAACACAATTAGAACAAGAAAAATCTCCGATATTAGAAGTCATCGATACCATATTGCAACCATTTATGTTGAATCAAAAGGCTGATCAAGGTCTGTTTTCTGCTTTTGGATGTCCAAAAGGCTATATAAAAATGAATGGCAAATGTTATAAAATACCTGAAGAGGACGTGGGTTATTACGAAGATAATGAAAACAAAACTAAAATTAATATTTAGATTTATGCCTTCAACGTACTTTTAAGATGATATCATAAATTTAGGTATTTTATTACTAATACTTAATTTGAGACTAAAGTTAATGTTTATATCATTTCTTGTTTTCATCTGTTTAAGTATTTATGTATATTATTATTATATTTATATCTTATTAATTATAATTTTTAATTTGTTTAAGAATGTTCAATGAGTACGTTACAGTGTTTGACATTAAATAAAGAAAAGATTAGTTAGTTAGCCGTTTCAGAAGTACTAATAAAGAATATAACTATTTTAACAATTTTAGATTTTTTTGAGTGGTATTCATATTTATTTAAGATCAACATTTTTACTCACGCGTGTAAAGAATTTCAAGGATGCCCAAGAATGAATTTTGAGACCTGAAATCTTTTGAATAAGATTATACGACTAGGTTATGTTTGACCGACGCACATAGGTAGATTTCGCGAATTTAGGCGGCGATAAACATGGGGTTTTAGTTATTAAAAGAGGTTATTATAAAATGAAACACTGTATTGAGGAAAAAAAAAGTTTTGTAATATATTATTATCTAAAAATATATTTAAATATTAAGATTAAAAAAAAAAAAAAAATATTATGTTGTCTCAGCGGACTAATTCACGGGACGATGCCCGCCCGGTCCTTTGAGAGACTTGCATGGGGACATGGGTCCAACATGTAGAGGCCCTTTGAGACTTTTAATTGTAAAAAATTAAATATATTGTATATATAAATATATATATTTACCTATATAAGTAAATATATATTAAAAACATCTAAAAGTGTACTTATATGAAAAAAATAAAAGACATTTGATATTTACAAAATAATTTTATTCCATATGTAGTTATAAGATATCATAAAAAAAAAAAACATTTTATAATAAGTTATTAATCTTAAAAAAAAGATGTGTCGGAGTCCGATATTTCATTTTCGGTCTCATTTGGATCCGCAGGCAACAACATTGCAATAGTTTCGCTTAAAAAAGATTTATGTGAGGTTTTCCTGATTGGAAGTGTTTGTTTCGTGCCTCTGCCGCTTCTTCTGACAGCTGTCCTATCGGCAGCAATGCATGTTCGATGATGCTTTCACCGTGGATTAAAGTCTTATGCATTGTTGGCGTCATGGGGTGCCATCCATAAAGATCAACATATAACTTTGCTGTATCCAAAGCGTAGTTATTATATTTAGAAACATCAATTTTAGGGCCAATGGTAATCACCTCCAATATAACCTTCAACCTATGGATAACTTCATGGTTAATGCCTGTAATCTCAGCAGTCCTCCTTTCTCTGTACTTTTGTACTGGTTATTTATATGCTAAATGCAAAACGCTTTCAAAAAGCCGTATCCTGGCATGTAAATTAGAGATTCCAAACTCGAGAGCTTCGGGACATTTTACTACATTATTTTTACTAAGATCATTGAAGTCTTTTGATGTCGCTCCACATATAAAACACCGACTTGTTGAAGAAGTGTTTGTAGCTGCATTGCATACTTTGCCGTCAATCATCGTTATTTTCATAATATGCCGAAACATATATTCGTGAGAATTAATATCAACTTTTGTTGCGGTCAGGCGCTTTTGTGCATTTTCTACATATGCTATTTCTTCTCTAGTGATATTTGTGGATTCTTTCATGAAGCGAAATCTAATCGGTCGGCAAAATCGTGGTGACGAAGGTGTAAGATTCTGCCATACAACCTTTTTGCCCTGTTCTCCACAGACAATATGGATTGGAACATAAGAACTCAATATACCGCATTTGTTGTGGGCCTCACAACCCCATTTCAATATAATGGTTAATGATTGTCTTTCATTAGAATTAAGTGTTATCAAAACTTCTTTCAGGAATTTCGATAAGCGCGTAACGGTGTGATCAATTAGGCTTTGAAGGTCCATTTCCGTGCAGGTAGCCGTTACCCTGAAAGCCGATTTCGGCGGTTAACACTCTTGCATCGCTTTCAACAAAAGGTCATAACAAGGGAAATGTCTTTTGTTTGTTGCTCTTATTATTTCATATTGTCTACGTGTGATCAGCCTCAACAAAGATCTTAGGTGCTTCGAAGGGGTTCAACGGAGGGATAGCTTCATCAATCTTAGAATAAGTATTTTTGAAGAACGTATTTCTTCTGTTTTCCTTCTCTTGCTTCGATCACTCGAATCGGCAAACGATTAACTTGGACAATCCTGGCGATGAGTCATTTCAATGGAATCTGAAAGGTTCCACCTAACCAAGAACTAATAGGTCTTTACCTATGAAATTGCCGTTTTGTATGCAATAAGTGAAAGTACTTATTTTTTTATTTAATACTTAATTTTTTATTTAATTTAATTATTAAGTATACCTTCACAAAAAAAATATTGACTGTGTAAGAGAAGTTGCACAGAGAGCGTGTCGAGAACACCGGGAACGGAGGTCAAGTTTCGACCTGTAAATAATTCATGGCTCATGGCCCAATGGTGGGGATAGTGGGGATAGATTTCTGGAAGTGTCTTCTAACGGTACCCGTCCAAGTTTTACGGCTAAATTGACTTTGAAAAAATGACTTTTGGCCGCCTAAATCGTCGAAATCTACCTATGTGCGACAATACAAGTGAATCGTTATAACATGAAGCTTTAGTCTGGATATAGTGACCTGTGATCAGAATAAACTTTAAAATCTACACTTTGTTGCTGTCAAAAGTCAGGCCTGTCGGGTTAATTACTGATTTTTATTAGTTGAACTGTACACCTACTTATTTGTTATCTTAGTGGTGTAGAAAGATTAACGAAACGCTTTTAATACATAATGTATTCAATAAAAACATTCGAAATAAATGATCTACAATGTAAGGCATAATAATAGGAATTATGTTATTGAAATTATTACAAAAAAGCACTGGTACTGCAGACACTTCTAAGGATATAGTAGTTCATCAAAGAATAATTTAACTAAAGAACCACTCCGCAAATTCGGTTAAATAAATAGCGGCTCTTGCTACGACACAAAAAAAAAGATATTCAGATCGCATAGAGCTAATATACATACATTTACCTAGAAGTTATTTATCTTTCTATCTTTTTTCTTATAAGAATATTTATTTCAGATACAATAATGAAAAAAAAAAAGAAGTTCAAAACAATGGCAGTAGGTACAAATAAAGAACGTAAACAAACAGAATAATAAATAAATCTAACGATACTATGTACAGATGAATAAATAAATCAGTCATACCATTTTAAATCAACAAAAAAAAATCATAAAACACCACTTCCTCTGTTTAAACAAGACCTCGACTGTTATTATTTCAGCCTAAAAAAAATACTGGTTGCCTGTAAAGTCGGTATACGGGCGAAAGTTTTACGTGACAACGACTTTGAGTGGTAAAATAATTTTAATGTGAATATTCATTCGTATAGTATATTCGTATAGTATAGTCTGTCTCTCTCGCTCTTAGGCGGGCTAACCATGCCCGAGTGGAAGGGACGCGTGCCTCTCACTCGCTCTCATTGTGAGCGCATAACGTGAGCGGAGCGTAACGCAGTTTCTTGAAGTGTCACCCGGCAAACCAATTTATAAGACGTTGTCACGTCAAAATCAAAATCTTCTAATTAATTTAAATTTATTTTTAGTAACAAGAACATCATAAATGCAATAAAATACATAAATATGCTTGCTGGGTCATTATAAGCATCCACTTACATTGTATCCGACAGTCCGATATTGATGTAAACATCCTCAGGATCCCGTTGATACTGTCCCTTACTCTTAAGAAGAAGAAGAGACTCTCACTCTTAAGAGAAGAGTAAGGAAGCTTTTTCGACCCATCGCTTGATCGCCATTCAGTGCTTCCGCAAAAATAAGTAGAACATGTAAGACGAGATGTACTGCAGTAGAGAGGCATCAGCATCAAAAGTCGGAAATAATAGTGGGTGATACAACAGAAAATTACGCCGAACAATAGGGATGCAAGCACTCTCAAATACTTGGACTTCATGGCATTTCATGGTTTTCTACCCTTTCACCGAATCCCACCTCGGAATGACAGTTGCATTGATGATCTGATGCTAAGATCAGAACATTATGGCTTAACATGTGTACTTGATTCCCTTATAACCGATCACGCCCCAGTGGTTTTTAATTATGATTTAAAAATAACAATAAACCCTTCTCGTAGCACTCGCTTAAAAATCGACTATCCTTCGATAGTCCAAAAGCTATCCGATATAGACTTCACTTTATAATTCTTCACTTTTGTTTTGTTTTGGGTTTTATTACATTTGTATTACCATAAGAAATAAGAGAAATCTGTAGGACAAAGTGATAAAAGTGATAAATTAAAAAAATAAATGTTGTACTATGGGTGTTATGGGACAGTGATTTTAACTGTTTTTGAACATAAAACAAATCTGCGGGTAACCATATTTCCTGGGACCTTCAATGACTTACGCTTCTTTTCGAAATCGTCATCACAAGACATGTAATCATTCAATATATGTATGCTGCACCGTATAACATAATAGGCTTAGAACGAGTAACTCTTATTTGTATTACATGTCAGCCCATGCTCCACCGCTTATGTCTCGCAGATCGCTAACAATTTATCAACGGCAGACAGCAAGATCCCAACAGCGCCGTATCATCTGCGAAGCTAATATTATTGACGCATCCTTTTCAATGTGACAACCAGTATAAACGCCGCTGAGCTCGACGATAAGGTCTTTTACGTAAAGGTTAACTGCACACTCATACCGTGCCCTGTGGGTTGGACAACTCATCTGATTTTGCGGACTGCAAAACTACTCTTTTAGGAGTAATATGACTTCCACTGCTACACAGGCGTTGCTGCGCACAAGACTTATTAAAAGTTTGACAAGTCATGGAGACACGCGTATATTGGTGTTTTTCGTGTTTTTCGATCAGTACAGTACTTGACAGTCTACTTAATACGTAATATCGCACTTTTAGTCTAGAGCCCACTTCTGAAATCAAACTGGGTGTTTTATAGTTTTATATGTAGGCTGAGTACTGCTAGTACTATTATCCTCTATCAATTTCGGGTACGGCGACCTCTTCAACTCCGTTCGAATAGTAAATTAACGATTATTAAATTAAATTAATAAATTATTCACAATTCAAATTACAACAACAAAAAAAAACATTTTTTTTAATTTGAAACCACAAACAAATCATTCATTCCCGATACTTTTTTGACTGAATGTCAAATGAGGGACTAGTATTTAATCCAGGTTGCTATGGTACACGATAACAAAATAATGCCTAATTTTTGGTAAGTCTTTATCAGTGGCTAACTGCACATAGCTCCGCTGCTAGATCTCGGTTCTTTATTATTATGCAAAAATGCTAATAACTTTAGAGCTAATAAACTAATACAAAAATCACCATAATTTCTGGGCGATTTAAACGCGGCCATTTTGCCGTCACTGTGCCGTCTAATTACTGAGAGTTCAATGTCAACAACGAATTATTTGGTTCACAAAGTTACTGAAAGTTAAAATGAGTGATGAAATCAACTTATTACCATGGAAAAGCCCAGAAAAGTTTATTATAGATATTCTCCTACGTGCCAAAATAACATCAAACTATACCTGACACAATATATTTTCTTATGCCGAAAGATACAGGTACAAGGAAAAAGTGGATTTTATACTTTAAAACAGAAAACTAATAACGTAATATAAATCAACCGCGAAACAATACAAAATAATAATGACCAGAAAGCATTGATTTAGATTTTATTGTAAATATACTAAAATCCTTAATATCGTCCAACACAATTAAAACTGTACCTTCTAAAAGAGCAAAAACATTAAAACCATGGATCACACCCGGTGTGCTTAAATGTCTCAAAAATTGCGACAACTTGTACTTAAAAACTAAAAGAGAAGCAGATGACGATACCCTACGCACTATATACAAAAGATATAGGAACTTTTGTTCATCTCTAATTAAAAAAACTAAAACTGAATATGAAAAGTTGCAGCTACAGAACAGTAAAAATAATAATAAGAATTATGGAAAACAATAAAATAAATCACGTATACTACCAAACACAAAGAAACTACTTCAGAATTAATAGACAAACAAAACCCGATAATAGCCATAAATAATGTGAACACGTTCTTTGCGAACATAGGCATAAATTTAGCTGAAAAAATAAAAATAAACTCTGAAGCTCAACCGAATATTTCAAAATCTAACCCACACTCCTTTATTTTGCTACCAACAGACCCCGAAGAGGTTAGATCTCTTATCAAAAATCTTAAGGCAAACTGTGCCGTGGGTCTAGATGGTATCTCTGCTGATGTACTTAAAAATAATATTAACATACTCACGGACCCTATTACCTACATGTGTGTTCCCAGAAGCTCTCAAAAAATCTAAAATTTGTCCGATTAAATATAGGCCTATCTCTATTCTATCTACTTAGTCCAAAATATTAGAACGGCTTATACACCATCGACTTGCACAGTACCTGGAAAATAACAACTTACTAGCACAAGCCCAATATGGCTTTAGATTAAAAAAGTCCACGGCTGATGCCGTCCATGATTTAACGGATTTTATAGTATATCTTGCTCTATACTTTTGAATAAGCTTGAAGCACTTGGGATACGGGGAACACAACTTCGCTTATTTTCGGATTATCTTAGTGATCGCCGTCAATGTGTGAAAATTGGTCAATACTTAAGTACTGAAGCAAAGAACACTGGCTATGGTTTTCCCTAGGGCAGCGTTCTGGGCTGTACCTTCTTCCTAGTTTATATCAATGACCTCTGCAGCCTGAAGATACCAAGTGGTATCATAATATCTTATGCGGATGACACGGCTTTATTATTTGCAGCGAAATCTCGTAGTGAAGTTTTTGAGCTCGCTCAGACAGGCTTTAACATAGTGACTAACTGGCTATATAAAAATCTACTAACCCTAAATACAGATAAAACCAAATACATTATATTTTCAATGAAGGGTACAAACATACCTATAATTAGTCCAAAGATATACGCAAATAGCTGCAAAATATCTGCTGACTTTGCGTGTACCTGCCCTGCTTTAGCAAATGATCCTCCGATGAAGTGAAATATCTAGGTGTTATCCTTGACCAACATTTGAATTTCCGTAAACACGTTGACTTATTATGTACAAGGGTACGAAAATTAATATATATATTTAAGAGTCTTCGCAGTGTAGCCGATTACACATTCTTAAGGCAAGTCTATTTATCGTTGTGTCAATCAATACTTACTTATTGCATTACTTCATGGGGTGGTGCAGCAAAGTCAATATTACTGCCTTTAGAGCGCGCTCAAAGAGCCGTTCTGAAGGTGGCGACATTCCGCCCATTCATATTTCCTACACACGAGCTTTACATTGCATCTAATGTACTAACAGTCCGACAGTTATTTATATTGCACAGCATTCTAATACAGCATACTGAACTGCCCTATAACCCCATATACACATCAAACAAGAGAAGGAAGGACATAGTGTGTAGCAGGCCTCAAGCTAGTCATGCATTTGTTCATAGATTTTATTTATTTTTAGGACCTTTTTTTTACAATAAAATTAATAGAATACTAAATATATACAGCCTCAATAATAAAAAATGTATGATCATGTTATCAGAATATTTAGGTAAATTTAACTATGCAGACACAGAAAATGTATTGGCAATTGTTAAATGAGTCTTAAATAGTTTTTGTACAATATTATTTTCTATTATTTGCTTTCGTACGTGTACACTTTGTAGTATTTTTAATATTTTCTAGTGATCTGTTATGTTTATCTTACATTTCCACCTTAAAAATTCCATGTCAAGCGATCGCCTGATGGTGATCTGTATAAGGATGGTGTTGGATGTTTTCTTTTATTATAATCGCTGACCCAGCATGTGATGTTCCATCTGGATGGTTAGTGTAATATACCCCTTCATTAGGATGATTTTGTTGTCTGTTATGTGTATTATCTGATATTAGGAGAATATCTATCCTGTTATTCTTTATGAATAATTCGACTACTTGTTTATTGGGAGACAGGCCATTTACGTTCCATGCAGCAATGCGTAGGAATTTCATCATTTCTTATATTGTGCAATTATAGTTTTTTATTAATTGATGCAAAAGAGTTCGTCTATCGATGAGTTCAATAAGATTATTCGTTCTTTGTATAATTATGTTGCATAATTTAAATTTGTAAAAGTAATTCTGTATCATTTGTCAAGTGAGACAGTATAAATTCTGAAAATTTCAGTCTTTTTCATTAGTTTTCAAATAACAATCAAATCAAGTTACAAAATATCTAAAGACTTGATACTACTAGGTCTACAGTCCAATCTATCATTCAGCACTATAAAAATAATAGAATGACTTCTTGTTTAAAGAAAACTGGTCGACCACACTTCACAAGTGCAGTAGAAAACAGAATCCTAAAGAAAATTATCAATAATAATCGTCGTGCTCGAGCCGGAGAACTCACGGTGCAATGGAAGGACATGATTCACAAAGACGTCTCAGTTGATACTTGCAAAAGAGTCCTAAAAAGAATGGGTTACGGATTTTACACCGCTAAGGAGAAACCACTGTTGACTGCTGTACAAGAGAAAAAGAGGTTGAAGTTTGCTCGTGATCATTTAAATTGGACTTCCGATCAGTAGCGTAGTATCATTTGGAGTGACGAAATTTGAAGTGACAGTCGGCGATAAAAGAAAAAAAAGTGAGTCGGAACAAAAATAAGGCATTTCATACTGATTGTCTCAAACGCAAAGTGAAGTTTCCGGCGTCTCTTATGATATGGGGCTGCATGTCTGCACAAGGTGTTGATGGTATGCAGTTTATGGATGGTTCTATCAATGCTGCAAGGTATCTAAACCTTTTGAAAGAGAATTTACTGCCCTCTATTTCGTCACTTAAGCATCAAAATTCCTTCATTTTTTTAACTAACTAACTAACTATTGCATTTCTTAAAATGCAATAGTTATTGCAACAAACAAATAAAACGTAATCAGTCAATTGCCGAAGGCGCGTGGTACGTTTGCGCATGCGCAGACCATACATCTAGGGTTTTTGAAATTCTAATGATAGTGCAGTTAGTTTCGAGTAGGGTGCAGTTTTTCCACTGTGCAAAAAGTACGAAATTTGAAGTATTTCAAGTGATATAGACGGTGTAGCAGGTAGTATCTTTATTAATTTTTTTACTCGTAAATTATGAGGGTGCTGTTTTAATAATAAATAATTTTGGAAAGTGCTATTTAAGATACGTCGATTGGTATATTCTTTTTTTTTATATCTCTAATTTACAGGCTGGAGTGGGAGGGGGGGTCCAAAATGGCCCGAAAATGATGGTGATTATTGTAAAATTGTTTTTAATAACAATAATTAAAAAAAAGACATGCATATTCCCTAATAATGAGAAAGTTTGTATGTGTGAATTGTATTAAATTTGAATAATTATATTATATTATATTTTATTCTAAATTACACACACGGATTATTACATTTTCACGAAAATTACACTAAGTTATTAGCTTTTTTGGATTATAATAAAGAACCGATAAAGCCAATGATTAAGAGTCACAAAATAAAAATTAGGCATTATTTTGTTTTCGTGTACCATAGCAAACTGGAAAAAAATACTAGTCCCATACTTTACGTATGTGTGTATAGTATTAATGTATAAATATAGATTAGTAGGATTTATGTATGATTAATATTTCATAGGTTAAGACCTTATTTATTTCTCTAATTTCTGTATACTTATCACCAGTTCAAAATCAATCAGTTCATCCTGAGGTTGCCTGGAAAAAATTGCACTAAGCGACTGCCCTTTGTACACAATATATGTTGTTAATTACTTTATAATGTCTGTAAAACCCTGGTGTACAAATAAATAATTTAGTACAAATAAAGAGTTTATCTATCCATCTATTTATCTGACTAATACCCCTTCGACGGACACGTTCCTTTGATGACAAGTTTTCTTGTAGAAATCAAACTAGTTTACCTAGAGATCTACGTATGCTTCCGAATGAAAAAAAAATTGTGAGCTCTTGTTCGCGGAATTAAAATTAGCATTTTATTTTAACAAAATGTATACTCAAAATGAATAAGTCCAATAAATTCAAAAAATCAGAATAAAAAGCACTTTAACGACATTGAAATAAATGTATTTACAGAACGCATTTTGATTTATTAACATTGTTGCACTCATCGATCGGTGAGTCTCCAATCAATAAATTTTCATTTTGAAATTTTTTGCCCCTCGCCAAAATTTCAGCGGGTCTCACAGATTGTGTCGTATGAATGGTTCGTAAATATGAAATAGTTGCACTTCTTTAGCATAAACAACAATCCCAAAGTGTTAAAATCTCAACACGAATATAAATTGGAGATGGCTGTAAGTATTTATATAAAATAAAATTCTTATTTGTTATTATATAGATTTTTTGTTGGTTTAATCACGCGAACTTCACTCACGACTTATTCCATGGTCTGATTTATATTTTTATTATATTCTTATTTGACTTAATGGAAGTAAAATGTTGTATGGGTCGATTTTAGTTTAATCGAATCATTTTATCTCACACTTAACGTTGGTATACAATTCTATGTGTATTATTGCATATTATACAATATATTAATAAAACATATTTACGAGTCGCCGACTACTTAGAACATAAATAGACCTCACTGCAGACGAAAATGTTTTATAATTTATTACAATTTTAAATATATTGTCAATTTTAAATTACATGATTGTTAAAACTGCAATATGAGGTCAACTCATAATACTAGGATTGAGGACCTAATCACGATTTCCAGTTTTTGTGCGACTAGAACAAACAACTATACAACTAACACAAAATCTACATCCAGCTGAGCTTAACGCTTGCTATTCTTTTCAATATTAAACTACAAATAGAATCATCATTTGTAGAGTTAATCAAAGTTAATTTGAGTGCTTGACAAGATAAGATAACACTGTGTTCCGAGGTTCACAAAGTCGTTGATTCTCATCGTGTGTGATACAGTGTCGGGAAACGTTTAGAGATGGATCCCAATTCAGTGCCCGAGTTAGAACAAATTAATAAAAAGAGTACGAATAAAGATGTTAATACAAATATAGATGAACAGAAAAATAGTTCCCATTCACCGTTTAGGAGACAGGTTTGTATACAATCATTATACAATATTTTTTATAAATATTTACGTACCTTAGTTCGAGTATGATTTTAAACTGTCCATTTCCAACTGTCCAAATTTTTATTCCTATCATTAGAACAATTATTAGGCCCCAGGCAACCCCGCAGGGCAAATACCAATAATGATATGCAAATGGAATTTTTATTAATAGCTAATGTTAACCTTTTTAATGTATACTATGTACATACTATAAATATCCACGCGGCGATATTACTCGTGTGTAAATATTCATGGATTTTGCACGAAAATGTAATTCTTATTTCAAAATAAATATAGCGTAAGTTATTCTTTATTCTGATGTTGATTAACCGATAGTTAATGTTATACCATTAACTATCTGTCAGTGAAAATCATACCACAATCATATCATGAAATAAGGAGAATTCATACGACATAATCTGTAATACCCGCTGATATTTTGACCAGGAGACAAAAAATTTCAAAATGAAAATTTATTGAGTAGTGAAAATAACCGATCGATGAAGGCAACAATGTTACACGAATCAATAAAACAAAATGCCTTTCTGTAATTACATTCATTTCAATGTCATTAAAATACTTTTTATTCTGATTTTTTTAACTTATTTGACTTCTTCATTTTGAGTATTTATTTTGTTGAAATAAAATGATAATTTTAATTCAGCCATCAAATAAACACAACATTTTTTTATTCGGAAGCGATACGATGATCTTTAGGTAAACTAGTTTGATGTTTACTAGAAAGGCAGGTCAACAAAGGAACCTGTCTCAAGTAATCTTAGGAATGGTTTGGAATGGTCTATCTATTTCGTCGATTCGATTGCTTTAGTTTGTTCGTTTGTTTAATTCATAACTACTGTTAATTAAGGTTTTATTAAATCATAATATATTCCTTTGCCCATTCGTTTTCTCTTTTTCTCCTTTTTCTTTGATTTCTACCTGTGGTTGTTTTTTTTCTTAATTTCTTCAAAGTCGTTTATTGTCCCTTCCTGATTGATGAAGCTAATTATAACAAACCTTTCAAGTTAAAGGTTTGTTTTATACTTTAGCGAGAATGGATGTCATAGTGTAATGCATTTCTCAAACCTCGATACTAATACTATTTAACCCAAAAATATAAAATCTATTAACAAACTATTACTGTTCTATTGTTACAATTATTTATATTTTTAATGTACTTTAACATTTAGCATTATATGTGTAAATAAAATATTATTATCGCTTTTCGATACTTCATCTGACGATGTGGTTTTTTGAATTAGGTTATATATCAAGGATATCCACTATAATATTACAATAATAAATAAACTAAAAGTTTTTTTACGATTGCAACATACGATTTATAATTTTGGAGAGAATGAAATATGTATTTAAAACACTTTATGTTCAACAACATTTTCCGTCACGTCACGCACGTCAAGGAAGTATGGGAGTTAAAGATAAAAAAATTGTTAGTAAATTGAAAAGAAAAAGTAACAAAGGAAAGCAATCATAGGAATGGGGTATCGAATACGTAATTGTATTTTAGCTTAATCCTAGTATTAAGTTTCCTTTATATTGCGGGTGTATATTTTTACGTCCACAAATAAATTGATTTTCTTTCTGTATTTTTAATTGTACGGATGAATTTGAAAGAGTGAAAGGAACCAGTTAAGCAGATCTTACTGGCTAAATTACTCATTATATTCTATAACTATTTAATGTTATTCTAGGCTTTCATATCATTCGGAGTATTTATGCTGACATTGGGAGCTGGTGCCACATCGGGCATCTCAGCAATCCTTATACCACAACTACAAAAATCCAGGAATGATTTAACGACAGAAATGGTATCATGGGTAGGTGTGTACATTTAATTTTAATTTATCAAATATAATGACATTTATTTCCGAAATAAACTTTAGATAAAAAAAAAGACGATGTACGAAAGAATAAAGACAGTTATAATAATAATTATTATTTTTCTTTACAGCCGCTACATCATCCCTGGCCTTATTCTTCGGTAACCTGATATCTGGATACTTAATGGAAGTACTTGGAAGGAGATTATCTCAGTTACTGCTAGCAACTTGTTTTATAATTGGTTGGCTGGTAATTGGGTGCTCCAACGACCTTTTATCTTTAATATTATTGGGAAGATTTATTACTGGATTATGTCAAGGTTGGCTAGGACCACTGGGACCAGTATTTGTTGGTGAAATTACTTCTCCTGTCTATAGAGGCTTATTTTTAGCAGCTTTATCCTTGGGCATAGCTGTAGGTATTTTCTTCGCTCACTTTTTTGGTACGTTTCTCCATTGGACTCTTGCTTCGATGCTTTGTGGAATATTCCCTTTAGTTGGGGGAATCATAGTATACAAGGCACCAGAATCGCCAGCATGGTTAGCTTCTAGAAATAGAATTGACGACTGCATAATATCATTCTACTGGTACAGAGGAAAGACTCCATCAATGCAAATCGAATTGGAAAAAATGTTGTTAGACTTAAATAATAAAAATAAATCAGAAAATAAGATGCAAGCCCTTACAGAAAATATAAAGAAACCGGAATTTTACAAACCATTGCTTATAATGATCGTTTTCTTTGTAATTTGTCAGCTCACTGGAGTTAATGTCATCTCTGCATATACAACAGATATGATGGAACAATTAATGGGCGAAAATGCAAATTCTTCTTATACTTATGCAGCAATGTTAAGTATAGATGTATTAAGATGTGTGGCCCTTGGAGTAGCATGTGTTTTATTAAGACGCTTGGGACGAAGACCAATGGCTCTATTCAGTGGTGTACTTACTTCATTATCTTTAATGTCATTAGCTCTATATCTCTATCTTTACAAAATTGGTGTAATACAAAATCTGTCGCTCTTTGTATCATTAGGTTTGATGGCATTTTACATAGCAGTATCTAACATGGGCGTTGCCCTGTTACCGTGGAATATGGTAGGTGAACTCTTTGCAGTTAAAACAAAAGGCCTGGGATCTGGGGTTAGCGTTATGATGACGTCTATTGCTTTCTTTACAGTAGTAAAGTCTGCACCTGCTATGTTTGAAAGTATAGGACATCACGGGACTTATTTGTTTTATGGATTGGCAACTGCGTGTGGGACATTATATTTATACTTTTATCTTCCAGAGACAAAAAATAAAACACTATTACAAATTGAAGAGTACTTTAGACACGGCAAGAAAAGTGATAGAAAAGAAGTATGTAATAATATTTAGAGATTTTATATAAAACTTGTGTCCAATGCGAAATTAAAGTCTGATCTCTTAAATCATATTATGATTATTTAAATTTTTGTGTTAGTTTTTCTTATAGATAAAATGGTAGTAATTTGTATATTACGAATCGTTGTATATACGAAAAATTACATTACAATACAGAATCCGAAAAAATAAATGAGAAATGCACCTACCTGTAGTAAGAAAACAGGGTGGTAATAAAGACTTGTGGTACTCTTAAATTGTCATAAAATACATTATACGACAGTAAATGTGGCGGAAAGTAAGTTATTACGACGACTTTACTACAAAAATCACAGTATTTAAGATTGGGTTTGAGTCACCTCTTTAAATCTATTTTGGAAACAAACGCTTAGATCAAAGCAATACAAGACGAAAGCTAAAATGAAGTTTGTGTTGTGTGGCGTTGGCAATTTGTATACCATACCCAGTCACCACAACTCCGAGCTGATGCCTTATATATTTCTATCAGCTCCAACCCACACCATGCCATTGCATTTAAGATTGAAAAATATTTTAGAGGAGACTTATTTGTGTTAAAATTATTGTTAAGGCAGCTACTATGCAGAGAAAATATGAGAGTTAGGTACTCTCATATAGCACTACCATGTAAATAAAATAAAATAAATAATAATATTCTACCACATCCACACAAGGCCATCTAGTCCCAAACTGAGCAGAGCTTGTACTTTGGGTACTAGACAACTGATATAAATACATATATACTTATTTTTTTTGTAAATACATACTTATTATACATAGAAACACCTAGACCAAATCAAACATTAAATGTTCATGCACACAAATGTTTGACTTGAGCGGGAATCGAACCCGCGACCTTTGGAATAGCAGTCCGTTACCCAAACCACTACGCCATCCGGTCCTCGGCACTTGATGTTATTGTTATTGTGTGTTTATAATCCCCACATCTGCACATTACGATTTTACTATTATAATATGTGCTGATTAGTTATAATTTATTATTGCCGCTGATTTTTTTGCAGTATTTTGCTTATGTTTCTTATGACGTATTTTAATGGAAAACTTTCAACATTATTTGTTTTATGACATACATTTATTTGATGTGAATGAAGTTGAACGATTATCGGCATTGTTTTGTTTCATTTCAAATTGGTATTATCATAATGTAGTTTTACCGGTTTTTCGGTTGTTCCTATGTTTATCATCCGACTTTCTTACTTTTATCTTACTGAATGTCGGACAACACTAACAACATTATGGAACCGACTCATGATAGTCATAGTCTCAATACAGTTAGGAAGCTAATGTTACCCAGTGGCTATATCTATAATGAGGAGCACTTGAGTACCAGGTCCCCCGCTTCTACACCCATTCTAAGAAAGAGTTTTTTTTTTTAATATGTATGTAGTTATTTCTACTATTAGACTAGATGTAAGAAGATACCAATAAGCAATAGGTAAGCATGTTATGAGTTTTTAATTTTTTGGGTGATACCAGATAATGTAATTGAATCCAAAGCTGCTTAGAACCAGTTATACGTATTTTTTTTAAAATTGTTGTTCGACCTCGCTCTTTTTGCAATTTTTACCCGATCTCATGCAAACATATATACACACATATAAATATACACATATATAAATATATATGTGTACATATTATCATCAGAAAATGTTTAAACAATAAGTTATAATATATTATTTACCGGGGTATGATAAAATATCCACAAGCTTAAGAAATACCTTTAAACTTTAGTTAGTTAAATATAGTTGTATAAGAATTAGTGCTGTGAGATAATTAATTTTATTAGGTTGATGAACAAAGTTCATGTTGTATTACCATTATCATTGATAAGTAGGTCCCAGATAGTAACGCAATGTTAACTATCAAGGTAATATAGGTTGTGCAACACCCTTTTTGAGGACAGTAGTAGGATAATATTTATTTAATATTTGGCAACTGTCTCAATGTATGTTTGATAAAATCAAAGTTGTAAGAGCCGTATCAATTACATACAATGTATGTGGTAATGTCTTAATAAAATGAAATTTATGGTGATTAGAATGGAACATAATGAATATTTGTTTTATAACGTATGTCCTATGTATGTAAAAACGTTTGTAGCTAAAAAATTATAATTATATATCTTAATTTTGATTTACTCATTTATGAACAAAAAATAGCCTTTAATTCTACTACAACTTAAACTATTACTATAACATATACTTAAGATTACTTTAATATATTTTATAATTAAATAGGTATGAAATTGTTTGATAATTTCAAATCATTTTTAACTATTAATAGTAGTAGTCGCCTCTTCTGCGCAGGCCTCTCCTTAACCGTTCCACGTATCACGTTCAACCTGAACACCTATACAGTGTATCATATTTTAATACATTTATTTTAAATATCGAATATTAGTCTTCTGACTTGTGTTTTCTACACTTTATAATTATTTGTATCAAAAATATTAGAAATGCAATATTGGGCAATATGTAAGCGGTAATTACATAAGTAATTATAACTGATCGTTATTCATTTTAAAACTTTCTATGTAAATTTACAAGTAACAAAATTATAATACATCTCGTTACATCCATATTGTGTAGCTCATTATTTTGGTAATACATAAATTTAATACAAACAATTCTTTATATAAGTAGGAAATTCAGATAATTATTGACTTTGTACATTATCACTCCAGCAGCGATCGGTATTAGGAACGTATGCACGTTTTGCTCTCGCACAAAATGAGCAAACAACTATTTTGTACAAATACAAGATAAGTTTGCTATCAGTGCCAAAAATGTTTGTGGTTTGTTAAATGGGTTTATATTCCAAGTTTATAAAATATACCGATCACTTCAGTAAGAATATTTCCTCGGGTTGAGTTACAACTTTATATCAATTCTTGGTAACAATAAACCCAATCGGTTAGTTAAAGTATCTTTCAAAATATGCTTAAGAGATTACACTTCTTATGAAGTAACTGATTTTAATGCAGTATTGGCTATATTCTAATCGGTTACTTAAGACTAATTGATTTTAATATAGGCAGAGTTTAAGTACCTATTTATTATGGCATAATAAAAATTACTCTGCCCTCATCTAATTATTTAAATAGTAATGAATCGCCGAAATGCTACAACTTCCGAACGACTGCACCAAATTGGATAATTGTTTTTTTTGTGTTTGTTATTGTCAGGACAAGGTTTGTATAAAAGAAAATCTAATAATAAATGGAACAGTTTTTTAAATCTCATAATATGAAAAGTGAGTGAGTGAATGAGACAGAAGTTTGTGAGAGATCTGTACTATATAAAGGGCTAAAATTTGTGAGTTTGTATGTTCGGGGAAATCTTTGAAACTAAGGGTTCGAATTGAAAAATTATTTCAGTGTTAGAAAGCCCTTTTATCGGGGAAGGATATAGGCTGTAGGCTGTGTTGTTTTACAACCAATATCAAAATCAATGCAAAATGTTGCGAAATTAGTTCCTTTTGGGTGAACCAGACATAGTTGCCCGCGTCAGCTAGTGGCGATAAAAAAATGCGACTTTATTTACAGATGTTTCTTGATTAAACCCCTAAAATTATCGACTTCATCTTTCGTCACATCTGGACCAGCTCGACTAAAGTGTACCGCGGTCTCACAGAAAGCCGGTGTTTAGCAACTCTTTGATTGGATTTTACAGCCTAAGTGAAGTACCAACCCCCTCTCCTCATACTTCGTGCGGGTACACTCAACTTCACCAATCATCAGTATCACATCACATCACATCAGCAGCCTTTAATAGTCCACTGCTGGACATAGGCCTCTCCTTAGAAAGAAGGTTTTGGCCTACTACACCACGCTGGCCAGGCGGGTTGGTATAGGGTTTGTGTCAAGTTTGCCGTCTTTTTGCAGTTCTGGTGTCCTGCGTTGTTTTGCGCCCTTAGTCGGCTCTTACGACACCCACGGGATGAATTGGGGTAGTGACATTCGTATTCTTAATCCGTCACTACACGGACATCATCAGTGTAATTTATAATAATATTATTGAAATAACTACAATTGGGTTCTCATTTTCCTGGTAAGTAGGCTCACTTTTGCTTTATTGGGAGGAAGGTAGATTAGGAATAAATACACAGTTAAAAATAATTTAGAAATGTATTCATTTTTAAATATAAAAGACTTTTAAATGTAAACTTCTATGCGTTCTTAGGATATCTTTTAACTTTTAAACGACCTGATCGACTGGGATAAGGTGACATTCTAACAAACACTTTTGTTATAGGCCACCTTATCATTAAATATCTACATAAGAAGCTATAAATGTACACATTTATAATTAAATAAAACCAGGAACTCGCATGATATTCACAACAACTTATATTTCTTTGTATTAGTAAAATATTCCTTAGTTAAATATTTATAATATTTACCGGTATCTCTGCATTTGCATAATAGGTATAAACATTACAAGATTAACTGAATGTTACTGTATTCAGTAAAATGAGTTTTCTATCCTATAAACGAAATATTTATATTAGTATGGTAGGATTCAACTATTAAAATATCCATAATAAATCTTGTATAATATAAGTTTGTACATTATTTGGGTATTACTTAACACAAAAGACCTTAAAAATAATTTTATAGTTGATGCTCTCACACCTAAAACACTCATTTAACAGAACAACATAAAATTACTATTGTACATTGTTCACCAAGCGGAACTAATGTAAGATGTTTAGTTAAAGGGTGTCCATATATATGTACGCTTAATAAAAACAGTAGGTCAATTTCACAGGCTGTTAAAGTTAAGGCAAGTGGCACGCGTCGCCGATAAATTATCGTTTCTTCCTGTCCTGACATGTGGACCAAAGTACTATAAGATTTGCTACATCTGCGAACATTTTTTTTTCGTTTTCTTTAGAGTTCCCACGTTGGTACGCGACATGTTTGGTCTTACAAAAAACTACCAGGAAAACATCTGGAGATGGGACTTATCTATTTTAGGACGACTTGAGTGTTTATGAAGTAAAGTGTAAGAACCTTGTTAATGAATTCGTGTTTGATACAAAATTGTCTCAAAATTTTATTTTGAAATTATTGAAATATGAAATATTATGATGAAAGATTTTCGATTTAAAATATATTTTTTTACATTACGTTTAAGAAGTTATTTACATAATTTAAGTGTAAAATTTACATTTGCATATATTTAAATCAGGGTGAAAAATTTAGCTAAACTATTGAACTATTCCGTTTGAACTTTAGACTTTATTCATTCGTTGTTAACTCATGTTATATACCCAATAATGCAGTCAACCCATTTCATTTATAGTATAAAATTAAACAATGCACTCATTAATTGGGCTTATTTTCTTGTCAAGTAGTTCCTGTATTTTATCTCGTTTTATGCATAACAAATAACAGTAGAAATCAAAAATAGGGCCAAGTTCGAACAGAACGAATATTTTAATAATTAACAATAGGACACGTGGCTGAGCGGAAACTATGCACGTGCTATCAATTAGAAGTGGAATGATTAAAAAAACTTGACTGGAATGTTATTGAAGGTATAATAGTGGGCGGAGTCGTGTCTATAAAGATGAAAGCGAAATCATAAATAAAACCTCGGTTCGTTAATAAAGGGTTAAAAATTTCACTTTCTAATTCCAAATACCAATTCCATCCCTATTTTAAAACTTTATTGAGTTAATTTCTGGGTCTAGCCATTTATTTAGCAAATTTAATAAATATCAAACTATCTGATAATAAACAGTATTCCATATTTAGAATTGTATCGCTTAGTCATAGTATACTATCTACTACGAAGATGGCAATAAAGTAAGTGATTGCGTAAACGCAAATTTCATGGAAGACAATGACGGGATTTTGAGTTCAATTATAACTGGTCAGATAGGTAATATATGAACAGGGTCAGAAAATTTTACACTTTTGCCTAAGGTTTGCTATACTATATAGCACCTAAGGTTTGCTATACTATATAGCAAACCTTAGGCAAAGAGCATTTCACACTCACATAGCGTTTTATGCCTTTATGTAAATTAGATTAAAAGCTACTTGGTTTTCGAAATTATCTACCATCGGCCGTGTATACATAGTACACATACTTGTTGCCACTATACTAATAACAAATATTATAAAAATACCTTTTCTGGTGTATCTGAAGTAATATCTTATAATAATTGAAAATTTACGATATCAAAAGGGATAAGTGTTCTTAGCAGTGGACTATTAAAGGCTGTTGATGTGATATTTTCTTTGTTTTCGTGAATAATTTAACGATTACAAGAAAACAACATTTACCTCCTTTGATATCAGAATCTTGAAAGTTTTAATCAAGGCAAGACTAGAATAAGAATAGACGATTTAAATAAAACTGTTATTGGTTAGTCTGGAACTCTTATTACTAAATATGAAGACACACACCTGTCATTGGTATGTTTATTGTATAACATACGTAACAAATAAATAAAATGGCATGGCTACAGCATTTTAAAATAATTTGGTTATAATCTTTTATTTAACTTGCCTTGTTAATATGGGTCAAATCATGAAACTGATTTAAAAATATGAGGCTCGTTGTGTTAAGTGTAAAAATCGCTAAGTGGAACAAACGGAACAAATGTTGTCTCTGACTAAGATTCTCACTATCTAAAGCACATATGTGACATTGTAAAGTCATTTCAATTAGATGTCACTGTCAATATTTATTATGATACATCAAAGCATGATGTATCAGATTATGTTATGCGAGTATTATGTACTTAACACGTTTAATGTGTTAAGTCAAGCATTTATCTCAATGTATGTCTGTCCTGTATCTATATATATAAATGAAAATTATTTGACGTGCTTCACAGTGTTACATACACACTTATGTATCTTTGGCTTTGCTTGTTGGGTTAATATTTCCAAGCCCAATATAGAAAAAACTCATCATGAACAGTTTTACAAACAAAGTACGAATTTGCCACTTAAAAACATGTAGACTTAACAAATAATTAAAAAAAACTGTACATAATTATTTCATATAATTATATACAGCTTAGAAGACTCGAGAAAGTTATACAGAACATGTGGAAGGAAAATGTTATATGACTATTTATCTCTTGTTTCTCCGTGATAATACTGCGCATTGCTAACTGATGTTAAGATGATAAAAGCCACTCTCGTCACAAATGTGTGACTAAATGTCTATGCGCGCAATTATTTTACAAAGGGATTATAATTGTTAGTGGCACCAAAATACGACAATGTATAAGCAAATAAACTACACATACCTATGTCTGGTTTGTTGTATTTATTATGTTAGTAGAGATATACACATATACAAACTACGTGTAAGTAAGAAAGACCTGTCCGGAATGTGTAAGGACAATAGCGAGCTTTACGTATCCTAAATTATTAATTTAGCATATGAGACGATATACATTATTAGACTAGAAAGTTATAATTATAATAAATACAATACCTGAATTTTATCATGGATATTCAAAGGTTACTTAAAAATCTAGAAAGATATAAAACTGTAATGATACACGTACATAAAAGAAGTTCTTACGAGACGGTGTGAGTTATAGAGGACGTAAAATGCACAAATATTTGTTGCATTATATTAAAATCTGTTTTAAAATATCAAAATACTTTTTAATTGTTCTAGATATATTGCGTTACAGTGAAAATGGCTATGCCGTCTTTTAATCTATCACATTACTACACATACACTTTTGTTGTTTTGAAAGTACATATAAAAGCTTCATCACCGTTTTCCTTTTTCAATATATTCAAACTCAAACTTAAACTCACTTTATTTCATGAAATTTTCAAAGTTGTTTGAAATCGTCTTGTATGTAGACTCTAAAGTCATAGAACAATCAAAAGCAACAATCTTTGTTTTGTCAAAATCAAACCCATACAAAATCTATGAAATGCCGGTTGAGCCTTATGAGAAGAAAGGGCAAACAAACTCATGGCCACTCTTTTGCAATTCACAGATAGATACAATTACACTATTAAATATACCACAACTTTGTTTTGATGTGTGCCAGTAGGTCCGTTTAATAAGGACTAAAAGGGAAAAAGACAATGAAGAGAAAACAAGATTAAGAAAAAAAAAACGTATAAAAGAGAAAATGAAGTGAAACATAGAAAATAGCAAAAATAATAAAAATAAAAAACACACTAGCCACATCACATTTTTACTTAAGAAAGAAATAGCCTGCGCTAATTAATCCCAAGCATATTTAAGGCTTAATAATTTAATGTATACTAAAAATATTTTTTAATCATCAGACTTTTCCATTGATAAAATGACAGTAAATAAATGACCTTAATTTAACCTTCGGACTTAAAATTAAATAAAGTATAAATATATTCTATCTCAGCAAAAAATTAAAATACAACCCGCAATAATCTTGTATTTTAATTTATCTCTAAAATAAAGTTATTCGTATATGTAATGCTCTATGTATATTTCAAATCCATAACACCTCGAATAGAAGTTCGATGCTTCCCTCTCGTATATAACATTATATGCATATCTATACTAATGTTATAGCTGTCGTGTTGGTCTAGTGGTTAGTGACCCAGACTGCTACGCCAGAGGACGTGAGTTCGATGGGTGGGAAACCAGAACAAATAATTGTGTGATGAGCACTGTCATTTGTTCTGTGTCTGAGTGTACTTTATCTACAATATGGAAGTATTTACAAATATATATGTTTCTCAGCAGTCTGGTTACTGTGGTGAAATGTTTGAAAATATTATTATATTATTATTATATAAATGTGAAATGTGTCTGTCTGTCTGTTACCTCTTCACGCTGAAACCGCTGAATCGAGTTTTTAATAGAGATAGTTTGAGTTTCGGGAAAGGACATAGGATAGTCTTTATCCCAAAAATCATCCTTCAAGGAGATGAAAAAAGGTGGTAGTTTATATGCGGAATCTACGCGGAACCGATTAAGATTAAATTTTGTAATGGAGGTATTTTGGTTCTTGAGGAAGGACATAGGCTACTTTTCACCACGATATCACATAGACGCCCGGCGGAGCCCTAAACTGGAGCTACAAAACTGTAGGTGACTATCGCTATCCAGAGACATCTGTAACTGAAAAGTTATAAGTACGTTGCCGACCGAACCTTCTAAATATATTTTTAAATATTATATAAAAGTTTTAATGTGCGTAAAATTTTTAAGCTGTGTGTATACGTGTCGTGTGACATGTGGTTAGGAAGTAAGGCCATGCACCTACACGAGCAAGCATGTGCGCTACGCTATCCGTGATTCCGGTGCCGCTCTGCTAGCAGTGTTACGTTATCAATATTTTGTGTAAATAAATTTAATGCAATACATATATATATTATAGAGACCATATTTCCCTATTTAAGTATTCAAAACAAAACTAATAAAACTATTCGTAGTAAGTTCAATAGCTGTTAATGAGACTCGTTATAAGGTATTACAGACTTTTATGTTATATTTTCAGCTAATACTACAATTTTTGGGCAGGGGTATAACGTGGAACCCGTGCCCAGGGTTACGGGTGAAGTCCTCAACGGTTGTGAAGGCGGAGATGGAGTCCATCGGAACGGCGGATCAGGCGGAAGAGGCACAAAACCCAAGAGCGGGCTACACCTACATATTAGGTCTAATGGGTCGCTACTGGAGTTGCACTGTCAGGTACGGTGGTGCAAAAGAGATGGTGGTATATGGTTTTATACCAGCGCTCACAGTCCTAAGATGGATTAGTACCTTGGCGTCAGGTGGCAACCGGCCGTAAAAATCTACAGCCAATAACCTACTCCTAATCATGAAAAGTACAAAGACAAGAGTGAATATAAGGGCTAGGGCGTTCCCCTCAGGCGACGACAACGTGATCACGAATGCAGCAAATGCTAGGGCGTTCCCCCGAAGCGACGCAAAGGTCGTTGCAGCACACCATCCTAACCAGAAACTGCGCATTGCAAACTGGAACGTGGGCTCAATGACCGGACGCAGCTCAGAACTAAGCGAAGTCCTTCTAAGAAGACGTGTAAACATTTGCTGTATACAAGAGACAAAATGGAAGGGGTCAAAGTCTCGTGATATTGGAGACGGCTTCAAGCTACTCTACAACGGTGCAAACACAAACCAAAACGGAGTGGGCATCGTGATCGACCAAGACCTGCAGGAGCGCGTAGTGGAAGTCAACCGCGTAAGCGACAGGCTTATGGCAATCAAATTTGCCCTCGATAACCAGCCATGCATGAATGTTGTATCAGCGTATGCACCACAATCTGGGTGCTCAACATCTGAAAAAGAGATCTTTTGGAACGACCTGGACGACCTAATGCAGTCAATACCCACTACTGAAACCAAATACATCCTGGGAGACTTTAATGGGCATATAGGACAAAAATCACCTGTCAACGCGAGAGTGCACGGAGGATACGGATACGGCACAACCAACCCTCAAGGCAAAGATATTCTGCAGTTCGCCGCAACATATGACCTTGCTATTATTAACTCCTTCTTCTCAAAGCCGCACGAACATCTCATCACATATAAAAGCGGAGGCAAAAGCACCCAAATCGACTATATAATGGCGGACCGACCGCTTCTTAAAACCTTTCGAGACTGCAAATTGATACCAGGGGAGCCTCTCACATCACAGCACCGACTCTTAGTCGCAGACTATATCATGCCAAGACCAATAAAAGTGAGAAAAGACAAAAGGGCACCAAAAATAAACTGGCATAAACTAGCAAGAGAAGAAGGGCAGAAACTCTGCTCAGACCTCGTGGCGCACCTAGAGGAAAACCAACCACAAGGCACTGCCGATACAATCTGGACTCGCTTTCGAACCAACTGTATCCAATTAGCGTCAAAGCATTTGGGAGTATCAAAAGGAGCAGTCTGTGGTAACAAGAATACCAACTGGTGGACAGATGATGTCAAACAAAAGCTAGAACTGAAGAAAACCCTTTTCAAGACTTGGCAAAATAGCAAAGAAGACGCAGATCGCGAAGCATACAGATCTGCTAAGAATGAAGCCAAGAGAGCTGTGGCGCAAGCGAAAGCTATATCCGCAGAAGACTTCTACGCGAGGCTACATAATACAAAGGACGGCAGGGAACTCTTCAAGATAGCAAAGCAACGCCATAATAACACGAGAGATACCAAAACAGTTAAGTACATCAAGAATGAGCAGGGTGTGCTACTTACAAGCAACGCAGATATTTGCAAGAGATGGGAAGAGTATTACTCTCACTTACTAAATGAAGCCTACCCGAGCGAAGAACTCATCAAAACACCACCCACCGAAGGCCCAATTTTCGCTGTCACTCCAGACGAAGTCAGAGCGTCCATCAAAGCCATGGCAAATAACAAGGCCACTGGGCCCGATGACATACCTGCCGAGCTCTGGAAAAAATTGGGAACTCACGGAGAATCCTTTCTCACCCACCTCTTCAACCGGATTCTCAAAGATGGGATACCAGATGAATGGCGCGACAGCTTTTTAGTGCCATTTTATAAAAATAAGGGTGATATAAGACTATGCGAAAACTATAGAGCCATCAAATTAATATCCCACACCCTTAAAATCTGGGAAAGAGTAATTAGCAAACGGCTTCATTTAATCACCAGTGTGACTGAGAATCAGTGTGGCTTTGTCACTGGTAAGTCTACCATCGACGCCATCCACTCAATACGAGTTCTGATGGAGAAGAGAAGGGAGAGTCAGCAAGATCTACATATGGTCTTCATAGATCTAGAAAAGGCCTTCGACCGCGTCCCCAGAGATCTCATCTGGCAGTCTCTGCGAGCTCAAAACGTGCCAGAATGGCTCGTCCAACTGGTGACGGACATGTACAGGGAGGTGAAAACTAAGGTGCGCAGCCCCGCTGGTCTTAGTGACCAATTCGACGTGGAAGTCGGCGTGCATCAAGGGTCAGCTCTTAGCCCACTACTTTTCAACTTAGTGATGACCCATATCACACCTGACCTGCAGAAAAAGCCCCCTTGGAACATCTTATACGCGGATGACATAGCCCTCATTAGTGAAGATGTGGAGGAGTTACAGATCACGCTAGAACAATGGCGCAGTGCTTTGGAAAATGCTGGCCTGAGAGTCAGCAGACAGAAGACTGAGTATATGCACTGTAACTTCTCCAACTCAACACATGGCACCATACACCTCCAGAACACCCCACTCAATAGGGTAGAATTCTTCAAATACCTTGGCTCTATCCTGTCGAGCAACGGCACCATAGAGCTCGACGTCTCCAACCGCGTCAACACTGGCTGGATGAAGTGGAGGGAGCTGACGGGTGTGCTGTGTGACTCTAGAATGCCTGTACCAGTCAAAGGTAAAATCTACAAAACTGCCGTAAGACCAGCCCTAATGTACGGCTCGGAATGCTGGCCGCTCAAGAAGCAGCAAGAACACCAGATGCATGTCGCCGAGATGAAAATGCTCAGATGGTCTGGTGGCGTCACGCGCTTGGACAAAGTGAGGAATGAGCACATCCGCGGCACTTTTAGAGTCAGGCCAATCCCAGAAAAGCTGCTGGAGAGTAGACTGAGGTGGTACGGGCATGTCATGAGGCGGCCAGAAGATCACATGACCAAGAGAGTTCTTGAAATTAAAACCGGACCAAGAGGACGAGGAAGACCCCGTTTAACATGGCAATCAGTCATAAAAAAAGATCTGCAAACGGCCCAAATAGATCCGCAGACGACCCAGGACAGAACGTCCTGGCGAAGATTGATTAGGAGAGCCGACCCCAATTAAAATGGGATAGGGCGAGGATAAAGAAGAAGACTACAATTTTTGGGCAGTATTAATTCTTACGTGACATTATTACGTGACTGTATCGTCTAAAATCGAATATTTTATCAAATTAAAATGGACTCATTATTCTCTGAGTACTAGACATTTTTTTTAAATTCATTTTTATTCTTTGTGCACAAAAATGAGTTGTACACGAAATCATTATATGGCGCACTTAATGCCACAGGCATTTTCTCCCAGTCTACCTTAGGGTGGTGATGAAATGTGCGACAAGGTGCATTTGCGAAGGTAAAAGACAAATTGACTGCAGTTATTCAGAAGGCGGTCATATTTATTGAATATTATGTGTGTGATGTATGTTATTATGACTTGAATGCAGACCGCATACAAGTCATAATAACATACATCACCATAATCCAAGATGAGGACAATAAGGGTCTTCACAAGCATCGCTTTTGTCTCAGAGGGGAGGAAATTCTTAAGCCTGTGACTCTCTGGTTGACGCTCGTGACCTAGGTTTTCCGTCTGAGCTTGGAGTCGATAATTAGGACTAGGTTCTTAACGTTAGGACTAAAAGGAATGACTATGCCATTAAAGGTAATGGGTAGCAGTTTACTTTTTCTTTATAGTGTGGAAACTCCCTCGGGCGGTCAGCCGCCCCGCCGCAAACCCCGGTGGGTTTGCGGCGGGGCGGTGTGTAGGGATCAAACCGACTACAACCACACGGTGTGCTACTTCGCGCCTGAGATAGAAGGGGCCGGGAATAGCTGGTATTAAGACATCCGGACCCCTCCCAGCGCCTGCCCGCAACAGCGCGGGCACCATCGTTGGGTAAATTCTCCGGCGACGTCCGGCACACGCGGACGTCGCCTAAATCTAGAGTTTACCAGCCAGTACTCGGGCCGGTACCCCGTGTGGCCCGGGGCGGTCGTTTTGGAACGGATCCGTAGAACATCCGCCCCTACCTCATTGCCGATAAACATCAGGCGAGCGTAAACGATAAAACGCTTTAAGAGAATGGTTCCGAAATTTTATAAACTTTGATTACCTAAGTCAATTACGCGTCAAGGCATGATAAGAACGTTCCTTTTCTTTTTTACGTCTCTTTTATGTGATATACTTAACTAGCTATATATATATATATATATATATGTATATGTGTATGTATATTGTATATGTTCTTATGTGTAAATATTTATTTAATTTTACCATTGCACCTTCAACTACGAGTACTACTGTCTCTCCAAAACATTTTAATCCATCCATCCATTTTAATAATACTTGTAAAATGTGTGCAAATAAAGAGTGATGGGAGTCGCGAGACATAACCATGTCACTCCTTTCAGGACTACGATATGCCGACGGCGGCATAAAGATAACGTCTCCCAAAGCCTGCTCGGTGGCAGTGTAAGTACACGCCGAGTCCGTCCTCTTTTCTCCATCAATGATAGTGGAGAAACTCCAACCCCTGAAAGGGTCCCGCCTTCGTGATTTTTTATCGAGGTTTTTCCCTTCAATGCACCTAATAGCGAAGAGCCAACAGAGGAATCGGCAGACACCCCCGCTCTGTTGCACCAGGCCGCGACCCAATGGCCGAAGAAGGATTGCCAGGAGGCCATCTAATACGAAGAGGACTTCGTACTAGAATATAAGCCGTTGGCGATGACGCCCTCCTCCTAATAACGGAGGGTGCACCATGTGGAGGACTAGTCTTCCTTGCCTTCCAGTCATACGTTGACTGCCTGTTGAAGCCATCATGGCTTGACTCTTCACTCACAATTTCGAGGCTCTATGCTTTCAACATATTTTTGAATACACACGTGATACATTCAGGTGATTGTCTACTCAACAACCTTGACATCATGCCTTATGTATGGAAATGTAGGTAGATGATAGACGTACGTGACTTACTGAATTAATCATATTATTATGTTTTTAAGTTACTCTTTGTTTTATGACCTCCTTTGATCTTTGGGTGTCGTTTAAATTAAATTTATTAATATTTATGTACATTGTGATGGTAGTCGCATTGAACTTTGGTATCAATTTCATTCATTTAAGTATGTTTATCAGCAATGTAGTTATGTATGGTGTTTATTTTTTTTTATTATCATTTCAGTCTATTCAAATTCAAATTATATATTTGCTATAAAGGGGGTAGTACATATTGTGGTATAAAATGCGAACAGGCTCATTCAGCATTGAAAATAGCTTGCAAATTTTATTTAAAAAAGTTATGTATGAGATATATTATTTTATTGTCATTATTCATCAGTTTTTGTGTATTGATTATAATTTTACTTTTATTCATTATACCTACTACACTCCACCATTCAAAAAGTCCTTGACTGAATGAAATGTATTAGTAAGTAACCAATCTTTCAGGGCTGGGACAAACTTATTTAAGGGTAATTGTTTCAATCGTTCTGGGATTTTACGAGTATTGAAGGCTTTAACGAACATAGCGTAATTTTTTTTTTAATTTTATTGACCTAGGTATCTACGCATTTTGTGGAATTGTTATGATTAGTCCAATGTCTTTAATATTTTTACATACTACATATTTGTGAAGTAGTATTAATATACATACTCCATACATAAAAGTGTGGTTTGGAAAGGTATTAAGAATAGATGACAAATAGAATATGTACTTACGTGGTATCTAGACACGCGGCAGCGTATACAGCCAAGTTCAAAGAAAAAGGAACTGACGACGCAGCAGCCTTGTGTAATATTACACGAATAATTTCCAGTTCATAAACTTTGCTCAAATACTTATAAAGCTATAAATATTTGTAAGTAAAGCAAGCAAGACTTAACGTTTAAAAACCAGCACTTTTATGACTGACTCACTCACTGACTTATAGATAAAAACCTAACCCACTTCCAGATGACCTATATACTTGATATCTGGCATCAAGGTAGACTATTAGGCATATACAACGGAAAAAATCTAAAAATTGAAAATTAGTATCAACAAAGTTAAGTATGAAGGTAGGTGAAATACTCGGTATTTTTATGGTTTTAATCCCGCGGATAAGTGGTTTAACTTACGAAGTAATAGTCCTCAATAACTTATTCTGCATTATATCCCTAAAATAAAAAAATGAATAGGGTGTTGATAATCTAATATTCGCAAAGTGCATGAAAACAGAAGTAGCGCCACGACTGAATAAAATAAAAGTAATGTTTTTTTTTTCACTAAAGCGAGAACTGTTTCGAGTTTATGAAAAAACGGGTAATTATATTTTTTTTATTTTAAATACACAAATCGATACTGTTTCATGCACCCTATCATCCTTCCACATTATACACACGGTTAGTTTACGATCAAAAAGTAACCGTGTGTATAATTTTGTTTCCTATATCGTAAAGTTAAGACTGTTGAAAGTTAGGTTTTATGCCGGCGCGGTCTGAATTCGCCCCGATTCTATCGCACAGGATAGGAACGCGGGAAGGGCAAAAGGGATGCGGCGTGCGCGGGGTGTCATCTCCAACTCCTCCAGTGAGACAACTGTCGCCATTTGAAAACTTGAAGTCGTCTGATATCTTTAAATATTTAGGTTCAATTAGCGCTCCAAATTTATGGGCAGAACTATTTTCTTATGGCAAATGGACAGTAAATATGAGGCATAACAACGACCAACTTTTAGGCGAAATATTAAATCGTGCAAGAATAGGTGTAGTAACAAGCCAAGACTGTTGTGCTTTATCTAAACGACTCCTTAAGTTTGCCGCTAAAAATCAAAACAACCGAATTTAGCAATTATAACTTATTTAAAAACTGATGCCCGATAATACTGTATGTTTATTGCTAACTAAAAATATGTGTAATCAGTTTATTATAATTATTAATGCAATGTTGGCAAATATGGAACAACTAGAAATTAAATTAAATTCTATAGATGAAATACACTGTCCACGGTATTTAAAACACGAATAAAGAAAGTATTGAAAGAAAACGAGGATGATTCGTCATTAACCGCAAGCTTCGAAAATGTTATTATGATAAAAATAGGTGCACGTGTATTGTTGCGAAGAAACATAGATGTCAGTAAAGGGCTGGTAAACAGATACATTGCAAAAATAAAGAGAGTTCATTAGGAGTCGACAGCAACAATAATGCACGTAAAATTACCAAATTAATGCACGTAAAATTACCAAATTAATGCACGTAATTTTAACCACAATTTAATTTACAAACTAGAACGTGTCAAGACCAAGTTTCACATACTGATTAAAGCATATGTTCACCGAGAACAAATCCCTATTTGCTTAGCGTATGCTGTTACTATCCACAAATCACAAGGCCTTTGTCTTGACAGCGCTCTTCTCGACATGGGCTGCTCAATATTTAGCGAAGAGCAAGCCTACGTTGCACTCTCCAGAGTTAACACCTTAGATGGAGTACATCTTATAAATCTCGACCCAAGTCAAATCAAGGCACAAGAAAGTTCTATAGTACGATAATAGTAGTAGTAGTAGTAGTTATACCGCCCCGACTTGGCCAAATTAAAAATAAACAGAAAACGTTAAAAAAAAACAGATAATGAATGGGCAATTCACTCTAATATTTCTAAGGTACAAGAACATATATGGAAAATAGCACAAAAAAGGAACTAAACTCGGTTCCAAAATAACGGGTCAGTCACATAAACCCTAATGCCAGCCATCCTAATGAAACGAAGACTGTTCAATTGAGAATTTAATTATACAGATAAAAAATAAAATAAAACTTAAATCTAAACTCTCTAACTCTTAACTTATCTCTAAATTAAAAAAAAAACTAAAGTAGTCATATTTTTCTTAAGATTACATTTTTTTATTATTGTTTTTTTGCTGTTTTTCATCACTTTCTTCATTTAATACTTTGTATTGCCTCCACGAGCTCTTCTGACAGGCGATTAGGCACGTTGTACACCAAATTTCGGAGCCGGTGCTGAGGAATACCTTCCCATTCCTCCACCAGTGCTTGTTTGAGCTCGGGAAGCGTGATTGGTGGGGGGTTTCGACCTTTCACGCATCTCTGAAGCTCGTCCCAGGCGTACTCGATGGGGTTTAAGTCCGGGCTTCGCGCTGGCCACTGCATGAGTTCGATACCGACCTCGTCAAGGTAGTCATGTACAATTCTGGCGGTATGGGGACGCGCATTATCATGCATTAATATGCCATGCCGGTCCATCCTGGCCATGAGAGGACCTTAATGTTCATTGAGGATCTCTTCCACGTACCTCTCTGCATTTAGAGTTCCATTTTGAATGAGTACCAGCTCGGTGCGGGCCTCAGTAGAAATCCCAGCCCAAACTTGTACGGAGCCTCCACCGTACGCCACTTTTTCCTCCACACACGCTTGATGGAAGCGCTCCTCTGGTCTTCTGTACACCAACTGCCTACCATCATGCTTATAAAGCATGAATTTAGACTCGTCCGTGAACATTACCCTAGACCAATCGTCTAGTGTCCAGTTTAGGTGCTCGCGCACGTATCTCTGTCTTGCAATTCGATGTCCCCGTTCCAGTTTGGCTCCATTTGCGGGCCTCAATAGTTTCAAATTTGCTTCAGCAAGACGTCTTCTTACTGTTTGAGCGCTTAAATTGCCACCTCCAAAGCGAATAAAGTGAGTTTTTAGACCAACAGCAGTTTGAAAACGATTTCGGAGCATTGTAGCCACCAGTTGTCTGTCTTCCCTGGCCGTTGTGCATCTTGGTCTGCCATTTCCTGGTCTTCTAAGGTGTGATCCGGTCTCTTGGTACCGCTTGACTACCCGCTGAACAGTCGACAAAGATACACCAATGTTTCTGGCTCTTTCACGCTGGCTCCGCCCAAGTTCCAAAAAAGTTAGGATTCTGGTACATTCCTCTAGCGTGACTGCCATGCTTCACCTCACAGAATAATAATTATGCACGTGGAAGACGTTCACGATATTTTTTTTTTGTGACAGAATAGAAATGGAAAGCATCTAAGTATAATGAAATCAAACAAAAATTTTGTTTTTAAAAATAGTCATTTTTTAAAATTTTATTTTTCTAATGAAGTTTTTTTCATCAACCAGTTTAAATAATATGCTATTAGAAGCGCAACTAAAAAGTCTTTATTCTGTTTTTTATTTCATTGATCTAACTTTTACAGTTCTGGAGGTATTTCAATTTTTGTGACTGACCCGTAATTTTTGGAACCGAGTGTATATAACGTAAACGTAGGTAAATAGAGTATAATTTTACAAAAACAATATATATCTAATTTTGTAAGCGTATGGAAATTAACACAAACACGTAACAATATATATTATATACCTTTGAATAGCCTGACGTGTCAACAAGGTTCCTTAGCCTGTAACCGAGGTCAGAGCAACTTGGTAAATACGTCTTGTTAATTCCTGTACCTACACCTAATTATATAGAATGGAAGGCGAAAATTTAAAAGTTAGTTTATAAAAGATTTTGACTTGTTTTTTATATTCGAGTCATCAATTTATCGACACATAATGACAAGTCTCTTCTCAAGCTACCTAAGGGATAGATGTCAGTATGTTGACTGTGGGGAATGTTTTTCTGAACCGTACTTTTCGAGATCTGGTGTAAGTCAGGGCAGTAACCTGAGTCCGTTTCTCTTCGTTTTTTAGTAGTTAGTAACATTTGCCATTGCTATTTGCGGATGACCTGAAGTAGGTTCGAAAGATATGGCAAAATGCGGATCACGATTTGCTGCAGCATTGCTGGGTATAGATAGGGTAGTAGCGTGAAGCTTAGAAAATAAACTATATTTTAATGTAAGTGTTCCGTTTTATTGTTCAGCCGAGCGCGTAGCCCTGGATACTACCAGTACCACATGCAGGGGTCGCCTCTCCATCGGATAAACGAGGTCAGGGATTTGGGCGTTCGTTTCAGCCCAGATTTAAGTTTTGATTGTTGTATCCTACACTGTTTATTTTAGGCATGGTGAGATATTACAGGTTAGAAGTGAGGAGAGAAGTAGCTTTAGCCATGTACATATTTAAAGTGTTACGTGGCTAGATATACAACCCAGCTATCCTACAGGAGACCTCACTGTGGGTGCCCTACGATTACGTGACGCGGCGGCGGTGCCCGCGCCTGCGTGTGGTGCCGCCCGCGCGCACCAATCTGCTGCAGCGGACGCCGTTTACTCGCGAGATGCATGCTCTCAATGCGGTGTCGGAACTGTCGGATCATGTTGACAATTTTTCGTGTTCGCTTAATGAGTTCACAAAGGCCATATATTGCGTACTGACTAGCTCTAGTTTTTAATTTTATGTTATTACGTATTTTATCATAAATTTGTTTTTTTACTTTTGTGTTAATTGTTTAAGATATGATTTTAAACAATTACGACTAAATGATCAATCGGAATTGAATGGCTATTTTTAAATTACCCGTACCTGCACTGACAGATTACCATATAACATGTTATTGTACCTAGTCCCTGTAGCACTCTGTACTGGATTCTCAAGTTTTTTAATTTTTTTATATTTATGGATTAAAAATACTAGTTGTCGCTATTATTTTGCATGTAAACTGTTTTTTTGACAATAAACAGTTCCAAGTGAGAGAAATTTGATTAATAGAGAAACAAAGAAATTTCTTCAAGCTTTAATATATTATGTAATAAGGCAATTTATTATAAAAAGCCCTATAAGGCTTTTTAAAATAAATTGCCTTATTAAGCATAATAAACTAACTAGCCCTTATATGCTCTATATATCGCACAGTCGCCCTATAGAGCTCAAAATAGAATACCAAGTATTAACTTGTGATTCCATTTTGAGCTCTATAAGGATATCATAATGCCAATTAAATACTTGCATATTCGTAAACATTTATCCTTTCTATACTTCTGTTAATAAGGAAATAATGGAGTTTTAAGGTTAATTATAGTATTTATATTTAATCCACAGCTAAAAATTACCTTTTAATATTTGTAATAATAAATTAATAATTAATTAATTTATTATTAATAATTTTACTATTAATTAATTTATTTTTTATTTATTTATTAATAATTATTTTTTTTTTTTTTTTTTTTTTTAATATTTGTAATGTTGTACCTAATTATTTATTTTTTATACATAGGTTTAACAATATCACAGATATTATGATTTCATAGGAGTTTTTATCACTAAACATAGACTAAAGGATTGTCTCGGTATTCTACGTAATGTATTTCATTCTGATCAATAATCTCAACTTTTAGAGAGGAAAAATAGATTGTTTCGTATTTCACTTACTATCATTTTCGGCACACACAGTAGCATAAACCATTTAAAACTATAAAGTAAACATTTTGATCAATTTAGGTATACGCCTTTTTTTTTTTTTTTCCGTGCGGAAATCCCCTCGGACACCACCTGTCGGTGGCATGTCGGACTCGAACAGACTAAAACCGCACGCCGTCTCGGGTACTAATAGCCAGGGAACCAGGTATACCCTAGAAAGGAAGTCCCTGGTGCCCCGACATACCTCGGGTCATCTACAGACGAGTAGACGACCCCCCCCCGTGTGGGAACCCCATGTTCCCTGTGCTCCCTAGAGGCGAGCGCGCTTCGCAACGCGCTCGCCGCCACCCCGGCCTGCTTCTGCTAGGGTGACAGATGGCCTCACCTGTCACCCCCAGGCCTGCGCTTATGGAGGACGGAGGTCGTTCTGCGACCTCCGGCGCCTGAGTCGCCTGCAGTACCTGGCCCGTTCCCAGGCCTGGCGGGCCGGGAGAGTCCTAAACCTCTCCCGGTCCCGCTCCGCCGTCTCCTTCGCTAGCATAACTTGCTCGCAGAAGGAGACGGCAGAGTTCCACGCACTCTCGCTCCGCACGATAGCCGCAATCAGGCTATCGAGCGAGAGAACTCCCACTCCGATGGCCGCCACGAGGTCTCGCCTCTGCTCAGCCCACGCCGGGCACTCTGCCAGCGTGTGGAGAGCCGTGTCCACGGTCTGGCCATCGCAGTGGTGGCACTCAGGCGTTGGCTCCTTGCGGATCAGACACCTGTGTTCCCCGAAACATCCCTTCCCAGTGATCACCTGCGTCAATCGGTATGAGAGGGTCCCGTGACGCCTCTCGAGCCAATCCTCCATAACGGGTCTTACCGCCGCGATGACGGCGTGCCCGTAGGTATACGCCTGACATGACTTGGTTGGGGATAAAGTAGATGGATCTTTTAAAATTGATGCTAATAACTTTGATATATATAAATACGTAAATTTTGTTTAGTAAAGTTTTATTTCTATAAATTTTTTTCGTTGGTTTTGTTTAGAATAATATATATACAGGAAAAAGGAGAGCAAACTGCGCAGGACAACAACACTGTAAGGAGAAGGAAAACTTGACATAAACGGCGTAACTCATTACACCCAGTCCGGGGGGGAAATCAGTTTGAAGGGTTCAGTCGTACCCAATGTCGAACAGGAGGGGTCCAAGAACAGAACCATGTGGAACACCACACGACATGGACTGACATCGAAGATTACCATTTCGGTCTTCGTACACGACGGTATGCTCTTCTAGATAATCTGCCACCAGCCGCCTCAGGTACTCTGGCACCCCATGATAGTGGAATGCGTTGGCGATGTCCAATGACACCTCCGACAGCACGCCGCCACAGCTCACCGCCTCTTCGGTCACGGCCCTCAAGCGCAGCACAGCGCCGAACGTCGAACGTCCTGCTCAAAAATCGAATTGGGCGTCCGATAGATCGGGGCCCACCCTCTTAAACAATTTACCCGCCTCGTCCAGCAACACGGTAGGCCCGTAGGCCCCGACCGAATCGGTAGGCCGTCCCGGCTTTCTCAATAGGACCGGCTTTCCGCTCTTCCAGCACTCAGGGAAACGTCCTGACGCCAAGCTATCGTCGAACACCTCCTTGAGGCGGTCTGACATTTGATCGAGAGCTTGGGCCAGCACTCGGGCATCTATCCTGTCTGGCAGTGTTCTTGAAGTGGATCCGTAGAGCATCATTTTCCTCCGATCAAGGAAGCCATCAACGGGGGTGTGTGTTCCCCCCGTTGCGGGATAAGGCCCTCAACCACTGTCTGCAGGAAGCTGATCTGGAGAGTCTCCTTAAGAGGGGGGGGGGGGGGGCCGACGCACGGTGCTTTTGTTTTCTCCAGCAACTTCTTTCTCTTTATTTCTTTGGCGCGGCTAATGGCAAGCTTCAAAGTTTTCCGCGCCTATCGGTACTTCTTATAAAGCCAATCCTCCTTCGTCTCCGCGGTGACGTCGCCGACTACGGGTATAAGACCTCCGGCCACATGTACAGGCCGCACGGAGGTAACTAACTCCTGTGACCTCCTTCTTTGGAGGCCGACGACCTCGGATACGGGGCATGCCCGCATCGCAGATCTGCGTAATCGCTTCAAGAAAACGATTGACACAAACTCTATACCAACCCATCTGGCTAGCGTTGTATAGTAGGCCTAAACCTCCTTTCTAAAGAGAGGCCTATGTCCAGTAGTAGACTATAATATGATATTGACGTTATGTGATGAATTTGTATTATTGCTTTAAATTCATTTACAAAACATTTTTTTAAATCAATAACATCCTGTTGAGATTTACAAACTAATTTATCATGTATCAATATTTTTTATCAAGATATTTTTTACTTAACGGCAGAACAATATAAACTCACACAATTTAGAATGTATGACCGGTAAATGTGAATTATTCTATTATTATTATCTTTATTTCATTCTTTATACATATAAATTACATTTTTAAATATATTTATATACAAAAACAAGAAAAAAAATACATTTAAAATATAAAAAATAGTATCCCATCGGTATCGGGTACAGAGACCAAGATATCGGTGGTTAGGACTCCAGAGACAGAAACTTCCTCACAATACGTGCCGTATCGAGAAGAACTGCTTTCTGCATCAGACCCTTAATCCAACTGCCTAACGCGAGCCTCTGAAGATGTTGGTCGAGGCTCTTAGCAACTAATCCATGGGCCGATATGACTATCGGTACAACGATTGCCGAATCAACATCCCACATGTCGACAATCTCGTGGGCTAAATCCAAATACTTCACTTGTTTATCTTTTTCAGCTTTCAAGAGATTGTCGTCATGTGGAATGGTAATGTAAACAATCATTGCTCGGCGCTCCAATAGGTCTATTACCACTATATCAGGTTTATTTTATTTTGGTTTTTATTTTATATAATTTAGGAAAACTTACAGCTAGAGTTACAATTGATATAAGACTAATAGGTGAAGGCCAATTAAAAGTTTTCACTGCTAGAACAATGAAGACAACTCTGAACATGGTAGGATGATAGGAAAGTAGACATAGGTATTATTATAAATGTAATTTGTTTGTTATGCTTGGTCGAAGAAAACGTTGCCCAGTTGTTTTTTAAATTTAGTGATACTAGAAGAAAAAATGTCGATATCAACACTCCGGCATGCTGCATTGTACATGCGACTCGCTCTGATCATGTATGAGTTTTGCCTGTACTTAGAATCTACAATGGGAACATGCAACAAGTTGAATCGTCGAAGATGCGCTGTCGGGACGTTTAAAGCTATTTTGCTCACAAGTTCAGAGGAGTCAACCGCTCCTCTCATGATGCCAAATAAAAACGACAGATCCACTATTTTTCTTCTTTCAATGAGTGGAAGTATATGAATTTTTTTTGCACCGGGTCACGTAATCAGGTAAATAGCAACTACAACGATACTGTATATATCCTAAAAACCTTCTCTGAATGCGCTCTATCCTATCAATATAGACGTTATACATCGGATTCCACATTTGAGAACAGTATTCTAAGTGACTGCGAACTAGGGAACATTAAAGTATTTTTATTGTTTTAATATTTTTAAAGTCTGCTGAAACTCTGAGTAGGAATCCCAATGCTTTGGAGGCTTTGCTAACAATGTTATAAATGTGTGTATCAAACAGTAGTTTCGAGTCAAAAGTATCACCAAGGTCTTTAATGTTACTGACTCTAGACAATGGGGTATCTAATAATTTGTAAACCTGAAATATTGGGCTATGTTTACGTGTAAAGGAGCACACGTAACATTTATTGACATTTAAATCCAGTTTATTCGTTTTGCAGTACGCCTGAAATCTATTGAGATCTTCCTGTAGTTCTATGGCGTCCTGGACCCTATTTATCTGTTTCATTACTTTCAAGTCATCAGCATAAAGAATAATTTTTGAGGTTAGGAAGCAGTTACCTATATCGTTGATGAATATATTAAATAACAGAGGTCCCGACAGCGATCCTTGTAAGTAAATCCTTGTAAGTAAATATTTGTAAGTGTTCTTCTAGACGTATAACCATTTAGTACAACAGTCTGACATCTGTTTTCCACGTACGATATAAACCACCATACTCAAAAGTTTACGCATTAAGATTGTGTGATCTATTCTATCGAAGCATTTACTGAAATCGGTGTATATAACATCGACCTGTGACCCTTGTGACATGAATTTAGAAATAAAGTACAAAAGTAGTAACAACACACTATAAAATTAGATGTGGTAGAACGACCCCTTAGAAAGCCGTGTTGGTGTTCACCAAAACCAAGTTTGAGGGCAGCGTAGACTTGTCTGTATACGATTTTTTCTAAAATCTTTGCGAACACACACAGCTTCGAGACGGGTCTGTAGTTTTCAATCATTATTTTTAGATCCCTTTTTATGTATCGGTGTTATATACACCGACTTCCAGATTGTAGGCATCACGCCGGTATCAAGAGACGGCCTATATAGAATAGAGAGAGGGATGACGAGGCTATTGGCACAACCCTTAATCAATACAGGCGAGATGTCGTCCGGCCCAGCCGACTTATTAGTATCCACATGTTTTAATAAATTATAAAGTTCATCCCTGCTGACTTCGATGGATGTAATACATGAGGCGACCTGTTCAATGTTCTGCTCACTGTTCCGCGAAGAGCTGTCGTGAGGGCATGTTGAGAAGTTGGAATAGAAATATTCGTTGAACATATCGCATATCTCCTCACCATCGCTAGGCATTATTGGCAACAATAGTCCTGTCAGTGATAATAGGGCGATCCCAGTACAACGTTGCACGACCATTTTCAAGAACTGGGTCGGGCACATATTTGTAGTACGGTAACTCTACAGTCACAAGGTTATACTTAAGAGCAAGTTGCTGATGGACAATCCTGGCCACTTGGTTATGTCTATGCAAGTACTCGCCGTTGGCAAGACGAGAACAACCGGAAATTATATGTCTAAGGCTTTCACCAGGACAATGACATGCCCGACAAATGTCTATTGTGCCGTCCTTCAGGATATACTTCCGATAATTATTCGTCATAACAACTTCATCAGTAATTGCAAAGACAAAACCTTCAGTTTCCCCGAAGAGGTCACCGAATCGAAGCCAGAATACATAATTATTATTATATTATTATTATTGAGTGTTGAGCTCAACATCTCGACTTTTGTCGGTTTTATAAATACCCCGTCCCGTAACACACGGGAAAAAAGATATCTATGTCCCCAATAACTTCAAATTGAACCCCAATAACTTCAATAACTTCAAATAAATTTAGATATGAATTATGAGAATAATTTACTGTAATTTAATTTTTAATGTGTAGTTTCATTGTATGAGAGGAACCTAACTAGTGTGTGTCTGTCGTGTGGTGCGTGTTATTTGCGGCCCTTCTCCTTCCTCGTCCTCGTCCTCTCCCTCTTACCCGTCGTATGCTTAATGTATGTTGTGTGTCCAGTGTATGTGCTATGTTGAGTGGGTCTAGAGTGTCTGAGGATTGCGGTATGTCTGGCGATTGTTGCGAGCCCTGTGGTTGTGGGTCCTGTGACTGATGCATGTTTTGCGATTCCTGGGTGTTTTGTGTATGTTGGTCCTGTGTGCTGTGTTTGAATACCGTATCTCCCAAAACTTTACTGAGTATGGTCACTGTGTGTATGGCTGCTTGTTTTTGAAGGATGGTTATGTCGATGTTGGCTCCTAATTTATCTATGTATTTCTTTATGCTTTTAGCGACTATTCCAGTTGCGCCTATAACTATCGGAATGACAGTCGTTTGTGTATTCCACAGGCGGGTGACTTCAGTTTTTAACAGGTGGTATTTGCTCAATTTCTCAATCTCCTTAGCGCCTATATTGTAATCGGATGGTACGGTGATGTCTATTAAATATGTTTTATTGCTAGTTTTGTCGATATATATAAGGTCAGGTCTATTGTGCGTTACGGTGATATCTGTTTGTACGGGCATTTCCCAAAGGATTTTAGTGGATTCATTTTCTTTGACTTGTGGTTGTATGAGTGTTTCTTTCCACCAAAGGTCAGATATTTCTATTTTGTGTTTTTTGGCCAGACACCAGTAGACGTATTGGACAAGGTTATTATGTCGTTTAACATAATAGGTCCCCGCCAGTTTTTCGCATCCTGATATGATATGCTGAGTGGTCTCATCCTTGCAGGCACATATGCGACATTTTCCGTCTACTGATTCTTTCAGTATATCGCGCTGATGCTGTCGGGTCATAATGGCTTGGTCTTGTATGGCAAATAATGATGATTCTAATTTGGGCGATATCTGTTGTTTCTTAATCCATTTAAACGAAAGCTCTGCATCTATGTTGGCTTGATCAAGTACTTTATGCGGAAATTGTCCGTGTAACTGCTTACTTCTCCACACTGCATTGTGTGTTTTAATAATCGCTTTCTTAATTTCATCATCTGTGTGTGTGTTTACCCACTGTTAAATGTAGTTCTTCTTCTATTTCTTGTGCTTCCTTAATGATTGAGTATTTATCTCTATGTGAGTCATGTTGTACTATTGCTTGAATAAGATGATCTTTTTCTGTTTTTAAGTATTGCTTATATTTAACTACCTGTGTTTTATACATATACTCTACGTTTATAAGACCCCTCCCTCCTTCTGTCAACGGTAAGTATAGTCGCTTTACTTCTGCCTTTTGTTGATGTGCCTTGTTTATTGCCAATAGTTTTCTTGTTTTGAAATCTACTTTCTTAAGATCACTAATTTTGTAATTGATAACACCAAACGAATATAGTAGCACCGGAATAGCATATGTATTTATACCTTTTACTATTGAACGTGAATTGAGATGTGTATTTAGCAGCTTTTTAATCCTTTTAAAATATTCTTTCGTTATTTGATCCCTAATTATACTATGTTCTATCTTGCCTGATTCATGTATTCCTAAATATTTATATCTATCTCCTATTGCAAGTTCTTGAAACTTTTCTCCACTTAATAGAATATGGCCTTCTCCTCTTACACTACTCCTATGGCCTGATCTAATATGTATTACATTACATTTATCCAACCCGAAGCTCATCCCTATGTCTTTTGTAAATATCTCTACGCTATCCAATAATATTTTCAGGTTACTTCCATTATTTGCATAAATCTTAAGGTCATCCATGTATATTAAATGATTTATCCAGAAACTATCTTTAAGTTTATATCCTTTCATTTCATATTTATTCAGTATAAATGCCAAAGGGTTAATAGCTAAGCAAAACAATAACGGTGATAGGGAGTCGCCTTGGAAAATGCCGCGTTTGATGGTGATCGGTTCAGTAGTTATTGAATCTTGGGAGCCACGGGCTGTCATGATCACCCTCCACGAAGGCATAACTAGCTTAAGGAACCTTTTTATGATAGATGGACATTTATAGACATCAAGTATTTTTAGAAGCCATTCATGCGATACGCTGTCGAAGGCTTTTTGATAGTCTATCCACGCCATGCTTAGGTTCTTTTGGGTTTGGTGTGCATCCTCTAATATCGCTTTGTTAACCATAAGGTGATCCTTACATCCCCTGGTACCGCGGCGACATCCCCGTTGTTCTACTGCCATTATGTTGTTTTGATCACAGTGACTATACAGTATGTTGGCTAATACGGACGTTAATAATTTGTAAATACTTGGTAAGCATGCGATCGGTCTCCAGTTTTTCGGTTCCTCTGTATTTTCATTTTTAGGGATTAATATAACCTTGCCTGTAGTAAACCAATCTTCTAATGCCTCTGTCCCTGCAACTATATTTGTAAATAATGAACTCAGATATGGGTGGATACTGGTAAAATATTTCAAGTAGTAATTTTGTATTTTATCTATGCCTGGTGCTTTCCAGTTTTGTAGTTTTCTGATGGCTGATTTAACTTCATCTTCTGCAATCTCTTCTATATCTATTGTACTTACCTCACTTGTCAACGTTTCTACCTCCTTGATCCACTTAGCTTCAGTATTGTATTGTGAAGGCTTTGATAATATTGAAGTCCAGAATTCTTCAACTCCTTCTCTACTTGGTATTTTAATATCTTTACTAGTATTCCTGTTGCCTAAAGTTTTGTAAAATCTATGTTCGTTTTCCTTAAATAAACTGTTCTGTTCTTTTCTACTGTTAATATCATCATATCGTTTGATTCTACCTGCTAGTGCTTTTATTTTTTGCTTAAGTATTTCTGCTGCATTTTGATGATCATTTTCATTTTGTATATTATATTTACTATATAGTTTTTCTTTAATATTCCTCATTCTTCGAGTAGAGATCCCTCTTTCTATTTCTATTAACTGACCTAATTCTTTCCTAAATTTTTCTATTTTATTTCTTATTCTCTTTTTCCACGGCGGATCGTATTTTGGGTTTATAGTGTGTGTGGGTGTGTATGGTGTTTGGTTATTGTTTAGTATTAGAGTCTTAGCGGCTGCATAGATTATGTTATTTATTTCGCTTAGACTAGTGTTAGTAACTAAAAGGTTAGGTAAAAATTTGTCAAGCGTGTTCAGATTTTGGATGAATTGTTTATTTATTTTAGCTTTTAGTAAAAGTAAGCGTTCTGTAAGTGGAGTCTCTTTTGTTTCAGCTAATATTTGAAGGTAGTGTAATACTAATGGGTCCTGATCGTCATTTACTTCTATGTTGTTTGTTAACTGATCTATTGCTTCTGTTTGTTCTGAAGAGTATTGTGTATGTGGTATGGCTTGTAGTGTGTTGTGTATAGATGATGGTGTTTCATGTCGTTCTTGGGTTGCATGTGAAATATGTTCAGGATTCTCGGTAACTATGTTTCCTTCTGCTTGTTTTTGTATTAAGTCTAGTAACTCTTGTGATATGACATTCTGTTTTATTACCCTGCGAGCTTGATTAGACAAAGTGTTACCGTTAAACTTATGAATTTTATCGTTATTAGGGTTCCTCTCTGTGTAAAGTGTCTGGAGTCGGCCTATGTATCCTGGTCCTTCTGATCGTGCTTTGAAATAACAAAACATTAATTCTTTTAATTCTTCTGTTGACCACTTTCTTCTTCTATCGTCGCTTATTGCATTATTTGTGGTCGTTGTAGATGAGCCGACAGAGTCTACGGGCGAAACCCTACTCTGCAAAGCATCATCCGCGCCCTCCCCTCCCCGTTGTTCGGCTGTGACATTTTCGAGATCCCCGACTCTCGCCCGCCTGTTCAGCAAAGAGCCACTGGTGGTCCGTATGCTGTCACGTCCAGCACCAGCTCCAGACGTGCCCCGGCGATCACCCCCGGGCAGCGACCCTATACGTATTCCAATATTAAAATTCTCCATGATGAATGGGTTACCTTTACCTCGTTAGCCGCGTAAGTTTCATTAGTACTCGTGTCCGCCCCCCGCGTGATCTGGTGTTCGATACGGACGCAAGGTAGGATTTTGGGGGGCAGACCCTTATTATATTATTATTATTATATATTTATATTATTATATTATTATTTATTATTATATTATTATTATGTCATTTTATACCTTGTCTGGTCTCCCTCTTATTTTAAAGGGGTAACAAAATCTAACACACGGGCCTTAGCCAAGTGTGCCAAAAAGGGATGATGATATGAAGTTAAGATGATGAGGATGAAGCGAGAAATTTGCGTGTGAGACGGCATGTATTAAGAAGGACTGCTTTTTGTAAGAGTATGAGAGAAGCTTTCTTGAAGAGTCTTCGGTACTACACCAGTTGTAGATATGACAATGGGTACTATTTTAACTCTATCTACCTGCCATTGCCTTTTTATTTCCGTTGCTAAGTCTATGTATTTTGTCACCTTTTCTGTGTGCGTCGTGAGGAGATTGTGTATGTTACATACTGCTATGTCTATAATAAAAACTATTTTGTTCGTTTTGTCTAGTATTGTTATATCCGGTCTATTATAATGTATGGTTTTGTCGGTAATTATTGTCCTATCCCAATATATTTTAAATGCATTATTTTCTAGAACTGTACTGGGTTTATATTTATAATAAGCAGTTTTATTTGAAATAAATGAGTATTTGTGAGCTAGATTTTGATGGATTATTGCTGCAACTTGGTCATGTCTGTGTTTATAATCAGTTTGTACAATAGATTTACAAGAACCAGTGATGTGTTGGATGGTTTCGGAACTGCTGTGGCATCGTCTACATAAGTCGGTAGGAAGGTTAGGGGTACGGATTATGTGTTTTTTATAGTTAAGAGTATCGATAACCTGATCCTGAATAGCGATCACAAAAGCCTCGGTTTCTGGGAAGAGTTTTCCGCGCCGTAGCCACTCGTTCGACGCTTTTCTATCGACGTGTGTTTGGCTGAGATCGGCGAGATGTCTGCCGTGTAGAGACTTTTGTGTTCTTAAATCTTTTTTCTGCTGTTTGCTTAATAATTTTGGATGAATATTTGTGTCGTTTAAGTTGAGCGGAGTTAATTTTTTGTCTATATCGGTTAAAAATTTATGAAGATGGGATTGTCCGGCTTTGGCGTAGAAATATTTGCGTAAATTATCTATAAGATTGTTGTGTATATTCTGTATGTCGATGAGACCTCTCCCTCCATCTTGCCGTGGTAATGTAAGACGTTGTGTGCACGATCTGGGGTGATGTTTCCTATTGGTTGTCATGTGTGTGTTGATTGTGCGCTGTAATTTAATGAGATCGCTCTGGGACCAGGCTAAAATCCCAAACGAATAAATAAGAACTGGTATTGCATACGTGTTGATGGCTTTGATGGTATTGCGTGAGTTTAATTGGGTTCTTAAAATCTGACTTATTCTGGCTTTGAATTTCTGTGTTAATATTCTGTCTTGCCGCGGTTGATTGAGTGAGTTTTACTTTTTTCTACCCCGAATTGCATATGAATATCTGTCGAGAATGATTGTGTAATGTCAGTTAGTTTATTAAGTTCAGTGTTATTAGTTGCATAAATTTTAATATCGTCCATATAAAGTAAGTGTGAGAGTATGTGGAATGAGTTATTGCATCTTTATTTAAATCCTATATTTGTACTATCAAGCAGTTCAGATAAGGGGTTGAGTGCCATACAAAACCAAAGCGGGCTAAGCGCATCTCCTTGAAATATGCCTCTTTTAATTTTTATCAAGTCAGTGGTTAACTCGTTATTTATTAATTTTAATTTAGTTTTCCAATGAAGCATGGCTGTGCTTAAGAATGTTATGAGACTAGATTATTATTATTACTACTAGTCAATTTTATACTTCATTTATATGTAGTTTATTATTATTAAAATAACTTATGCCAAGTTTCATTCTATAGGATCCAAGTAGGAAACTAAGTGTTAACTTACCTCAAATCGAGGTACACTAATTATGAACAAACAAAACATATGCCACCGTGACTTAAACTTTTTGAAATGTGAAGTTAATTTGTAGTTTTTGTACAATCTGTGTGGATCACCAGATGGCTTGGGGGCGCGCATGCCGTATGGCGTCATGCGAGGAACTTGCCGCAATTTCACTGTCTACTATCTCAAACAATCTGGTTCCATGTCGGATGCAACAGTAGATATATTACTCTGATTGTAGTTTATTTATTTTTTTAAATTTTGCTTAGCATGTGGCAGATTTTCGAAATAATAGGGTTTAAAGTATGAAATTGCCGGTATATATTAATAGATACTTTGAATCAACATAAAACCTTCATGGTGTGAGCTTTTCGTGTGAACCATTTTTACATGATACCTATTGTTTAGTGATACCTATGGTTTATCTTTTAAAAAATGTGCAACATTCCATTTTCGATTTTCAATTGCTTTTTTATTCAGCTTGCGAAAAATAGATACTTCGAAAAACCGAGTCATTTTTTAATACGAGTTCCGACGCGGTACTAACGCGGCAGAAACGGCTCGCAATAACAACGCTGCGTTTGGAGAGGAGACTGCTAATGAACAAACCGTGCGTTTTTTATTTGAACGCTTTTAAATTCGACTTGAAGAACGAACCACGTGGAAGCCTTGCCACACAGGTGAATAACGCTGAATTGAAGGAGATGTTGGAAATCGATCCGAGTCAAACTACCCAGGAATAAGTGGCATAGTTTAACCTACAATAGTCAATATTGTTTGGAACAAATAAATAAGATAAAAAAATATGAAAAATCATCGCTGCATAATTTGACTGATCTGCAGAAAGAAATGCGTAATGAAACGTGTGTTGCCTTGTTGAATCGGTACAGAAATGAAGGAATATTGGATCGAATTGTGACATGTGATGAATAGTGGATTGTTTACGATAACCGTAAGCGAAAAATGCAATGACTGACCAAAGGTGAAACGCCGCAACAGTGTCCTAAAATAAAGCTTACCAATAAAAATAACAAGTAACTATGTGGTTTTCTCTTTATGGTGTTATTCACTATGGCAGTGAAACAGCCCCGACTCGTGAATCGATCTTCACCATTATTGCTCCATGATAACGCAAGACCTCACACTACACGAGAAACCGTTGTAACTCTACAGGAGCTGCAGTTAGAAACTATACGTCTTCAGACCTTGCTTCTACAGACTATCACTTTTTTCGTGATTTGGAAATTTTCGACTCTTTTAACATTTTCTTCCCAGGAGGCAAAGGAGGCTCTTTCCCAGGAGTACAAAATTCTTTAGTTTGCACCGTTTGTCAAATCCATGATCCAAAGAATTCCATCGTAAAGGCATAAATGAACTTCCGTTTAGATGGCAGCAATTTATAGATAATGAGGTTAAATATTCTGATTAAATTAAAAAAAATAGTTTTAATTTTTTAGTTCAAATCGTCAATTTCATACTTTAACCCATAGTATAGAGTACATAAATAAAGTTTGCTAAATATTAAGAATTTATATTTTGTCCATTTAATAATATATAGCGTCTAAGAAACACAAGTGATTTAATTATTTTAATATTATTTCTTAGATCTTTCTACATTCATCGTTCTTCATTTCGATGGTAATAACTGCGCCATTCTAGTCTGAATAGATTCATTGCTGTTAGACAAAAAATATTGTAATTACGTGACGCCGCAAAGTATTTCCAAATGTTATTATTCATTGGTAGAGCGTATACAGCTCTCCATGACTCTATACAAAATAAGTTACCTGCTAACTATATACATGTTTAAATTTAAGCATTTATTTTTCACTACAAGAAACTCAAAGAACGATACAATAATATTACCTTTTTACAAGAACAAAGTCAAACCATATAGTTCGACGAGAGTTGTCAGAAAAAATGTAGATATTCCTTGTGTAAAGATAATATCAGCACTCTGATCACAAGAACTTATATTAAATGGTTCATAATGTTTCTAAACTGATTACGAGCTCCCGACACTTTGACCCCATGTGACGCAAACATGTACAGAGTCATAAGATAAGATGATTGTAATGTTTCAGTGTCTTTGCTGATATAGTAAATACGACAGCACAATATTGTTATGTTAAGCGAAGACAGAACATGCACTCTGCCATTGAATTATATATATTGAAGATAATTATGAAACATAAGTGATCGACCGTCCGTAGTTCTGTATCTTACGATCTAGTAACCTTTATCAAGCCATTTGTGTCAAGTACAGCTGGCAAGTATTACCTTTGGCATGGTTCTGTGCGACTGCAAAAGCAGGCTATTGTGTCCGAAAGATTCTACATACTACCAACGACTTTCTGAAAAATACCAAGGTCAACCTGAGTTATTATTATTTACGCATTAGTTTATAGTTTTGGCACGAATAATTAATGTTTCTTTACTTTCCATTCGGTACTTGCCATATACGAATATATTATCGGAAATTATACAAAACAACCAACGTCATGTTTTTTTTGTCTAATAAAAATAAATAAATATATGTATATACTAATATTAGTTTTTTTGGTTTCAATAAAAAAAAATGACTAAGGGACAGGAAATATGATTAGCAATACTCAAGTGGAAATACAAGACACCGTTTACGATCAGGCGTTTCAAGTGCTTTTTTTGCCTAATTCGAAAATTTAGCAAATTGTAACTAATTCCTTGATAGTTTATGACACTTAAATACTCAAAGTACTTAAAGAGCAGTGCTGAAAGTATATATTTTAAATTAAATGTATTTGTAATTAAAATATATATTTAAGCGATCGAATTAAATATAAAATTAAGGTTCACCATTCATTCGTGGTTTCGTCTCCAATTCAATACATTTTTATAATTTATTTCAGACCTTGTAATGTAACCTCCTCAACCTCCAAAACCCTAAGGAGAGGCCTATGTCCAGCAGTGGATTATTATAGGCTGTTGATGATGATGATGATGAATGCAACCTTGCCAATGGGATATTTTAGTGTGTATGTGACATTTCTGGTTTCCATTGTGTCATAAGTTTATTGGAAATTCTACGATTAAATTACAAAGACTTCTTGTGCAAAACTATTTAACGTCTCAGTAGAACAAATACAAATAAACCTGGCATTGCTTATTCAAAAAAACCTTTTCTTCTGTCCCAAGGGCCTCTGCATAAGATGCACAGATTATTAAATACAAAATATACGTCATCCTAATCTGAGAACACGTGGATGCGCGAACTATGCATAGAAAAAGTGCTTATTCAGTTTCTTTAGTGAATTTGGTAGAACCCTAAAGGTAAAGTCCGTTTTTTGCCCGTTCCCATGAACCCTGTGACAATGGTGTCGACCTCGCTGAAAGACTCCGTGGAGATCTGAGCAAGAATAAATATTACACAACAATAGGGTAGCTTCTTTGACTTTACTTTGGCGTATACTACAACTAATCAATCTTGATACTTGTTTACAGATTTACTATGCGTTTTTTTAAATAAACAAGTTTTATTAAAAATAAGTAGAACCAAATCTTTTGTTATATGTAAGACTTCATAGGACCTAGGGATTATTCAAAGGCACAAAATTTAAATTTATCACTTCTGATTTAAATGTGTATTGCAAAACTTTATTAAAGCTACTATTACTGGTTATTTAAAATGTACATTGATAAAGATGTATTGTATTATATTGTTATAGATTTGAGCTTAAACTTACACGTAAATTAATATCAACTGCTTGGTGAAATATTTTAAATTAATTTATTTCAATTACGCCTTCGCGTAATTTTATACACGTGGCGGTAATATATTTTAATCCTTTATATCCAACAATTTCTTCTCGTATCTTAAAAATCTATACAGATACAATAAAGTAATAATAATATCAAAACGTTTGGGACGCTCTATTTCGTTGATAACAAAAGGCATAGCGGCTCGTAACGGACTTTTTTGAAGCGGCATCGATCAGGGTATCTTCCGTGTAGGTTTTGTTATGTATAAAGGAACTCAGTATTCCCACGCAGAAAACCTGATTAAATATTTTATTTTTGTATTTAATTTTAACAGAATGAAACATTAAAATAAATATTAAAAAGCCCATCTTGTTTATGTTTATTTATTTATTTGTTCACCATTTTGCTGGTAATTATTACACAAAAAACATTCGTAAAAATAGAACATAGTTTTAACCTTAATCTAAGTGCACAACTTATGTACCTTATGAACCTATTGACAGAGGTTGTCGAAAAAGCAATGGAACAAATGTTGCAAAATCTTTAACCTAATATTAAAGATAGGTATTAACCTATCTCTAAATAGAACAGCAGTTAGTACATGGCTAATCGACAGTAAAATTATGGACTCGCTCTTAAATCGTTGAAATGTTGTGACAATAATATCTGTTTACTGTAGTGATTGCATTTCTTGCTTAGCCATGATTTAGAACCTAAACTGGCTTTCGAAAAGGAGGATGTAGGAGTATCATTGGTTTTCTAGGATATTTGTGAGGGGTATTGAACTTAAATTTTGAAAGTAAAAATAACAAATCAGATGAGATCTTGTATTTTTCTTATGAGTCAATTTTGAAATATTTGAGGCGTTTCAAGTAGCTTGGTTGTAGGCAAGATGGTTTAAGAAACGCTTTTAGATTCATTCAATTCTTAGGCTATGTGTAGCATAGTGAGGACGCCAAGCTACAACACAATACTCAAGTATGCTTCTTCTGAGACTACAATACTGAACATTTTTAGTTTGATTTGATATTTCTAATAAGGAAATTCTAATTCTGGGTGTAATTTATCTATAATATGTATGTATTTAGAAATATATAAGTATGTTTATCAGCGGTCTGGTTACCATAGTACAGGCTCTGCCTAGTTTGGGATCAGACGGCCGTGTGTGAGTGTGTGAGATATATATATATATTAAACCTAAAAATTTTGACGCCTTTTTTACTACAGTATCTCTGTGGGTAACAAAAGTTAGTTTTGAGTCAAGTACTAAATCTAAATCTCTGATAGCGTATACGTGGCCAAGTGGTATGCCGTTTGTATTATAACTATGGTGTAATTTATTCACCTTACGGGTAAAAGTTATTTGAATAATTTTTTTCACTAATTCAACTATTATATCCCGTAGATTTTTTAAAATAAATATACTTGTTGTTATAATAAATGTACTTTTATTACCTACCCCATCAAGAGCTAACAGTAAAACTTAACCATTTGAAGTGGAATAATAATCTGCACAGATAAACCTAAACAAGTGCTCAAACCTCTGTACTACTGCACTTCAACTTAACGATAATAACGTATCAACGTAAGAGGATGCAGGAGGAGAGATACATAAGAGTTTTTGAGATCCTGCTACAGAAACCTACACTTGTAAAATGCTTCCTTTTTATATGGACCATACTTATAGTACGAAAAGTAACGTACAAAAACGAACTACTTGTACATAGTGATGATTACTGGCATGTGCATAAGGTCTTTTTTCCAACCGTCTTGTTGAAGATTCTGGTAGCTTTGACTTTAGCTAATATTAGAGTCAAAATAGTCACTCAAACTTGTTGATTAATAAACGTTCCACCAATCTATTTTTATCTATATCCACTCTACATTAGATTGTTATTGTGTTATGCTATTGTACCATAATAAAAAAATATGTTGACTCAGACTCAGTTTTCCGGAACGTATTTAAAAATCTTCTGTTCATTTTGAGAACTTCATCACTACGATTGTGCTCCTAAAGTAATACATCCTGACCATTTTTTAATTATATTTATATTACGAAATGAAATCGAGACCATCGTTCTAAAAATAAATACGATTACCAAAATAGTTCGATGACATTATGAAACTTGTCTGCTAACTTTCTTCAATAAAAACTTGTTTCTTCTGCTCTTTGCTAGTAAAGTGTTATTATTTTAATGTTATCATGACATGTGAACGTAAATATAGATTGGGATTATTGCTTTTGTTTGACTTACTGAAAAAATATCATTTAAATTAGTAGCAAAATTAATCGAAAGACTGAACAAAACATTTTCATGTATTTATGGATAACGGAAAAAATTATAAACACTACGCATACGTATAATGTCTTTCATTTAATGGTTTGGGATATAGTCTACAAGGAGCTGATTTACAGCTCCTTACACAATTTCTAAACGTAATTTTTCCTAACATAGTATCAGGACCTTAGTCATCACTAAATATGATCAATATCCATCCAAGTGTAACAAAAACTTTAATCATTTGAAACAGTGCCTGACGAATGAAGCGGAAAATATTTAAATGGAAGTCAAAATAGCGTGCAACAACCCTGTAAAATATGGCAATATTCCGATTAAAAAAAACTGAAGGAGAAATTTAAATTACACCCCGGAAATTTCGAGCGTGCGTAACGAAGTAAGAAATAGGAACTCGAATGTGTACAAACTTTGAAATAGTTTAAAATCCATCTTGTCATGTATCAATGACAACGCTTCCGCAATTTTACCTCAATATATTATAATAATATTTTAATTCATAAACTTGTTTAAGAAAATGGAATTATTAAAAATGTAAAATGTGTATAGCACCTGACTAGAATTTAAAGGGTTTTTTTTTTGTGTTTTGATCTTTTTATCTTTTGTCGGTAGCTCTTTATACCCACTATAAACATTGAAGTAGTTAGGGTATTAAATTGCTTCTGAACGCATTTGCCTGAAGTTTTTTTTCGAATTTACATTACTAGAATTTACTCTGCCTCTGTGAACACAGCCAGTGCAACCTGCTAACATCATACTAACACTCAAACTAATAAATTATAAATCAAAGAACGAAAAATTATAAGTTAGTATATAACAATATTGTTACGTAACCTAAACTGCATAGAAAAATTTGGTAGTCTTTGAACTGCTTTTGACATTCATCTTATAAGTAATATGACCGTTGGGATAGCTCGTTTTGTAAAACCCTCAATCCAGCTACGTACAATTTAAATTAAATCTCAAAAGTCGACCCTTAAATCGTAACCATTCTCGTCGACTCTCCCTCGGAATCGGGTTATTTTTTACAGGGGATAACGGCGGCGCATTACAATTATAATAGCGCTATCGCCTTACCGTTAACGGCTCGAAGTCTTGGATCGATTCTACCAATAATATTCACGAATTATTAACTAAAGTTTAATTTAGAAGCATCTATATTATAAATTTCTTAAAAAAGTGAATTTTGACGAAAATGTTAATAAAAATATTAATAGGACAGCGGTTATTACTGTTAATATATAACTATTAATATTTTAGATTTATGATTAAAAGCTATACAAACTATAGTTAACAGTATAACAATCAAACATGTAGTTTAATAAAACGAAAAGAAGAATCTTTTACATAATACACAGTTTTAAACTTTAGTTAAAAAGTTTGGCTAATATGGGGCCGCTTACCCTGGCGGTATAAAATATTTAATCCTGATTAAGTAGGTCATTTACTGCGGAATGATTTGGTGCATTAGCATAGGGGTCTTTGTCTCAGTTACCAGTATTAGGGTACGTGTCATTAATGGATCCACTTAAATAATAAACAATTGAATTATTAGGGATCTATTCCATAAATTTAAAGGCGGAATTTGTTAGACTTAAATTACTAACTTTATTGTTTATTCTTAAAATTAGAGCACTCGTGGATTTTGTAATTTCGTTTCATTGATGTTAATAAAAAAAATACACTGTCTAATTTGGAAATTCTGTAATTTATACATTTTATGGTGTTTTAGTGAAGAAAAAGAAAAAAAATACAAATTGAAATATATTTATTGTCATAAAATACCTACAATCTAACATCACAATGTTTCTAGTATAGAAGGCACTAAGTTAACTAATTTATTTTGTATAAGAAGGTGCCTTTAGGTACATACGTATTTACAATCATTTTGCTAAAAACGATCATTTTTTCTAAATCGTAGCCACTTTGGGTGGTTCTTTTTTTTAATTGATCTACATGAAAATTACTAAATTATTAATACATTATACAATAAATATACAAAGCTTAAAGTGCAGGCATGTCCGACCGTTACGGTACACCTTGCGCCCGCGCTGTCAACTGACTTTGGTACTAACAGCTGTATGTTTCACGCTATAGTACTATATATATAGTACTATCGCAATAAATATATAGACTTATAAGTGTTTATCTTTTCCGAACTACGTACATAAGCGGACATTACAAATTAAATTTATGCTGTATATCCTAAACTTATTTATTGATGTTAGTTAAAGGACGGGCTCGTCTAGTTTTCTCTTGCCACCATTTTAAGGTTTCTTCAAACTCTTCACGATCTTCAGGTGTGACCTGAATATCAGGTAACTCTTTTTTTAGTTCTAAATCATCAGTATATTGGGTTTGAACAAATGTATTGTCTTCGTCTTTGAATTTATAGTCATTATGCACTCCTATAAGGTCAGAATCAATAGTAACCAATGGAAGACTTGCCTCCTCATTGAAACTGTGATGCAATTGTTGGTTAATTGTTTCAGAATATTTAACTTCAAAATCACTCTCATTCACTAGTACGTCGTTTTCACTCAGGTAATTGCGATCTGGAATTACTGTAAACTGTTCGGCTGAACTTGGAAATGTAAAATGGCCATCCAGTAAATGGGAATTAACTTCGTCATGTCCTAGAAGATCCGGAGATGGTGTTAAAGGCTGTGTACCGTGTTCTTCTTCGTCATATAAATGTGGAGTAGCTACCAACTGGAACGATTCTGTGGCTTGTATTTCTACATACCGCTGATGAGGAAGATGAAGAGATCCGTCTAGTTCATCTTCTTCCATGTCATCATCTTCAACTGCGGGAGAATTCAATGAAAAATAGCTCCTTTCTTGGCTGTTTCCTCTTGGCGAAGAAGAAGCTGGAGAAGGAAATGATTCCATCGTAGGACGTGAAGTATTTTCTTTATCAGCATGACCAATATTCAACAAATTTTCTAAATTTCTGATGTATTCCACAGCCATGCGCAAAGTCTCTACTTTGCTTAGCTTTTTGTTAGGGCCCCTGTTTGAATTAGCGTTTTCGAAAACAGCAGCTACTTCGTCTGGTATATGTCTGCGGAGTGCTGCGAATCCATCATTTACTTGACGCACTCTATTTCTTTCGCGCGCATTTCTTCGAGCAACCGCGAGCGGAGTTGGAGCCCGCACTGCTTCTTCTGTACTATTTTCTCGAAGCCGAGTTTTCTTGGAAATAACATTAGATGAGAGAGGCTCGGCAGCTCTAACTAACGAAGTCACTGACACTGTTGTTGGAGAAGGTTGTAGCTTCTGCTTTTTTCTCACAATTATAATTTCACGAGGAGTGTTTTGATTGCCATCATTATTGGTTATGTTCACAGAATTATTCACGGATTCTTGAAGCACCTGCACTTTGCCGAGTGGCGAGTTGCGGAACACCACGACACCGATAGAACTCATTTCAGCAAGATGAGTTGCCGTTTTCACATGTTATGACTGTTTAACTTTCATTAGTTGCGGACTTGATTTCAGATTGGATCACGTAGAAAGAATAAAAGTGCCGTTTTCTGGAAGGTGGAATGTTATGATGGCGTCAGAGCGCCGGCCGCGACAAGAATGGCGCGTGCCGCGCGGACGCACCTGGGGTAGCTTGCGGGGGGATCAACAGGGGTACTTACGATTACTAGTTACACACATGCTCTTTCGAGGGGCGGAATGGGGAAGCGTTTGCGTTCAAGGATTTCTAATGTTAGACTACGTCCCTTTAGAATAAAATTGCACCACATTAAAACTATATTGAAAAACCAAAGGTGAACTCAAAAATAAAGGTGTAAAAAACAATCGTGCTTCTTTATAATGGCTAGTGTATTATTTCGTAACATTAATAATAATGTAAATTTTATAGATAAATAAACATGATTGCTCTTAGCAATTAGCTGTATACATATACAATGTTAATTTTTATGTATTTGTGTACGTACACGGCCTATTGAAGTGTGTATAACCAATTATTATTATTTTTATTAAATAATATGTGCTATCTGATAACATTAATTAACATTATAAATATATAAGTGTTCACATAGTTATACCAAACTTAAAGCTATTAAAAAAACTTATTTGTAGAGATTTACTGTCACATACAAAAAATAATAATAAAACTGTTTTAAAACTGAATCCTGACGATGTCCCAAAACCTGAACAACATAGAGGACAATATAATTTTTCATGGGGTGTCGCACCCAACTATAGCTGTGCCTTTACGTGTGTGTGTATGTTACATGAATACCTACAGATGCTTTTATATTCATATAATTCACACACCATCAAGTTGCTACACACATACATAAGAGTCGAGCTCAAACCATTTGCGTGCTTCACTGGCAATTCGAATTTTATAAGTCTAGTCTCTTAGGGTCGGCAGTAGAAGGCTAAATCATTAGTAAGTCCTAATGATTTACCCTACTACATGTTGCAATACTAAGTAATATAAATAAAGTGTGTCTTACGTAAGCAAGTTATAACCTGAGTTTAGTTTTTTGATATTGCTGCAATCAATGTCTTATATCCTAATATATTATGTGTCAATCTAACTTAAATTAAATCTTTCAATATTCTATAAACATAATGTATACTTCTCACAGGGTTAAGGACCACATGAATTATTTTAATGCCAGTGTGAAAAACATTAATTTACTTTTAAAACTTTTAATATCATTTCGTTTCAACGTTTAAAGTTAAGAGACAGAAATATTATATAATTTACTTTTTTTTTACCAATCAAGTTTATACGTACATTGGTGTGAGTGTATGTGTGTGTGCTACACCCACGCCAGCTGCGTGCCCTTTAGCTTTTGTGTAGTGGCACGCGCCACTATCCTATGACCATTATTATAGACTTCTAATGCAACTGCAATTTAGTATTTTAATATTTTAACTCTTACTGCAATTGGATAGAGTTGATTATTGATATGAACTGAAATTCGTAGTAAGCTGTTCCAACTCAATGTAATCGTTTGATATCTATTAATCTTTTATTTTAACGTTGATGAGAGTTTTACGGCTTTAGATTTTTTTAATAAAGGTCATTTGTGCCTTTTCTTTGTGTGGTTGTGACTGAATTTAAATTAAGTAAAACTGAAAAGTTATGCTTATAGATTGTCGGTTATATTTTAGGTGCATCATTAAAGGGATTGGTCTCTTCAGTACGCTTCAAGTTTCTCTGATTTTGCTACTGAAAAAATCCTACTGTACATTTTACATTACACTACTGTAAGGTAAAATGTAAAATTAGAATTTAATATTAATTTTAAAAAAGCTTGCTTAATATTGTTGTAAGTATAACTGAATTACCGACATCTTCCATACATATCTTTAATAGAAATACAAATTTTGAGACCTTCGTTTAGAGTAACTGTTACTTACTGATTTTGCTCTGCATGTTGTTATCGTTAGCTGCTTCAAGACCTTTTTGACTGACTGCAGTGAAGGGGAGTCTGTATTCGAGTCGTATGGTTTCTGGAGAAACAAATAGACTAATTCTTATTATGACTTCATTTATACAATCTGCATTTAGGACAAATTTTAGTAGGTAAATGTACAGAATAGGTGAGTACATTAATTCACTAAGTAATAATGCTAATAGAATTATAAGTAAATCACAAAACTCCAACAAAATCAAGAAAGAATAACGCTGGTTATAGGTTTATTTTTACTGCTTCTGGCTGCTTTTAGTCACGGCGTATATTGTTCTATGATATTTCTTGAGATCATCTTATATAATTTCCATGATCACATTACAAGTTGTTCGTAGAAAGTAGCGATGAGTATTAATTAATCTTTTATTCGAGTTTAGGCTCGCATCAGGTACATTTGGAACTATTGAAGAGATTGGACATGTCAATGATGGTCTGATGATGAAGCTCGAATGTTTATTTATTTGAACATTTTTTCATTCGTTTGTGTCCTCGTTTAATTTAAAAATAAGAGCTTTCCCTCATTATTTCAAGCGCCAACACGAGAATTTTATTAAGCTGGTATAACTGAATGTAATAAACTTGACTAGATAACTGCTAAAAATCTCTCTGGGATTTAATTATTTTATATCGTTATATTACCCAAACGAGATGAAGATAATCAAAGGCCACGTCATTCTTAAAGTAAATAACCCATAAAGACAAACGAGCAACTGATTATACAATATCACTTAAACAATAAAAAAAGGACTGTGTCACATACGCCTTTTCTGCTGTCTCTTAAAGTTCGGTAAATATATACCAAACTTTAAGAGACTTTTGTAAATCGTATAAACAAAACAACTTTAAGATGTTGAACTACATTTTAAAGTTTTTCTTATTTTGAACTTTTTTTTTTTTGTTATGTAAAAGGGGGCAGACGAGCAGCCTCCTCTTGATCCCTGGTAAACAGACGCGTCTTTTGTTTTCTGACAGAATATAGGGTCTTTTAATATAAATCTTTGACTCTTGCAATAGATAATTGGTTTTTGATTTAGTTGGTTTTCTCGGTAGCGTTAAGAAAGCCATTGAAAAATTGTGAAAAGCCTTTTTATCACCATCATCAAAAGCCTTTAGTAGTCCACTGCTGGACGTAGGCCTCTCCTTAAAAAGGAGGTTTTGGCATACTATACCACGCTGGCCAGAGGAGTTGGTATAGGGTTTGTGTCAAAGTTTCCTTCTCTCTGCAGTTCTATTGTCTTGCGTAGTTTGTTACGTTAGTCGGCTCTTACGACACTCACGCGGAATATGGGTGGCGACGCTCCGTATTCTATTATTTATTCTTCACCACACGGACTTTTACCTTCCGACGCCAACATTTATCGAAAAGCCTTTTAGATAAATGTTTAATTTATAAATGATTGCCAAATCAATCAACTATCCTTGAGGTAACCGCTTAAGAATACGGAGTGTCACCACCCCTATTCATCCCATGCATCGGTGTCATTAGAGCCGACTAACGTAACAAACTGTGCAAGACAACAGCACTACAGAGAGAAGGAAACTTTGACACAAACCCTATAAGAACTCCTCTTGCCATCGTGGTATAGTAGGCCGAAACCACCTTTCTAAGGAGAGGCTCATGTCCAGCAGTGGACTATTAAAGGCTGTTGATAAAGATATGATGAGAAATATTTGTATAAGATTTTAACATACAGTGCCTGCTTAAAAACAAGCATTTTTAAGTGCAGATTGATAGTAAGATTATTATTTAAATAATTTAAATAAGTGGTTAACTTACAAACCACTAAAATAAATACCCCTTTATATAATTAAATCAAGAGTATTTATTTAAAGTTTCAATTAAGTTCGTAGACAATAGCAGTAAGTTTATTATAAAAGTATAAACTTATTCAAGCTTATGTGGAAAGAAAACATGAAATATATTTAAAAAAAATCTGTTTGGATATGAAATCTCCGAGAAGCGCCTGTTTATATTATTGAGCAAAATACCACGAGAATTTTACCTGAGGTCCGTCTGGGTCCAGGCGTAGCTTCTTATTATATTGTAGATCTAGTGAATATAACCAAAAAACTTCAAGGGACAGAAGGTAATGAAACATTATAATATAACATGCAGTAGAAAATTTCCTATAATATTTATAACAAATATGTACAATATTCATCACCATAGTGGACTCTAAATCACCAGTTATAAATAATAATGTATGTCTATAAAAACGTGTGAACAATATAGGTATTATGATAGCAATTAGTGTAGCCTATTTCAATTAATGTCAAAATTAGTGTCCATTGCTCACTAGCAATTGACACTAATTGATTACACTACAGTAAACACTTTTAAAAACCACTTTATTGGCCACAATATTTCAAAATATGTGTGATATAATTGTTGTGTGTTTAAAAAAGTATTAAATCATATAATTTGATAAAATATCATGGGATTGCCAGATTGCAAACTGACATAAATTACTTGTTGATTTAGATGTTTTTTTTTTGTATTTGTATTTGTATGCCATTTAGTGTGTTAAATGTGTTTTTTTTAATACACAGGTGTAATTATACAATAATAGCTTCCATACATATGGTCTTATTTTATTATTTCAGTTATTTGAGTTGATACTGCATGTCAAAATGTAATCAATCGTTACTTAGTCTTTAAAAGTTATTTTTTGTGAAAGCTGTTAACGGAAACCTTCAGAAAATAAGTACGATTATGGATGGAATATTTTATTTTAAAATAATCTTGGTTTAACCTGAATAATTTTATTTTAAGCCGAAATAATATGTAAAAATATCCTTTTAATTATAATCCTAAGTATAATTGTAAAAAATACACTTGGCAAGGCATAGAAAATTAAATCTTGAATCTTTTTTTTAATAATGTAAACAGCTACACTGGTCCTTCGATGCTATAAGACTTTTGTTTAGAAACAGTTTATGACAAACATATCGTTTATGAATTAAAACTCGGGTCCTTTGTATTATTTATAAGACAGTTTGTAACAGTTTAGATAATGAATTTAAAAATACATTATCTTAATTAGTTAGTTAAGACAATAAGTCTATATAAAGTGTGTTACGATTTCATGTTGAATGTTTTTTTTTGTGAGAAACTAACGTCAATACATCACGTGAAAAGAGGCCAATACATCACGGGAAAATTGATTAGAACTCAAGAGAAATTAAATTGTTGATTTTTTATAAGTAGATTGATTTGCAAATAATTGAAGTAATTGTATGTTTATGGGCAATTTACAGTGTCATTTACTTAAATCGTCGAACGATTTAATAGTTTGAGTGTCGCATTAAAGAAATACTTAGCGGAAACAAATGTAAAACAGGAATCACTTTTCTTCATGCGTTCACAGCTTCAATGCGTTCTTTTAAAATCTTACCAATTAAATTGAAATTCGAACAGTAAAAATCTAGGGATTAGTGGTAAGACGAGCGTTATGTACCTACCTAATACTCAAAAGTGCATCCTGTAACTCAAGATGTCGCGTTTTTTCGCGCCAATCCGCTCAGCAAGGCGAAGCTCACCATCTTGCAAACATGTGGGATCCGTGAGTATGGCAACTATGCTGCATACTATCCTGGCTATATTTAGTCGGGCCATATGGTTATAAGTTGGGGGAAGGTGCAGAAAATTGGAGACATCGGGGGAGTTAGGTGTTTTAATCTATCAAAACAGAGGAACCCTTTAAAAGAGTGTTTTTTTATATTACCATTTATAGATTTGAATTCAAATTTAGTAGAGGAGAGCAAAGAATATGTTGTTTAAAAACATTATAATATTATATATATGTATATAGATACATAGTAGTTGAAGTAATTCTAAAATATAAAAGACCATATTAACTTAATTTTTATAAAAGTACTATCAGCTTAACCCTACGTTTCTAAGTGCAGGTAACTTCGGTGTTATAAGATTGACACCAGATACCACTTACTGCTATATGAACTACCTTTAAATATGTATAACCAACTTTAATTTTTCAAACTTAACTACATGAATTACTTAAGGTAATCATGGCTTTTTGAGAAAATGATTGCTATACCTTTACGTCACTATTTATTAGATTACTTAAATTCACCGTACAAATTTACTGTACAGATATATAGATTTAACTGGCTATGGAGCAATATAAAGAAAATCTTTTTGTCTTTAGGCACAAGCATATAAAGTTAATGTACCTAACCGAACTATTACGCACGTTCTTCAAAACTATTTTACATACAATAATAAAACCTACAGTGTAAAACGTATTGTATTTTTCCTATTTACAATGAATTAATGTAAATGTACTCGGTATGTTTCAGACAAACATACATTGTTTATAAACAAAATCAAAGTCCAGACGATAGAACACAACTAACCTGTGCATTGATATTCAAAGACCAGCTGTGTTATGAATAGTTAGATCCTTTCGGCAGCCGACTAACCTTATGCTATAACCTATCTCAATATAGGAAACCTTGAAATAGCCAGCCTATTGAGGGCTTCCCCGACCCAGACGTATTATTTCTTTATTAGAAACTGGAATAAAGGAGAACCTTCAACTTGAAAGTTAAATAAGCTAAGGTCAATAGAACAAAGACACGTCTGGGGTTCTTAGACTGCATCTAGACGACTAGACTAGCTGTTCAATAGATGTGTTACCAAGGGGGAGTTGTAAGCATATCCGCTTCGAAATATTGGATATGACTTGCACAAAGAACGAACAAAAATGTCTTTAGAATGGGGATAAACACATGTAATTCGAAAGTAAAAGTTTTCTTGTTTATTATGGAATGATTATGAAAGTAAACTCCTTTTTTGAATTCAGAATCGAGTCTAATTATATCGAAATAGTTTAAGACTAACTAGATACAGATATTGTTGTTTAATTGTCTCTTTCGCCATTAAAGCATGGTTTAAGTAACTACAAAAAATAGGTATTTAAAAGTAAAGTATATACAAAACTTTGCTCCAGACATAATACTTAATTCAAACTCATTGTTTCACACCACATTTTGGAACCCTCGGACCAGCCCCTTTCTTTAAGAGCTTAAGAAATGCATTCGTTCTCAATGAACTCTTTACGAATTTCTTAAATGTAAAACACTACAATGTTATATTTGCACTTGCAAAAGTACCCTAAGTCTCTTTTCCATTATTTATTTCAATCAGTTCTTGGTTATTGCAATTGGATTCTGTAATTTGGTAGTTTCAAGCCCAAGTTTTTTGAAATCACTCAGTGCAACTTGTTTTCCAGTCTTCAATAGCAAAAACCGTTACATGTTGTGAATTAGCATTTCATTTGAAAGTAAAAGCTGTAGCACAAATAAAAAGTTATTGAATTTATACAAAGAAAATGTCATATAAAAGAGGTAAATTTTAAAAATAGTACCTGGGAACGTGTGTAGAGACTATCTACATCTAGAATAGAACATTTTCTTGTCAATGTGAAATCAACAGTTTTTATTTTATCATTGTACCTCTAGAATGCTCTTTTTTGCCTTCGGTACAGTGGCATGCGTTAGCGCTTATGTTTATGTACGAGTATAATCTCATGGTTTTGAGTTTGATTCTCGGGTTGTGATTATAGATTGCAATAAGGTTTTTATATCAGCCGAATGTGGTCGTAAAATATGTATCAATCACTTTTAATGGTTATAAAGATATGCACATACGTTTATCTATTACAATCAAACAATTTTACTAATGCTATGAATGTTAGCTAGATCACATCACATTAAATCAACAGCTTTTAATGGTCCACTGTTGGACATAGGCCTCTCCTTAGAAAGGAGATTAATAATTAGTTATTAGTTAGCTACATAATTATTAATAATTCAAAGGTATGTTTAAATATTCCTAATAGTAGTTTTACTAATATCAAAATAATAATCTAATAAAAAAATCAATTCTGACATTACCAAAACTCAATCCAGTATTATTATTCAACTAACCGACCAAGAAATATCAGGAACCAGGCAGATGTTTGGGCCCGCGCCGTTGCACACAAACGAAAGTAAAGTTTTATCTCTCTTTCCATCATACAATAATTTCGTACATTCAAAAAGGATGAAAGATATCAATAGGGGTTGTGTAGAGGGTTTAGCCACGTGATCTCTTCCCTAATGCGTACAGAACACTCACACATGCAAAGGCAGGGAACCCTTGATCATTTTATTGATCTATAGAAAAAATCTTTGTTATTCATTTTGTTACTAGTTTGGTACTGTATACATTTATGTGAGAAACATACTAATTGTGTTAAATGCGTAACGATATTTTATAATTTTTCACACTTACAATTTTGTTTGTCATAAAAGTATTTAAAAGGCAAGCCTGTTACTACAAGTAATTTCTCCTAATTAGCGATAATAGGTAGCACTTTAGATGTGTTCCCATTTAGTTTTCCACAAATCATTGTAGTTGTTGGTATACTTAATAATACACGTAAAAAATCACAAATTTACTACAGCGTATTTAGTTTGTATTTGGGACCATAAAATAATTTCTCCTTTATTGGTAGATTAAGTCGAAGTTATCCTTTTATGCAAGGTAGGCAAATATACATCTTTGTCTACATTTATACCTCGTTTACTCATCTATTACTAAAAGACACTTCCCTTCATTAATAGATTACTCTGACTTAATCTCGCAATGCTAAAGGAGAAATTATTTTATGGTCCCAAACACACATTAATACAAACTAAATAAAAACTAAAGTAAGGATGTCTGCTGTCCTTAAATAGTTACTAAAATTAGAAATAATTGTTTTGGATAAACGATTATCTTGTATAAAACCAGAACAAATAAAAAAGTAAATAAAGTGTTATCTTATGTTATATAAGAAGTAAACTATGATGGCATTCTACTGTTTTTATTGTAATCATTATACGAAATTGACATTTAGGAAAGTTTCCATAACAAAAGGCTTCCGAAAATATCAGAACGTGCCACAATAAGCGCTGCTGACGTCTATGATGAGTCTTTTGCTAAATTATATCATTGGCTTCCGACAATTTTGAGTGTGTAAGAAAAACAAACTACTGGACTCGCGTATTGAGTTACACTACTTAAACTGTCGTCAGCAGCCACCCACACGGATCCTTTTTGTTTTTTACCAATCTTTTTAAAAAACTAAATAAATTTCCTGTTTGAAAAACAAACAGAGACATTTATTGACTCGGAAATTTTTGTTTAAATGTCTAGTTGCGAATGAGTGATGGATTTCGAATGACTCTCGACCTCTCACGGAATGATGCTTCCGTCTACGAAATTATAAACTGGCGTGTTTAGATTTGATACGAAAACGACTGACATTTTATAATATACTGTAATTTATTTTATGAAAATAATTTTGTTTATTAGTACATGAATGTCATCATTTAAGTAGTATAATTTTAGAAGATTGAGGCTTTCTTAAAAGAGGTATAAAATTCTCGAAATTATGGAACGGCACATTCAAAGGTTACCTGTTCATCAGCTTGCGGTAAATATATCAAGTTTAACAAAACTTTGGAGGCGAAAAAATTGGGCTGACGGGCGCAGTAAGCGATCCTAATCGATGTTCAACTGTACGATTTACTTTCACGATTCAATGATGACGTTACTATTATACCATTTATAAAATCTGTAGTTTTAAGATCGATCAATAAGTAAACTACATATTCTCCATTAAAAAGCCAAGCGATTATAACGTCCTTCGTAACCATTTCCTTGTATATTTTTATCAAATATCAACCACGGAATATTTAAATGAAAAAATAGGGACTACCGACACTACCGTGGACACCGCTTTGATTTACGAGAAATAAAATTTTGGGACCTTTTTAGCGGCGCAATTAAAATATTTAACGAACCTGTCTCAGTGGGTGGTAGGCGACAGTTCTCACGAGCCTATTAAATATAATTTTATTTGTTTTTGTTAGGATTTATGAATAGACGCCATCTCCTTGTTTATAGTTGGTGGAGATTTGGCCGTACTTTGACGTGTTTTATTATCAGGAAGCTGTATAACATGTTTTGTGGGAATGCCGCCATATTTTTTTTAGGTTTGCAAAATCTCCTTAAAAACTTTTATGATCGGTAAACATCGTAAACCAGTCTTTTTAATTTGCAATTCTTCAGGTAAATAACTCTAAAAGTTAAATTTGTGTTGAAGAAGTATAAATCGCCTTCACGTATGTAAACGAGTATCATCGCGTCACATCACATGAATTGCTAACATTATAAAATAACTACCCCTTTACATTCCACATATTCACATGTCAACATTCATAACTATGATAGTATCAACGCTGCACATAGGCATCCCGGCTAAAACAGCGTATTGTTATAAACGATTTGTAAAATGTCTTGTCAGCATGACGCGAACTTAGTTTTGTGAAATCAAGTTTTTTATTCAACAAAGGGTAGTTATAATAGTTTTGTCCCCTGGACAATATTGTGATGAAACGTCTTAGTGGATTCACAGCATGAGGCTGACGGTGAGTTCACTGTTTGGAAGCCACCACCCGCTTTGTAATATTACTGAGATTAACATATTATAATCGTTTTTAACCCTACAGAAAGCATCCGTCGACAGATTGAGATGGCAGTTACTTTGATTTGTTTATGTTTACAGCTTAAATAGTAGCAATGCATATCAAACCAACCTTTCACAATACATTGAACGACAAAGTGATTTAATAAACATAAACGTCTTGGCCGCTATTAAATCACATACAAACAAACGCGAGGCGTGTATTATGTTATCTATTGCAATAATTTCCGAGGCGTTAAAATGAACCAGGCATGGGTGTCGGCGCGCAACGAGAACAATTTAATTGAATAAAATTAGCCAATAAACTGTGTCCGTCGAAGGCTGTTACAATGGCATACCGCCTTCACAGCACAGTCCTCGTAAACCAACCTTATTTACTGGAGACTCCTTTGGGAATCCACATTAAGTGGCCCCAATATACTGTAGGGAACGCACGCGTACATCCATACATTGCCGGTAATAGTTTTCGATCCCATTGTAGGCAGAGGGCGATATCTTTAGAAGACATACTGTCTTGCAGATTTTACAAGTGACTGCTAGTTGAGAATTTGTTTATCCGTTAATTAGTGTCGTCTACGAAAGGACAAAGTTAGAATTATGGCATGGAAGTGAAAGTAAATCTAGTAATCATTGAGCTAAAAATATAGTATATTATATTTGATCTGAGTAGTGAGTAGTAGAGATACGTGGTCAGCCAGCGATTCATTTCAAAACCAATATCGTAATTAAATTATAAACCAAAAGTGTAAACTGAAGTTATGTCATAAGTAGTAAGTAATAAGTGGTAATTAATTATTGATAAAACAGCTGAAACGTTTTAAAACCCACAAACTATACACATCAAGAAGGTCTAAGCAACACGCATTATTTACAGAAACTGCATTTTGGAACGAAGTTCCTTATCGCGCGTTGTGAAAGGGGGCTAGACGGAAAAAATTCGTACGAAAATTTGGAACGACACTTTTTTATTATTATAAATTGACGTGGATACCATACATTAAATTTGTTTTAACGTTCGCCAACGTCCATACCATGTTGAATACACCGGTTCTCGTCCGATCACCGAAGTTAAGCAACATCGGGCGTGGTTAGTACTTGGATGGGTGACCGCCTGGGAATACCACGTGATGTTGGCTTTTTGCTCTTTATTTTCGTGTCATCTTGTCTGACATTCAGCGCCATCTATCGAATAGATAGGAAATCATTTCGCAAGGAGATTTTACCAATGTATAAATTGTTTTAATTGTTTTAATATGTAGGTAATAGCCGCTTTCATAGATGGCGTTGTAATTAAAATCGTGTCAAATCAGTTTTACTCGATCGTATTATTTTTTTTTTGTTTTGGAACGACACCTTTTGACAGATTATCTTAATATAGGAGATCCAGCTAAGCAGCACCCATAACGTGGAAGGAGTACAACTGCTCGACAGGGCCAATATATACACCTGACTGCAAGACGTCAGTCGATGTTAACCGCCTGGGAGATATGTTTAAAGATACAATTCTCTAGTGTTGTTATTAGCCACCAAACCGTGAGAAATAGGCTGTATGAAGAAAGATGCCAAATAAGGTGCCTACATATACGCTATGGGAATCGCATCGGTCGAAACGGATGGGAGGACCAGAGAGTACTTGGCAATGGAAAACATACGAGTATTGCCGTGGCCAGTACAATCGCCAGACCTCAATCCCATTCAGCACACATGGGACATACTCCAGTGACGTGTTCTAGAGAACCTGAACACCCCAAAAACTGAAAGACATTAAAAATCCATTGGGAGCGCTTGTTGCAGGATCAGATAAACAATCTTATAAATTCAATGAAAAATCGTTTCAAACAAAAGATGCGGTCACACTTAGTATTAATTTACCAAATAACATATCAAATGTCGTTATTAAATTTTATAAAACATTAAAATTTTAATTTCGTTTTAACTTTATTTAATACTACGTATGTTACGGTACACATATTGTAAATTATTGTAATTAAGTGAATAATTTAACGAAGGATTTTGTTGCTTTAGTCCCTTGTGCATCAAATAATGCTAAGTTATTATTTAGGTGTAGAAGAAATATAAATATATTACAATAGTGAAAATCGTTCAAAAGTACAAAGCCGTAATAATATACAAATATACTTGCTGTATATTAAATCTAAGCAACATGCTTAGATTTTTTGGTATGTTGTTTTTATCAATTTTAAATTTTATGTTCATTATAAATGAACATAAAATTCAAAAGCGTACATTAATAGTTTTTGCCAACCGATTCGTTCGGGGTAAGGTAATTTTTACCCCTTGGTTATTTTGTATCGTTTAATGAATATATACTTATCGTAGTATAGATTTAATAAATATGTAAATATATACCAACACTGTTTAATGAGCGCAGCACTGAAGTGAGTGCGAGTCATTGAAAGTCAGTGTTGGAGGAAGCTGCGCTCAGAATGTTAAACAGCACGTGCATTGCCTGTGCAGACACACATTCTCTTCGCAGCACATCAAAACAGCATTTAATAAGCGAATTCCTCACACCACTTTGCCTGTGTTCGAAATCATCGATGTCGTTATCGAAAAACTTGAAATTTGCAATTTTTTCCCCTTCTGATTTATTGTCACATCTCATATAATTTTCTCGCTCGTTATTCCTTTTAAGCGCAAAGCTCGCCACGTTCCTAATTAGCCAATAAAGATCGCGAGTTTGTAATTGTAAATTATAAAGAATTTCGCTATTTGCAACTGTTCGCGTGACAAATGTTGGTTGGGCGGAGCTTTGTCGGCAACAGCAATGAGACGCTACGTAAGCGGGAGACAAATTTATCTCATAAATCTTTGGGATGCGTCGATCTGCATCGTTAATATACTGCGCTGGATATCGATATCGTAATTCATGCACATCTTTATTATGTCATTTATAAATAAATGCCTCTGTATATTACTACAAACCCATTTAGAAAATTTAAATAAAGTTCATTAATTGGCAAAGACAAGACACATTCTTAAAAGACACAAGATATTATATTAACAGTTAGTATTTTTTTGTTCTGCTATCACTTTATAATCAGATGCTATGTATAAAATCTGTAAGCTGAAATTAAGAGTTCTGCTTTGAACCACTGCTTGTTGCATCATGTAAGTGCGTTGAAGCTTTTCAATAAATAACTTGAAACCTTAATTTACTTAAAGGTTAATACATCATAAAGGATAGACGCCACAGACACAACGCCGAACAATATTTACTTTAAGCAAATATCAATAATATTAGTGCAATACTTATTAGTGCAACAATTATGTTATCAAATATTGCAAAGCATCTCCAATATTTCAGAACCGTCAACCCTATTATTACAACACACACACTGACGGTTTTCTTTAATTACGAGTAAAGACATTTTAGCTTTCAACAAATCTGTCAGTGCGAGCAGGATTCAGTTTGATAACCAACTTCGCAGCCATTTATTTATTTATTAAACCAACAACAATAAAAGCTGAACAAGCTCCAATATTTTTTGGATTTCTTTTTAAGATTTGTTAAATGCCAAAAAAAGTCGGCAAGTTTTTGTTCTTCACCTGTTTTTATGTCGATATAGCACAAGATTCTACCACCCGTGTTCTAATCAACACTTATCAGATTTTGATCTTAGGAAGCAGAGAATTATGGTGTATTTAAACAATTTATTGCTGCCGCAGAACAAGGGAAATGCTGATAAGCCTCTGGTTTCGCGATAACGTTCTTTAAACTGCTCGATTTGCCGAAATAAAAGAATCGTTTCAGGTTCTTAGCATGTTCGAGATAAAATCAAACATGCGTTTATTATTGTTTCCCTAATTAAAAAAGTGATGTTAATGGTAGCTAGGACAAGATTAGAAAAAAAAATCACACAATATTGTTCATATTCTACGATAAAATATATATTCAAAAAAAAAAATATTAATACAAATAATATTATATTTGAACCAAGCTAAGTGTTTACAGGTTTTTAAGGATATCTGCAAAATATACCGTACTCTTTAGCTATGCGATACTTTGCTAGCGGTGTAACATACTTGTATATCAAATCAAATCGTATAAATATCAAAGGAGTATTTCATAACGTTATTAATTCTTTTCCATTCATAAATTGGCTTGGTAAAATAATAACATTTTAAATCTTGTTCACCTCTGAAGATGCTACTGACTCCGAGGTACAAAGCAGGTTATTTTTAGGTGCGATATTCGCCAAGCTGTCAGCCTGACAAATATCGCAACCAAAATTTTTTATTCACATTTTTCTTTAAAAATCATATCAATAACAATATTCCTATTTAGATTTAATTATGTCTGTTTCAAACGTCTGGGACATTTCCAATGTATCTGCCAATAATATCTGGTTTATTTTTAATATTTATTCATTTTTCAATTATTTGTTTTTAAAACTGATATTAAACTAAGTACTGTTATTGATTAATAAATAGTTAGAACTATTCCTAAATTGGAAAAATCTTATAAAGTGATAAAAAGTAAGGTCTTATATAAATTTTGATGGTTTTTGAACAGTGAATAATACCAAAATCCTTTTTTTTTGGAAGTAATTGTGTATACTGTAAAACAATATAGGTACTTGCCAGCGCTTACCTGAGTCTTGCGATGGTACTCATATATTTAGGCTATTCGCCGGTACTAGCGTCGGTTGGTGATTTTTCAGATGAATCCCTGAAAGTAAAAGAAATATTATTTAAGATTTCATTCAAAATTATTATACACGTAAAGCTGTAGTAATGAATCCAAATATTATTAAATATCTTAATATGAAACTATAAAACCTAATAAACCTACAGGCTGAAGTCAACCTCGGGTGGAGAGTCAGTTTCTCTTATCATAAAAATCATTGAAGCTACATTACATTGAAGCTTCAATTTATCTAGTCTATAAGTTGTAAAAAGACATAAAAATCTTTATTAAAAATACAAAGTGACAACGTAGTTTTTTACCTAGATTCAAATTAGGCGATTATGTATGGTATCTAATGGCGTACCTAACAAACAGTTTTGATAAAACTTAAATGGAGAGTGACACTAATTAAGTCATTCACAATATCTCGAATTTAAATATCTAACGAGTTATAATGTGAAATATTTCACAACTAATTGCAAATATAATGTCAAAAGGATGCATAGGAATTGTTCATTGCTGTGATTGTCTAATCATCTTGTAAGGAAAACTATGGTTTTGTTTGTATTATAATTAATGTGACATAGCTATCAATGGAATTTCCTTTTCATGTTTTTGTCTTGTACAGTTTGTAAATAAGTCATATAAATAATAATATAATTCTATTACCAGCCCCGGATCTACGATTTTCTCGAACCAGAGCTGAGAATAATAATAGCGCTCCCTCTTCCCTGCGTTTGTGATAAATAAATAAATCACAGTTATATAATGGTTGACATTTTTCGTGATTAGGATATAATAATAGATTGGTTCTTATAAGAACACTTTAATAAATTTGCACTTTTATTACCTTTTACCAAAAAACTTTTTCAACGTTCGCTGCATAAGAATCGATTTGTTATGCAAGTTTTTGTACTTTAAACCGTATTATATTATGTATTTCGCGCCCCTGAGACTGCCGCCCGGTTTGACCCCAGCCTAGATCCAGGGCTGCCTATGTCTACCAGGGACTTCCTTTCTAGGGTATACCTGGTTCCCCGGCTATTAGTACCCGAGACGGCGTGCGGTTTTAGTCGGTTCGAGTCCGACATGCCACCGATAGGTGGTATCCGAGGGGATTTCCGCACGGGAAAAAAAGGGCTGTCTATGAAAAACCAATTAATTGAACTCTCCATTTATATTTTCATTACATTGAAAACTTTTGTAACTAAATATTATAGTTACCTCTACTTTTTCCTCAACTCCATTTATTGTTATAATTTATGCCAAGAAAGAAAGAGACAAAGTATCGAATAGAAAATTCTTGTCAAGCATGTTTAAACGGGCACAGTCGATTATAGTAATGTGTAATCACATCACATCACCAGCCTATAACAGTGCACACACATAGGCCTTTCATTAGAAATTAGGTTTTGGCCTATTATAGACCTGACCAGATAATGTGTAATAAGATAATGCATAATATTAGAGATTAATAAGCCAAAATGTTACCATAGATATTAGATATGCTTAGATACAGTCTATTAATTTCATGCATTGTCGACGTAAGCAGAGTGGCGCAGTGGAAGCGTGCTGGGCCCATAACCCAGAGGTCCGTGGATCGAAACCACGCTCTGCTAGAAACTATTTTTGTTATTTTTTAAACTTTGTCCGTCCTTGCGCTATGTTATGATTTTTGCCATGTGACGATTTCTTTAACACAATGTTGAATTTATAAAAGACGGCGTTTTCATTGTTACGAAAATAATATAAATAAGTATGAAATATAGAGATATATAGAGATATTAAAACATAAATAAAATTTGAATAAAATTTCTATACCCTTTGTCTTATTAAAATACATGAATGTAAAATATTAAAGAAAAAACCTTTTTAAGTATCTACATAATGACAATAATCTCATAATATATTTTAACACACGCACACGCGCGCGCACGCACGACTGATATTGTTATTGAAATATAATCTTATTAGATCGATAACTACCTCAGATATTTCTGTTTATGCATCACTTTTTTTACAACATTTATATCATCAAACAAAATATCGGTTACAAATACGTAGACAGTAACCAAATCTTTTCTGCTGACCGTAAAATGGTGGCCATGCTTTGACGTCTTAATCTAATCCGGCAAATTAGTTCTTATATTACACAACGATCGCTGTATTATACCAATAAATATTGAGAACTTGGCTTCGATGATCAACTGATTAATATTTATTAAATGAAGGTAGGTCAGGTTTAAATAATATCTATTAATATTTAGCAGCTCTTGATTATTTTGATATTGAGAAAAAATATAATTACCGTGGAATGAAATTATTTAAATGATTGTAATTTATACGCTATAGTGACGAAACTGATCAGACACGTTTTATACCTAATGGTGTTGTCTTGTATAGACTGAGATAGAAATTAAACACATTTTGATTAGACAATACGATTTACACATTTCACTCAATGAAATCTCACAGTTCTTAAAAAAGTATTATTCCTAACTAAAAGATTATTTTCTAGAGCCTTGATTAAGGAAATAAATTTAATTTATTACTGTTGCATCATATTAATACTTCTTAATCTAACATTTAATTTATATGTTTCATTTTGCCTTATTACTTCCTTGTAATGTTTTAACGAATAAAGAATATATTAATAAAAAAACCTTTTATTTAACATATCGTAACATAATTCAGGCCTTTCCTTCTTTGTAATCTGTTGCATTGCCAATTAAAAAAAACTCACATTAAACTATCCATCTTAATAATAAGATCATCAACAGCCTTTAGTAGTCCACTGCAGCAGTAGATTTTAGATGTTTCATGATTATTTTTCTAGAATATTTTTTTATAGTGTTGTGTCGCAGGCTAGTAATAATACGAAAAGAGAACAAACGAAGAATAACTCTAATGTTTAAATATTACTCAATTATCTTCTAGATTACAAATAAATTAAAATGATATATCTTAAAGTAACGCGACAATACAAACGGGTGTCGTTGCCACTTTCAAGACTAATTAGGCTATCCTAAAAAATATAGATATGATATTGTGGCTACAAAGCTATCGTCTCCCATATTATAAATGTATCAAAACTATCTTTGAATGAAAGGGTTTAAAATGACACCATTAAGAACACCGAATGACCAGCACTTCAGTCCAGGTCACTATAAAGCTATTATTAAACATCTTTTTTTAAAGCCGAATTGTTATCTGACGCAGGAATCCTTTCAATCCATCCGTTCTATTGTTTTTAAACCACTTTTTTTTGTTGATATCAATATTTTTAACGATGGGAGTAACGATAAAGCAGTGATTTGTTCCGGCCAGATATGAGTATACGAGTTGCCTTCGGGGTTCTTACGATCCGTTTATCATACAGCGGCATGGTATCTTTTGTATTTAAATATTTTATTATCACGTAAAAAGTATTCTTTGTGGAGTGTATCATTTATATGACCGTACTTACACAAAATAAATTGAGATACAACACATATCTGAAACGAAAATGATATTACAAGTAATAGAAAATCAATTGATCAAGCTTATACGAATCAGATCCGACATTAAATGCATTTTAATGATGATATTATCCGTTTCGCGATATATTTCTCTCGTGTGTGGAGATACCGACAACGAAAGTCCAACAATCGAATTTGTGCTGAGTAGATCATAAAATGTAATCGGTTTTGAATCGGTGACTTTAAACTTTTAAAGTCTTGCAAATGGTGAATGTAATAATTTTTTACTTTAAATGGGCATATCGAAAAGCGGTAAATATAGTGCCGTATCAGAATTTTAAAAATATTTCAGTAACAAAGTGATTAAAAATGCTTTTACAAAGCATTCTATTTAATAGTTTAATATTCCAGTTAGAAAAATAATAATTCTAATTGAAGTATATTGGAAAGATAAATAATCCCTCCATTCAAATATACGATTTAAGGTAGTTGGGAAATAAAGTAGGTAAGTAGACTTGGATTAACAAAATAAAATTTACAATAAAAAGTTGTCAATTTTTGTTTTATACATTTATCCCTAAAATTCCGTGTCTATTTAAAATGTCACTACCAACCCTGCTAACTAGTAAACACCCTACCTAACATAATAAAAATAATTATACACTCGCACATCTCACACCCGGCTGTCTAATCCCAAGTTAGGCAGAGCCTGTGCTATGCTAACCACTGCTGATAAACATACTTATATGGTATTTCTAAATAAATATATATAAATTAGACACATAATTAATGATGATCATTAATTATCCCTTATCACAAAATTATATATCCTGGATGGGAATCGAAACCATAACCTCTGGTTTAGCAGTCAGGACCTTTAGATCAATATAAATCCCCTTTGTCCTCGATAATCGATTGAACAATATATGTAAGTACATCATCATCATCATCATCAGCCTATTGCCATCCACTGCTGAACGTAGGCCTATAAATTTTAAATGATCAAATTTTAATTTCCACTAATTATATAGAAAATTAATCTGTTTTTGTAGGAATTCAATGTTTGATTAAGTGTTTTCTCAAATGTTACTTAATAATTAATTTTAAATGACTTGATCGATTACCAAATCATTTAAACTAACACCGAGTTACTTTTCGATTTAAATATTCAAATATATATCGATTATCGTTTTAGACACATACGATGATTAATATTAGGGGCTATATAATTTGGTAGTAGATCTATATAGGTAACAGCGAATTGATAGAGTTGTTTGTTTTAGTGGTGCTATTGGGCAAGCCGCGGGCGACGCTGCGCTCTTAATGAAGTGTCGAATTCTGTGTTTCTGTTTTGATAAAGAGGTATATACACCTATACTGAACTATTTTACTCTGTCGATTTGAGTGTTGACCAATTTGTAAGAACATTCGCTTTCAAACAGCACTACTTCAGTGATTGAAATGAAAGCCAAGATCTGTTGAGAGTAGTACATTTCCTAATAAGGAATAAGCTCAATTTTAACAAATTATCCATAACGTTTCCAGTTTATATAGATAACTTTGTCTATAATTTATAAACGTTTAGTTTTTTTAGGAATAAGATCAGTTTTTTAGTTAAACAACTACCTACTTGAAAGTTATTATCTCCTTTTAAGCGTTGCATTTCAATAAAAAGTGTAAGAAAAATAGATTAAAAATAATATTGATGAATAAAAGTAATGATGTGAGACAGTATAAAACTTACTTTTAAAACTATTGAGTTGGGTCTCTTACACTCTCGCTTCTGTTTTGATTGGCCGTTGATAAATAAATATTTATATTGTGTTAATGACAAAGAGTGTATTCGTAGATTTAATAGATAACATGTTGGGCCCGTCGCCTAGAGGTGCATACATTTGTTCTAATGTAGCGTGTTTAATTGTAATCGGTTCGGTTGCATAAAAGTAATGAATTTGTAAGTAGCCGATGGATAACACTAAGTTATTTCTATCAACTGGTTTATGAGTATTGTATTTAGATAGAGGGAACGGTAGATAATCTATAAATTTAAATTTAACCCGGTTTAGTCGTGTTTTAAAGTGTTTGTGTTTAAAAGCAGGAAAACGGGTTAGTGTAAAATCAATTTCCAATTTTAAAAATGATAACTAGTTTTTCTTGTAACAAATTGCTCCATTAACAAACAACCATGGTTCTCATCCAATGAAACTTGTAGTTCATTTTGTTTCCAAATTTGGAAAATATAGAATGACACTTGCATATATTAAAAAAATATTGTATAAAATAGAAATTAAATATACTGTATTCATCAAAAAACATTAATTTAGATGTTATAATTGTCAATCGAGGCTGAGTTACAACTTGGCAGAACGAAATTATCAGCACAGTTTCAAAAATTCTCGTATACGATTGGCGACATTGTGCTACACTCAACTGCGGATAATTGTACTGCGACGGAGAAGATATCGGCAATTTGACCATAAATACTGCAGCAAGCTTATTTAGCAACGATCGTCACGGTCTTTACATTTAATTAACGACAATCATACAAATCACACGATACAACGAATACGCAGAGGACCTGAACAGTTGTGGTAATAAGTGCAAAAATATTTTACAGATAAAAAACTTGTCAAGCCTTAACATTATATGTAAATTTGTAGTTAACGAGGTACGTGAAGAAATTTGAAATATCGACATAAATGAACTCTATGCTACATAGAAAATGTTCAATTCAACGACTGTAGTTTTAGTCATATTTAAATTGAGACTGGTGGCATTTTATATACTAGTCTGCTGTACTTGTTCACATATTCATAAATAAAAATTAAGCCTGGAAGTATTAATCGATAAAGCCAAATACTAGTGCCGACAAAGTGTAAACAGCAAATTGCTCGAGGAACTTAGTAGTACACCGACAAAGAGCTTAACAAGTGGTGGAATTGATTTGCATTTTTCATTAGCAAGTTGATTTTGAACATGTTGACACATATATTTTAAAAGAATAAGAGTCATTAATGAGTTCAATCTTATTGCCAAATTATTTCACTATCGACTATGTAACCTAAATTAAAGTCCACCTGCTACTGATTGGTTTCTCCCTGCAGCCTTTACTTCATATTTTAAATTGTTCCTTTTTCTTTTAAACTATACTATGCTTACCAGTGTTTATTTACCTCTGGATTAAAGTTTGAGGTTTAAGAAAAGTTCAAAGATTCAATCTTATAAACTTTAATTGATAAGATACTAGTTAAACTGGTTGGAAAAAATATATTAATCTACTATATAAAAAAAGTGAAAGTAATATTATCTTGAAACATCCAACTCTATTAGAATTTCCATACCTTACAATCAAACCATATATTACGTTAAAAGCTCGCTTCACTCAAGTTCTTTGCATCATTAAACTATCCGCTAAAACTTTTAGCTGCCTTAAAAAGAAAGCTATAATAATTCCAATTAACCCTAATAATAGGCTCCGGGCACTAGAGAGGCAGTACGATTAAAAAGACAAATCAACAAACCGCTAGAGTACAATAGCAGGTTGTGGGCATTCCGTCGGTCCGAAGCCTGCCCTTTATTAATAGACCAGCGACCGGTAGCCGAGACGGTTGCCATACTGAGCGAAAGATATGATTAACACAAAACCGATACATAATAAGCGATATTGGGACCAGTTCGGGGAGCTATGGACATAATATGTAACCACAGCAGGTTTTTGAACACATCCATTACAGGCTAATGCTCGTGGCGGCGACTAACACACGCGTTGAAGTGCACTTGCCGTTGAAATAGCTTAGAGACACGTTTGCGGTCCACGCTTTTGCTTCTTCATTCAAGAAAAAGCGAATAAAGAACGTTTAACCAGTCTTCTTATGTAAACATAAAACTGCAAAAGCTGACCAACATTTTTTAATGTACATCATCACATGTGTATATGTATTTTTATTACTTTGACTCATAGCAATACTCAATTTTCTAAGTTTTAAATATGCTGTCACGTTTCACTGGCATAACGTTATAATTGAGTCGACCCTACTGGAGTTTGCAAACTACTGAATATTCCTACAATTTTCTACGCGGCATATCTGTCTGTCTTAAAGCGAAGAAACTTAGTAAAAAAATATCTAAAAATATAGGTGCTAGTAGTTTTTTAAGTTTTATTATTTATTAATTTTAAAGCTGACAACATGTTTTTTAATTCTATGTTATTTGCTAAATCTTTTAACATAAATAAAACTGCAAGAACTTGAGAAGAAAATTCATAATTTGAAACTATTGACCGAGAATACATTTACATTTTAAATTATCAAATTAAGTTATTTTACATTAGTAAACATTGAACCAATAAATATAGATGTTAAAGTATTATATTGTATTATTATTAAATTACATTTACATCCAGTTTTTAGAATTGTATCAGTACATTGTCGTAAATTAAAAGAATAAAAATTACTTTAAAATTATTAATATACGAACCAAATTGGATTTCCGAATTTAAGTTTCAATCTTTAGACAGAATACTTAAAAATCCGCTCTTATAAACGTCTTCTACAACGCTGAACACGGAGAAAAAAACTATTAAAGTTAGCATAAGAAATCGTTATTTAAATACGTCACAAATTACAACAAATATATAATTTTGATTTTCATATTCAGAGACTTTCAGATATTGTTTTCCCAATATAATCAGTTTATACCCACTGGAACCTTAATACCTTCTGAATACAGGCTCCAGTGGCATATATGATAAGATAGAGGGTAATGATCTGGGGATATGCCTAAACTCATAAATACCAATTCATATGAGACATTCTTTATGAAATTGCTGAACAGGATCGTCTCGCAGTATACCGCGTTGAAGATAGACTTGGAAATATAATAGAAAAACAATGTAAGTACTCCGAGTGTGCAACTTACAGGTCACTTTATTTCCTTCTACTGTAAAAGTAAGTGACATTTACATAATTTCTGACGCAACACAGACCACCGGCACGACCACTACTTGATTCGATGATAAAACTCAGCTATCAGTGTTTCCCGTCTTTATCAGGTAACAGTTTCTATAACATTTGCAAACCTGAAAGTTTTTTAATGTACACAAACTAGTCTTAAAGCTAGTCTGAATGACACATGACTATTAACCTTTCATAATATATATATTAAAAAACAAATCATAGATTGTTTGCCTCCAGTATATAACTTGTCATAATAACGATGTTGTTAATCGATGTAATTACATTTCTTCAATAATCTGCAGCAAAGGTATTAGATTATAAACGCCATATTTTATCCTTATCTCTTAATAAATACATACAGAATGATTGTAAATAATATCTCTGTGACAAGAGCTGTAATTGGATAGATACAACATTGATCAGAATTGGATAGGCTACAATATCAGTAATGTGTGATGAGTAAGGAGACACCTGGAATATGCAACTATTTTATAAATGAATAATTGAACATATCCATTGACAGGTGCTGTTCTATATAGACATTCATACATATTCGTAAACGTTTGGTTTAATAAAATTCCAAGTAACAATGAGGTGGCAATACCAAAAAAAAAGGCAATTATAAATTATGTTTTTATTTTTATTAACACTGAGACTTATTTTATTAACAGATTGTTCATATCACACTCATGTCAAACGAAAAGAAAGACGTCGAAAATTATTTTTTTAACAATTTGTTTTTAAGTCTCGTCTTTGTTCGTTTGCTACTCGTATAGGAAGTCTAATAAAATGCGTAATCTTAACTTTAAACTAAAGTTGGTACTAGTAGTTTAAACTGATCTAAATTTATTTACCCTAAAACTATTCATCAATAAAAAGACTATTCGATCAGTAGAGTAGCAATTGAAATAATATCGGTTAGAATTTTATTGGTCGGCAAATAACCTGATAATAATTCTATGGCTTACATGGAATGCCATAATAATATTACTTGTAAAGCATGTTCTTATTTTAAAAGTGCATTACTACGAGCACATTCAGGAATGTATAGATCTTTCCACGGAGTGAACAGTAATAACTAGATAAACAAATTTACAAATTAAAATGCAAAAAGTAATTCTAACCGCAAAGTTGCATGGCACATACCTAATGACGAGTATCCGCCAATTAAGGGTCTGCAGAGTGCATGGGATGTGACAAAAACTTGTCTTGTGTGCCTTTAAGAGGCGCTACCGAACTTAATTGGACGCAGTGGTTATTGGCTGGTTATTGTACCCACTGCGATCGAATAACCGAAGGTCGCCCGAGCGGATTCCGACCAGTGCAGTCTATCCATCTAGTGATCTATTTACGTCCTTGTGAAACACAAAAAACCGTAAAAAAAATATTTTAATATAAATGTAAAATACGTAATATTTAAAAGGACAACAAAAATGTTATATCCAACTGAAAGTTTTTTTATAGTAGTATGAGGGGGGGGGGAGGGGTGCAAACGAATAGTCGGGTCATCTAATGGTAAGTGACTACCACCACCCATGGACACCTGCTAGTCAAGAGTCAGAAGGAGGAGAGTTCTGGCTCCGGTAACCTCACTTATTCGGTAAGAAACAATTTAAGGACTGCTAAACACCGGTTTTCTGTGAGGCCGTACTATCACTCCGGTCGAGCCTGAAGTCTGGACTGTAATATGTGCCAAGCATGGCTTCTTTTCTATATTTGCAAGTCAACAAGATTCCAACATAAATTCAACACGTTTTTGCATATTTTTCTACTATATTGTTAAGCAGCATTGCATATGTAAAGTACAAAAACACGTCTGTAGCATCTCGTCGACCACCGCCAAGCGGCGCGCGGCGGACGGTCGAAGGCTGTGGCGCGTGGCAGGCCCGCGCTCGAGGACAGGTTTCTACGCAAGTGACAATTATTCCTAAATAAAAATAAGCCTTCGCTTGTCATGGGAGTTTAACAGCCTCCCAGAACGAACTTTATATCTGTCCTGAAACCAATCAATCTCGTAATCTCGTCGTAGCTAACACTGGCTCTGGTGTTAGCTACGACTACCTTTCAATATAACGGGCTCTAATGCTAAATAGATAACGCTTACAACGTAAATTTGGAATCATTGTTCTTATTACGCTATTTGTTGAGAATAAGGAGTATGTTTCATTGCATTCTTAATAAGTAAAGTGACGGTATTCACCTAGTGAAACAGCACACGGCTATTTTTAACGTTCCTTCCAGATATGATAGGCATAGCCAATTCCAATTTCAATTCCTCCATCATCTTCGAATTACAGAAATAATTCTTATATGGTGCCAGCAAATAGAGATTTCAACATATTATGCAAAGAACACGATTTGGATCCTTACACCATAAAAAGTGACACGTCCACTAAAGTGCTAAATCACAATTTCTTTGGAGTTGCAAGCTAGCTTATTCAAACGAACCGTAACATTATATTTGTATACCAAGTTCGTGCATTGAGTGTTCTTGAAGTTATATCGATAATGCTGTTATCTTACTCGTGAAAAGCTGAAATTGGCTTTCTGTTACTTATTGTTTTGCCTAAAATGGTCACTCATAGCTGTTGGTTTTCCTTAAATAAAATAAATAAATTACTAGAATATGATTTTGCACTGAATTCGACAGAATGAGTTCAACGTTCGCACTACTCAGGATATTCAGGTTTGTATGTTAAATTTATTAAAATATAATTCAGGAATTATAAGTTTTCTACGCTAACAGTGCAATGCAACTTTATCGCAGCAAAAAAACATACGAAACTGATATTTTTTTCTTTTTATCGCGTTTCGTGTTATTTCGAAAAGGTTCCAAAGTTGATGACTTGTTCATCGAGTATTTTGGCTTGATGAAAAAAAGGAATCCTGTGTGTCCACTGAGGCTGTCCATTCAAGAATTTGTTGACAAGCAATTAAGAGTGGGCTGGATATGCGCACACGATCAGAACGCAACGACAGACAATTTTAAATGTATTTTTTAGTGATCTCATTGAACGGTGTACATTCAACGTCATTGTCTCTTACTATAACGTGAGACTTCGTGTACATCATTCAAAATTAACTTTTAAATGTGTGTTTACTGACTCACGTCAGGGTTTAGATAGTACTTTACATATTGCACATATGTTTGAGTGCAGTTTCTTACACGCGCTTGACGACTGTATTATTAATCTTCATTTTCTGAAAGATGGATTCATTTGAAAAGGTGTTTTGAAATACTTAGCTTTGTATTTGGAATCAGTAATATTATTTAAGAGAAAAAACTTATGTAGAGATTTTTTAAACTACATTATCTCATTTTGATGTTTATCAACCCAATTTTTAACCAAAATAACCTAGTGATAATTATAATCTCCAAGTTTAAGTAAGTTGAGCTATCGTACTCATTGTGGTTTTTAGGCTTTAATTGAGTTAGTGCAAGGATCTCCTTTACGTGGTCGAGACATTGTTGTCGAGACATAAAAAAAAAACATTATAATGACCATTAATAACTTTAAACATCTGACACACTGCAGTTTGATCCCAAACCAGGCAGAGACTGTGCTATGATAACCAGACTGCTGATAAACATACTCATATATTGCAGAATAATCATACGCAGACACAGTACAAATGATGCTCATCACACAATTATTTGTTCTGGGTGGGAGTCGAACCCACGACTTTCGTCTTAGGAGTCAGGGTCACTACCACTACCGCTAGCCCATGAATTGATTGAAACTGTACTTATTTTTTCACTATGTCAATTTCTTACACATACAGTCTTGTTATTAATTTTTTTAAGAATTTCAAGCCTTTAATTTATATATACACGTATTAATTGGTTCAATCAGCAACATGAATTTATTAATTTACACTTACTAAATCACGGATTCCGAAACCTCCTCGATAAATGGGTAAATATAAGCTTTTTGTTATAATATTCTTAATATTTTATCGACAATAAAGTGGCTGCTGATAATGGATGGAAATGCACGATGGCAACACAAATTATGATTTTGGTTTAAACCTCTTTTCCTAATCAAACTACAATAAAATCGCTCGATTCCGATTTCGTTTTTCAAATTCCAACTAGCTTTTAAGCTATTAATCTCAACTACGTAAAAGTAAAATTTGCGTGTTTTTTGACGAGAAACATTTCATCACTAATCCAAACACAGACGTAGCGTCTGTGTGTGGATTAGTGATGAAATGTTGATGAAATGTGATGATGATTATGATGCAAAATAATGTTACTTGCTAATTAACCGGGTGTAAAAAGAAAAAGGTTCAGAATAAAAAATCCAGAGAAATTTAGTAATTTTTTAAACATTGAAAATTGCAATAAAACTCATTAAAGTCTTTTTAATACTTCGGTTATGGATCATCATCATCATCAACAGCCTTTTCTAGTCCACTGCTGGACATAGGCCTTTCCTTATAAAAGAGGTTTCGGCCTACTTTTACTACCTTTAAAAGTCTTTAGCCTACGTTTATGGATATCTGCACACATTTATTTCACTAAAGAATACTAGGTTGTTGAAACAATTATTGTAGGTTAGATTGTTATATTGATGGGTAGAAATACGTTCCTATTTATATGATTTAGATAGCAGGAAATTTTTGCATGATTTTTTATATAAAAGTTATACTAATAATAAGTGAGTTACAAAAATATGTATAAGCCTCTATAACAGAAATACACAAAGCAAATGAATCGTAACTTTTATGTCATTCTGGTTAAAGAAAGCTTTCGCTTTGATCGAAAATGTTAAAATAACTTAATTTACACAAAGCAGATTACAAACATAAAAACCCCGTCTATATAATATAGCTTTATGTTAAAACTAGATACAAAAAAATTGTAGTCTGTACTTTAAACTATTTTCAAACCTGTTTACTTTTCCACATAGAAGAGAGTATCACATTTTTCACAAGGGAACTAATCTTACCTTAAAATTGTCTTGTAGACAACAACTTATTTTAGATACAGTATGTTATCTTTTAACAGACATTCAGAGTAGAGTAGAGCCGCATTCAAAAGCTAGTGATTAAAATAAAATTCTCGCGGTCGTAAGATCAATCAGTATCTTGAGTACCTACATCTCTTATTAAGGAGTCCTACCTGGTAATGTATAAGGGCGATAGTAATCTGTCACTATTAGCTCGACCAGATCAATGATGCCGACAGCATACACAGAAAAATACACCTTTAAGGACATATCAATATCTGGATTGCGTAGATAAGAAATGTTCAAGTGTATTTATACCTTAACGATGCAATACAAAATACAAACAGTAAGATCAGGAGTTATTCAATACCTAAAATAAGCACCAATTATTATAAACCTGTACTAGCTATGGTCTGCAGTTTTTTTATGAGATTATGGTTTCCAATAATTTTTGATTAACATTTAAGTTTATGTTTTGTATTTATATCGGTTTTAAAAACTGCTTTGAATTTCTTTTATACATTAAAAACAAAGACTGCGTTAGAAGGGCTGAGTTTCTAACCTAAGGACTTTATCAGGCAACGTACGTAAGTCAGTCACGTTAGTCGCGCGACTCCAACTTTATTCTTAGTTAATTTTTGCTGCGAATTATATTTGGTAAGTGTTATTATAGACACTTGACGGACCAAACTGACAAGCAACTTTAACTACCCATACATGACTTAAAGTTCTGGATGACTAAGATAAATATTTAAATATTCATTAAAGGATCCGGAATTTAAGCTGCATACCTCTATGTTTAGTTTCACTTGTAGAAGTTACAAAGGTTTTACAACTTAAAACATCTTAGAATATGACATACATTGAATTATTTTAAAGCACTGAAGTTACAAAATTTTTAATAACAAAAAGATTAACACTTTTAATTTATATTCTAGGAGAATAAAGCGCCATACAACTATTTATTAATCATGATCTCAAGAGGAACAAATCCACAAAGCCATGATTAACATGGCAATAGCCTACCACTTGCGTAACTAGAACCCACAATTAGAAGTCCAGTCTCCGTTATCAAGATTACACTCTAGTTCGACATCATTTGATTTGCCTTGATTTAAAGCAGTATAAAGTTTGCCACATGCTTGCGAAATAGTTACAAGTTCTTTCACTGGGTCCTTAAAAATAGTATTGGTATGAGAAAACTTATCCCATACTATTAGAATCCAGCTCGTATTACATCGGGACTACGATTCAACTAATAAAGTTTCTATAAACTAAGTAATTATGTATTTTATTGTATTATCTTTTACATGTATTTCAAAGTTAATTTGATACTATTTTTAGTCTTTCTTTTTCATTTTGAATCATTAAAGTTAATAACACTGGTCTTAAAAGCTTCTTTCAATTACATTTTTTCGATTTTTGTTTTGTTTTTGAAAAATATTTTTCTGTGTCTGTACTTTATCTAAAATATGCAAGTATTACCACAGTACACAGGCTTGGTCGGGACCAGACGGCCGTGTGTGAAATGTGTAAAAATATTATTATTATATATATACATATATAAAAAAACTATTACATCAAAATATCTAAATAAATGAGAAATTTTGAAGTTAACGCCATCTCGAAAGTATATTAATAAAATATTGTACAAAAAGTCAATCTAGTTTTTGTAAATTTATACTGAAATTTGAGGTAAAATAAATGATGTCCCTCTTACATTTCAATACGACGATGTTGGTTTTAATATTGCTAAAACAACTACTGCAGTTAATGGCGTTCAGTAGTATTTTCAACTAGTTATTTATTTTAGTCAACCGGGGCCCCAAGTGTTTTTAGTTAATTTGAATACGTTTTGATTTTAAAGAAATGCAGATCTTTTATTTCTTGGAATAGCTTGGGTTGCATAGACCTGTAAGAAAAACCGTTGTTTTAAATGTAATAGCTGAATCAAAAGTCAACTCTACATTAAAAAAGATTTACCAATGAGGCCTAACTTCCTTCGTGGATACACGAATAGTTCTGAAAACTCAACTTTCCTAAAGGTAGGCATGGACAGCAATGAAGAGTTTCCTATATGGGTATATACCATATCGTAAAACCTGATTTTGTAGACTGTTAGCTAAAGTAACAGAAGAAATAAAATATTATGAGTCTAGAACATAACGATCATCATTGAATAGTAAAAACTGTTTTAGTTAAGTAAGGAGGGTTATGTTTTCCGATTATATGTATGTTTACTTCTTTGGCACCCTCTACAATGTACAAATTATAGAGGCAATAAACTAAGTCTTACGTTTCTCATAAAACAATTTTGGGATCACACTCTCCAGATCCACAACAGACCCAATACAAGCAGTCAGAATACTAGTAACTAGTGGAGAAACATCGTGTAAACCAGGACTACCTGCATCTGGTTTTTATAGACCTTGAAAAGGCTTTTGATCGATTGCCAGGGACGTTAATGTGGCAAATGCTTATCGCACAACAGCTTGCTATAGCTGAGTGCTACATACAAGATATGTACAACGATGCATGCACGAGTGTTGGGAGGGGTCTGGTCTGAGGTCTTGAGCCGAGCATTCACAGTGTGGTTGGGAGTCTATCAAGGTTCTGCACTGAGTCCGATTCTATTTAACCTCGTGATGGATCGTGTTATGAAAGGTATATAGGCTCCACTTCCCTGGAATTTACTTTATGCTGACGATATCGTTCTGGCTGCTAGAAATGCAGAAGCTATGCAAGCTACTCTATGCTAATGGGTAAACTCATAAGAAAACGACTCAGGGTTACAGGAAAACGATTCAGGACTACAACGAAGACCGAACACCTCGTTCGTTATTTCAGTGAAAACCAGGTGAACACAGCTGACAAAGTAAACTACTCTGATGATCCTAACCGTAACTCAAACCTATTTGAATTGGCTTGAATATTTCTGAAAACGGAGACGTAGATGCAGACGTGGTATATAGAATAAAGGCTGCTTGGCAAAAATTGCGAAGCTTGACAGAAGTACTGTGAAATAACTGAATGTCAATACACAAAAAAGGCAAAGTTTAGAAAAAAGCGGTTAGGCTGTCAATAATGTACGGTGTCAAAAGTTGGGGTGTCGAATGTTGGGCTGTCAAAGAATGCCACGATCAAAAACGAACGAAAATATTAAAATGGTCTGGTGGAGTGACGAAAATGGAAAGGCTGCGCAACGGATATTTCCATGGCACTTTTAAGGTGGCTTCAATACAGAAAAAGTTAACGGAAAGGAGATTGAGGTGGTACGGACATGCCATGAGAAGTTCAGAACACCATGTCGCGTCATAACGATGTCTCTAAGCCTAACAGAAGGCAGAAGGGGCCGAGGACGACCTCCTTTGACATGGTGGACCAGTAAGACGAAGCTTCTGAATAAAGACAATTTACCCGATCCGACAACCCTTGACAGAATATCTAGGTGTCATAAAATAAGGAGAGCCAACTCTACCTAAAGCGGGAAAAGGCTAGGAAAAAGAAGAAGATGATGATAATTAAATTTAAGTAAAATAAAGGTTAATAAATATTTTTAAAATCCTACAAATTGTAAGAGTACCAGTATACAGTGAGTATTCGATTATTTATTACAAAGTAATTTTTGGAAAACAAGTATCAAGATGTTAACGACGTACCGTACCAGTACCAATCGCATGAAGATCACTAGCTTGACATTATGTTATTACGACTCAACAAAAGCATGCTACAGACCCTAAAGTAAATGGAGATATGAATTAAATTTGCAGTGCAGACTCATAATGAAGATAACTTTAGGGTGGACACGGCACGATAAATACCTGACGGCTTTTCTGACTTGAAGATAAACCTTTAATTATTGCGATAAAGCCTCCACGTACTGAATAAAGGCTTTAAAGCCGTTAGCAATTAGGAATGAGCAGTCATGTCTCACCGGGTCATTGATCTGTAATTGCTGATTGATTAGTTACTTTGATTAATTATTCTTTGCTGACCCGTTTAAAGGCTTTACTTAAGCAATATAGGAAATTAATATTTGCTAATATAACATTATATTGACAAAATTACTCGTATTAGCGATTTATCCTTGGACACCTGAAACCACAGATATAGAAACGAGACCAACAGCGGCAATGCCTCATATTTATTTGCTTCCCTGAACCCATAACATCACTATAAGTTTTCTTGCTAAAAGAAAAATATTGTAAAAATTAAAGGGCTAACGTCATTTATTTTGTTAGTAAAAGGAATAACTGATTAACTAATCCATAGATATAAGTTTCAACTTAATCGCACAAATACTTATTGACAAAATAAGTAATTCTTCGTTTAGAGGAGAGACTGATACGAATAAAAAGAAATCTTAACTTGTTTGGATGATTTATGTAAAACAATTTTTTTGGTTTGATATCGCTTAGTACCTGAGTGTAATACCAAGTTATAATGATTGTATCAATGCTCTTGAATTCCAATGAGTGGTATTTGTAGAACGCGACAACCTGGATGCTCGATATTTTATTTAAAAGAATACAGGTAGTAAAATGTCATTAATCTCATTAAGAATTTCCGATTCTTGATTGTACGATGAGAAATCGCTCAGCCCCCGCCCCGCCTACATTTCGCGCGAACGAAATGTATTTATAACGATTCCTGTTCCACCCTTATACTGTTGCGAATATTTTTTCAACCACACACATATTCGTTTCCTAGTTAAGGGAATTGGCATGATTGATGGTATTACCGACAATTAACTGAGAATTAAATTATTCTTAAAACAGATATCCGCTCATTTGCACGTTACTATAATTATAATCACATTAATCTTCAAAATTAATAAAAAACACAGGATTATGTTGGTCCTAGAATATAATTTGCAACGGATATGATAAAAATAACAAGATTTGAGGTAAAGGACTTCCGTCATCAATCTTGTTCTAGAAACATTAAACAAGTTGTATTACATGTTTCATTATTAATAATAGGTCTTTACCTATGAAATTGCCGTTTTGTATGCAATAAGTGAAAGTACTTATTTTTTCAACCTTTTTTATTTCTGTTATTCGAAGTAATCACCCATGCAATCGACGCATCTTTGCCAACGCATTGGCAGTTTATTGATGCCCTTCTTGTAAAAATCAGCTGGACGGGAGGCAACAAACTCTTCAAAGGCATTTTGTACTGCCTCTCGGGAATTGAATTTTTTACCCACTAAAAAGTTGTCTAAATTTTGGAAAAAGTAATAGTCGGTAGGTGTGACGCTTTGATTTGCAGGTGTTTATGGGCGGCGGTAGTTAACTAATTTGTTAAAAATATATTTAAAAAAAAAACATATAAAGCAAATAGAGAACGGTATGAAGCTAAGTAGACATCGTGTTGTTTAACTTTTTTTAAAGGCAACATCGGGTACGAGTATAAGTATCAAGATAAAGTTATATCAACAGATGAAAAGTACTCGGTTGTTTAAGTGGCAACGTTATTATAAAGTGCAACGATTCAGTCTGATGTGAGGTAACGTTACTTTTTAATAAGTTTCTCGGTAGTCGGTGCGTTTACTTGGGACTCTAAAATTCATGCACACCCATCGTTTTGACATTTTATTGGTCACATAAATCGTAAGCTTATAACTTAATCTTACCTGTGTGGTACACCGTGCACCTGTAATATACACGTGCCCTTAATATATAATTTATTCTGGTAAAGGACTAAAAACTTTTAATGAATAGCTTCATCCTTTGATAATTATTGTAATAAATCTTTTAGTAGTAATTTATTTTTAAGTGATTAAAAAACTGAATTACCACCATTTAAAGGAATGACTTCTTGTGTTCCTTGATACATTTTCTTAGTCTATGGATCATAAAATTATACGTCAAATCCCACTCATTTATGCATCACAAGAGATACTCGATATTGAGATCTTGAATCACGCCTAGATCGACAGGAGCATAGCCATTACAATAAACCGTATCCAGTGGTTGTTCATTGCATTTATTAGCTTGGTATTTATATAGCTATGTATGTATGTATGTAACGTGATATTGACCTATTTCTAAAGATCGAATTAATTCGAAACTTCGCACAATTATCAAGGACCGATTACAATACAATAATTTGATAAATTTAGCAGATTATCCGAATCAGGATGTTTTACGGCTTTTTCCATACCTAAAAATATGGGTGTGTTTTTTTGCTACGCACTAAGAGGCGTATACTGAAGCATATATTATGTGATTTACTTACAAGTTATTTTTTTAATCTTAATGAGATAATAATTATTGTTTAAAAACAACTAAAAAACACGCTTTTACAACTAGCCTAACTAAAAAATAGAAAATATTTTTTTATAAGTTAAAAATAATAATATTTTTTATCTTAAAAAAGTTTTAATCGGAGAGGCTCATCCTTCCCGATAAAGTCAATGAGGACCCGACGCTGCGATGCCAAAGCCGGACAAATTGCAGAGGAGGCCTCCCTGCAATCGCAGTGGTGATAGGCGGGATTAAATTCCCGAGCCTCGAGAATAAGAATAAGAATAGAGAACCGACCAGAGACAACTTTTCCTTACCGGACCGTATTTTGTCTATAGAGGTTTTATTTTTGTGTCAAACAAAGTAATAAACTTTCTTCTCCAGATTTTAGTGTGGAATTCTTCAAAGTAGACAGATATTTTTTTCAAGTTCTCGATACCAACATGATTACGTTCCAGATTTTGTAAATAGTGCTGCACACTCCTACTTAGTTAACGGGCAAAATGCTATTATCAAGTAAATGAAAAAGTATAGTAATATGTACTACAGATATAGGTCAACAGCTGGTGTGTTCGTACTTTAGGGCCGTAGTGACGTGCTATTTATGTAAACTTTATCGATAAAATAAATTGAGGGCATTAAACTCACATCAAGGTGCGTCAAAATTGCACTTTGCATAAATTCCTTTTATAAACAGACTTCATGCTTTCGGCGATACAAAATGCACAGGGCAGTGTAGCGGTAGGTAACATATGTACATAATGGGTTTTACGTTTCAATTATAAACAATTATTAAATCCCACCAATAAATCGTGCATGGTGGGTTTTGCAGAATGTTTTATGAGCAGATTAAAATCGTTACAGGAGCCTACAATTAGTGACGATGAGACTTGCTAGACGTGAGATCGTTTAAAGTTTAACGGCTTTCGGTCGTTTGAAAAAGTTACCAATTGATCCAATTACTTGACTATTACGACAGTTAAAAAAAATGTTTAAAAATATGTTTCATAATATTAAAAACTTCTTTAAGAAATCTGCAGTATGCGTGTGACCTAGCAGTTATTTTCCTGTTTTAGTACGATTAGAAACTGTCAAGGATGGTCATTTACACTGCCTATCTTGACGAATTTTTTTACTGTACTATAGGTATTTCTGTTTGATTTTTATCAATTTAGGGAACACCCAAATACTCTAATTATTTTATTCCGAATTTCGATGTTCCGATTTTCAAAATTCCGAACTTCATAATACCTAAGAACTATAAAGTCTATTATTAAAATTCACGAAATTTATTTTACCGAAAGTCGTAAATGCAATTTGTTTGTTTTCCGTTTTTTTAGCATTCAAAGAATCAAATGCTCGATGGATTCTCGGTCTGAAGATCGACATTCCGATTTTCAATACTTCGAATAAACTGCTTAAATTAGGATTCTGATTCAGTTTATATTCAGTTACGCATGTATATTATAAATTTAATTTAAATAAAATAAAATAAAATTAAAATCTATAAGTAACGTTTAATGTTTTTAAAAAAAATCGTATTTGTGAATGACGAAATAAAGCTTTTCGTATTTATGTAGAGTACCCCTTCAATTGACGTCTCGATAATGGTGTTCATCAAGTTTGTTATCGATCTTGTTAAAGTGCCCTAAAAAATAAGCTGTGTATGTAGTCGACAATCTTCATAGTCACTTAAGGATGGAACAAATATTACTACTAGTGTTTCGTTAAAATTATAGGATTCGGCTTTTTATCATAAGTCAGATTGTCCATGTTAGTCGCAACACGCGAGTTCCACCCACGTCGCGAGGGCGGCGGCAGGATTCTCTGTGCCCTCGGCGGCAGGCTAATATTACAGTTAATATATTTGCACTGATTGCCGCCCGCGACCGGGACACACGCCAAAGTATTTATTTACTACCCCTAGTACTTAACGTACGACATGAAGCTTTATTTGATATGGTAATTCGTGACCACTTTTTTAGTTTTTGAGTGTTTTTCATTCTGGTTCGAAGAAAATGCCGTTGGCTGTTGTTGTTTTGATCGGTTTTTGTCTATCTTACTTGGTTTAAGTAATTGATACAATACTATAACAGGTTAGACTTGATATAAAATGTAATTAAAATGTTTATTGAAAGTACTTCTTCCGTAATTTGTTATTTCTTAATATGCAACAAGAATTAAAATAATTGATTAAATAGTATGATGACAAGCGCCGGTCTTCTATAAACACATTGTCTATTAAATAATGATTAACTTAGAATGGGGCTGAGGTACATTGTATTATGTTTTATTTGTGAGTATGGAGAGTCGTTTGTATTCTATCAGACTTCTACTATATCCTGCTGCAGTTAGTCAGTCAGGTCGAGTTAAAAAAAACCTGGTGTTAATAAAATGGCATGATAGCATACAGAGGCATAAACGTGATCGCTTACTGTCAAATAAAATATGTCTGCTATCTTTATAACAACATACATAACACAATATACCTTAACGTATTTGGAACAGAGCCTTCGCCGGCGGTGTTCCGGTGGCTGTGGCGGACGTATAAGCAGCTTTTTGCCTCCGTTGTCGGTAGGGCACACGTAATGAGTTTTGGCTAATGAGCGGATAGAAAGGCTATTATGTCTCCAATGCCTCGGGGTCAAGTGACGTTGTTGTGAAATTATGCCAGCTGAACTATCGCTAGAGATTGATTCTCATGGTATTCAAGGAACATAGGGAATTTATAATTTCATATTAGCCAGATTATTATCTTTAACGCCGCTTCTCGATCCGATGATTTAAGTAGGTATGTACTCAACATCATTTCATCTTTTGATGTGAACATTCTCTTCATTTTAGACACGTTAATATTCGTGTAAAGTAATTGTAGGAGTACTGGTGATGAATAATGTGGGACTAAACAGGACTAAATAAACGTAAACCGCATTAAGCTTCACAGTTGTGATCTTATGAAAGTTACTGTAAATATTTTATCATCGCCATATTTAATGTCCATGCTTCTGTTTGTAAAGGAATGTATTGGGATGGTGAGTATTGTTTGTAAATTATTATTATTACGGTATTAAACAGAATAAAATCGTGGTAATGCATGCGTAAACGCAAAATTTAGGCGCACATACCCTCATACCCTCTCGCCCTCACCCTCCGTTGTATGGACAATAAGGGTTTGAACACACCTGTCCGTCGCATGCGCACGCCACGCGCCTCGCGCGGTACCCTCCGCAATATTATTATTTGATTTCACGAATTTTGAATTATGCATGACTATTTTCATCATAAAACGTGTAGCCGGTTTAATAATGAGCCACATTGTGTATTTCTTTGTACAATGTTCTCTTGCATTGTATAATATCGCATTACCCATTTCATTTAATTTGAAAATTAAAAACAATACATTGTGTGATTCACTCCTTTCAAATGTAAATTATAATTATCATTGAAATAAAACAATAGTATTTAGCATTGTTTAGTGCATTATTTCAAGAGTTTAGATAAAAGTCTCACTTAGATATTATACCTATTTAAAATTTATGTTGTAAGTAGTTATATAAGTATATTAACAAATTTGTCTGAATAACTTATTTACGTGTAAATGTACGAATTACCGAGATTGCCATAATCTTGAAGAAGGTACATTTTTTTATGATAACAAATGTCCACTACTCCGACTGTTATTAACCAGAATGGTTTTCGAAAAGTATCCAAACCGTAAGCAGGAGTATATCACGTGAATTGGCACCACAACATTTTTAGGCCTAACGCTTACCTTGCCGTATGGTCTTAGCCATACATGAATCCTTCTAAATTCTCATAAATATATTATAAAAGAATATTCTGCTCTTGTTTATATGTGGACTTAAATACTAAATATGTATTTTACTTACTTTTAATATAATTGTCTGCTGCACAAGGTCAACACTTGATTAAAAGATACTCAAAAATAATATTTAAATTATATTTATAAACAGGCTTTTTCTAAAAGTAGAAGGATTTATAGAGTAGTTTATACCCTTACAATATATTTTGTAGTAATAACTCAAATCGATCTGCCAATATATTATCGAATTATCAGTGATGTAGGTGTCACCATTTGTAGAAGAGACTGTAAAATGTGGACATAACATAAAATAGCCTGTAAATACTTTTACCAATTTGAGACGGTACAATGGACAATTGATCACCGTCAATACAATCAAAAGGCTTTATTACTTACAGCATTTTATTTGAAACCTCTACTTTTGGTTTTCACTACTATTCTGCTCTTTTATGGTAAGAGGGCGAGTAAAAATATTCTGCATAAATTATGTAAATAATAATAATAAAATTTAACCACCCCTATTAAACTTGTTCAGTACCAATGCACCATATCCATAACAATGCACATTGCGTTACACATGCCCAGATTTTGTGCGGTATATGGGCACCCTAATCGTATACATCCAGTATATTAAGATCTCTCGCCTGTTGAATAGTATAGAAGAAATATTTATAGCTTACACTTTAAAATAAGGTCTTTCTACATTGGTGGTATAGCTTGTGCAACTTGCGATCGTCGCGTGTCAGCGAGGGCGCAGGACAGGTGTGTCGCACCCCTTATTTGAGGGAATTTGGAGCCACAATGCATTGCTATACTGGAGTTCACTATAGCGTAAGGTGACCGTTGAGTTTCGACTTAGCTGTGAATTAGGACTTCAGCGTGGAATGTAAATCAATAAATATTTCGGACATCTAACACACAACACCACCTACTTTCAAACTGAGATTTACTTTATTTAGATAGATTAGATTGACTGATAGAATACTTATATACCTTTTTTTGTATTTTTTGCATTGGAAATATATATCCTGTGTCGCGGGGGACTTTACAAACATATATGAAACGGACACAAAGAAAACCCAGACTCAGAACAACAATTTGTGGATCACACAAGGGTGTGTCCCATGTGGGGATCGAATCTACGACACTCAGCGCAGTAGGAAGCGGTGTGGCGACCGCTTAAACCACTTCGCCGTCCGTGCAGTCAATTTATACACATTATACATAAAAAATACCCAAACTCCAAATATTAACAAATATTTGTAGATTTACAAACATTTGGTCAGACCCGGGCATTGAACCCGAGACAGCACAGCAGTCGCGTACGCTACCCACTGCACCACCGAGGCAGTCAGGTAATACAAATATTACACCACATTATAATTAAAAAAATTCGTGAGTGGTATTCATGTTTATAATCTAGATGTGTACTTACAGCTTAACAGTGCTGCATTGACACCAATATGAAAGGTCTTTTTACTTCTTGATAAAAATCTTCTCGGTCGAAAGTTCTAAACTAGTCGGGTATGGATAAAGTAAAACATTATACTCTTTATAAACATTACTCTATCTACAATCTAAACTAGTCAATCCAAATAAGTTATTTTGAATCGGGTTCTGATAAAACTGAAACAGAACCTTATAAAGTAATCTCAGTTTGGTAAAGTTAGACTGCAGTGTTGTAGTTCGATTCCCACATGGGTCACCACTTTGTGTGATCCAAAAATTGTTGCTGTAAGTCTGGGTGTTCTTTGTGTCCGTTTCAAGTTTGTTATGACTAGATTACATAAATGTTTAGGTTATTGTGTGGTTTTCAAATCTATAACCCTCGATTCCACGTTCGGACCATAGCCGTTGGCACCGCAATTATCTTTGTACTTCTTCTAAATAATACTAAAAATGCTTTTTAGTTGTAGGTGTCCTTTATATAAAAAAAATGTATCATATTCCTGTACTTTAGTATGTACTATAATAAGTATTTACTGAACGTACCCCAGCTCCAGATATTTAACTGTTATTCGAGGACTTGTTTTTATCACAACAAAGTTGTAAAATTGCTTGTACATAAATATGTATAATGAAATATTTGACGGGCCTCTTGGTCTAGGGGTTCGATTCCTACACAGGACAAGTAATCGTCTGATAAGCACGATCATTTGTTCTGTGTCTGGGTGTAATTTGTCTATTATGTCTATTTAGAAATATATTTATCAGCAGCCTGGTCATCATAGTACAGGATCTGCCTAGTATGGGTGACGTGGATGTGTTAACTTTTATCACTATTAATTATACTTTTAATGTCTTAAATTTTTACTGTAGTTATTTTAAGAAGGTACCTACTGCTTGTATTTGAGGTACTCGCATTGTCAAACTTTGTTGTCAAACATCAAGAAGATTGAACTTACTACTTTAGGATCATATTTTTTAAATATTTTAGTGGTCCTAGTGGCCAGCTATGGAAGAACAAAATTAATTTAAATATTAATTTCGTTATTTTGGCTAGTTCTTCATCAATCTTAACATTCGGTACTTAGTAAGCTTATTTTAACGGGTATACTTATAATATAAATATAATAAAATAAACGGACACCCTATAAAAGGTCGACAGTGAACGATAGTAAAAGCACGTTACACTCGTCATATGCAAATAAACGTGTTGTGTTTGAATAAGAACAACCCTCGTTTAATGTAAGCACCCAGTACCACCGTTATCGTGATTAACTCCGTAACGTGTCGCTATTTAATAAAAAAGTTGTGTATTTGATATAAATGTCTCTCAATTTGGAAACAGACTGTATTAACTGAATGGATAACGATTTGTCCTTTTCCTTACTTTAAAGTTTTATTTTTACAGCTGCTCTTTTATTTTCAATTTCAATCAGTTTCAATTGATTAGTTTCATATTAATAAACTTGAGGTTTATCTAAATTTAAGTAAATATTTAATATAGAAATATAGTAACTTTGTTTGTTTAAGTTAGTTCTGGAAAAAAAGTTTGTATTTTCTACTTATGTGGTCGGAATAAATTGCTCCGTAAAGTTTTATTAAAAGTTTATTAACATACTTTTTTGGTGTATTGGTAAAGAGTGCCCTTTGCACTAGGTATGCATATTATATTATAGATCGAATAATAAATAAATAACGTTTTACAGTATTACAGTACAGTACATTCATATAAAGTATTATCATTACAACATTGAAATGACATTATGCAACAATTTAAATTACTTATAGATCACTGATTCGACAACGAACTTGATCGGCCAGATATCAATTCTATTAGGCATAGGGTTCTTCTTATTTATTGAAATACCTACCCAATCGCTTGTGGTATTTTTATGAAATTGGGGACAAACGAGCAAAAGAGTCACCTAGTTCTAAATAACTACCTACTGCCGCCCGTGGACACAAGTAAGGGCCCATCCGCACAGCGATATTTCACCGCCCAATTTTTTTTGCAAGATTCTGTGGAAATAAATAGCCACTGCATCGCGTTCATTTTGTATCAATCACAGTTTTTTTTTTCGCTCGAATTTTTCCGCCGGATAGTTGTATATATGTAGATCCCATGTGTCACAGAATTTTGCGAAAAAAAAACGCGAGGTGAAATATCACTGTGCGGACGGGGCCTAACTCAAGAGACACTAGTGCTTTCCCGACGATTGAGTACCCCTTCACCAAGATTTGTTTTTTATGATAGAGGGGGCAGACGCGCTGACGGGTCACCTGATGGAAGGTGACCATCGCCGCCCATGAACATCTGCAACTCAGGAGTCACAAAGGCGTTGTTGGCCTTTTAGGTAGGAGCATGCTCTTTTCTTGAAGATTTGAAGGTCGTATCAGTCTGGAAATACCACAGACGATAACCCATTCCATAGATTGGTTGTGCGAGGCAAAAACTGTCTCGAAAAGCGTACAGTATTGGGCGCCAACTATCCAGGTGATGGGGATGAAAAGGGGACATCCTCACTCACTAAGTAAAAAGCAGGGAAAGAATTGCTTAACACTGGTATTCTGTAAAGGCGTAGCATCACTCCGGTCGAGAGCAATTAAATGTAACCGATATTTATTTATTACTTAAAGTTTTATTTCAGTAATAAACCGTTAATTATATTTACACTTTAGTAACGTAACAAAGTTACTAGCAGACAAAGCATTCAACGAGCAAATTGAAAACATTCTTACAAATGAGTACCTACCCAACTATTGAACTTCTTGGCTTTGTTTCAATTTTTAATGATAAATGCAATTTATCTAAATAGGGAGTATGTAAATGGATCTACAGTTAGTTCCATAAGCAAACCTGGCGAAGCAACAATTTTCAATCTATTAGTTTATTTAATTTTATTGAATACTAGCGTTTTCCCACGGCTCCGTCCTTGTGTATGTTAGTTATCGCGGTAAAAAGTAGCCTATTTTACTCACTGATAATGCTTTCCTTTCCTTTTCTTTAGGCGTAAAAGCGTAAGAAACAAACTCACTTTCACATTTCCAATATAAGTATGAAAGACTGGATTCCATAAAACATTTTTGACTCAGTAACGTAGACGTTTACTTTGTATTGTAATTTAAAATATTATATACCAAGCTCCCTATGTCCCAGATACCTAGATTCTAGATAGTAATAGCCACTTTTGGTTTAGATTTCCATCAAATAGTACCGATCGTTTTCACAAGCAATCAATTGTGGATTTACGATACCTAACAAGATATCGTCTTTCTTAATGGGTATCTTACAAACCTGAGGTTTTATAAATAATTAAGAGTATTCCCCCGTTAAAATAGCCACGTGTACTTAATTATCTCACATTGGCTAGATTAGTATTACACTGTGGTAAAATAGAGGCTATCTGATAATAGGCACATAAAAGATGGCCTGAGGTGTGATTTGTGTGCAATTCTAAGAGGCTATTTCACACCTCAGATTGTAATCGGAGGACGATTAAAAATAACAAAATCACCAACACAATCGCTATGTTTATCTGTTTTGACCACGAGTATTATAGTTGTATTCTTTGCATTCGTCCTTGATTATATCTATGACGTAGACATTTATCTGAAGGCTTAGACGTTGTGGCCACTAAACCGGCCGTCATAGTGCACTTTTTAAATATTGTGGTGAAACAGGGAAGGTAGTTGATGAGAATTGCATGTTAAGACCGGCGAGAGCAATAAAAACTAATCAATATTACTGAATTTGTTTTAAATTTATAGGTAATCCACAACTCTCAACGTCTCTGTTTTAACAAACAGTAGCTGTGAAGGGTGTCCCTGCAAAATAGAATGTAAATAGACAAACTCAAAGAGCTGCTAAATGATTGCTGCAGTTTTAGTAACAATACTTCATTACGCCAGAATAACTAATATAAGTAACAACTTTGACAATGTACTATAAAATATATTCAATAAATATGTTTATTTTTAGATTGTTATTCCAACAATTTACCTGTCTCAAACACCACAAATTAAATGATCACCATAAAATGATAAAACCTAATAGTTTTCTTTAACTTTATACTATGATCATTTACGTTTATGTTTATATCTTTTCTTAAACTGTTATTTTTTCAAAAGTGATTACAAGTTATTTTAGTGGCCCCATTTTGAGATACTGACAGTGTAAGCGAGAATACGGATACATAATACCGACCGATCAACGATAGTATTCAAACATTTCAACGCTATTGTACTTTCCGGTACTTTGAAATAACGATCCTCGGTTCATCATTCAATGGACACATTCAGAATGAAAAGCTTTGAATTCAATTTTTGTCACTGTATTTATAGATTGTGTCCATTGTGAATCAGATAAATTTAGAATTGATACTTTTTGCGATGTGGCTTTTCTTATAATTATAGTTTTTTATTTCTTTTTTAATTAATCTATAGTTTTAAAACTTACAGTAGTTATTTTATAAAATAATTAACAGCAATCAGAATATTATAATTTCATTTTCTTTTATTATTAGATGACTCTTTGTCATCTAATAATAAAAGAAAATAATAATAATAATAGACTAAAAAGACTAAATGATAGAATTTCGAAACTTTTTTTACTTTATTTGTTCTTTTGCTTCCAAAAGTTTATACCGAAACCAAAAATCTAAGGTAATTAATTAAAATAAATTTGAAAAATATTGTGAATCAAGGTTTATAAGTACCACAGAATAATAACAAATAAATACGAACAAAACAAAGTTTCATATTTTGGCAAAGGAAAGTTAATCATTTTACTCTAAAAAGGTCATAGTAATACAAGTTTATGCGAACAAATACAATTGATTCATTAACAACGAAAGTCCTGGCTAAGTACATTCCCACGCATGCAATATGGTTTTACTTAACACAGGATAGTTAACCAACCGTACTATGAATAATAGACAGCTGTATTTTTGCTGCTAATTGACATAACCAAGTTCTACGTTCGAATATAAACGTATTACACTGTCAAAACGATTAATCTGTCGCGGTTGGTGGTAAAATCTGCCCACGAATAATGAGATGAACTCTATGAGCTACTCTCGCCGTTTGCGTGCCAATTATTGACGTAATTATTTTGAAAATATTGCCATCTTTTTGCGATATTTAACACTCCAAAGTGGTCATATTTTTTAAAATTCCATTGCGGTCGGCATTTATTTAGTCGCCACGAGGCGTGAGGCTCAGATTGTCAATTGACTGTTTATAACCAATGACCGACTTGCCTTATTCACACTAAATCGGAATAAAAAACACCCGAAGATGTTAAATTGAAAAATTTGAGTAGAATTTTTTTTTGATAGTTTAGTAAACCGGCCAGTATTTACGAATTGATTTAACAAATAAACAATATTGTTTTTTTGTTTTTTAAAAAAAAAAGACAACTCCCGCACTAGGAATAAATCCTGTGTCGCGGGGGACTTTACAAACATACATGAAACGGACACAAAGTACACCCAGACTCAGAACAACAATTTGTGGATCACACAAAGTGTTGTCCCATGTGGGGTTTGAACCCACAACACTCGGCGTAATAGGAAGCGGCGTGGCGACCGCTTAAACCACTACGCCACCCGTGCAGTCTATATTACGTTATGTCTTTCATAATAAATTGAATGGTTTAGCTTCCATTGTCATCCTTGGTACATTACTCTAACAATAATTCAAGTATATTATTTTATTAACCAGTGAGATGGTGCCAACCTATCAACCCACATAATCGAACGTATTAAAAGTCATAAGTGGCACCTTTGTAAAATACTTGGCTTTGTGTATTTATTCGATATTGAAACTTTGAGCCCGTAGTAATTAATTTTTTTTTGTGTCACTAAAAATAAAATGATCCAAGCGAGGTATTAACGAGCGCAAATGCGAAAATTAAAACATATTCCCATGTTATCCCCGCAAATAAACACGGCGCTGGCTCGCCCGTAATGAGATTGTGAGGTTAATCTCTGGTTTGGTTAGTGAGACCACTTCTCGCGCCTCGGTATGATCAGCTCACAGGTATTATCGTGGGTGAGCGACAACTGAAAAGTGGCTGCTGATTACGCGGCGTTCACACGGACGCTCGGCTATTAGTCCCAACCAAAGGTGTTCATTTATTTCGATTATCAATTAGTTCTTAACACCTAGACGCGCGATAAACAACCGTCTTTTAACTTTAATGCACATTTAATTAAAATGAAAAAGTTCCTCGTTATGGTCTATAATGAAAAGGAAAAAACGTAGTTAAGAAGATGTATGGGCGATTTTTCTATTCGAAGAATCTTCCACCTGTGAGAGTAAGTAGGAGATACGCGATTTGCGAATACGCGAGTACTGTGAATATGTAGTGAGGCGGTGTTCTATTGCACCGTGAGTCTCGGCCGGCGCATTAAACTGTCTTGCGAGTAATGGATTGGGAATTTAATGCTTCAAAGGTCGATTTAAATTAATTTACACATTAAAAAGACAAAGTGGACTGGTTCATGAGAAACAACGAGTAAATAGTGTTAATCCGATCGCCGATGGACGTTGTAAGTTATATTTTATGTAGCTTGTAGTAAGCATATGTAGTGAAATATATATAACTTACTTACTGCATAAATAATTTAGCGGGTATATATATAGAATATTTTATATATATATATATATATACTATATTATTAGGAGAAATGGATAGTACCTGTAAAATATAAATAGAATAACAAAACACTTTTCGACTCTATAACTTTGAATAGAAACTTCTTTAAGGAGCTAATCCTTATCTATAGATGTAATCTTATTAAAATGATCTTGATACAGTAATGATAAAATTCATCATTTATAATGCATTTTTCTATATCATATGTTTTGATCAAAGTTTATCGATTATGGATTAACGGTGAGTTACGGTTTTAGATGGATCCAGTTCTGAAATTGCAATACAAGAGTAACATCGTTGCAACATTGCTGGTGTTTTACGTATTTATATAAAGACTTGCACGCCATTGTCTTACTATGGTCTAAATACATGGTTCTGGTATATAACAGCTCTAGCCAATCATCGGTTTTTATAAGTAACTAATTTGACACTTTACATGCACTTGAAATAGAAATCTCTTAAAAATAAGAAGCTCAATATCAATTATAATGATATTTTATATTTAAAAAAAGGTATAAGAGTATATAAAATCATTGATCAATTAACAGTAATTTATTATAAACAGTGGAGATAATTTTTTCTCAGGCAATTTCATGCCTAGGAGAAAGGGGATTGTCACTGCTCTAACGGACTTCAGAGTGATTGCGAACAAATGCGATGATATTGAGGAACAAGGTTTCCTCCTCCGCTTTGATAACACGGAAGATATTATATCTTTGTAAATAGTTAATAAATTGTGTTTTTAGTATATTGAATGGTCGATAAATTTCATTATACATACCAACCACATAAATTAAATTGTAATAATCAAAACGATGATTTTAAATCAATATTATCTATATGAGTACCCGTAATTGTCTTTTTGGATATTTTTCCTAAATGGCATTCAAATACTGCAAACTCGATTTATCAGATTTTCAACTCGAATGAATTAAGAGCTAATAATATTAAATCCAAAGAAAACATTCCAGCCAATGCAAATTCTTTGCAAATGATTGACGGAGGATATTTACGATGTTATGAGAAAAAACAAAATATAAATCAGACATGAAACGGAAGCCAAGTTGGATATTGACCCTTTGAGGCCTTCGCCCAAATATAATGAAGAAAGAAAAATAGTGCAAGGAGCGCGCGCCGACACATCTGCCCACCACTATCGAATAAATCTACTAAAATAATATTTTTATTTTGATTACGCATGCACGGGTTAGGCAGATGGTAACCGCGACACACACGGTACACTCGATTATCTAACTTTTTATTACTACATTTTTGTTCGAAAAGATAGATAGATTTTCATTTCCACATGAGCTAAGACTGCGTGTAAACTATTTAGCTATTAAAAATATAAAGAAACCTTTATAGTTTGACTTTACTAAGGTTTGATTGATTTCACGTCGCAATTTTATATTCTATATAGCTTACCAGAGTCAGTACTTCCATGTCTTTTAACGTTCATTGCTAGGTTTCTTTAAACATCGCATATATTCCTAATATTCCACATATTCTTAAGAAAATAAATTAGTATAATGTTAAAGTAGGAATTGATATAAAGAAAATTAATCTTTAGGGTCTGGAAATAAAAGGATTGCTTATCAAATTTAACAAATGTTCATTTATTAATAACACCGATAACATTAACAGATAAATTTACCTAGCTTGACGTCTTAAACGGTTGTGTGTCAGACTTTCTAAGGGCGGTTTTAAGTATTCAAGGCGAGTCACTGACCAATACGGTACGGCTATAATGGGGTATGGACATTATCAACTTATTGACCAAGTACAAGGTGTGAAAGACCTCATGTAACGATATAAGATAAACTCGATTTTGTTAGCAAAGTCATTGTTGGACATATCCGGTAAACAAAATGTGATAAAGAACTTAAAATTTAGAATTATATGTAATAAACAAAACAACTTTTTAGACTGACGTTTAAGGGTCACATACAATTTTAGTTTTATTTATTTATTGTGTGGTGCTAATGCAATATCTAAACTCTATTGGTTATTATTTAACAGTTGATTTACACTTCTAACTAGCCCAATGTACAATGAAAAGAAGGTCTAAAAGATCAATTTCTATTCTACGTTCAGCTTTATTTATATTCATACAGCCCTTAACATTTTATGCTAATAAAGGAAAGAAAGCTACAGGTACTTAACATTCTTTTATTATGTAAGATTGGTTAGGTATATTCAATAAATTTCACAATGGGAGACGTTGAACGTCATTCTTTGTTCTAACTTCTGTTGCTCCAAGTCACCGTATTGTTCCGTCTCCGATGTTAATTGTTGTCTGTTTTAAATAATAGTATATTAGTTTCTTATCTTGTCTGTATCACCTTCGTAGTTTTAAGCAAACATTTGAATTTAAATAACAAACGGTAGTTTAACCGTTGAACGATTAGCGCAAAATGACCGTCGAAAGCATTACTTAGAAAAAGAGTCAAGTGTGAATTGAGATAATTGTACAGGGTTCAGGTACGTGTAAAATTACAAAATTTATAAAAATACAATTTTATCATTATGCTTTGAAATAAGAGTATTATAAATAATCTTTAAAAAATATTTTTAGCCTTATTGAATTCACCTTGTTATAATAACCCCAACTAACCTGTTCAATAATACTTTATTAAAGCTGACATAACTTAATTTCAAACATGATCTAAAATAATATGTGCTCGTAACATGGAAATAAACATACAAGAAAAGTTTCTAAACACCCTCCAAACACGGAACCCTAAAAACAAATCGATTTGACACAGTGCGGTGGGACAAAAGCTTGCCGCCCACCGTTATGTAGTAGATACCATTCCGCAATTTGACATGTCGTAAAAGACACTAATAAATAAAATTAGTGTCGTTTCGTATGACAATAATGAGTAAAGTGACGCCGAAAGAGGCGGGCCAAGTATTCTACTGGTCGCCTTTCGTAGACGTGCAAAGACGATTGTAAAATATTCACTTTGCGTTATATTATGCGTATGATTAGATATTTTATTTGTGAAATAAAATTAGTAGCCAAACAAATTTTGCAGGTGAGCATATCAAATTTTATCGAACACACTTTTTTTCTTAACAGAGAACTACATTAGTGCGTTGTAAACAATTTAAGAATAATTATTGAAAACAATTATTGTTCGTCTTATATACATCTCTGAACGACTGTAAGTGTGTAATCTTATTTTGTGACTATGTAAACAAATCTGTTTTTTTTTAAAAGGCTGCTACGGTAGACCATAATAGTTACTGTCCGTGTCATACAGACTGTACTTTATAATCTATCAAAGTGCTTAGAATCAACGCAATACGACCTCGTGACGGCTACTGATGCGAGAAGCCTCTCATTAGAAGCCATGGTCCAGAGTGAGAGTGCGTTGTATTCCTCCGTTTTTTTTAAATGCTGGGATAACAGGCTGTGCTCCGCCAATAGGGCTAGTACTCCGTCAACATGAAGAAGACAACCTCAGCGTTAGAGAACGACGAAATATAGTACATAGTGGGAAGTATACAATCACACAGTGAAATTTTTGAATGTTTACCTTGCAATTTTTATTAGTTATTTTAATTTAAAGTTATTAAATGTATTACGTGAATTAATAAAGTCGCAGTCGGTTATTGGTTTTGCTTGTTTCTACCTATTATCTCACAATAATATCATTTATGTGGATTTTGTAAATTCATTCCAAAATTTTAAGTGCATTCCGAATCATTAACCGGTCCGGCTTTGATAGTCCTGTGAATTCTCACGATTCGCAATCACGTATACGTACGTGCCTAGCAACAGTGAAACATAATATTTTAAAAGTTAACCTACAGTATTATACTTAAACTGAAATAATTCTAGGGCAACTGAAGTATTTTAATGTTGCATGTTTTTTTTCAGTCTCCTTAGTAGAAAAAATTGACAAGCACTTTGTGTTTACTTTTTGTAACATATAAATTTAATTTTTACAAATCGTAAGACAATAAAAATATTTTGTACAGTTGATATCTTTACACATACACCTATAATGTAATATAGATATAGATTTTTTGATTAAGGCAGATATGATATATGACCCACTGGCCCAAAATCTTGTCCGTTGATATAAATCTTTAACGCTTCGACACATTTTGACCACACGTCAGGATTATGATTCGGTATAAAATACTTCGCATTGTGGTATTTCCTTTTATGCCGCCATACAATGGACAGACGTCTAACTTATAAATTTTGGTGCGAACAAAGGCGCCTCATTGACAACGTAACATCAATAAACGGTCGCCCGAACGTATCGGTGATATTAATAAATATCTGTTTCGAGCTTACAGTAAATCAATAAAGATGAAAGCTTAAATAATCTCTGGAACACGAGCAGTCAAAAAGCCGTCTTCAATTGGAATCTGAGTGCTACTGAACGTCAGCTTAGTGTAAGTATACTCCGCGTTAATCCATTCCAAAGAGGCAGACAAAAAGTCTTCCGCTCAATTTCCCTCGAAACGTCAAATGTTTGCTTTCGAAAAGTATTTTAAAATGCAACGACTTTTTGTGTAGTTTTGGAACGGGATTACCGTATGCAAAGCGGTCACGGACATCCAAAGCTTCGGCGTAACTAAACGTAACATAAACGCAAACTTCTATTTAATTTTTCGAATTGACTTACTTTTAATTTGAAAAATACTTATCCCAGTAAAATTAAATTAGACTACGGAAATTACATCATATTAGTGTTTGATATTTTTAATAAAATATTTGTTAAATTATTATACTAGACTAAATAAAGAGCTTAAAGTTGGAAATGTAGCAGAACGCAAACGTAAACGTTAGAACCACTACATCAGGATCAGCTGAGGTACAATGGAAACTATTTGATTGCTTCATTATGCGGAATCGGACACAGTTCATTGTATATCATTTCGCATGTTATATCTGTTGGTATCCTAATTTAATCATCTTGAAGATTGGACCACCGGGAAAAGCGATGTAACGGGTGGCCTCGTCGATTCACGATTGAACTTTAAAGACAGTTTACATTTAGGAGTGATTCGTTTTTCAGATTACGATAATATCAGTGAATTTAATGATTCCAGTTGGGAACATGACTTAAATTATTGTATCCAGCTTACCTCCAATTATGAAGAGATAATATGAATTTATGAAACTGAACTGGATATTAATGTAATTAAAAAGAGGAATGAGTGTGATGGATAAGATCATTATGCTGATTTCATAAGAAAACCTAAATTTGAATATTTACATATTATTTTTAATGACAAACCTTATCCGATATGTTTTGAATTATTGAAATAGCTTCTTATGCTTGACTCAAAAATAAACATAATTTTTACTTACTTCCTTACCAAAACATCCTGTATAAATAAATAAAATCTTCGAAGCTAGTAATGTCAGAAGAATCTCGTATTTGGTATTATTTATTTGAAACGCGCAGAAAACGGTCAATTCTAATGCCTTCACGAAGGCTTTCATTCCTTTTGATCCGTTTCAATTTGCCCGATGTCTTATTTTCTACGCGGTGGTCTGCATTTCGAATCTATAAGAATAAGTATATTAACAAAGGTACAATACCTACCTTTGATAATGTTTTAGCTTTTGAATCGATTTATATTTATAATCAGCAATAATATATAAAAATATATTTATGAATAATTGTTTACAATAATTCATAAATATATTTTATTATTGTTTAAAATAAATATTTGACTCGAAGACTTTTTGTAACCATAACACCAGTTCTGTAGGTAAAATAATACAGATTGTTGCACTATTTTATCTTGCGTTTTATTGCCACTCTGATCATCGTGTTTTTTCGTAAATTAAGATTCAGGTTTAGCTTACCACATTGTTATAAAGCAGTAACTATATCTTGATCACAGATTGTAGTCAATCTGTGATCGATTGGTTACTGATTTTGACCAGTACCTAGATAACTTGCGCTTAATGTAATGCTTAATGTTCATGCCATAGCATATGACGCCCCACTTACCAGCAGATTAACAGATTACAGCTCTACCTTAGTAGTTCTAACTAATTGCTGTCTCTTGTTAGGAAGAGAAACTACTACGGCAGCCGACTCTAATGCATTTAATAATATGTCTCATTGCCTCATACTGGCAGATGTAAAATTTTAAAACAGGTCTATCTGATTACAGTTGTGTAAAACTGTTATTACGTAACAGCAAGTTTACTTCCTAATCTCAAAGATTGGTTTACTAACTGCCAAAATGTTTAGATATTTTTTCCTTAGGAATCGTTTCATATAATCGCAGAATTAATACATAAAATAGCTGACTAATAAAACTGGTTGAGTTACTCTCTATTAGTACATATTAAACATAGATAAGCCTCTTGCAGGTTTTGATTCTTTTCGATTTGGTTTTCTCCAATTGAAAGAAAACTGTAGAAGTTGTGATTGTTAACTTATTAGAAAATATTAATACCTATAATTCAACTGCTAAATCTACTAAATAAGTTAGCCTCTGGATTCCATTATTAGTTTTCTTTATTCACATTTTTCTTTTCGAGTTGTTAGAAGTTACTGCAAACTTAATTAATTAGTTTACTACCTGTACCGTTGAAATTATCGTCACAGTGGAAGTTATTAATTAAATAATTAATGCGTGTTTTGAATTCTGCAGTTAAATTTATACGAGTATTAGTACATTAGTTTAATTTTGAATTTGTTTTTAGATAAATGAAGGTAGGTAGGTAGACCTTTATTGACCTTAAAAAAATGCATTTACATGAACATATATTACATTTTCATTTATATATTGACTTGCCACTGTCATTTATTTTGTTTATTTCTTTAAATTTTTGCTGCAATGAACGACGATTAAATGATAAATTATACCATATATGAATACTATAAATTATACTATGTAGCACAAAAATAGTTTAAATGTCGGCAGCATTCCTCTACAGTAGAATACCGTACGACATTATGCTATGAAAATAACTGAAGTAAACAAGTCATGCAGTATCAATATCAGTCAATTCTCGAACTTTTCTAACTGCGTACGCTGCTGAGCTGAGTCTACTCGATAATTTCTCTATACGTGGGCCCCACTATAGCTTAGAATCTAATGTTATTCCTACAAATGTCGTTGTATCCACAAGATTTAGATCGATATTCTTAATCATTACAGTGGTTTTCGCCGGCTTGACGTTTGGCGTGGTGAACCGTATACACTTAGTTGTTTCTTTTTATGCAAATTTTTAACGTCACTCCAATGAACCACGTTCGAAATGGCGCCGTTGAATTTAGTAAGTGTGCGTTTAAGTCTAAATAACAGTAATGTATTATCTGCAAACAACACAATTTTGTGCTTATCCTTGACAAGGTGAGATAAGTCGTCAATATATAGTAAAAACAAAAATGGGCCTAGAATAAAACCTTGTGGAACGCCCGTTTCTACCACAGAACCCGGAGATCGCTCACCGTTAATATCAACTTTCTGAATCCTATTAGTTAGATATGAAGCAAGAAGTTAGTAAATATTAAAGCCTTTAAGGCTTTAATAATTTCAAGGGATGAAACGTATTGGAACTTAAATTCACTATCAATCCTACCAACATTATCTTTTAAAATTAATTCTGCAAGGCATGGTGATTTAAAATAGCTTTTTTCTATCTATATTAGCCGTTTTCCGCAGCTGCACTTTAGTAATAATTTTTAAATTTAATATGTGTCATAAACGAGTCTACAGTTAAAACTCGCCAAGTCAGCTGTCATTTTAAGAATAGCTTTAAGATTTCAAAATGTAATGTTATTTAAAATTATATTTCATGCCTTAATGAAGTGTATTACTGATTAATTTTAATGACATGAAGTCCAGGGTAATATTTTATACAGATACGAGAATGTATAATAAAATTATTCTGCGTTTTTTGGGATATTAGTCAATGGTTACAAAGTTAATAAAACAACACCCGCGCAGGGTATCCTCTCGGTTTTTTCGTTGTGTGCAAAAGTTTTGAGAATACTCAAGAGTACTCGAGATACAAAAACCCTTACAAAGGGAACATTAGTAATGTGCCATGAAAAACTGTAACAGTATACTCAATAACAGGCATAACAATGGCGTATCGTTTTCTTCGAACGCGAATCGACGGCCAAAGCTGCCGACACGTCTGTGCATGTCTCACGTTAAATTTAGCGTTAGTGATCCCATCTGTATGTAACCTTTGAAAGTAAAAGCAGAAAGTGCCAAATAAATGTACACGTATACAGTGCATAGTAAATTTTGTAACTGGATTAACAGTCATTGTAAGATTTTTTGCGATTTCTGTGATATTCGGCTGGATAAAACCAGAAAGTGTTAGAAATAACGAAAACAACAAATACGGAATTCTTATATTAAATAATAACTCGTTTATTTTGTATATTCTTTATATTTCTATTCTATTCTATTATTAATTTTAACAATAGTTTTAATAGATGCTACATACTACAAAACTTAATTAAATTTTCGAAAATATGTATCAGTTTACAAATTGTGTTAATTTATAGGTCACTGAATTTAGATTAAATAAATAAGTATTAAATAAAAAAAATATAAAATAATATTATATTAAATTGACTTTTGATAAAAGTTAAGTAGAACATATTACTTTTGATCAAAGCTGAATATCGTGAGTTTCTTTTGCCAAAAAAGACCTTAATATTTGTAACTTATTCGAATGTGACAATAATATTACTTCTACTATAAGTGTATTTTAAAACTGTGTATTGTGAAATTCTAATCCTCATCAAGGAACATTTCTTAATCGGCAAAGAAGAAATATTTTTATTTGTAGTAAACTTGTGATAGCAAATAAATATTCATGAGTGAATAAAGTAGTCAATAATATAGTCAATAGTCAAAAAGATGTCTAATGCAACTAGTACATATTATTAGAAATTTACATGCATATCTGAACATAAGAAAATTTAACTTGATCTGATCTTGAGTGTCTAGAACCCATAATATAGGGTGTGCTATTACTTTGGATCTAAACATCGAATAATGTAAAAAATAGTCTTTCTACTTTTACTTCAGATTTAATACATAATTTGTATATTTTATATTTACACCATCCAGAAGGCAGTACACTAACATTACACAGGGCAGGTATTTTAGTTAGCGTTTATAGGAGCACTTTTCCACCTACAAACCAACAAAAACTGACAAGAAAAAAGTAAGGAAAGTGTTAAATAGTACTCATAGTCCAGTAGTTCGGTATGATACTTTGTCTTCACTTAAAAAAAGTAACTTCAGAGTAAATCAATTTTCTCAAAGTTAATAACAATAATGTTGTCAAACCGGCAAGTGGCCCTGCAATGTTAATCAAGATGTATATTGATATAGCGGTCAATACAGACACCAAACTAACATGTTCTGTTGCATTCTGATCTGACGAATTTTCATTAATGTGGTTTAAAAACACACAAGTGACTCTATACTTCAGGAGCAGATGGCAATAACTGGAAGTGTCAACACGTGTTAAGACGTTTCATCAAAAATTTTATAGTGCGTTGTCCGCCCTTCCCGTTGAATTGAACTTCGACGATTTAATAACAATTACCGTTACCATTCATTTTATCCTATAGAATCTTTTTTTGTTCCACTGAAAACATTCGACGTATGAATAAAATTTAATTCACACTGGCCGGTTCAAGGTATTAAAAATGTTGTCAAATATCGTTATTGTTAATTATTGCGAATCTTTAAAAGAGTTATAACGATGATATTTACATTTTATGATGAAGCGGTATGTAACAAGGGAACGAGCGGGATTCTTGTACTCGTCAACCAGGAAGAAATTCTTATTGTTATAAAAAAATAATGTACAGTAGTAGTCGAGAGACGCTTCGCTCGGAAAATCTTTGAATGACATTACTTTGTCATACCAATCGGTCACTGATATCATAAAAGTCATAGATGAGTCAACATTATTTATGATACACCCAAATTACTGTTGAGTAAAAATTTTAACATTTTGGATATTTTTAATGAAACTCCTTTTTTATTATTATACTAATGAAGATGTTTTTTCATTTCACTTTTACAATCTATTATGAAACCTTATGTTTGAATATTAGCTCGGGTCAAATCTTGAATTTAAAATTGGTTATCCTCAATAGGTAATGTTGAAATGTTGCACACACCTTTCAGTTGGATAAAAATAACAAAACAAATTAATAACACAAAACAAAGTAATTGATTATTATTAAAAAATATATTATATAACATTATGCTTTCATTTCGCGTAACTTTTTTGATAAATAGGTAATCTATAAGCTTGTCTTTAAATGTGTTTTTCAATACAGAGATTAAATTATAGTTTATATTTTTTATGCAATATGTCATAAGTACAAAATAAATTGTTATTGGTTTTATATCCCAGGAAGACTTAAAAAAAAAAGATAAAATTAGTTCGGCTTTAAAAAAAAAACGCAAAATTTACACTAGTATTTATGTATATGCAAAATTGGTGGGATTTTCATCAACACAGGCATAAACTTAAGCAAGATAAAAAATTTGAAACCTTTTATCACCACAACGATTAAATGTCCTTTGGTGCCTTTTGTAAAACGACAATTCTGTACAAAACTAAATAATGGCCTTAACTTTTACGTTTTTTAACAATAGTGATTAGTACTTTACTGTGCACTCTACTCCTAATATAAAAGAATACAAATTTAAAAAGAAAAGCGATTTAATTAGACTACCCAAACTACAAAATCCTTAAGCGGTGGTTACGTTGTTGTTGTACTTGTTGCACTGCAGATATCCACGTTAAAGACGATCAAAGGACGCAATTAGGAAGAATATTGTTCTTATACTAACTTAGTTAGGAAGAAATTGTGATTTATAACTAATTACGTTACGTTAAATATGCTCGTATTATAAATAATGCAACAAGTATTTATCACGCAATATTATTTACACAACTATCTAGATTATTGACTATTCTAGTCGGCTCATGGTACTTACAAGTGATTCTGTGTTCAACACAGTCATATTACGTCGTAAAAATGACAAATAGCATGTAGGAACGCTACTGGCGTGCATGATGATATCTTTCCGAAGTGAAACAAAAAACTGTAACATCGAGCATTGCCGGGTTGGTGTCACCGGCTAGTGCTCTCACGCATTTACCATTCATCTCAGCTTTGCTATTTATTAAGAAGCGGATACCTCTCTAACTGTTATGTTCTTTAGGCTTTACTGATAGAGTGAGATATTTTTATGACTATTTTACGCATTGATATTGGAGTGGAATGTCAGGAAGCGTGTCGATAATATCGTCTAGTAAAATATTTAGTTTATGCGCCAAGAATTTCGTAGTAAAATGTATACCAGGTGGGAATGAAACTAGTCTTTTGACTTGTTTTAAAAACGAGTCTTGTAGATTGTCGATAATCCTAATCACACAAGCGGTATCGAACCTCAAGAAAATTTCCTCTTCCTGTTTGTGTTCTACTTCTTGAGTAAAGAATTTTCTAATTGAACAGTTTTCATCAATCAAATCAAAATCATTAATTTAAATTAAACCAGTTGTGTGATTATTTGTGAGCTGTCAGGAATATGGGTTAGTTAGAATAAGTAAATTCTGAGAAACAGGCAAGAATCTCAAAGAACACTCAATGTTCATTTTCATCTATTTTAAACGTCATAAATAATAATTATATTAGAGTAAATTCCTCCCGCGTATTAGCTTTTACTGTAAAATTTATTTACTTTAAGGGTACTTTAAAACTAACCGATCATTATTTTAAAAGTTTAATTAGTTTTAAGATTATTTAACTCATTAATGTTTGTTCACTTTAAGGTTATTTAAAAACTTACTTTCAATTGTAGGTAATATTCAAAAGACTAGATAGTTATCTAATAATATAAAGATAATCTATATCTGATAGCAATGATAAAGTGTAACTGATCCTTTTTTAACAAAGTTTGATTATTCAGAACAACGAGATTGAATTTTACGTAAGAAGAGGGAGGGGATTGGAAAAATCTTATGTATCCTACATGGGGGTAAAGATGTAGCCGCTTTTCTTCTCAGGCGGACTACTCACCGGCTGACCCAGTGGAGAGATCTATGAGATTACCTCAGGGCGCCTTCTAAGAGAAAAGAAGTGTGTGCGTGTGGGAAACCTACGGGACTCTTTAGAGGAAAACAACTTACACCTCAGTCATACATACATGTATATTTAAAAACAAAATTAAATTTACAATAAAAAAAAATCAGAGGGTATAAAAAAACCGCAGCGGAGCGCGTCAGAGCCGAGCTGATGGTGCTCGGTGCCTCCTCGTCGTCCCTCCAGGAGGTTACTTCCTCTTCCGCCCGAGTCGGCTATTTATATTAGATACGGATAAAAAGTTTAACAAATTATAATTATAAGTTTAAGTACGTAACTCTTGGGTACGGCTGTCCGCTTGCGTCGTGAGCCGCGCAATCACCAGCTTTGCCAGAGGGTACCGAGAAACTTGAGTCTGTACCAGAAGGCCACAAAAGAGCAAGCACGCCGTCTAAGACTGACCGTCTTGACCCCGAAATCTGGGACCCTACGAATGGATTAGCACTCATATAATTAATCAGGTTCCAGAAACAAATAGGTTTAAGAAGAATTTAGACAATACTTACCACTTTAGTGGGTAGTTTGAACAGATAATATATTAAGAAAATCAAATCACACAGCAATCAAAACACTATATAAGATCGGAAGGCACGAGATAGCAGTGTCTCCCGTGGCAGAAAGCCGGACTTATATATCCTAGGTTCAGGAAGCTTCCAGACTTTATCCCTACTCAACACTTTACTTTGACATTTAACATCAGCGAACACAGAAGATCAATACTGTAGTTATAACTACCTTAGATAAATTAAAAACAATGCAACGCGGCTAATAGATGTAGCTTTTAACAAGACCAACAAATGTACAAAAAAATAACTGTTACACCACCCCCTCCCTCAAAGTATTCCCTGCGTAGTGTGCGCAGGGAATATCCTCAACAGGGCCAAAATCCATATAAGTGGTTTTACGAACCCCGTGGTTTAGGAAAACATTCTATACTATGACTCGCGACTACAAAGCCTGTGGTTATCCATATAGGACACCACATGACATAACCTGAAGCCATCCATATGGGACCCAAACACGACAGTAGGCCGGAAGCAATCCTCATAGGACACAAATAAGAAAAAATTTGACGTAGTCCGAGACCACAATTGAAAGAACATTTCCCATGTAGGAAATGTAGTGAATGGACCCCTCAGGTCACAAAGGGGTGTCCTGAGAAGGTCTAGTCAGTTATAACTACACCGGCTAACCTATCTAGAAGGTATCTAGCCCTAACTCTAATAAGACAATTTATAGTACGAAACGGAGTCACCTGAAGAAAAAACCTGTTCCAGTTCAAAGACCTTAAGCCCGCTGACAGACCATGTCAGAGGCGGCAAAGGCAGGAACAGCGGCGATGGCCTTAAAGCGGCCACGCCGGATAAGCCGCAAAGCAGTACGCATCTCACTTCGCAATCCGACAACCGTATCCTCAGGATTCGCTGAAATCCCCATGGAAGACAGTTCATTAATAAGTTCATCAATTTTAAGGTAGTTAATGCACTTACGAACATGTGCCATGGTGGTTTACAATTTAAATTCGATTATACAAAAAATAATCCTAACAAGTTAACAAACCAGTAATGCAGACTTAATGTCTTTTACAGTTCAAAAAAATAAAAAATAATGATATTGAGTAGACTCCTTCACTATCAACAGAGTGTGAGAAGTTTAAAGTAAATTAATATTTAAAAAATATTATAACAAAATATTAAAACATCAAGTAATATCTCAAAGTAAAAAAATATTGCTACTGAGTATATTTCTTCACCATTAAGTGTGAGAAAGCTAAAGCAAACTAATATTTTTAACAAATATTACAATAAAATATTAAAATATCAAGTAATATTTCAAAGTAGAAACTGAGTATACTTCTTCACTATTAAGTGTGAGAAAGCTAAAGCACACTAATATTTTTAACAAATATTATAATAAAATATTAAAACATTAAGTAATTCTCAAAACTTGAGAAGCAAATTCAACTAAAGACAAAGATATTCTTGTTTCACAATTCAAGACACAAGTTATACTATCTCTAGAACATTAACACAGTAATCAAAGTTTTTACAACAAAGTTTTTTATTATAAAAGTTAATTCGACAAAAAAATTTAAGACAAGTTATATTATCTTTAGAATATTGACATAGTAATCCAATGAATTGACAAAGTTTAATTATCATAAAAGTTATTTCAACATAAATTTTAAGTAGGGTATGTATATCACAAAACTATTTTATTCTAATTTTAAGCCAAGAGGTTATATAAAAAATGGAGGGTACATAAAACTTTATAAGTTAAGTTTCATGTAAATTACACCAGTAGTACTGGGATAAAAAACACACTGAATATACACGTATGCACAACTTCACGCTACGGACCTCAAAGGTACGAACAGAAGTAGCTAACTCAAAAAAAAAAGAAAAAAAAAATTTAGGCCAGAAAATGTTTCAAAACTTACCCGAAATATGTGCAGTAGGAATTTTGAGTTAAATTTGGAATTTAGGTGTCTCACTGATTTTCCTTGCCTCAGGGATGATGGTACGATAGGCTGAAAATACAATGAGGGTAAAATTATTACATGCGTACTGCACCCGCACAACCAATTAACGTCCTGGGGAGTATCGGACGGAGGGAAGTGTCTCCTCCAAAGTGAATACCCTCAGGCACCCTCACACAGCACACACACAGAGGTTTGGATCACTGGCCAAACGTTGGTCGCCAATTTGTAGCCGCTTTTCTTCTCAGGCGGACTACTCACCGGCTGACCCAGTGGAGAGATCTATGAGATTACCTCAGGGCGCCTTCTAAGAGAAAAGAAGTGTGTGCGTGTGGGAAACCTACGGGACTCTTTAGAGGAAAACAACTTACACCTCAGTCATACATACATGTATATTTAAAAACAAAATTAAATTTACAATAAAAAAAAATCAGAGGGTATAAAAAAACCGCAGCGGAGCGCGTCAGAGCCGAGCTGATGGTGCTCGGTGCCTCCTCGTCGTCCCTCCAGGAGGTTACTTCCTCTTCCGCCCGAGTCGGCTATTTATATTAGATACGGATAAAAAGTTTAACAAATTATAATTATAAGTTTAAGTACGTAACTCTTGGGTACGGCTGTCCGCTTGCGTCGTGAGCCGCGCAATCACCAGCTTTGCCAGAGGGTACCGAGAAACTTGAGTCTGTACCAGAAGGCCACAAAAGAGCAAGCACGCCGTCTAAGACTGACCGTCTTGACCCCGAAATCTGGGACCCTACGAATGGATTAGCACTCATATAATTAATCAGGTTCCAGAAACAAATAGGTTTAAGAAGAATTTAGACAATACTTACCACTTTAGTGGGTAGTTTGAACAGATAATATATTAAGAAAATCAAATCACACAGCAATCAAAACACTATATAAGATCGGAAGGCACGAGATAGCAGTGTCTCCCGTGGCAGAAAGCCGGACTTATATATCCTAGGTTCAGGAAGCTTCCAGACTTTATCCCTACTCAACACTTTACTTTGACATTTAACATCAGCGAACACAGAAGATCAATACTGTAGTTATAACTACCTTAGATAAATTAAAAACAATGCAACGCGGCTAATAGATGTAGCTTTTAACAAGACCAACAAATGTACAAAAAAATAACTGTTACAAAGAAAGTCAAAAATTGTTAAAATCAAGCCTTACGTAACTAATGAATGGCCCCTAAGCACAAATTTGAGGCTACTTGTTACTACCGTATTACTTTATTACTCAGAGTTTACTCGCGTCGCCCTTTAAAATCCAACAGTCTCCAACAGTAGTCGGTTCTTCAAAGGTAATTAAAAGTAATGTTTTTCATGGTTTCACAAGTTGTCATTATCTAAGCAGTGTGTTTTTTGTCACTTTAGTGCAAAAGTTTTGTTTAAATATTGCTTATTTTATAGGTTCCCGCTATGGCACGGTTGATTTCTAATTAGAGAGTGTACATAGGAAGAACCTCTGCTCTTGAGAGGCTACAATCTTTTGTAGTTTTTTATTGTCTTATATAAATTTTTTATACGCATAAGGTTATCCATTATATCATTATATTACATCTCGGTTACAACATTTATATACATATAGTTATATCACATAAATAGTTGAGTATTATTTAATACAATAAAATGACTAAATGATATAAATAAGTTTACTATTGAATGAAAAGATCAATTTTGCCGACATTTCACGAAAATTAAAAGCATTTTTTTCTGAATATTAAACACATTCACTTGTGTGCTTTAGTGAATCCGAATGTTTAAGGAAGTTATACATTTTTATGAAGTGCCGTTACTGTGTTTGGAAGTACCATAATAAATGTCCAAAAACATATTCCACCTGTTAATTTATGCTTGATAATCGTCACGGTTTATAGACTCTCACATAATACCATGGGAAGTGTTCCTTTTCGTTTACGTATTACAGTTTATTCTCTTCTAATCTGTTCCGTGATCTTTATAGATATTATATGACATTTCATATTAAAAGTTAATTTCAAACAGCTATAAATTAGCTTATGATTGTGTTTGAAATAACTCATTAATTCTGTAAAACCACTGTTAAAATTTATTATAAGAAACTTATTTTTATTTATACGTCTTAATTGGGCATCAAACTTGTACGGGATGGTTTGACTAATCAACACGATCGTGTCCCCAAAGATAGTTTATCCATTATACAAGCTTTCTAAAAGATAAAAGTCAAATTTGAGATTATAAAGCAATAATGTAAGTTATAAAAACTTGATTTTATTATGCCATCAATCTTGTAGTTCGGCATGTTGTGTCTGTCGTGCTAACGGATGAGTCGTGTGAGGTTTCCCTTATTATTTTTAGGAAAAAACAATAACATAAACATTTAATAACAAAAACGTGGTTTAAGTTAATACCATTTATTTTAAATCATCAAACAAATATGATTCTAAAATTCAGCATCTTTCAGACAAACTTCCCTCAGTTAGGATTTAGCTACTTGTGTAACGAGTAACGAGGTAAGTTCATTTAGAATTCTGGTCTAATAAGATTATATAACTTACTTATAACTAACTAAATTGTATTTTTACCGCACGAAAAACATGCACATTTCTTTTTAGATAATTTTCAATATTAAAATAAGTAAACTTGTTACAAAATGACAAAATATTGACTTAACCTAAATGGCATGACTAATTTATTATTATCTTTGCTCTTTAGAATATGACGTATGCAATGTTCTACCAAATCTTAAACTACTTTTTTTGTATAATCTTAAGTATACACTGAACACTTTGTATAAAGTCAATTCTCACGACGCTGTAGCTATAAATATGTTAAGTAAATTCATTGATGTAATAAATATTTTTACATGATCGGTCTTTAAGGATTTCTATTGACTGGCTTATCTTCGCCACTCCTGTAATCTGTAATACAATAATATGTGCCGACGCGATACTTCTCCAGAGAAGTCGATCGCTTTATCTTATCTTTGGTACTGTCTATGGAAGGGCCATTGTGTTATTTAAAAGTAAAATTTGTCGAAGAACTCCTTTTTTACCTGTATACATAAGTAATTTTAAATATTTATTTTTTGATTTATAAACAAAGTAAATTTGGAGGCGGTGGGCGTTCATATTTGTATGATTGGCGAACTTCCTCCATCTAACAGATAATCGCATTTTAATTTCATTACTGGCTAGTTTAATATTACACTAGCAATATCTTCTCAAAAAAATGGATAGTCTATTAATAAAAAGTAATGTTCACAATATTTACTTTTGTTCATTTTGTTCGGTACAGAAAAAGCAGGCGCAATCAAAATTCATTTCAATAATTTTATTTTAATTATATTGATGATGGTGTGACCTTACACATTTCATACGTGCGAAAATAAGTTCTACTAATTGAGTCGATCGTCATGTTTTGCCAGGATTATAGAAAAACAGACGACATCTTTCACGCAAAAATCAAGTCATGTTCCCGAGGGATAGACAACCTCAATTTTAGTGATGCCGCAGTCCAAAACAAATGAAAAAATTGGGTTTCCCTTCTTGTGTCTAAATTTGTCAACCTAGGATTTTTTTCATTATGTTTTCGAATTTCTGTGCCATATTTATTTATTTAGATACATTTGCAGTATTATTACGGGAAAACTCCCAAGGCAATATTGCAAACTAATATTCAAATCAAACTCCTCTCAATGTAAAAAGAGCATCTATGAACAGTGGACACTAAATCTTACGAGTATTATTCACTGGACCCACATTCATTATCATTGAATGATCGAGTTTTGCACATTTCGATGCAACGGCTTAATAGGAACGACGTAGTAGTAACGTAAGCATGTAATTAAATTAAATTCTTTATCAAGTACTTTCAAAGGTTTAATAGTTTTTAAACATTAGATTGGGAGAACAATCTGCAGTTGCAATGTGAAACGTGCAGAGTTTCAACATTTATAAAAAATATCTATGACGCACTTTGTTATAGCATTACACACATAACACTAGTTCTAAGATATACTGTTTCTAACACATGATTTTATGAAAGACGTTTATTATTATAAAATAAGTCGGTTTTTTTCTAGCGGCTATGAGTCGAAATTATTAAATGGTTTGCTAGGTGAAAAATATAATTTAATGTTTTAAAGTAGAAGACACTGCTTTAAATTTTAAATATTACTTGCCATGCTCAAATGTTTTTTTTTTCTAAAGACTTTTAAACGGTATTATGTGACACATTATCAACATCATGGTCCCCAAGGTTCGTCTCAACAACCAGTCCTGTGCTGCATCCAACGGCTCTCAGCGACATATGGTACTGTTCATTATAGAATAGATTCAGATGATTGACACAACAACCGAAACGGACTTAACACTGAAATCATTGCCTTGAGCCGTCATTGGGTCAATCGAAAACGCCCCGAACTCGAACTCTTGCTTTTCATGCGTATAAGCACATAACAAATTTAATAACACTGGAATATTCTTGAAGGTTTGTGAAGCTTCTTCACCTCCGTTAAAGTGGACTAACTATAAAGCCAACATAGAAGTACAATACTCATATCAAATACTTTATTGTACTTATAATTCAAACATTAGGGTATTGTATATACAGTGAAATATGAGGTTAAGAAATGTTTGTATTTCAATCAAAGGGTAACATGCCATCACTTGAAACTTAAAACCTTTTTTCCGGGGCTATGTAGCAACGGGTCGAAAGTCAGAGTTGTTGACATCCGTACAAACATTGGCCTGTTTTATTTCAATATTTTTGTGAGCTACTGGAATTACCACTTCAATACTATATACTAAACCAATATAATACTATCCAAACTCGTGATCCAGACATTGACATTTTTAGCCAGTCGTTTGATGTATTTAAAAGTAAAATAACAAAAAAAAACTGTGTCCAAACAAATGTTGGAAATTAAAACAGTAGTAGGTAATTAATATAGTTCGTTAATATTTAGTAATTTGCCATTCTTACACTGCTATGTGCACTGTAATTGTCATACATATCAGATAAAATGCCACATGTTACTAAAATTAGTTATAAGTATAATAATATTATGTATGTTGTGGTAGTACTAATAATAAATAAATAACGAGGTCTATATTTGAAACACATAGACTGGTGTTTTAATCAATGTTAACAACTTAATCGCAGAATTTAACACTAAATTAATATTAAACAAGACCACCGCATAAACTGTCAGAATTTCTTGATTAATTCACTACATCCCTTAAATACGTGTATAATGATAGCACAACGCTATTTCTTTAAAATCTTTAAAAAATCACGAAACCATTTATTTTTAAATTATCACAGTCAGCATTCCTTCTCTTAAGAACTTAGTTTGATGCTATTCTAGTATATTTTTTTTGTAAACGGTACCTATCAAACTGATTAACTTTAATTCATGATATCCGCTAGTAGTTGAACTTAACTTGGAAGTGTGTTTGTGTTTTTACTATCTTAAAAGAACCAAACAAAGTTATTTATGACCTAATTTAGTTAATACCGTTTAAAAAGGTTATCAAAGATTAGATAAAGCTAGAGAAACCGAAGTTAACATTAAAGAGATTATCACCTGGACTCACATATAAAGTATATTACTTTGATAAGAAAATTAATTCGTAAATAATAAGGAATCCTATCATCGTCATTTACAATATTAAATCAATGGGGCTGTATTTTTAACCGTATCTGTGCCTATATCTATCTTTACGTATATACATAGATGTATAGGTACAGGCAACATAAAAATAGATACAATTGCAGAAGCCTTCACATTCCGTTGCCACGCGACTGCGAACCTTCTACAAAAACCAAAATGTCATTGCGCAAGCTTATAATAAGGCCCATTCACACGGCACCCTAGTAAATATTTTTTCAATGTCAAGTCGAGACGGGCATGCAATTTTGTAGAAAAAACAGCAAAATCAATAATAGCCTCGTGCACGTGTTGCCGATGGATTATAGATTGTGTTTTGGGAGGATTTTCTCAGCAATTCCAGAGGTGATGTCAGGTACGAGCGACGGTTAGAATTAAAAATACTTAGAGTAGTCGTATTGACAGAATATTCGGAATCAACTAAGTATTTTAATACAATTCTATAAATATTTATATATTATGTAATGTGTATGTGTAACAATAATTACACATAAAAAATACAACAAAAAAATTGTTGTTACAAAGTATATACAGTACAAAGTAGATTACTGACTTAAAAAATGGTCAGACTATACGATTCTTATAAGATTTTTATGGCATGCTGTGCAAAAAAAAAAACCTTGATAAACAATGTATATTGTTTAACAAATGCATTTATCAGTTGTGTTAAATCGTTGGCATCGGCTCTGTAGATTTCACTGTTTCATTCTTATGCCGCACAAAGAAATTCTATACAATTATAACGGCCTAAATTGTAACTGTCTCTAACAAAACTCAGATGTTGTGTTTCTTTTACGAAATCCTTACAAAAAGCAGGTAATTTTATTGAAAAGCATCCGTGTATTTTACGATGTGATAAAAAACTAAACAGTTATTTTATCAGATATTGAGTGCAACTTATTCTTTAATAAATAGGTCAGCAAAGTATCAGGCGAAATATATATTATTATGTTTTCGGCGGAATACTTAAGGAAAATTTATTGTTTTATAATAAATCGATAGAATATTAGTTGTGTGACTGGCAAGAATGAAATTGACCGAAATAACAGACTTAAGATCTTTTAAGATAGTGAAAACCATGAACTCACCAACCGATAATTCCACAAAAATATTACAAAAGCAAAAGGACGGTTATTATGCCACAATTAATTTTAGCGGCGAAGGAAAGTGATGTAGTCCATCCATTAAATTAAGAATTATGTAACACAAAATTACCTTTTTTGAAGGCTCTTGCTCTCGACGCGGAAGGCTGTAGTTAGCTCAAAATATGAACTTTTAACAAGCCTTACAGGTGAAATTTAATTTGGTCTTTATTTACTTGATCTAATAAAAAGTCTCTTTAATACATTACAAATAATTGGGGGTTTCTCGATGGAAGTATAAAGATTTTTCGTATACTGAATACATTTTTATGCACAAGTAGCACAATTGTAAGTGAATCTTAAACGTTATTTTACCACAGGTCAGTTATATTTATAAACATGAAATATAAGCAATTACGATACGATTTATATCCAACTAGTATATTGGTCAAATCATTATAATATTAGTGTTTGACATCGATCATGTAACTACTTAAAATAAAAGTAAACTTGTTCCACACGGCAAAATGTTCATCCCCATCACCTGAATAGTTGGTGCTGCACTACTGTGCGCTTTTCGAGACACTTTTGCATCGCACAACCAATCTGTGGAACGGGTTATCGTCTGCGGTATTTCCGGACCGATCCGACCTTCAAGAAAAGAGCGTTCTCCTTCCTAAAAGGCCGGCAAAGCGTTTGTGACTCCTGAGTTGCAGACGTAAATGGGCGACGATGCTCACTTTCCATCAGGTGACCCGTCTGCTTGTCTGCTCCCTCTATCATAATCAACATTAAAATGAATAATAATACATTTTCTTTTAATGATATATATTTATAACATAATAATAATTTCTATGTTTTTTGTTTAGAATTACACTTTACTGTATATTCGCTCTGTTTTGCACTGAACTGAACTTTTCAACGTCGAAAACTTTAGAATTTCGATTATAAGTACGGTTAAATTAAACTTAATATAACAGTTAATAAAGGTTATAACTGTTTATAATTATTTCATTGCAGAATACCTTTTAGTTTTTGCAAAGAAAAATTACAAATAGCGAGGACTGGATGAATTAAATTAAAGATAAACGAACTTGTAAATTATGAGAGGTAATTAAGGATAGCACGAACAATTAACCGAGCTTGTATAGTGTTACAGTAATTACGGGAAATATCATAAACATTTCGAGTTGGCTCAAGGATACTCTTTTACAATCCCAGACAGCTTGCAATGCTACAGAATGGCGTTTTCCTGTCACAGTTACATTTTTTACCGTTAACACTTGTCTTTATAAAAGTTAGTAAAGTGTGGGAAAAATTTGAAAAACTATATTTTTTTATACACAAGCACAATGTCATAATATACCTAATGACTATAACGCTTATAACGCGATATCTGTAGACTTTGTTTTCGGCAAGGGCACAATTGAAAATTATTTTAAAAATAAATAATTATTAATTAAATAAATGATGATGTTCGAATGTAAAAGGTACATTGTTCGTTTGTTACTGCGTAACTGAACACTGGGGGAAAATAATTAAATCAAAATATAAATAAAGACAAATAATTAAAAGATACAAGGTAGGAAAATCATCTTTCTATAAATTAAGAATAACCACTTAAAGCCACAGTACACCAAACTACAGCCCAGTGAAGCAGTCTAATTAAATCGACTAAATTGATTAACATGCAAGCAATGATGAACTTATATTATGAAAATTCAAAATGTATTTAACTTTACTCTAAAGTTAGTGTCTAGGTTACTGTATCTAGTACTTCACGTGCGAAGATTCACCAACGTAAATTTGTACTTCACCGCCCCTAAGGATTGTAAATATGTATATATTGTATAGTTTGTAACTTTCTTGAATTCTTCTAAGTCTATCTAATACTAAAAGATTTTTTTCTATCTGACTTTTTTGCCAGACATGGGCACGTTTAATTAAATATATTTAAATATTAATGAAACAAAAGTGTCATCAGTTTTATTATTAAGATAGTTATTTATTAGTATTGCTAACAAATGATAAACATAACTAATATCACACAAGAAAGATTATAGGCGACCACAATTAAGATGACAAGATACGGAAACTGTATATGTAAATTAAGTTTATTTTTAAACTTCTCCTACGGGTTCTGAGTAATCACGTTCTGGTTGGGAATCGAACCCCCGGCCTCTGGCAAAGCACACACATTTACGTACCTATTTTAAGTGCAAACCGAGTAAGTAGGCAGACATGGCAGCGCGTAAAATACTAACAAAAACATATTTCTTCATAGATATGAAGAAGGAAATTGATACACACTTTTTCATAAAAGCTTAATTAAATTTAAATAAGATATTTAAATATTACTTATATTACTATAATTAATTAGATTAGAAAGTTAGTAGAGCGGAAATGGAGATTATTTGAATACGACCAGTATACTGGGCACATGTTATATACAAATACCACCAAAACCAAAGTTAAAATATCGGTAGATTTATAAATTCGAAGCACGTTGATAAACATCACATCAAATTCACGTGTTGCGCGGACGTCATATTGCCGCAAGTGCACTGAACAATAATAATGGTGAGTGAATTGTAATGGCCGATTTAATTGATTCCGTCGGACTTGTCTCCGCAAAAGTTAAGGCAAAAAATGTTGATACTGAATTTAGTGAGCCAGTTGATATTTTTAAGGGTTTGTAATTTTTCCTTAAAAATGCAATTTATAGTTTCTGTATAAAAGTAGACACAAGAGAAAACAGATTTAGATGAGTAACAAAACAGATTTGGAATTAAATTATATTGGATGGAACATTGTTTATTTCTTATTACATTTTAACTGAATGAATTATTTTTAAACCTCCTTTCTAAGGAGAGGCCTATGTCCAGCAGTGGACTAGTATAGGCTGTTGATGATGATGATGAATTATTTGGTTATCAGAGAGGATAATTTTAGTAATTACTAAGTCATAATCAATTTGTTTTTAATGACATGGGACGAAACGAGCAGACACCTTTTCATGTATTTAAAATTTTATCTTTCTATGAGAAATATTAATAGGGTAAAGGGAGTAAAACTAAAGCTAGTAATGCCTGATACCTTTGCCTAAAAACGAGTTTAAATATTTTTTGTCTGTTGGTCTGTTTCGGTTAATCATCAATACGGCTTTACCGATTTTGATAATATTTTACTACCAGGTAGCGGTCTATATAAGAAGTAACTTAGGTTTTTTTTTCTCAGAAAACTATGAAATTTGGCTGGTCCGGGAATCGAACCCGAGGCCTCGTGGACTGCAGTCGTGTACCGTACTACACCACTGAGGCAGAGCTTTTCAAATTCTACTCAAACTAATTGATTAATTATATTCTGAGAAAAATATGCATAACCAAGTATGTTAATTAAATAAGTATTTAATATACATATAAATACAATTAAGGTAAAATAACCTTTATGACTTACATTCAAAGCTAGTTATTTAGTCAATAATTTGTTTCATGTTGTAAACATATTTCAGGATAACGATTAATAACTAATGTCAAATTTAAATTTTACATAACGAATTTAGTTCTGTGGAACGGGGTGTTTTATCATTCCAACGTATGTCAAGAGATTTCTTCAAAAAAGTAAGTAAGAAAATACATAAAAATAATTGATCCTTTATCACGCTATATATTTTTATTTTTAGTAGCTTTCATTACTTTCGTTAGATGGCGCTAAAACAGCCAGTTGATCAGTTAATTGAGCGCGGCGATTATTAAACTGGAATTAAAAATTTAAACTGTATTACCTACATTGTTTTAGTAGGAATTAAGGTAACTTTAAACGTAAGTACAATAGGTTATGCTGCGTTCTCATAAAGAGGTAGAGATAATCTCTTTGAACGAATTAAGGACTTAAAAAGAGATTACCTATAATATGTTATCTATTAATAGATTTTAATTATACTTTAATAAAATTGGGCTAAAAACTGACAGCAAAACATTCTAATTTACATGGAAGATGATAAAACTGTACCTACTTTTTAAGCGAAAAGCACTAATCCACAGATTAACCAAATCTATCCTGACTTAATTTGTAAAAAAGTCTATACAAATACGTTTAAGATTACTATTTAGTTAATACAATTTGTATGCTTATGTCTTATTTAATTTAACCAAGATATAAACTCTAAGATAAATGGTACTTTAAACAGACATTTATGATATCTTTTAATACATTAAAGCACTTTATCTGTTAATTTTTTTAATCTGTTACCTACGTATGTAAATGGTCTCTAATGCGTATATAATTCACAAGCTGGTGCACCCACAACGAATATGACACACATATACGTCACTATAACTAATGAAATCATTCATAAACAGTTAGTTCTGAGAATACCACTCGATAAATTAAAGTGAACTTTTCCACGTGACGTCTATCAATATAGTCAAATTAATGCATTCGACTCAACTCAAGCAAGTTCAACTCGATTGACATTTGCGGGGCATCCTTGACACTCAATCGGAAGTTGTAGATATTGAAGACGCGATTCTCTGCATAACAGTTTGAACTCGAGACAATTGCATCATCGAGTGATGCGTCGAGTCATCGGCCGGCCACTTACCGAGCGGATGTTGTTAACCGTAGCTTGATTAGCCGAGACGATGTTAAACGGCAGCCCGGGCAAGTTCAAACAATTAACTGTATAGAAGTGTCCGACTCTAATGAATGATACAGACTTGCTCCATTTCATTATACAAACACCGTGACAAGACGCGGCTTACAAATTGAGATTAATTCAAGATGCTAGGTATTGTTACCATTGCGTTTAATTTGTAACAGCTCATCTCATACTTTCTGTACTAACTAATGTCATCTCTATATTGATAAGTATATGGTGTGTTATAAAACGTCGGAACTGAAGGGAAATATAATTTATGATATTAAGATATGTTGCATAACTGAACCGTTTAACCTTAGCAATGCAATATTCCGTTGCCATTTATATCAAGTGTTTGTACTCTTGTCTTAATCAGCATTCGTTTTTCTAAAGTTTTTATTGTTATTTTAAATGTATCGAGACTTGTTATAGTGTAATATTGGGCATCCACCGTTTTATTAGTTGCAATTTAAAATGATTACGGTGTGCGTAAAATGTTGCATCTCACATCTACTAAACCAGCATGGTTTCTGCATGCGTTTTATATACCTACGTATCATCAACAGTGCCCAGTAATTATTGTTTTAATATTAGTATGATAATAATATCTTATTTTACCAGTCGACAAGGTAAGTCGGTTGGCTAAGAGTTAAATTCCTTCGTACTTTGTTGGCGACATTTAGATACACATTTTCGTTCTGAATGCTAATTGTGGGCCTGCAGCTCATTACAATGTAGATTTTTAATTGCGTACTGGTTGATAAGCTTTAAATATCAAGTTCTCGAGAATTTTGAAAAAGAATCTATTAAGAGGTAAGTGTTCAACTTTAAATATTAATATATTATAACATTTTGAATTTTTTTAAATTGAAATGCCCTAAACGTATGACCATTAACAGAATAGCATTTAGAAAGAAAAAAAAATGCCACATCTAAAACCAGTTTACAAGCTGTTTAACCGCATATAAAACTTTTATTTATTACATGGAAATCTGCTTTTCATTTATTTACAAGATTTTCGACTTTTAAAATAGTTATCTTCAAAACGGGTGTCAGTTCTAACGTTCTGCATACTAGTGATTGGAAAAAAAAACAACTTAAAAAGTCTTTAGTTAAACACGCCCAAAGCCCAAACCCCTGTGTATCTTTCTACATACAAGTGACTAGTAATTCTCTTTATAACAACATTTGAATACCAATGTAGTAAGTGGTACAAATTGATATTTTGTCGATGGTTCGTAAGAGCTTAACTGTGTCGTCAAGTCTGTATGTATGCACAAGTATATACTTACTTGATATTGATTACGTTCAAATCCATATTCACACCCACGCTTAGTCAATATTTACTGAAGATACTACGACACCGCACGCCAAGGAAGTATTACTTAGAAATTTGTACTGATAACTGTACTTTACATTTGATTACATTACATACGGATAGATGTATGTTAATATAAGTACACAGTAATAATAAACACGTTAAGGACACTTTGATGTGGCAATAAAATCATATATGCAATAAAAGTTTGTTTTGTGACATTACGGAAAATATTTTCCCGTTAATGTTTTAATACAAAATTAAAGTATCTTAGTCTTCAAACATTCTTTGTGTTTAAAAAAACGTGAAATTTGTCTATGTTTAATAAAATAATAATCACCTAACCCTTTTCAAAGTATAAAAAAATATCTTATTTAGGGATTTTAATTAGTATAATTTCTTGTATTTTATTAATATCTTTTATATAATGTCAATTGAATGGTTGACAGAGGTGTGTTTGAAATTTGATTTGTATATCTACCTTCAAAGTGGAAAACAAAACGATTTGCGCAAGGTGGCTTGCAGGAGCTGGATGCGAGAAGGCCAAAATCGATCTAAGTGGCGTGCAATGCGAGAGCCCTATGTCCAGCAGTGGAATGCGATAGGCTGATGATGAAAGTGGAAAACAAGCGTATGGCTGTAATGATGATTTTGATTTTTGTTTGCCCGTAACATGCAACTAATTATTTCTAGTTACGTTTCTAGTTACGTTACGTTAAGTGATTTGAATCAAAATTTAAACTGCAAAATTAATTAAATAGTATGGTTTCGTAGACACTCTAAAAAATATTCAAAAATAGAAATACTTTCGATATACTATAGCGCCCACTTTTGTCGCAATCTACTTGGGCTAAACTGTGAAGCTAACTGATAAAAAGAATCAAATGTAAAAATCAATAGTCGTTCAAAGCTCGAATGCGGTTTTCATTTTATTTTTTATACTTTTCTAGGTGTTCTTCGCTAGAAAGTCACGATCATAAATCAAAATTTCCTTTACAATGTATTAAAGATTTTTATGTTTGTAATTGATTTTTTACAATCGTACACACTGGAACGAGCTTCGCGTTCGAATAAATGCATTCCACGACTCTCCACAAATGTTCAAGATTTGTAATTTAAACCCTCAATTGTACCACTCATTTAAAATTGTAAATTTTAGATCGACCATTCATCACGCCTTGCTCGTCTTCACTTGCTAGCAGATGGTGGCCTTGGAGGTAATACCCAAGAAAACTGCATAGTTAGTATGTTTTTTTTACTATAACTTGTTTCTTCGCCATTGTTTTATTTAAAATTGGAGAGAGTAATAAATAAATACGGCAGATTGCGCGAAATTGATCTTACAAAGTGAACCTACTCCTAATAGTTATTTATATTTACTTTATAAAAAAGTAAGCCGGTTCAATAGGATTTCAAAAAAACAGTGATAAACAGCACACAGAGTCTAAAACTGAAAAATGAAATTAAATACATGACGCTGAACAGGATTTAAATGAGGTGTGCATAAAAAATATATGAAAACACAATTGCCTGAAATAGGTACAGTTAAAATAATTTCATTTTTCATAAATGATTTACCAGCAAATAAATCGTTTGCTATTTTGTGCATTTTTTCTGGGCGGAAACCCCCTCGGATACCACCCACCGCTGGTTATGTCGGCCTCGAACCGACTAAAACCCGCACTTTGTCTCGGGTACCAGTAGCCAGGGAACTAAGTGTATCCTAGGAAGGAAATTCCTGGTACCCTGACGGACCCCGGGCCATCTACGCCTTTTAGATGACTCCCTCGTGTGTGGGAACCACAGTGTTCTAGTTCTGGAATCAACAGTATCATCAACATCTTCAGTAATACTATAGGACATTTTAAATTCCTTATCAATAAACAGCTGACATCAATTTAATATAAATTTATTTGATTTAAATTATATATTATCAATGTATAGTAGTATGTATAGTAGTAGTAGTACATAATCTTATATTGTTGACTATTTAATTATTAACCATATTATCAGTAGTTAACTTTTGCAATGTTATTATTGTTTGTATTGACTTAATGAATTTAACAGTAATTTAATTTAATCAATTTTCATTAATTTATTTACTTCTAATTTGTGTAATAGTAATTTCTGATTCAAAATGTTATGTTTGACTCTTAATGCAGGCTGTGATCTTCTGTAATTAAGAATACACCAAATCAATAATTTATTATTCTCTGTGAATGCTTTGTGATATTCTTGTTGAAGATCCTTAAATAAATAAATAAATAAATAAACAGGGTGCCCTCGCTCCACAGCGCGTCCCACCGCCAACCCGGCCTGCGGGAGAATTCTAAATCTCTCGCGGTCCCGCGCCGCCATGTCCTTTGCAAGCATAACTTGCTCACAGAAGGAGACTGTGAAGTTCCACGCGCTCTCGCTTGGTACCATGGCCGCAATCATAGTACTAAGCCAGAGAATTCTCACTCCGACTGTCACCACGAAGTCAACGTGTGGAGCGCCGTGTCTATGGCCCGGCCATCGCGGTGGTGACACTCAGACACAGGTGATCCCCGTGATGACTCTCGAGCTAATCCTCCATAACGAGTCCTACCGCCGCAATAACTACTTTCCCGGAGCTTGGTTACCCAAGTCGTTACTTCCACTCCTCCACAAGGACCTGGCGGAGTTGGGATTTCTGATCCTCGATTTCTCGAGTCTCAGAACTCCAACCCAACTCCCGCGCCTTCTTGCGCCACTGATAGAGAGTCGGCCAGGAGACTCACCGCCTAAAAGGAAATCGTGCGGTACCCCCTCATGACCCTCGCTGCGGTCGTCTCAGTAGAGCGAAGTTGCTGGGCCTCTGCCCATACTGGGGCCCCATAAGGGCCATGGACCTCATTTGCTAGTTTGCCCTAGATATCATTTAAAAAAAATTAGTGGTGATACCACTACAGGTGATTAAAACAGTCTTAAGTTTTAAATCTCAAAAGCTTTCTAGTCGTATTAATTTGTTTCTGTATGTTAATATTAGTATAAAAATCTTTTGTGTTGAAATTATTTGAAATTAAGCGTAGTTTTAAATGGTGTAAATATTTTTTTTTTTAATTACAAAACGAACGTATGACTAAGCCTAAATAATTTTAAAATGATCACTTTAGTTTTCTTAGAACTTTCTTTACCAAAAAACCGTTCAGACTAAAATATAAATGAAAAGCCGAAAAGGAAGCTCATATAAATAAATTCATTATGTTAATTGCTCGTTTTGTATCCGAAACTTTTACCTTAGTAATTAAACTGGAGCATTCATCGCCCCAGCAATTTGTTAGGAACGTAGAAGTTATCGCCTTCATCGACCTAAAGTAATTGTTTTGCACGAAAATGCCTAATTGTTTAATAAATATTTCAATGTTATTTATATTTTCATGACATTGAAGCTGATATCTGCAAATTATTTAAGAATTAGGTACTTAGGTTTTACGAAGGCCAATAAAAATGATATTGTTACAAATCAAAACATATAATTGTGTATTAAAAATAATTTAAAGGATATGGTATAAATATAAACCTATGTATATATGGAGGAACGAATTATCATCAGGTAAGATGTGTGCGTGTACATCTTAACTTTGTTGTGTAAAAAGAAGTAACCAGGTGCAGAGCATTTTATTGAACAACTCGGTAGTAATAATAGTGACTATAAAAAACTAGAACATGAACTACTTTAATTTAGATAAAAAAAATACATAAATGAAATGCCATTCTATGGATGGAAAACCTCCATTCAGTAGTGCAGCAGTGGAGTAGTAAAGGCTGTGGATGAAATGAAATGCAATAAAATAAAATTAAATAATTCCAGTAAAATATACACGGCAAAAATACTATAGTCTACCAGATCGACTTTGTACAAATATAACTCTGTATTGCTGATATACAATGTAATATAATATATAACTCTGGTGCATTCATAGATTATGAATGCATGCAATATAAAAAATACTAGGCTTGCTTGCTATCGATCCTTCACCATTAATCTCATTACAAGTAGTTGACTTTCTTTTTCTTTTCTTTTTTTACTTGTCACGTGGCAAAATGTATCCGATTCATCTATTGATATTTTACACCTTACATAACACCATATCAAAAGCCAATGAATACTACTCCTTACCATAACGGAACTAGGACCAAAATGTTTTTTTGCGTTACATGCATTTTACTCTTGAATAGGTAATAATTTCAAAGCGGTATCAAAGCAAACATAACGCCTTACCAACATACTCCCCCTGGTGAAGAGACAATAATTGGAAATAAATGGCCAACTTCACACCACAATAGTTTGAAAGATAAAAGTTAGAATTACACGGCAATTTCGGGGCGTGTGCTATTGTCAAAAAAGTTCACTAGATAACAGTTTGCACGTCGAGTATGTCGTGTATTGTTAGGGATATTATAAATAAACATTACAATGAGACTCCCAGATGTGTGAAGAGGTTTTTAGAGCGCCCAGTGTAGCGGCTCAAGCCTTTGACAAAACAAGTTACAAAGGAATTATACTGAGCTTGTGCCATCTAACTGACTACTGGTCAAACTTTCTTTAAAACTCTAATAGAAAAAGATGGAACAAGTGAAATACAATTATTTAACAAATAAGAATCCTTATTGTTGTATAACTATATAACTTTGAAGTAGAAAAATATATGATCAATAAATTTAAATTGAGACCACATAGATTAGAGTTAGATGTTAGAACAGACGTATGTAAAATGCAAAGTAAAAGCGAAATAAAGTTTGCAAGTAGTCCAACTCTGTACTACAGACAATGGACTTATAGTGTAACAAATTCTTTCCGGTTGCATTAAATCGCCTCGAGACACCGGCAAAGGAAGTAACACTGCAATAACAGCAATAAAACCATCATTCAGTTGTAAAATATTTATGACGATACGTTTGCTAAAATTACGGTATTAACCATAATAAATTGGCATAACAAAGGTCTTTACAACCATGATTTACAAGATGATTCTCAGTAGTTACGTATAACATATGAAAATGTATAAAGTAATTAATTATACTTGAATAGCATGCGATCAGTAGTACACACATGTATGTAAATTTTCATGGACGTGGTATAAGCCGCCAAAGTAACAGAAGTTGTAACATCGAAAATAAAACAATAAGAAGCCGAACTCGATAAAAACACGCATACATTTATTATGGCCACAAAGATGAAGATGTGCTTCTTCATTAGGCAGCCCCAATCATCGGAGGCTCGACAAGCTAGTTGTTATTAATTTATAGAAAGTCATCGTGAGCCCATTAGGTAAGATAACCATATTGATCAGACGAGTGATATTCAAAACTATGAACGATGCTCCTGCTTTTGAATGTGATTGCCCTAATGATCACGTGCCGCTTGTTAGCGATGATCAGTGGCCGACGATTATCAACGATTGATTTTGTATTACTGCCGCCGATATAGAGAAATTTATAGCCTTTACAGTTCCTAATGGTACAATTATGACCACAATTGACGTCGACGATACAGGAGTGGATTTAGTTAGTGACGTGAACCATCGCAGCGGTGTTGTAAAAAAGGGCACCTTAACGAATAGGAAGTTGTTTATGATCGTCGGGAAATATAGAAGCAATTAAAGAATCCAGACGATGTTCGATGTACGTAATGAAAAGCCGAAATCGGAAGTCACTCGTTAATGTCACATGAAAAGCTCCCTATTACCGTTTTATGGATAAAATCTTGATTATCTGGGTGAAGATCTCACGGATTAATTCTCTAACACCTCATTAGTGTCTATTGAGAGACCGTTTACAAACCAAATGCAAACTTGATGAGTGGTTGAGCATTCTCATTTAAAGGCTTTCACCTCGACCAATCAACATCTATTAATGCCTTGTTCCGAGCGACCCTCCGATGGGTTTAAGAGCAAATAAATTTAGGATCTGGACGCTATTAGTTCGGCTGCTTTGTGTCAGTGACGCAAAGGTCGTATATTCTATTGGTAGTTTTGGTCTGTATATCTTTTTATTCGGACACAAACGTCTTAATTAAGGTTGAAACGGTTTATGTTCTAAAATATTATTTCAAAATCGTTTAGTCTTGGACTTTAAAATATCATATATTAACTCTCTTATTATGTTTTAAGTTATGATGTTGTTTCAGATATGAACATAATATATCCCACGACGTAAACAATTAAAAATCATAACGATGGCGGTAAGAAAAAAGTATATTTAAAAGTAGTACCTATATATGTAGAGCACTACATACGTTGAAGGTAGGCAAAATAAGTTTTAAAGTTCCTCAAATATAATTTATCACTAACTAATTTATCGCTATAAAATAAAATTTAAAATACTCAATGTTTTACAATGAGTATCCTAGGCAATCCAAATTAAAAACAACAACGGAATCGATAACGAAACTAATTAAGAATGTCGATTTTAGGATCTATAATTAAGTCTATGGTTGATTCTTTTAGTTAGTAAACAGAATGTATTTTGAACAATACAGGTCTTGTCGCACTCTAGCGATAAGTCTATGTGACGAAGCATCATTATGAGTCGAATATACCAGCTTGCCAATAGCACTGTGTAATTCGAGGGTTTTTAAACATAAAAGAAGAAGTAACTTGCATAACATCCCTAGGTTCAGAATAACCTAATTTTAAAACAAAGTATAAGTAGCGTTGTTTAATAAAAATTAACGAGACTATTAACAAATCAATGAAAGAGTTCCAATTAAGTAGCTGGATTATTATGTGGCGGTTGGCGAGTCATACCGATGGCGATGACTATCACAAAATGAGATCTTGAACATTGCTCCGTTACGTGTGATATCAAACTGCGTACATTCATTAATGCTTGCCAGCGGATGTGTGGTATTTAAAATGGATCTTAAACTTTTTAAGTACCTTTATATAGACTTAATGTTAATTTAATTAAATAAGTATGATGTTTTAAAAGTCTAAGTACCGATGTAACATTTTGTTGTTTTATTTATGCTATTGATATATTCTATGAGAAGTTTTAGGAATTCTCAAACGGATAATTAACAAGAGCATAGGCTTATAAAAGTCTGTTTATGTTTATCCTCTTAAACAATGCATAATTATAGTTCCTTCGATTTACCAATAGCCGTTGTTGTAAAACCTCTACTTGCAGTATTTTTTTATGTTTAGGGCCTCTTGCACAAAGATTTATAAAATCGTGCAACGAAAATAGTGACTTATCAAATTTATCGTTTATATTATCTACATATTGAAGATACAATACCAGACGATCAATTGAAAGCAAAAACGTACTTCTATAATAAACACACATATCTACTTTTTTTTATAAAAACAAACAATTTTTTTGTAGTAGAACTATTACAACACTAAAATTAACAGGCAACCTGAAAAGAATGTTAGAAAATCAAGGTCGACCTACGTTATGTTTGATTTCTAACCCAAAATCTGTTATAGGAATCAAAATTATTGATGTACGAAGTAGAACCAACACTTATGTATATTTTTACAAGTTCCAGTAACTGGAATACTGGAAAGTAATTGCTCTGATTATCCCCGAGTTAACGAATACCAATAACAATTGTTATTGGGCTAATTAATTTTATATGTAGGTATACAATTTTCGCCCGCGGCTTTTGAATATCCTAGAAATTCCACAACACTATAATCAAGAGTACTAAAAATAGTTACACATTTATTTTCAATGGAATTAATGTGGTACATTAGGTAACGGATTCTCATAGAGCATTATCCAGTGCTGCTATATGCATATGCATCCAATGATGAATTTACTGCATTATGGCAGTAAAGTTCTTGAATTGCTTTGAAACTTCTTGAGTTTTTATTTTTTCCAGGCGAAAGTAGAATACATTTAGGCTATTCTGTTTTCTCATAAACGTAGAAAAAATTATATGGAAAGCATCCAGGTGCCAAACGAAGGGTATTCCGCCAGTCGTAACTAAACTAAAAAAATAACGATTTAATCAGAAAGGCCGCTCTCAGGATTCAGTGAATACTTTTTAAAAGGGGAGGAAGGTTCTTCTCAGAGTTTACAGGATGATAGCTGCGATAATTTGGAGGACTAATCCAGACGTTAAATATTTAACATTATGGATAGAAAAAACCTGATAAACCAAGAAAAATATGTGAATAATCCTGAATTGAATATCATGTTGAAGAATTTATAATAAAGTTTAAATGTTTTTAGTAACTATCCGGTAAACTCTGAAGAACTACTTTTCACATCACATCATATCAACAGCCTTTAACAGTCCACTGCTGGACACAGGCCTCCCCTTAGAAAGGAGGTTTTGGCCTACTATACCACGCTGGCCAGACGGGTTGGTATAAGGTTTGTGTCAAGTTTTCCTTCTCTCTTCTACTTTTATATTAAACAAATTATTAATGTTTTTGCTACTGGTTATTTAACATAATGATATAACTCTTATAAGACGGTTTGTAACTATAGGTGCAGGTGAAACAGCTAGGAAAATAAAAATAAAATAGTATCTACGCTATTTCTTTTAAATTTGCCTTCAAAGAAAAATAGGGCTAAATAATTATTTATTAAATTACTTTTGAACGCGTTCTAAAATCTTCCGTGCTCAAAGCTTATCTTTACAAGTCCGGTGCCTTAGCAGCCGCACCGTTTTAAACTATAGTTGCCGAATAGAGTGTGGAAGGATAAGAATCGTCCCAATCTTGACACCGACACATCGTCGCCATCCAGTCGGTGGCCCAAATTGTCGAGTCCACAAAAATAATTGAATTTGTGTATATTATATAATATTGTAAATAATAATGAAATAAATTACACTACCAGTTTAATTATGTAACAGTAATCTGAGAATTAGTGCGTATATTTAGCGTACAGTACATAGCAATACCGAATAGTATCAAGGTTACATTGATGACACGTGAATAAATTGAATCGCCGCTCAGTCTAGTCATAGTCAAATAAGTAATAATTTACTAAACCTTCTTAATACGTTATATTAAGAAAAATAACCGACCCAGAAAGTTATTATCTAGTATTTTATTTTTATGTTTGTTTGTATGTTTGTAACCGACTCCTTTGGGCGTGATTTTGACTGACTTTAAACGGTCAGAATTCGTTCAAACTTTGTAGATATATCGAGGACCGATGACAATATACTAATTAAAAAAAAATCGTTTTAAAAAACTAGAAAACACGCTTTCTATAGAAAACCAAACTAAAAAAAAGAAAATAAATTTGAGAAAAAGCGTTTCTATTTTTTAGTTTCGTTTTCTATAGAAAGTGTGTTTTTTAGTTTTTTAAAACTATAATTTATAAATGAAGTTCATGTTTAGTTAATTTCGATAGAATATGTTTTCTTTAGTTTCCACTTATTCCAATGTTGGATTAGAAATGACACTTATTTCATAAGTACATAAGGGTAGTGGTATATCACATTTCTCAATATTACTATACATGCTTTTACAGGTTTTACTGGTATAATAATAGGTCTATTAGTCTTTAATGGGGATAACAACTTGATTGGCGTCATAAAATCAAAAGGGTTAGGACAACCGGTCTAATGTTATAAGTTCATGTTACTCCGTTGGGTTGTAAGGCTAATTGTTTAGTTAAATTTGAATTCAAGAGTGTCTGGACTTTTGAAATATTTTATGATAGATACATGATATTTATGATTATGATAAATTGAATCTTAAACTCACTTACAATTATTAGGTGCATAGGTTGATGAATACAATAAAATATTTAACTTTATTTTTATAAATATAAAGCACTACGTTCTTCCTTCCTTCATTCATTATTGAAGATTGAACAAACATCACAAATATTTGCGTTAAGGAAGTACAGCTTTATAAAATTTAATACGTTGAGGACTTCCTTTCCTACCAAGAATTTGGTTTCTTCAAATCCTTACTATTGCATGTTAAGCCCTAAGAACTGTAAACACTTAAAGTCAAACCGTTTAGTAAATTTAATATATCTATGTATAATTTTGGAGTAAAGGCTAAGCTAAGTTTTATTTACGCGATCATAAATTCCGCAAAGTTTTATGGCTTATTATTTTACAGGTTTTGATCAATCCTGAATCGAAGTAGGGCGGCACAACAAAAGTAATACCCCCCATGGTGTTGGCAAATAAGAAAAAAATAACCGTTTTGCTAAAACTATAAATATTAATAACGCGTTTCAAAACCGTTAAATATGGGTAGGATGACCACAGCGCATAATGAGATCGGATAATCCTAACTTTATAAGCTTGCATCTAATGGACGAGTGGACATCCAGCTATTATCAACCCGATACCAGATAGGGAGTATTGTGAAGCCGGATGTTGGGCTTACTGCCCGACACCCATTGGGATATTTTGTTTTCTTTTTTTTGGAAGAGGGGGCAAATGAGCAGACGGGTCACCTGATAGAAAGCGACTATCGGTCGGGCTTAAAGGAAAGGATAGTTATGCGTTGCAAATTAGTTGTTTAGATCTTGAACAACTTTAATTTAATATACTTTCATTAAATAAAGAAATCATAATGTGTTTACCTACTGAAATGCAGGTATAATTGAGATATATGAATAACAATTTTTAATAAAAACTGTCTAGAACTAACTTTATTCAAAATGTCTATTTAATATTAAAAAAATCTATCTACCTCAGCCTATGCTTGTCCACTGCTGGACATAGGCCTCTCCCAATGATAAAAAAAAATACTGTCAAATAATATAAGTGTTACTCTCTAATAGTAAGATACCATAGATGTTTCTTTTTAAAAATAAAACAAAGCATTTGCAAAGCAGTGTCTAGATACACGTAGATATCTGGACATTGACTTTATTGATTGAAATTAACTACTAAATATTTAATGTACTAACATTATTACTAAATAATGTTGGTTTATTTCATGTATGTATATTTGTGTTATAGTTAAACGTAAAACTTCTCTGTATTAAGAGAAAATAAATGAATTTAGTTTGCCTTATAGCGTGACAATTGACAATCTTCGATCCCGGGGGCCAGATATCTGACTATCTCCTTTAATACAAATACAAAAAACAAAAAAATATTTATCTGCACCACAATATTCGTATGTACATTTTTGTGTGTAATATCATACATTAAAGATCATTTCACAAAATTTTAATTGATTGCTGTTATGATTAAAATAGGTTTATTAAACTATTTTGTCTAGTTTTGTAGATCTACTAAACTTATATTGCATGTAATTTTATTTGTAAAACATTAAAGCCAAGAACGATGTTCTTAGTTATAATTATAAATTTTACAGCAAGAAAAAAAGATCAAAATTTACAATAATGTATAGTTAAAGAATAAAACAATAATTTTATGTTAATTATAATTTCACTTGTTGGTGGTCACCCTTTCATTGACCGCGTCAATTTTGACAGGGCGCTTTGCCATTTTTATATCACAAGGTTAAGGTGTTCTGACTTGCCCACAAAATTAATCAACACGCCCCTTTTTCGGACCTATTTGTTTTTAATCATCATATTTGTTCTTTCAGCTTTACTTTTGCCGCTGATTAAGATTTTATTCATAAACTCTTGGTTTTTTGAACACGTATTCTTGTGCAGGTGCTTTTTACTGGATTATGGATGTTCTGAGAGTAGTTTCTTAAGTATATTTGACAGCTAATAGATGTTTGTTCATTTCAATTTATTCTGTTGGCTATCTATTTCAAATTTCATTTATAAATAAATAAGAAGTATAAGAAAATATAAAGAATGTGTCTCACGTGTGCAATGTCCACATATATCTGATTGACAATGTCATTATGGCGCTGGTCTATAAACAATGTTCAAAATACGACGTTTTATAGGACAGCTGGTCCTGACCACAATAACAAAAAGTGTCCAGATACCATCAGGTCGAATTACATTCGGCCACGGGTCCTGTGGCGGTGGTGAAGGAAAAAAAATCAGCATAAAAAAACGTATCTGCTGCCGCCGCGGTGTAAACAACTCACTGTTTATGAGGAACTTATAGTTTTTGTACTGAATGTATACAGTATGTTGTTTGCGTTAACGCTCTGCAAACAATAACCCACAAAGTTACAGACAAACCTCTGGTGCTCGTATGATGTCCTACGCTTTGATAAGCCGACCGTCTGGTCATTCGATATTTAGGAGGACATAAATAAAATTATCGACGTCAGATATTTTAGCGACGTCGATTTATTACTGTGTCCGAGCATGCTCATCGATTTTAACGGTTTCCCGGTTTTTGATGCGAAACGTCTTAAAAGTGCACTTGGTATCGCGAAATAATACAAATCTAATATCGCCACCGCATTCGACCCGCGAACAATGCGCGTTTCTCTACGGCTTTTAAACATCAATAGGATGGTATTTAGATTACGTTTTTTGCATCATGCCAAGGTACTGTTCTCTTATTTGCCTTTTGTCAAGTTGTGGGCGCGACAAAGCCACAAACATACCCTGCTGTGTGCCCGACCATTTTTTTGGTCAAATTTCGTATTTTATTTCATTTATTGAAGCTTTACTTGTAGAAAAAGTACATTTCATATTTAGAGATACAGAAAAAAGTACATAAAAGAAGCTCTGTGATATATCGTCCCAATTCCATTATACATAGTAAGGTGGTTTTGTGGTTGCAGTGCTGCCGGACTATCTATACCTGTGGCTAACTTCAAAAATTTGTATGAATTGAACTTTGATCAAAGAAATTTTTATTATTATTTATCTTGATCTCATGCTATACTTACAGTTTTCCTTAACAATTATAACTTGTTAATAAATAGTGGTTTCTTTACCTATGATAAATATCTCGTTTTTTTAAGATTAAGGTTCCATTAATGAATAACGAAATAAAATAATTGACTTCAAAAGAATAAGAAATACTAGGCAGTGACTGAAAATAGTCATAATTTTATTGGAGAAGGCTTTTACGATACCTTTTGGCAGCAAGAGTGCAGGGGCGTGCACAAAACATTCCGGAACACGTGCAACTTCGCACAATGAGAGTTTGCATTTCCGCTCGTCGTGCACTTCCTTTACTCAGATTTTACTTTTTATTGGGAACGCTTTTATTGCGTGGTCTGGACGCTTTTGTATGGTCGTATTGTATTCAGGACATTCAGCCACATAACGCATCGTAGGTTTCGATTTCGTTAATGATATCGGTACATTTTATCGTAGTTGAAATCGAAAGGAAATAATGAGGATCCACATAAAAGCACATGAATTCGCTTTTAAAATTTGAACAAAAGCGGCCATGTTAAGTGTAATTTCGTTATAAACTATTCCCTTACCTACTATAATCTTAACACCAAAAACGTGTTTGGTATCAATTTAACACTTCTAATCTGTTTGACCACTACGAGACAAGATAAAACCCTCGTACCCTCATGAGAGACATTTCTTGCTAAATTTATTTGCACTCCCATCGTTGTTCGGAATTAAAACAAAAAGTTAAGCGCCATTATTCTTCGGTAAGAAACAATACGGGGCAAAAAATAGCACAAGTAAGTAGATCAGATAGTACAAAAGGGATGTTTGGGGTATAGAATGATAAATTATATTAGTGGCTTATGGTGTTAGTCAACTTTAAACTGTATTACTGTTAAATATAATTGGTTATTCTTTAAACTGTTTTTAGACTATCTTTTAATATCGTACGTGGAATTCTTTGTGGTCAAATTCTGATTATATTTATCTTTACAGTATCTGCAATGGTGTCAAAACTTATGTCCGGCGCTCAGCGTGATACAGGAAGGTAGCTGTTGGTGGCATCTGCCCACACAACGTGACATCTTACTTTCTGAAATGTAAACCCAGGATTGGTATGAGACAAATTGGCACATTTACTGACTGCTAATCACAGGAGGTCCAATTGTTAGAAATAATAAGATTTGACCAACATTTATTATGTATCAATTTGTGTGTGTCCAAAAGAGCGTTCGTGTCAAGGTTTCGTGATCGAAAGTAATCTAAAAACGTTGGTGTCCCTTAAAATTGACGCCGCAAAAAGTGTCAAAAGTAAGACTCAATTATTTAACCAATTTTGTGAAGTATATAACTAATAGTAACTATTTGCCAGCAATACCTATAAAAACCAAAGTTGGTTTAGTAGCTGTAAATTTCATCACAGGTAAACTTTAAGCCATTAATTCTCATCGTTATTTTTGAAAGTATACTTAATGATATTATTATGTCTCGAGTATAATTTGATAATTGATTTTCTTTTTATTTGCAAAAAGGACTAAGTTCTCAATTTTATGTTTTTTTAATGTTATTGCAATAACTTTCCTTAGATAGATTAGTGTGTAGAAAAGTGCTTACAAAATTCGTAATTTTTAGTACTAATAAATATCTTTAGGAATACTGAGTTCTTAAAATGGAAGAGCTGCCCTATCTACTAACATATAAAAATTAAGAGAGAAATTCACTACTTTTATTTAAAAAATAGAAACACCATTGCTTTTGAGATAAAAAAAGATATCAAGAGTAAAATCAGTGACTATAATAGATTTGCCTAGAACATCGAAAAACCGAAATCTATATAGGTATTTAAGGTATTTCTATATTAAACATACATTTATTACATTACCTCAGATACAAATTGTTCGTAAGATTATGAGCTAATATAATATGATTGTTTTTTTTTTGATAGAGGAGGCAGACGAGCAGACTGGTCATCTGATGGAAAGTGACCATCGCCGCCTATAAACGTCTGCAACTCAGAAGTCACAAACGCGTTACCGGCCATTTTAGGAAGGAATAAGATTTTTCTTGAAGGTCGTATCGACAACCCGTTCCATAGATTAGTTGTGCGAGGCAAAAGTGTCTCGAACAGCGCATAGTGGCGGAGGTTGGCGGTCCTCCACTATGCGCTTTTCGAGACATCTATCTATCCAGGTGATGGGGATGAATTTTTTTCTGTGCGGAACGATGGCGGAAAGTATAGAAACAAAAAATGTATAAACAGCAAAATCTACACAGTAATTGAGTTAGAAACTTATTATAACGGTGGTGAAACATAAGTAATAGGGAATCATATATGTATACATAAAGTATGAACACAATTTAGTAAATGTACTGCAATAATACATAACACCAAAGTCAGCGTCTTTCGAATTCTTTATCGTGATCATGTATGCTGTTCGGTTGTTCACTCTTCAGATAATATAAAATAAAATAGGGTCATAATCCTAAGGAATTATCAAATTAATTCAATTATTACGTACATAATGATACGATTTTGGTTTGATTGTTGCGCGTGACCGAAACAACTGTAATTGAGGAAAATGAAGCTGAACTATATTTTATGTCATTTATTTATTTAAGAACAAATGTTACATTTATATATTTTGGATATTTAACAGAAAGTTATTAAAAAAATATCATCATCTTTCTACCCTTTATCTAATTTTTAGTTTCTTTTATGGTCGGTCGCCAGCTTAAAGGCAACTCTCTCTGTTAATTTAATAGTTTTCCAATGGTACAAAGGAAGAATTTATAATCAGGTCAGAAAGACGAATGGTTAGGTATTAAGGTAAGAAATATCTTAAGCATCGCATGGGGAAAATAAAATAAAAATGCAGTAACGCGCAGAGGATCAGGTCACGTTCGATTTTTAATGCCTGACTCCTGAAGGTAAGTGACTACCGCCATCCATGGACACTCGTAACTCAACAGATTTGGGAGGATCGTGACTCAAATATATTGAGGCCTTTGATTCCTTCGTCCCTCTAATATCAGGAGAAGGGGTGGAGTCCGATCGAGCCAGCCCTTATGTGGTGAACCATAGCTCTCTCACGGCAGACTATAGGGAAATGACAAAGAGTTAAATAAATAACAGTAACACATAAATTGTAGTAGACAGAAAAATAAATTTGGATATGTCATCAATTTGCCTTCAGGCACAGTATTTTTAACGCAGTTATTTACATTAATAAAATATCTGGCAAAGTTGACCATAACAATATACGCTTCAGGTATTTATTAGCCTATCCATAGATAGAAACGGCTTGTATCATGACATGCATCTAACAAAAGATAACATTGGTTAATGCCATTTATGAACATTTTCTGTGTGACCGGTTCGTTAGCGACTTTGTTTTAAAGATAAGTATCTTCCTACACACCTTAGTTTGGATATCAGACTAACTGCACTTTATTTAAACATTTTAAACCTGCAGAAAAAAAAATATAATTTTTCTGAGTAATCCTGTACATACAGTCAAGAAAGGAAATGACTTAAATTAGTACTAGATACGGGCTTTTTTCGACTCGAAAAGGGAACCGCCATAAGTCACATGATTATGATGTGACTATAATAAATATGACACGTCTATTGTTATTAAAACCTTTCTAATACGATTTCATTTTAATTTCAAAACAAAAAAGAAATGTGCAAATAAACTGGTGATTAGTGAAATTATGTACCAACCGTAATGGGTTGAATCCCTATACCTAGAAGCTTGGCTATGCAACACTCAAATAGTCACTGAATCAGTAAGCTCTATCTTTACGAAATTCCTCTGCATTTAGACATTAAAGATCACTTCTTTTATTGGTTGAAAAAAACATGAGTAGGTACTAAAACTGAGAGGTTATATTATTTTCAAAAAACGATCAATAAGTCATTCAATTATGAAGTCATTAAACACATTAATGTTTGAATTATCAAAAACTTTGGAGGTTTGGAGATAGACTCAGATGAAGTAAACAACGTATAAAAAGTCTGAATCATTTTTGCGGTTTCCAGTGTGTAATTAAACTATTCCCATTTCAATTTATATAATCGTCTCAATTCCTAAAGTAGTAGGTATAATGATAGCCTATCAAAGAAAATATAACTTACCGCTTGCATGTTGAAATTCATCTACGCCTACATAGAACAGAGTGGCATCGCGTGAAATTCTTGTAAAATTTACTAAAGACCAACCCGGTTCTGAGCACAGGTCTACTGTAAAATACAACACAAACAGAAGTTACAGAAAAATGACCTTTAGATGAGAGTTATAAGAATCATTTTGTATGAATTTATTAGTTTGTAAGTCAGTAATGCGTGTAATCAGCCCCTGATTGGCTTGAATTAATCGTAGCGAGCATGCGTGACCGCTACCAATGCAGACTCGAGGCAGATTATGAGACGATCTTTAAGACTAAATGTGAATTAAAAATAATGGCGTCATTAAAACAAATACTCTTTGTACGTGAAATAATAATATACCTAATGATTTTATTTGCTTTGAATGATTAATCAAATTGAATAATTCATATAAACATGATTTGAAGTTACGGTAATAAATGTTGTCGGTTATTCTCGACAGAGTTGCAGACTGGACATATCATTATTTAAAAATAAATTATACCAATAAAATTTTAGCATCCAGGTTTAAGGCCAGGCTTTGTTTTCGTTTTCTCTACCTTCTCACGGGTTTGAACAGCCGTCTCATAGCAGTTTGTTTGGAGGAAATGAAATATAAAATACGGGCAGTTTGCTATTATTGACAATCGAGGTTTAAAAGTAATAGATTCTTCCGAATCTACTGCGTTGACAAAAAGGAATTATTTTTCAAGTTTTTTTTCAGACGACGACAGTACCTACACTACTCATAAATTTTTTAATTAATAGAAAAATCCCACACATTGTTTGTGAATCACAAAAGAGGATACGGGATTCGAGCGCATAACATTTAAACCTCCATCCATATACCACCGCTAAAATATTTTCTGCCGCTTACCTCCAAAACCCTGATATAGATTGTCATTGTATGCTTTAAGCTTTTCAGCCAATTTAAACGTTATTTTGTGTTTTATATCCATTTATTCCACTAAGTTAAAGAAAACAATGATGGCTGACTTTTTTTCACAAGTTCAATAAAGGTTTGATCTCGTATTGGAATTAAGTACTTATGTCAAATAAATTTATTGTTAATAAATTTATCAAAATAAATAAACTCTTGATTTAATCGCGATAATACTTTTAAAGTACATAAGTTTTGATGGAATTGTATTTTATGTCATGAGTTCACCAGTGATTAGGATTACCGCAATTCGAAAATTAAAACTCAGCAACGTCTCTCCGAAGTGCGATTTTCAGAAATTGTGCAATACCAACCAAGTGTAAATACCGCTTTACACATCTGACATGAAAATGAGGTACAATTTTGTACATTAATGTTTGTAACTTATTCTCAAACTCATAAAGAAAACACAGATCCTATATTCAATAATAGTTTCTAAAAACACGAAAGTGCTTTAATTTCTGGTAAACGTTTTTAAACCATTTATTTCAGTTAATATTAATTATAGTGGGTTTGTAAAACGCATTTATTTCTGTTTCTAACACGCATAACTATCATAAACTAGCGGTAGCTTTAAGCTGTGAGCTAATTTACATTTCAATCTTACCTTAATAAACGGTAAGAGGTGAGCTTGTCTCATGTGATCATTTTCAAAGCTGACAGAATCATTATAAATCATTTTGTGTTATGAAACTTTCTATTCAGTTTCAATTACACGTAACCTGTTATGGCTACCAAAATATAGAACATAACATTTTCTTAAATTACTACTGTAATGTCCAATTAAAACTCTAAAAGCCAGTTAATAAGCGTATTGGATTAGATCTTTTGTTGGTCGTAATGTGTGGTAATAAATCCATTAAAATAATAGCGGTGCACGCTAGAGTATTCGATTCGTCACCGTCATTACAACGACTTTACCACTGGCCACTGTGGGTCACCGAAACCATATATTTTTTATAGAAATTATGCGTATAGTCCTTAAAGTTGCATTTGCCAGAAATACGTTCAGTTCTGATAATTTGAATAAAATGTGCGAAGTTTTTCTTGCTTACCTCGTTATAAATAACTATAAAACAATAGGATTGCAATGTAAATCTATTTGTTCCTTTTATTTAGAACAAACACGACTGTGATACCAAAGCACATGCTCTTAAAATTTTAAATTAATGGGTATTGATGTATACGCATTTTTATGATGGACAGTCCTTTTGACCTTTGCCTGTAAATGTCTACGTTTTCAATTATTTTTTTAAATAGACAACTCCCGCATTAGCAATATATCCTGTGCCGCGGGGGACTCTACAAACATACTTGAAACGGACACAAAGATCACCCAGACTCAGAACAACAATTTGTGAATCACACAAAGTGTCGTCCCATGTGGGGTTCGAACCCACAACACTCGGCGTAGTAGGGTAGTAGAAAGCGGCGTGGCGACCGCTTAAACCACTACGCCATTCGTGCTGGATTTACCAGGTACCAATGTAGATTATAAGTTGCTTCTATATGTATGTAAGTACATATCATTTATGTCTAGTCAAAACCCAGCCTGATTGAAACCTGTCAAAAAAATCGTGTTGTATGTTAATGCTGCACGATATACCTACTAGTGATTGTTCCAATATTTTTAAAGGGATCCTAATTGTAAAATATTTGTTGTTCAATAAAGAAATATACCTAAGTAGGTACTATAGCAGATGATAAAAGCAACAGGGTTTGCATAAGTTTTACGCGTGTCTGATTCGATTGCAAAACAATGTTACTATTGGGTGATGTCGTGTAAGATGTTGCAATAATTTTCCTTAAAAACTTTTAAAATTTATTCACTAACTATATAATATTCTTCTTACTATTTTACAATTCAGGTTGTACAGAAACAAATATATCCTGTTTACGGTACTACTCCACGATTAGTGCCGCGGCTTCCACACCAGTAGCTGTGATTGTCTCATTCGATATGCGACTACCGCCCATTAAGCGATTGCTACTGATTGCTTCCCGCAACGCATTTTCTCCGGTTTACCTCCGCCTGACATTGTTGTCTTAACGACAATTATAACCATTACAATTTGTTACACTACATTCAGTAATTAAAATGTTAACTATCAGTTCTTGGTTAACTAACAGTTATTTTATTCCTTATAAAGTTAGTTTAGTTACTTAATAAGTTAAAGAAACAAAAGGCATAGTTAAAGTTAGTCTACTAATAGTTCAAGCGAGCACATTAGGGGTTTACTAATATGAAAGAATTTAGTATACCTACTTTTGTTTACTTAAGATCAGATAAAACTTTAAAACAAAAATATAATAAAGTACATATGGACATCTTGACATTAAGCTAATCAAAAAATATAATGAAGCATATTTTTGCTTACATGTTAATTTTTGCCATCTTTGGGATTTCTTTTTGATAATTTGCATAAATGATGCCTCACAATAGCTGCGTAGAGACTGGTTTTCAAAAACAGTGGCACGTTGCCGGAACTACGCAGCCGCTTGACTTCCTAACCTTTAATTAAGATACCTTTTACTGCCATTCACGTTGGTGGTCCCGTTTCAATACAGTGATTATTTTCTAAGTTTTGTAAATCTTTGGAATTAGACTCGGAAGTATTGATGGTAGCAATGATTTTATCTTCTTATTATGCTTCTATCTTCTAGGTACTATACAGGTTAAAACCGTTTAGCCGTTCTTTTTTTTTATTTTTTTTACCCCTTTTAAATATTATAGTTATTTCCTTTCAATGCTTATTTAAATGAATTATTATTTATCAATAAATGTAATATTTGTATCCTATGTATTTGAATGGTTACTATATTTTTTATAGTTTTGAAAAACATCTTTAATACGTTGTTTTGTATGTTAAATTCTGATATCATTTTAGATTTACAAAAAAAATCGTTACACGAAGTTCGTTGTTTACAATTTGTTGATTAAAAATGAACGTTTGAAATTCTAAATCTAAACCATCGACCGTCACAGTGCAATCGTTCTGACTCGTGCCTTACCTTAATTTACGCAGTGATATAGAAAATTGGTGCGGTCAAAGTAATCCTGACAGACAATGAACCGCTACGCAGAAGCAATTTTTTGAATGTCATCGACTTTGTCTAATAATAATTGAGAGCCACAGAGTGGTGTATGGTCTGATGAAAAAACAGCGCGGTCGAAGTATCTATTAAAGAAACTGCAAAGCGTGAAATCAATACGATTATTGCTATTTATTATGTTTAAAAAAGGATAAAAAAATCATAGAAGTAACATTTTCAGAAGATATAACAATTCCATGAAATAAAAAACGAATTCCATTTTTTCTGATAAATCAACAGACAGGGTAAAATATGACTAAATTTTACGGGACCAACGATCCAGATAGCGCTATCTAAGACGAAATGAAAAGATACAATATTTTAAACTGGATTTAAATTAGTATATCCTTCACTTTATCTCTGCACTTTGTTAATGTGGCTGTTTATCAAATTTAAAATCCAAAGGCACATCGATAAAGTGACCCGGCTATACGGGCGCTACCTTTTAGAAATAAGCATTTACAAATTACTTTTGGACAGACATTTGTGTAATGTTCCGTAGATGTGAATGGTTCTATATCTAGTGATCAATTTATCGGCTCGTTAACGTCTGATGAATGCGACTGGATTACTCTATGATTATAAAGCAGTATATCATGATGAGAGCCTTGATTAACACTGTGGGAATATATTGTAAGGTTCTAAACAATTTTACAGTGTTTTAATCTAACCTACCCTTAATATACCGAAGCCCTCCCGCAGAGGAGAGGCAAATATGATCGCGTGATTGCCGAAAAGCTTCTTGCACTACGATTACCTCGTACCTGATTTCTGCTTTATAATCGTACATTTCTTCGTATAAGATCGACTTCTGGGCGTTACCCATCGTAATAAATGCCTACCAGTACCAACACGTTAACGTTTAATATACTTTAAGTACCGTAGCGGCTCGAACCTGCAAGAGTAAAGTGGTACATTATTAACAAATTTTAAGCCGCACACGTTTTGGTTAATAACCGTAAAAGGGGAAATTGGCGTATGAACTTCGTGATTGTTAGTCATTAGTTATGACATATCAATGCTTTGATCGATTTCTTCAGTAGTGGAGTGGGGATGGTTAAGACTTTGTCTCCCGGTTTAGTATAGCCAAATGTAATATGTAAACTTTTTTCGACAGTTGTATAGAAAAACGACATGATGTAGTTTTCATTCAAAAACAAAATGCTGATCTATTTATCTCTTTACTAACTGAAGTAAAAAAAAACAACAACTTTCGGGTATTACTTACTTTTTTTAAAGAATACTAGTATAATGAAGTCTCGGATAGCGGTGAGTTACAAGTAGATAACTATTACGGTAACCAATTTATTAATAGAACATAACTCAGAGACAGACCAATTAGATTACAGCAATTAGATGATGTATTCTTCTATTGGCCATATAATTGGTTTGTAAAGTAATTCAGTTCAGTATTGTTGTGTAACAAGCGTTGTCCTGGCACAAACGGGTTGCATTGACAGCGTCAGACCACCGGAGGCGAACACCGTTTTTTAAATACAGCTTCGTTAGAGTCGCTCTAGATGACATGTAGCCTCTTGCTGTTTTCCTGAACAATTGTAAACATAGAAGTTTATGTAAATTCAGCCAATTTACATACACTTCCATGTTTTACTTTAGGTACATAGTTTAGTCATTTTAAGATAATGGTGTCAAAAATTACATATGTTAATATTATTATGCTACTAAACTATTACTAACTGTATTACTAGTGGCTAAGACGACAGACCAAGAGATCACTTATTTTTTCAGGGTCTTAAAAATTATTACAGTGATTTTTTTTGTTAGTTTTAACGCTAAAGGGTAACAAAGTATATGATTTAATTAATGTTGAAATTATTTACACTATTTACATACAAGCATCAAAAAAAATCCTACGTATCATGGCCTGTGTAGTACAAATTCTAATTCTAATAAATAATAGCAACGTGTTTCATTTATCTGAAAAATATTTCACCAACTAACTGTTGCTACATTATATAAAAAATAGCGGAGTCTGCTATTATTAGCCTAGCATAGTTTTAAATCTTCACACTTCAGAAAAATTTAGGCGATAAAATCGTTACGATAAAATATTTAAACACGAAGTTAAAATCTAAAATAGTTATCAATGCTTTGACAGCTGTCCAGATCACACGAGCCGATAAAATTAAATTGATTGTGGACATTGTGGAAGTTTAACGTAATCTAGAACGCATTATGAGAGGTCAGTTCAGTATTGACTGACACCAATAGTATCATAATTTCTTCCTTTTATTGATAAGTAATGTTTACTGGCACTTAACACCTGGATAGGTCAATGAACTGCAACCAAGTTTCCATTTTGATCTCAACAAAATTTTCAACCAAAGTTGGTAACGTAAATACTTAATCGACATCATCGTGTATCGAAATTCGGTTTGATTCAATAATAACGAGTACTCATTATTTAAGGGTTCTATATGGTTTCACAGGTACAAGTGTAAATGATCATGGAACGTTTGCGAAGGCTTTTTACATGAATGATTGTTGAACGTTTTTGTAGCGGTCGAATCGTCGGTGGTTTTATGTAGTTAATTCGATCAGGACAAGTGGTTGTATTGGCCCTAATTATTTGAATAGCGCGACACGGCGGACCTTTGACTAAAGCCGATAACTTGTTCTAAAAGAAAAGTTGTGGAGACGACTTTAGGGTAATGTCCTGTTTTCTTGTAAGATGTTGCTGTCACGATAAACATTTGATAATATTTGTATGTATTAATCGATTAAACCAAAACTACATTAAGTCATCAATCGATTTTCTTACTACCTTTAAAGATACCTAACTAGAGCTGAAAATGTTTTCTTTGCTTGCAGTTTAAATTAATGATTTCATTGATTAATATAGTGATCTTAAAAGTAAAGAAAAACATGTTTAGAATAAAAACATTCTTAAGCGACATTAATTAAAGATGTTACTTGCCTGTGTTTTTCGGTGATGTCCTAATAGTTTCGAGCTCAACGGGTCTCCTTGTCAAGGCATAAAGCAACGGGTTGTCCGTCGCTAATTTACTTGAGAATTCTACTCAGTGGATTTCATTATTATATCCCTTATTAATGATTACATCCCTTATAAAATGGTGATGATGTAATTTAAAATAATATAGATATTTATCTGTGTATAATTGTTTACTTACGGATATAGTGCGGCATGAAATCGATGTAAGTTTATTTTTTGCACCTTAACTATAGGTGATTCTTAAAATGTCAAAAAATAATAGTTGTCATAACATTAGAGGCCTTAAAAATGGAAATGGTTCGACTCCATCGCTTTAAATATTTTCAAGCAGTTTTTGCCTTGCGAATGGGGTACCATTAGATATAAAATTATAATAAGAACCGCACAGACTACTGCTTAAGGTACCTTTTTAGCCTACACAAAAAATGTTAAGTTTGTTTCTTTTTATTAGCAACCACCTATGCCTTAGAAAAAGCGGTGATAAAAGGCTTGTTACACAGCCATAGCTTTCTTAACAGACACGTGATATGTTCTCAGACGAGAGATTAGAATATTTTGCATAATTATATTTGTGTAGAAACAAAAAAAAAAGGTTAAGGGTAAAGTATGTCTAGTAAATAAATTTACAAAAGAATTTGACGATCGACGTTCTCGGTTTGGCAATTAAATATATAGTTTAAGGGTGGCATTCCTAGAGATGTTGATGTGTCGCGCCCTCTGACAATACAACCGTTATTTTAGAGGAATTTTTGTTTTACTATTTAAAATATTTCAGATAAAACTACCTGCTACTGCGTTCCAATTCATTAAAGACCATTAATGAGGTTTATTGCGGACTAAAAATTTATGGCACCTCTTTGCCGACTGATTAATTAAATAGTCATTGAATAGGACCTTATCTGTGGACATTACAGTTTGTACATTTTGAATGAGATTCAGAATTTTTATTACGCTCATTCAAGGATCACCATATTTGAACAAATCTTTAGAATTTCAACAACACTAAGTATTCCAGTTAGGGATGCTGACGTTTTAAATTCGCTACCATTCCTTAAATAATATAATCCTCCAATTCTCCTAGATGGTAAAAATTATATTAAGTAATTTACGTAAATAAATTGAACATACTGAATAAGTAATGAAGATAAAGAATACTTGAGTAATTATTCTGTGTCGAAGATCTCTGTAAATCAACAAAAACAAATGCTTGAAGTACAAAACAGCTCACCAAAGTAAAGTGCCAGAAGCCTATAAAAACATGGGCAAAAAAATTCACCGACCAAACACTAGCACTTGAACTTGTTCGATATTCAAAAATAGCAGCACATTGCTCACGCAGTGCCTAAGGGAATTAGGTCACACGCTTATTGACGGCAACGTTACACTTTCGGCCAAGGACATGGACCCTTAGGGCGGCTCTTGGTTCCGATATACAGAGTGTTTTTAGAGTCCTTTATACTTTTCGTCTTACAACGGGACTCTTTTTTGCTTTTAGGTCATTTGAATATTTTTTTTACTTAACATCTAAAGATTTATTTATCTAAAGTTATTTCACGCTGACAAAGGAAAAAAAACTGACAAAAAATAGAATACAGTACATATACAGTTTCAAAGCCCAACAAGCTATAAATAAAGGATATGAGTATTGGCTATGGTAATAACGGCATCCTATTATAGCTGATGAAGCAAAATATGATTAAAAAAGAGTAAATGAAATAAAATACTAATTGACTTCTGTAATATTAAGTTCATGTTCGCCATACGACTGATTTCATACAAATAAAAATGTAACGAAACCGTCACATTATTTGCATCGCACTTTAGCAATCGGTTCTGGGCAAGTGGACATCGGCAGCTGTTCCTGTGCGTGCGACGGTCGCGTGCCTCGTAAACGCACGAGCGGAGCCGAGCGCGCACGAGACAGTCAATCGGTGTGCACGGCGCGGTACCGCCTGCACCGTGCCTTGCCTCGTTTGATGACGCCGATGTTGCCTTATTTTATATTTTTCTCATCGATGGCAAAAAATGTTTATACCTACTGTAAATATTATGGACTGGTCATGTCTCCTGTTTCTCACGACTACATTAAGTACTTGAAATATAAGGTAATTTTACGGAAGCTCTAGAGCTCTTTTCTTGCAATACCAATATATATTTTCTTTGGTTAGTTTATATAATAAACATGACAACAAGTTAATGTTTTGTATTTATTAGGCTAAGAAATAAAAAGACCCGATTGCCCCCCGTTTCTGGGAAGGGGGACAAATGGCGGGATGAGCGGTGGTAGCGGCGTAGTTAAATATTCAGTATAGTTCAGTTCAGTACGCAAATATACCTAATAATTAACTAAAATAAAATTTTAGAAGAATTGCTACTTGGTGCTTATGTCTCTCTAATTTTTTTCTTTTTCTGAATCCTTCTTTAAGATACCATTTATCTATCAATAAAAAAATAAATGTTCAAGATTATTGGTAAAATACTAAATATAAAGACTACTGTTGAGCTACGAGCTTCCTACTATTTTTAGTCATTCACTAAATTTATTTTGTGTAACTTATTTGCCATATCTCACTGATGAAAATTACATACTCAAGTAAACAAAAGAATTACAGATGTCTATTTATAATACTCAACAAAAAAAATGTTAAAGGGTCTTTAGTTCTAGTGATTGTAGTCTTAGGTTCGATGCCCATCCAAGACAAATATTGTGTGACGAGCTAGATCATTTATTCTACGTCTGCTTGTAATGTATGTATATACGATTAGAAATATATGAGTATTTTAATTTAGAAATATGTGCTCCTAGTTGATCAGGGGAAATATTTTAGTTAGTATTTCGTTCTACCACATCACACATTTTTATGCCCATAAACTTGGTAATTGTTCAGTTTGATTTGTCTGAAACATATTTAATTTTAGATTTACCATTTGAAAAGCAAGTATCTGTAAACTGACAATATAACGAATAACAAGTTTGTTGCAAACAGATGTATCAGCAGCAGCATAACAACCTACCCACAATAATTAGTACTTAAGAAAATTAACTAGACTGAACGACAAAGCAAAGTGCAAATTCACAGGTGTGTTCTTCAAGTTCTTGTCATATCTAACAGATCTCGTCCCATACGACATTAAACAAGTTCAAACAATTAATACTCCAGCGGAAATATCCACCCATAATGGTTCGAGCTTCCCTTCCATTATCAGAAATAACTATTGCAATTTGATTTGGATGGGCGTGTACCACGACGTGATCCTGTTGCAATATGGATTGTCTTCTTCAAATTAAATGCCAAAGTATACTTAGGCCCCCCATTTTGTGCGATTTGAGTACATATATTATTATTCTCTTTTTGCAGAATGAAACCTGAGTTGAGGCACGTGTAGAAAAGCACCTTTTGTAATTTTAATTTCGCAACGTCCTGTTATGTTTTGTTTGTAAAACCTACGTAGATACTGTTCGTGTATTAAAAGCATTGGCTGCTTCATGACATTTAAACGTGTGGGTGATAATTTATTATGTAATAACCGTACACTGAACTTGTTTGTATTATCTGATTTACAGTAAATAGGATATAAAATATGAAGTCGAGAATGTAACGATAGTTAAGAAACAAAAAGTACCATATCATCAGGCAAAATTTCTGACGAAAACAAGTTCGCCTTGTCATTGTAGCTGACAGGCTACTATTCTGTCATACCAGCCGCCATCTATTTACTTATTCGTTGTGGTTTAATAACTTCGGAGAACCCTCTATAGACCCGTTATTTCGGCTAACAAATGTGCTGGTGTTCAGAATTATTATGAAATAAGGATGTACAAAACATTTTCTTACTTAGATTGTTACCAGTCTTTTCAAGTTCATCAACAGCCTTTAATAGTCCACTGCTGGACATAAGCCTCTCCTTAGAAAGGAGGTTTTGGCCTACTATACCACGCTGGCCAGACGGGTTGGTATAGGGTTTGTGTCAAGTTTTCCTTCTCTCTGCAGTGCTGTTGTTCTGCGTAGTTTTTTCCCTTAGTCGGCTCTTACGATACCCACGGGATGAATAGGGGTGGTGACACTCTGTATTCTTAATCCGCCACCACACAGTCACCGTCACAGTCTTTTCACGTAAATTGTCTAAATTTAATTGAGCCTAGTCGGATGTCCAGTCTTAGTGATTTATAAGTGCGTCCCACTTTCAGGATATTTTTTCTATTGAACATTCAAGAAATATTAGCGCTTTATCCGTCGTTAATACTATGATTAAAATGTATCCTAAGAATTACTCTGTAAATAAGCGATTAAAATATTTAGTTTTAACTTTTACTTGAGTGCTACGAGTATAATGCCACTCAAAAATTAGTAATAGTAATAGCATTGTAAATTTTAACCATGAAATAATCTGTTAAAGAAAAATAAATTAATAATATCTAATGCAATATTATTCAGCGGGAGAAAATACATTATCATGGCTAAATACAATATAATCAAAAGCGATATAAATTGTGCAAAACACTGTTGTACAAAATATTGGTGTAAGCGCTAACTTCAGCTCCTTGCTATTCCAGTAGTGGGCAAAAATCGGATTTGAAGCTTAATACATAAGTAGTGTAAGTATTTAATTCATATATTTAAAGTTACATACAAAGGTAATAGTTACCATAATAATAATACGTCATATATTTATATGCATATCACTATATTATATTATTGTGTTTAATATTAAGTGTATATAAGCTGGTTCTTGTTAAAAGAGCGCCTCTTGCCGTCGTCCTCGTCGTAAAACGTCGAAGTTTCGTGAGTTTAGAAATAAGTAACACCTATGTATTATAATAAAATTATTAGAAAAAAAAATTACGAACAAAATGAAGTGTTTATAAAAATCTATAGAAAAATAAGTCATACCAGAAAGGGAATCAAATAAATAATCTCTTTAAATCGGTAAATATTGAGTTTATTATTTACGTAGACATTAATTTATTTATATTTGTACTGCAGAGTAGGTACAAATTAAGCAGAATATTATACATAGGTAGATAGAGATTAAAATATTTTTTTATAAAACAATATCTGATATATCAATACTGAAACCAATAAGTGGAATGGACCAATGGACCTAAAAATATAGGTTTAGAGTACAGCCTTCACAACGAGAAGAGTCTTAACGCAGTCTAGTTGAGCTTGAGGTAGGAATAATTTACGAATAAATTAGTCAAGAGGTATGGCTAGATTTATGACTGCAATTTAAGATTTATACTTAGTATCAAGCCGTCGTTTATTATAAGTGAAGTTGATTCCAAGTTCTTTACGCTCTTTTATTTTACTAGAATAATCAAGAGTAAGTTTAAAACGGAAATAAAAATAATAGATAAGTTCATCAACGAATTTATTTACTTACAGAAACAACCTAATGGTTGAATACTGGTAATCTTTTTTATAACTATTATAATAATATAAAATCTTATAATATTAGGAATCTGTCTTATGGTACTACCTTATTTATTTACAATACAAGTCTTTGTCTCAAGATTTACTATGTTATATTGTACAAAACAAGTTGAGTTTTATGACTCCAGACAAAAATGCATTTGCAAAAAAATTATCGTAAAACTATTCTTAAATACTAATGACTAGATAACAATTATAAACAATTGTAAAACTAAAACTAGATGGAAGTTCTAATTAGTAAGGCTACACTAAGGCACAGCGTTATTTCAAATCACATTACAACTAAATGCTTAAGTGGAACAAATAAATGATCGATTCAGTCTTCTTAGTGCTATTCCATCGATGTGGAAAATGCCGTGGGGGTATTTGTTCGGTGTTCAGTCAGTAGCGGAATGCTTCGATGGGGTCGTTATAGTCCACCATTATCCCCTCTCATTAGGAATAAACTGATTGCGCTTAATTAGAGGTTCTGTCGGAGGTTTTCACGCTCCGATGCTAGGGTCTTCAAGAGGACTACTCGTTTTTGTCATAATCACTAAGCCACTGATTGGCTGCATTTTGATCACCACAATGTACGGTTCCTGAGAAAAAAAACAAAATGAGAATTAGAATAGTTAAAAAAGTAAAATAAATTCACTTACACTAGTCAATGCTCAACAGGTAATATATTAATATTCAATAGCTGTTATCGAGAACTGTAACGCTCTATAATTCTCATGAATACTACACGTATCACCATATGTTTGCATTGAACTTAGCAAATATTGTAACACGTGTGTTTCGTTTGCCGCCCTTTTATTTCCTCTTGAGATTTCGTCTTCCGGTATAGTAAATTAATAGTCGACGAAGCGTCTCAAAACATTTTTTGCTAGTTTTAATACTTAGTTTTTAGACACGATGCTACCGGTTGTACTTAATTTATCAGGATGGACCATATGGTGCCTGACTAGCAAAATATTTCGCTTAAAGTATCTCACTGACCGGATACCTTATATTAACTCGATATCAATAAAAAAGAGCCTATATAAAAAAGAGAGAATTTTAGTCATCTGTTATGGCTACTTATTAATAGAATAGATATATTTTATGTGCAATTTTCCTGCTTCATGCGGGGTGAACCACAAGATTGTTAGAAGTAATTGCTGTTGGGCTATTGAAACAAATAAGAGTATAGAATGCGGGTCTTTTCTATCTTTTACGATAAAAAAAGATGCGTTTTGTAAAAAGTTGCTTGACTGTAACATATATTATAAAACTACATATTTTATTATATCCTATTGTTGCAGACGTGCCATTGTGTCGCCTAATTCTACAATGAAAAGATAGTCTATGCCATGGTTCAGTACACAATCACAATAGTAGACGTGTTTACTTTTTGCTTAGGAAGAACGCGAATCTTCATTCAAATTGTGCAATATAAAAGGATCGGTCCCCTAGTCACCGTGCCTAAAAGATCAGTATAAAAAATGTATTATTAGCGATAACTACCTGACTTTATACTGAGTGATAGGGAAGGATATGCTAAAAAAATAGTATACGATACGACGAGTTATAAGACTGTTTACACACCTACAAACTTAGCTCTATAAAATCCATAAAAATAGATAACCGTGAACCTTGTAATAACAGCGGCAGACGAAAGTAAACATTGTGATAAAAATATCACTATCAAAGTTTTTGAAGGTTATGTTTGGCACTTTGAAATTCATTCATTAAAATATCAGTATCGGTGTTATCTTTTGAAAATAAAATTACACAATATCTAATCCATTTACTCTGAACATAGTAACATGCTCCAAAGACATGATCTATTCCATCTAGATTACATTATTTTTGATATGAAAATGAATAAAATGCACTCACCTCCTTTCATTGTTGCTGCCACCACGAAATGACATCCAGAAGTTCTTCATCTTCTGGACTCATAGGCTCGTACGAGTCATAGGCGTCTTGACAGGTTGGTCCTGCTGAGCTTTCAGACACAAACGAAGGTGCAGGTGAGTGAGACTCCTCTGATAACGGAGGCGTGTGTGGTCCGTTAGCTGAAGTGTTACTATATGTCAAACCGGACTGTGACTCTGAACATCCTTCATCGCTTTCCTCCAGCAATCGCTTCAAGCTTTTGATGTATTCCACTGCCAGTCTTAATGTATCCACTTTACTCAATTTCCGTGAAGAACCTCGTCCGCCAGCTAAAGCAGCCGAAACAGCTGAAGGTATGTGCTGTCTTAGTGCTGCAAAACCATTGTTTACTTGTTTCACTCTATTCCTCTCGCGAGCGTTCCTGCGTGCAACAGAGGCAGGTTGAGTCGGGTAAGGTTGATGAAGATAAGATTTCTTTTTACAGCGGCTCGTGTCCATAGGGGCAGGTGCTAATCTCCTAGGAGCCTGGGCTTGGATATGAGTCAATCTCTGTTCGGCGTTGGGATTTTGATAATGAATCGCCGCCATCGGCATCGCGAATGTTCGTGTAACGAATCGAGAGAATATTTGGAGCGCACTTGTGTGCCGCGCGAAGGTTGCCGGTGGATTGGCGGAGGTGGCGCGCACCCCTGACGCTAAGTACCGCGCGCGCCGGCCAGCGGGGTGCGGGGCGCGGGCAAGCGCACGGCGGCCAGCGCGGGCGGCGCGGCGCACGCCCGGCACGCGCCCCACCGCTCGCTTCGCTACTTGTTGCGCTGATCAAAATACGCCGGCGCTTATTATGCCATAGAGCGGTAAGCTCGCGCCGCTATTGTTGCACGTCGTTGCGCGTAATTATCCCGTCCATTACCATGTTCGGAAGACGGAATCTGCACGTATCATCTATTTAGAAGTTGTTACAGAGAATAGACGCTGTAAACCGATCTGAGACGATATTACGTTATTATTATTGCACCCGATCTTTTATTTTATTGAATGGGTCTTGTAACTGCTTTTGAGTTTACTATAGCATAAGATTAATACATGAAAAGAATTAAACAAGTATCTATGCACAGTGAGTGTAGTGACGGATTAAGAATACGGAATGTCACTACCCCAGTTCATCCCGTGGGTGTCGTAAGAGTCGACTAAGGGCGCAAAACAACGCAGGACACCAGCTCTGCAAAAAGAAGGAAAACTTGTCACAAACCCTATACCAACCCGTCTGGCCAGCGTGGTATAGTAGGCCAAAACCTCCTTTCTAAGGAGAGGCCTATGTTCAGCAGTGGACTATTACAGGCTGATGATGTGTGATGATGTGTGATCTAAGCACAGATATATGGGACCTTTGTACCTACATACGAATTTTCGCAATAGTCATCGGTCAACAGTTTTACGGTTTTTATTTCCATCGTACCTAGCTACCTAACTTTATGATTCATGTGTCGTTTAATGAATGCGTAGGCAGGTGCACTGATGAAGTTCAAGCGCATCCTAGCTTACTGAGTTGCCAATGGCACTCTATTTGATGACTTACTCTCATTATAATGTTAGATTTCTTGATATTTATATTTTACAAGCCGCTCATTAAGTTCTTAGTCTGCATGGAGACAAATTAGAATAGAATGGCTGGAATTACTTCTCTTTTTTTTCTAAAGCTAAAATCTTCTATATTCTATTTAATACTAGGGCTAACAATAGAATAAAATGATTCAGAAACGTAAACATGTTTATATGAAATGTATAAATCGATGATGTCAAGAAACACAAGACTATCGCTGTTACTCTACTATCTCTCTCTCTCTCTCTGTCTTACTCTACAGTGAGTGTAGGGATTTACTAAATGAAGCTCTCTGTGAAATACCTACTAATGGTACCTACTTCCCTAGTTGTAAAAATTTTGCATCGCTCATCCCAGCGCTACGTTTTTTGTGATATCCACGATGAATAATAATAATAGTGTTTAATCACGATTAGGTACTTTTTTATGGCACTAATCCCTCCCACACGCTCACCACTGTAACTCCTATACGCTAGGAACAACAGTAGTGAACCACAAACACACTGAGTTATGTCAGTACACTCGGGAAGTCCCAGGAAGAAACTGTCTTGGAACCCGCAACGGAATTAATCACAAGAAAATTAGAGGAGTCAGAAATACTGTTAGGTATATCTGAAAAAAAAAATATATTCACTAACTTTACTTTTTAAGGGAAGGTAATGTAAAGCTACATTTGTTTTTATGTTTTAGATTTTACCTATCGACTGGTAAGTATACGTCTCAGTAACCAAAAAGAATAAATAGCAATGATTTATCCACTTGAAAAATATATTAGAAACTGAGGAGTAATACAATAAGCAGAAACTTTTATCAGTTAAGAGCTTTACAGGTTAACTTAACTGTTTAACTTAATAGGGTCTGTACCTACCCTCTCAACAAAACTGAGACGAAAAGGCTCTTAAAACATTTGTTTCTTGCAGTAAGTTTTTTCTACTCTTGGTGCGATTACTTTACATAGAACTAAATTGTAAAAATATTACGTTTGTTCTTAAATTAATCTTTTAAGTTACTTTTGTAGTAGGTATGCTAGGGTTCGCGTGCTATAGCGAAGGTTGGGCAGGTGCGCAGGTGTGAAACGTTGTGACTTGCACGGGACACTCTTGTTATTTCTACGTCACCTGTACCGTGACGTCAAATCTTTGTGAATCGCCGTTTCTGCTTCTTATTATAAGGCATCGCCAATTTGAATACACCTGATTCGTTATTTATTGTTATTGTTTCAATAATAATAATACAATTTATTTTGTCACCACAATATACAATTTACAACAAATAGTTCATAAAGTATGCATAAATCAGATAAGTATATAATATATTGGAGGAGACTGGTGCCTAAGCTAGGCTCTAGGCCTGTGTTTCAGGATACTAGGTTCCCATCCCTTGAAATTTTCATTTCCTAGATTAGCAACTAGTAGCAAGATATAAAACAACTTTATTTTAAAGTAAAAGGTAGTGTTAGTATAATAGTAGTTTGTGTGTGTGTGAGTGTGTTTGTATATGTGTATATATATTTGCGTAGTGAATGAGTGTGTGTGTGTGTGTGTGGTTACTTAAGAATGATTACACCATACTTATTATCACATGCTCGGTATCATCATAGTTTAGTTTTAATAGCTATTCAGTTAGCCTCTTTTTATATTAATATTTTGTAAGATTAAAGATATTTAACAATTTTCGACTTTTATTATAAAGATAACCACCCAAGTTAACGTGGAACGGGTTATCGTCTGCGGTATTTCCGGACCGATACGACCTTCAAACCTTCAAGAAAAGAGTGTACTCCTTCCTTCATGGGCGGCGATGGTCACTTTCCATCAGGTGACCCGTCTGCTCGTCTGTCCCCGCTATCATAAAAAAAAGAAAAAAATCACAGAAAATCAGCTCCAACTGACATTGTTATTAATTTAATAATATTTTAATACTTATATCATAATTATACAACAAATTATGCACCTCCACGTCTACTTAAGACATAAACCTTATCATCATCATCAACACCCTATAATAGTCCACTGCTGGACATAGGCCTCTCCTTAGAAAGGAGAAAATCGCAATATAACTTCATTATTACCAAGTATCAAATCGTACCAATATACATTCAGTGTGAAGGGCACCTTACGTCCAAGCTATGTTCTTATTAAAAGATAAATATGTTTTTCAATCCATAACAACCCCTAACACTAACGACATCTACTTTCCACCCTTAAACGTCTGGAACTACATTCAAAGGTGAATTGAACTGAGGAAACTATTTCTATTGGCAAATGCAGATGGCGTTTGAAACCATGTCTGCTGGGGTAGTTTTATAAGGGTGGGTGCAAATAAACGCTGTTTTACGTTCGGCTACATAGATGGTGTTGTATACAATTATAAAGCTTTCCTAAGTGTTCTAGTTCTAATATCTTATTCTGGTGGTTTTTACCGACTGCCAAGGAATGGTTATGTATTTCGCGCGTATCTTGTATGTTTGTCGTTAAATTTCTTCATTACCTCGTACCTTCGAATTAGCTGAATGGATTTCGATAGTTAGGGTATTTTTTTATACGTCTCAAAAACCCGAGTATAATTAGATGGCTTTTTGAAAGAAAAAAACAAAATGGAGGATTTTTGACGCAAAATAGTAACAGGTTGAGATAAAAAAACATAACCTATCCAGTAGGGTATCAAAATCAAGAAAATTAAAAGGGGATTACAAATAAGTATATATTTAAGTTATATATTAAAATTTAATAAGCAATAATAAATTAGTTTGAAAACTTATAAAGTTTCATCCTCATTACCGGGATAGTTGGCGCTCCACTACTGTGCGCTTTTCGAGACACTTTTTGCACCGCACAGCCAATCAGTGGAACGGGTTATCGTCTGCGGTATTTCCGGACCGATACGACCTTCAACCTTCAAGAAAAGAGCGTACTCCTTCCATAAAGGCCGGCAACGCGTTTGTGACTCCTGAGTTGCAGACGTTCATGGGCGGCGATAGTCTCTTTGCATCACGTGACACGTCTGCTCGTCTGTCCCCTCTAACATAAAAAAAACTTTTAAAAATGTAAAAATGGTGTTAAAAATGTTTATGTTAGACCTGCTCTTTCGGTCATTTAAGTGCATTATTTGTAAATTGTTTTTTACAGATGGGTTTGCGATTTTTAAATTATTACTTGTTAACTTTACTGTACTTTTGAACTTTAGAATCCAAAATACACATCAATGGTTTAGAACAAGGGATAGATAACAATGGGTAATAGAACTATAGTAATATTCTATTTCGATTTCGTCAATTAAAGTCATATATTTCACCTCATTCGAGAATCCATAATAGTCGCTTAAAAACAAAGCATTCTAGAATTCCTTGAAGCTCTTAATCAATCATTTTAAATTACACGCTATAAAATATGCCTGTATAGTATTGATTTCGTTTATTACTATAGTTAAAATATTACTTTATAAAAACCTTTACTTGTCTAAAAAAAATACATCGAACTTTCCAAACTCTCATTAACATTTATTAATATGGTAGCGAAAGTCAATTACGCCGCACTAACATTTGAAGTGATACAAGATTCACACCTATGATGCTCCCTCAAATGAAGCTATTAATTAAAAATATAATAAATTTCTCTCTGCAATGCTTATTATCTCCCTGTTAATTACACCCATCCTCTGTGAAGTCGTTGATAGCATCGACGCCAGTTTTTACGAGCGATGAATCGATGAAGATGTATAAAAGCAGTGTTTTAGTTCAGTTCTTGCGTCGACCTGATTGAAAAATTCATCATTAAAATCGTGGGAACATAGAAATCAATTTTAAAACATAACTACTTTTTATATTGCTATTCGACAGGTTTCCAAAATTAATTGGAAGTAGATCACATTTAATTTCTTGAGCAGGGGCGACAGAAGTCTGCGGGGTCTATAAGCAGCGGCAACTATTTAATTACTACAGAAGGCATATCAAATACTATTATAAACTGGGGGAAAATTATAATAATTAAAGAAATAGAAATCTGGTGTATAAGTCGTCAGAAGCCGATACAATACAGGTTTGATGTAAGTTGATGTTAAGGGATAAAAAAAATTAGTCACTTGATAATCTTTTTCTACTGCATTTTATTTCTATCTTAGGAATGCCAATATTCGCATGCATTAACACTCGTTAGTGTTAGGTCTATTAAAACAATGGATTTTTTTAAATGTGATTTGGCTACTGTATTCAGTGCGATGGTCTTAATATTGGCTCGATTGTCATAAAAAGCGACTTGCGAGTCTTGGGTTTTTTTGACTTGACTTACTCAGATAATCCATGTCCATTTGAAGACAAAATTGTATGTTTTATATTTATTTGATTTTTTTAGGTTTAAGAAATAGAAATTCAATAAAATATTTTGCATAAATTGATAACATTGATTTAATTTTATTGCTTCAAAGTAAGATGGCGCTGAGATTAATCATGACCGATTCATTTTTACACGCGGCTGTCAAAGAAGACATAAGTCACAATTAAGACATTAATGTAAAATTTATCTTGATCAGTATAATGTAATTTGATTGGGTTATTAAGCCTTTGACTTAATGTATTAAGAAAGACGGCCTATCATTTTGATTGGAAGCTACGGTATCGTCTTGGGTTACTAAACCAATTTCATTTAAATGGGCCTAAGCGTAATTATGTCATCATATTGCAATTTTACTTCATATACCTTAATAAGAGCAATTCACAAATTTATTAAAATCTCAGCTGTAAAAACATAACCAAAGTATTTTGTTTATTCACAGTTGTAGTTGTTACTATGCACTATAAGAGAGTTATTTAAAGGATTATTTAATAAATTACCCAGCGATCTGACGTCGTCGGTCGGTGTTTTAGCCATAGCTACATGCAATACAAACGATAATACCACATCGCGAGACACAGACAGATTCTGATTATCATCGAAACAAACGTTGTCCGACTCTTTCTCCCAGTAAATAACTTTGAGTTAGTGGCAAATAACTTGGCTAGGCGCGTAGGCCTATCATTTACGAAATAACAATCGCAAATAAAATGCGATGTGCGCGCGTAGGGTATTAGCGGTGTTGCGCGCAAACATCGCGGTCTGGTGTGTAATTTCACGTGCGCTGACACGGAGGCTGTTCGGCGCGATCGCCATACCACAATATATCACGTGGTCGCGCACACCGCCACACTGTATAATTCGTGTAATTTATAGTGCGGACCGGACTAGTAGCGAGCGCCCGACAAGGTTAATAGTGTGTAACCACGCGACATACGCATTCGTGTACACTCGTCGTGTAACAACGCCGTGGGCACACCCCGTCAGCCACCGACATGGCTATTTGATTAAACGGCTCTACATGATAGATTTGCATGCTGTTGCAGCAACATAACAACAAATAGTGGAACCATAACGAGCCTTTAAACATAATATAAGCCATTCAATTTGCATCAAATTCATTTTTTTTTACTCTACACCAACTAGGTGAATTGATGAACGAAAATATATATGTCCGTGTGGTGACGGATTAAGAATACAGAGTGTCCCCACCGCTATTCATCCCGTGGGTCTCGTAAGAGCCGACTAATTGAGCAAAACTACGCCGTACAACAGTACTGCGAAGAGAAGGCACATGACACAAACTCTATACCTACCAACACGTCTGGCCAGCGTGATATAGTAGGCCAAGACCTCCTGTATAAGATGATGCTTATGTCCAGCAGTGGACTGTTAAATGTTGTTGATGGTGATGATTTCATTACTAATTGTGATTGTGTGTATGTGGTAGAATATATTATTATTATTATTATAATATATTATTATTATATTATTATAATTGCCCTAGGTAGAAGTTACATTACATCTATGAGTAATTCGAAACGTTTTTCGAGACGTTTTAAAAAGACACTGCAAAACTGCACTGCAGTGGCCGTTGCTTGGTTCAATAAAATTTGAAAATCTTGAATATTTTATACATTTTTGAATGACTTTTAATAAAATCAATAACAAAAGAATACCTTTGTATTAGCATAACATAAAATGCCTCTACAAAGACTAGATTATGCATTTAATCATCGTAATGCCTAGCCCATGCCATGCCAGAATGTCTAAAAAAAAATATTTGTAAATATTATATAAATATTAATATAAATATTAATACTATCTATCATCCGTTTTTTTCTCTCTACTGAAATATGCAAATATACAGTACATTTATTTGATATTAAGGGCCCAAAAATATATGAAATACTAGACTTGAAGGCAAAAAGTTTCTACAAGCATGTGCTTGTTGGTATGTTGTTATGTTGGTATGTTGTTGAGTTGGTATGTACCAACTCACAAATCTTTTCATTTCAAGGGTGCTTAACCCGAAAACTTATCAGACTTAAGACTTAGGTTCATACAACGTCTCAAAAGATGCAAAGGTCAAAGATTACTAAACATTTGAAGGAACTTTCCCGCGTATGACGAACTTTTACTCATTTTACACCGGTACTGGTTAGCATATAATAAATGTCACTGTAATATTATAATATACCAATAAATTAAAGAGGCGACTGTACGGCACCTCGGTACCGAGTGTATTTTAACAAGGCTCCTTTTTATTTATACTTTTAGCTTAAAGTTCGCACACTATAGTCTTGTAATTTTGTATTTATTTTTAAACTACTAAGGTGATTATTCATTTATCAAATAAATGGCGGAGCTTCATCAAACGAATATTTCTCTGATCTTAAAGTAGTATCGTGTATAATATTAATTACGAATATATAAAGAGAGGCCGATGGGAATAGATGCAACTTTAAATATTGTTTGTACTTGTAGGTACGGGTGTAAATTATACTAAATGAAAGTACAGGAATGATGGTCGTTCAGCTTTAGCATATCGTGAGTGTAATACCAACAGGGTGTTGGTATTGCTGCGGGCCACTTGTAGCTATAACGACCTGAACTTAAAAATACATAAACGTAAAAGTAATGACAGAAGCCAAGAAATATAGCCTCTAGTCGCGAAGTATTGTAGTTTGACCTCAGTGCTATCTACTTATGATATTCGCCAGGCGCTCTTAGTGCAATCTCTAGTTTTTTTATTAACTAACACTAGACCAAACAAAAACAAGCCTGTTTAACTTAGTTTTAGTGCTAAATTACAGATTTAGCGGCTTAAATGCGGTGAATTAAATTGTGTCTTTGCAATTAGTCACACACTAGTTGATTCTATTAGGTACCAGGTGGAGATATATTTCAAAGAGAATTAGCAATTTAAGATTAAAGTTTGTAATACAAGTTTTTGTGGTTGCTTATGAATGTATGTACTTATATTCACGTATGTATATCATATATACTTATATATTATTGCTTGATCTTTTACTTTCTAAATAACTGTAACATATTTTAAACTCGCTACTTATTGATTTGATTTCTGATCTGATTACCATCATTATCTAAAATTGAAGAAAATACTGCTAACCTCTAATTCAATTCAAAATTATAAGTCAATCAAATAATTTCCTGTCGAAGTAACGACACAAATAAGTTAATCGCATAAAAATGTCGTCGTACTGCCTCTGATGTGTTTCTTGTCCCAAACTAATGGTCGGTGAAGATGTTCAAATTAGTGGGCGCAAAACAGTTATCAATATTTAGCGTGTTGCTCTAATTGTAGTACAAACAAAATGCCCCAGGCACTTGAGACGTCAGCCGCTTCGTACACGTGTACATAATCGCAGGAACAACTTATTAATTAGACATGTTGTTTAATTAAAATGACATTAAAATAAGTGTAAAATCAGACGTTCATATTTGGAATTAGATACCTATCGTTTTAAATACAGTCGCGAGAGGGGAGGTACATGAGATAGCGATTAGCCAGTGTGAACACAAAGTATGTAAATTTTCCGAGACCTTTACAAGAATAATGTGCTGTTTTGTCGTGTGAGAACCAGTTAAACAACTAGTTCCTTCAGTTGACTTTGAAGAATGGTTTAAATGATTAAACGAAGAGACTTTTATATTAAATAATATAAAATGAACCACTGAGATCGTTGAGATGGATGGATGCGGATCTCTATGATTTTTTTATGCTTTCGTTAACAAAAATATAGTCTTTGTTCTGAAGAATCTGTTCTAAATAAATTTCTCAAACGCCACTGGACAGAAAATTGATTGATATATTTTTATGCAATAAAAGCATAACCGTAAATTTCAGTATACGTTAGATATTTTTATAGTTGTCAATTGAGATTCTAAACGATAAATTACGATTGTAAGTTCAAGCAAATATTACAGTTTTAACTATTTGATCATCAAAATATGATATATTTTTTTAAATAAATAATTATACAATTACAACGATAATAAGAAACAGTAGGTACCTTCGCCGAATCCATAAAATTTTATATTTTACTAACTGTGCCTTGCATATTTGTATTCGTCTTTATGTTCACTACTTTATTATTTTCTGTCGTAGGACTACGACTATATCAAGCCCGTAAAGTTTTAAGTAAATATGGTGGGAAGTTTATAAGAATTTTATGAACGCTAAATTTTTAAACAAATTATATAACTTTAATGCCATACATTCAAAATCAAAATCAAAAATTCAGTGACTAAAATTTGAGATCTTTACTTTTCCTATTATGTATAATATTTTTTTGTATTATATTATTAAATAATTATAATAAAAAAATAGGTTTAAGGTTAAGTATAGTAGATCCCATGAATAACGTCAAGAAATGTTTCTAACCAACTAAATAACATAGCTTCTCAGCTACACAGTCATGATGCTTCTAAAATTTGGCTACGTGTTTCTGTAACACATATAAAAACACCATTACACATTATTAAACATTCTTTTCATAACTGCGCACATAAAAGTAAAGGTTTAATTAAGAAAAGATATACAATCGCGCATAGCCGTTTAATATTATTCAAATTAAAAGGAAAACTACATATCCGATATTTGTCATAACAAATTGTAACTCATAATACTTATAACACTTGGTACCTACTATAATTATGCAAAACTTACCGTAAAGCAAGCTTCCCACATATCAAACTTTACAACCAGAATAAAATATACGATAAAATCCTTTCTAATAAGACAACTACTCCGCTCTCTCAAGTTTCCTTCTAAGCACAATCTAAGTAGACACAACTGTGAGCAAGCCTAGGTACCGTTACAGGCGTAGCTAGCTATTGCTATTGTTGCGTCAACGAAGCCTATTGGCGGTGTTTCGGCTTAGCTAACGTCGTCATTCATCCAATCACGACCGAGAGGCTTTTCCTAGCAGTATATTTGCGTTAGTAGCGAGCATGCGCAGTTGGTAGCTAGATGGTAGGAAATTTATGCATTGAAATGTGTCCTAATAAAATGTTGGTCTTATTAGAGTGATGGTCCTTTCGGATGATTAGATTTATTCTAATTAAGATTACTTGTTTGTTAGTTATATTTCTATATTTGCTAGTTAATATGTAGTACACCTGACTATTAAAGTTCGATGTATTTCATATGTACTACCTAACTTTAGAAAGGTCCGATTGGAATGCTAATAGTCTTGTTGGAATATTTTATTTAAAAATTTTAAATGGAATCCTATTCTAATCATCTTAATAGATTATACTAATTTTACACTTTAAACTAGTTTTCTGAATAATGATCAAACATCATGATAGGTTTAAGCTTGTGAAATTTGAATTAGCGACCTTACTATATACAGAATGTTTTATCTTTACGCTATGATTATTTATAGATTTAATTAAGCCTATATTAAAGTAAAAGGGCTATTCAGGCAAGAAATGGACAGATTGGTTCTTTATTAGATGAGATATACTTATGCTATCAAAATAAACTGTCGTGATAGTTTACAGAGGCAAGCCGATAACACAGTGTACAAATAACTACCTACATTGTAATATAGTTTCTTTTTCATAAAGTCTTTAAAAGTCTATGAATTTAAAATCCTTAAAGTAATGTGATTCCTACTGTAATAAATCTTTAGTTGACACTATCAGGGATCTTGCTACGTCTACTTTTCTTACTAGAAATCGAACAAGAAAAACAGTTCTTGTATACGTAAAGTAACAAACTGCAATAAAAAGGAAATGCTTAAAATATGGGCAATTTATTTAAAACCTCAAGGGTCAGTGATGAGCAATTACGGGAGATTTTTTTTTAACAGATTTATTTTAGCCACGTAAGATTTGAATAATGTTAAAAAATAACACCTTAAGATTATGAATGTTCACATTATTTCTAGAGTTTCTTCAAAAGGACAACGATTACTCAGAATATTCCATTCACAAATTCAATTCCCATTCAAGTCACACAAACTATTGGCTTCCGAATACGCGCCACTATGACGTACGGACGGAACTTTTACTTTTGTATAAAAAATTAAACAGTGCGTACTATCACGTAGACACAATTTCCCCGTCATTACAACGAACGTGTCATATTTATAATCTGTGGCGGTAGGCGCCACAATTTTATTGTCTTCTCGGGTGGTTGTCTTGCACGTGGAAGGCTTATTGATGTGGGATTGGGTGTTATTCTCAAGAAAATAGAATTTGAACCAGGATTTTAAATGAGAGTAAAAAAAATACTGTTACGACTTATCCTATGTACTATTAAATTATTACAACCTCATTTTAAGAAGATATTAGATTTATTTGAAAATAGAAGTCCCTTTTCTTTAGAATTGACTTTTTTGACATTATTTCAAAATAATTTTAGTCCATAATTGATTTAATACACAATATAATAGGAATATGTAAGCCATTTTGTATTTATTTTAAAACTTTATTTTACATTTAAAATAATGACATGCATCTACGAAAAGACATCAACGGGACGCGTTTTTGTTAAAAACGTTTTACAACAGCAACATGAAACACAAAACCAACGTGTTTAAGTAATGTTACCTAAAATAAAATCACACAATATAAATGATATAATTATCTGAATTGATATAAGGCAATGATCTCTAATTACAGGCCACAACAAAGCTTTTGCAAGTAGCAATTTGACAATGGTAAGTGTGGCCCGTTGTCAATGATGGCGGCACCACGTGATTTCATTCATTGCACTTACTTACAAAAAGAAAGTCGCAAACGCTAAGCAGCAGTTTGTAATTTAAAATGATTACTGGTCATTTATAAAAAGGCTTTTTAAATGTAATGGAGTCTCGTATGGACGGATAACGACGAGGAACAAATTTTGTTACAAAAACAAAATATTGTGTTATATAATTGTAACTTGTTCATAAGCATAATTAGGTAGATTTGTCATAATGCTTCAATTGTAGTGATCAGGTAAAGTGTAGCAAGTCGAATAAATATACATCGTGTTAATCTTTAACTTTTTATTTAAAAAAAAGTTTTTTTTAAATTATATATAATATAAATATAATATAAATATGAAACTTCTTAGGAAAGTGTTTTTCTGATATTGTCTTTTAACTGTTCAACATTTAAGGACATGTTTATTAATGTCAAATAGCCGAAAAGTACAGTTATATTAAACTGGCGTGAAGGATGTAAAGCGGGTACAGCAATAGAACGGGACACAATTTATTAGTCTTTACCATCATATATATATATAAATTTATGAAGGCATATTATACATATCAAGACGTTTATATGTAGTCAAACTATTACTATTCTATGTAGCCTTACACGTTGATGTTCTTTTAATCTATTTAATTATAATCCAAATATAGTGGTCCTGAGTAATCGATTCTGTTATGTGTTTTGTTTCTGTTGTAATGTTCTTACCGTCTTCCGTTATTTTAACATCACTCCAAGTTTGACAGATGGAAAATACCACGTAATAAGTCACATTATAAAACTACATACGATGTCTCATTTTTAAAAGGATTACGCTTGAAGTCTTGAAATCTAGGGTCGTAAGTCTAGCATTAAAATATAATATAAAAATATAATCTTTCACATACTTAACCATAAAATATTTGACATATACATACTATTTAATAAGCTTAATGCCTTAATGAAATTTTGTTTGGTACTAGTTTTATATTCTTTAATTTATATAACAACTTTAATATCGTATTATGATCATAATCATATTTTAAGAATTTAAATTCTACAATCAAACAAAACTACAGATGAAGCCGTTATGGTCAACCCCAGTTATTGCACAGTGCAACAAGCCTGCCTTGGCCAGTTGTTGATGGATATACTCGTAGTAATAGTGTTTAAGAAAAAGCCAAACTATCATTTTTTAAACAAATCTAGTAGTAGTGTACAAATACAAGTACAAATGTAGTTCTATCCGGTACATACCTCGACCTGTGACCACGTGTAGTGCAACCTGATCGAAACGTCGATGTCGGGAAATTCGAAGGTATTTAATACTTGTTACATGATCGTGTTAATCCCCATCTGTAAACACGATCATATATTTTGAAACGCGGAAGCTTAGAAGTTAGTATTTATTGGGGAGCTGAGTGCTCCTATTTCGGTGTTTTCAAAGCTTTCTTCGAGTTTTTATATTGTATTTTATTGATTTTACTAGCTCTTTATTTATTTTACTACCTATTGAGATCAAGAAATTACATGTTAAGAAACATTTAATTTTATCAAGAGTAGATTTTATTCAGACGATGTATTGGCTGAATATTAAAATTGTACCTCTTTTATTTGCATATTTATGTATTATTATTTAAATATAATGAATTATGATTTTAAAATAAATCAGCAGTTGCATTTATTATCTCCTCTTAATCCAATAATGATGTAGCTGTCCTCAACCTCGAATCAAAAGCAGGACCTCACCATACCATGCGGCATGTATGCCATGCGACAACTATATATACTTATATTCATATAAGCACATTTAAAATTATAGCTATTAATACTGGCGTCAATATATATGTAATTTTATACTTACAAAAAAGCTGTATGCGAGTATTAAGCAAATAAATAATTTCAACAAAGTCGAAGTCACACTTTTATTTTATATTATTAAAAAAAAAAAAAAAAAAAAAAGCTGTCCTCAACCTCGAATCAAAAGCAGGACCTCACCATACCATGCGGCATGTATGCCATGCGACAACTATATATACTTATATTCATATAAGCACATTTAAAATTATAGCTATTAATACTGGCGTCAATATATATGTAATTTTATACTTACAAAAAAGCTGTATGCGAGTATTAAGCAAATAAATAATTTCAACAAAGTCGAAGTCACACTTTTATTTTACAAAAGCCGCCACCCGCGTTGTTACATTGGTCACTGCAGGCTTGCTTTGCACACTCACTAGACATGGCTCGTTCTTAATGCACAAACGATAGAATCTTACATATCTTTGTATCTTTAAGCAGTGAGTATTAATTTTGCGGTTTCACCTTATTTTTTAAAATAGTATTCTATTGATATTACCCAGACATTGATCATTCTATTAAAAATATTTAAATTTCAAATTTAACATATATACGAGTACATCAGATTTTTTAGAAAAAGTCAAATAATGAGAAAAGGAAAAAATAAAAATGTATATAAACACGATGCAAGTATTGCTGTAGATTACATTAATATTTATACTTTTCTTTTACTTGCACATATTTTATTTCTAAATAAATACAACAATATTTTGATTTATATCGTACTAAATTTAAGGTCATTACTCCGATAACGTCATATTATACACTACATGACCATTCTCAATGAATACGCTATCCAACTGATTTTTTTTTCAAATCAGGCGGCTAGTTCTACAAATTAGTACATTAAAACAAATAAGCTGTCAAACAAAAAACAGCTTTTCAGCTTCATCAACTATTATTGGTAGAATCTCTAAACAGTTGATAAATAGTATTTTGGTTGCTGTTTTTGTTTGTAATAGAATGAATACTTGAGTTATACAGGTTAGACGAATTCTATAACTGTTTAATGTATAAGTGATACTACTTTGTCGCAAGTGTGCCCTTAGGAACCTGTAACACGAGAGTGTCACTTGAAATGAATAGGTACCGATGACTACAGGCCACTATCCATTTACCGGAGGTGGTCTGTGTGCTCAGTTTCCTACAAAAACCTTAACTTGAATATTTACAACCTTCTATTGCTTGCTAGACGGTAGAGTTTGAATCAAGTCTTGTCACTAGAATAAAATACCCATAAAGCTAATTAGCAATCTAAGGGTTTATGGCGCTATAAATGAATAAAATGGAGCCCCGAGCTCGACCTAAGTTCACATGACTTTACCGGCGCTTTTTGTCTTAGCTTGATGAAGACATTTCAACTAATTAAAATCCACAACATTGTTTAGAAAGCGTATCGTATAAATATGCATTAATCTAAGGTTTCCTAAAAGAAATCAAAAATCACTTTTGTGCAAACAAAATAAGAAACACTAATTTCTATCTACTTTAAAACCACATAGGATTCACTTTATCATGAACCATGTGAGAGAATCGAACATTTTTATAATAACAAAAAGTTCAGCACCTCTGCAATAATCATTGTGATGATGGCATTATTGTAATTAAGCGTTAGGCTTGCGGTGATACAACGAGAGGCCAAACAAAAAAATTAAAGCAGTGCATTTTAACAATGAAGTATTAATGAAATGCTTATCAATTAATATGATACCACTTGGGGAGCGTAGCTCTAAGTGATGCATAAATAACACATTTCAAAATCTTTAAATGGCCGGGTCATGGGGTAAAAACCGATTTGCCGCTCATAACGCTCACCCCGTGACGTCGCTCGCCACCAGCAGGGAGTTACCACACTCTAGTGAGAATTTACTATACCAGCATAAAAAGATAAAATTATTCGTGGTCCACCTTTTTGTACAAAGTTTTGCAATTTCAAGTTCTCGGCAAAGTGATCTCTTCAACACACGGGTTGTAAACCAATCGTTTTTGTAATCAATTTAACTGTTATCTGCTTACAAAATACCTTATCTATTTAACGTTAAATAGATATGTTGGTACTTTGGTTCATAAAACACTAAGTTTATGTTGTTTAATATCGATGTAGACGTGCACTTATGGAAGATAATATGAGCTATTTTTTATAAGTATATGAAGACCGACATCGGTTAATACGGCTAACGAAATAAAGTGCCAATGAAATTACCAGATCGCTTAGTGGGTATGCTTACCATTACGAGAATATAAAAAAGATCCTCACTTAATAAAGAAGTAGATTTAACAGAGAAACCAGATATTCAGCATTTGCAAGTCCAGTTCCGAAATAATCGCCAGTAGGAATTTAAATAAGGTGCCAATTAGAAGGAGGGTTGCGAGAGCTGGTATTATTATAATGTCTTTTAATAATTTTATGCGAGCGACATTAAATGTTTGACGTTTACTGCTTAATAATAAAATCTTGGGAGCCGCGCGGGTGCCAGCCGCGTTCCGAGCGAACAATAAAAAGTTTGGTCAGTACATTACAACTTTTACTTATATTCATTTAGTTCAGACTGTCAAATGCCAATAAGTGTGAATATTACATGATTTTAGCTATGGTTGTGTATGTGTTAAAAATTTATAAATTCTAAACTTTTTTAACATTTCATTTTTTTTATTGCAGTCATAAAACAGCTGTTCTTTTTAACATTACATTTTCAGGTTACGCTTCACGTTCCGATCCTTTTAAAAATACGCAAGCTCTTTTTCCTCTTCTAAGTCATTTGATCTCTTTAGATATAATTCTATTCTATAATAATGACTTGTTTAACGAAATCATACTTATTCTTCAGTAAATTTATACCTCTCAAGTCGTAATATACATATTTACATACGTAGTTCACTCGATCCATAAGAAAAATAACATATATCAACCACGGTGGTTGTGCGTGTGTGGCTTAACGCAAAAACCAACTTTTGAAACTTGAAACAATAAATCAAAGCACAAAAAATACGTGTTACCGCGGTCCGTTGTTTACACAGACCCATCGACATTGTCGCGAGCCCTAAAAACAACGAGTTTTGCACTTTAAACCTTTAAGGACTAGCTATTTCGTAGGTTATACCGAAATATGTATTAGCAAAATTGTAACATTAAATACGTTTTAAAAAAAGTCTTAACATAGTTTTCACAGAGGCAATACAAGTCATCCAGAACCGATTATCATTATATTGTTTTTAGGAAACCAGCTGCGTTCAACAATACAACTTAATAAATACTTCTCTTTCCTAATTTCCCTACCGCCCAAACCGACAACAAGTAAATGCAAAAACTGCAAATGACATACAAGTAATACTCTTGGTACATATTTACTTAGTGAAATTGAGAAATAAAGAGATTTTTTAGCACCAAAACGTGCTCTAATTGATATTTTATTCAAGGCTTTTGCTCTTTGGGTGGCGGACATGAAAATATCAATAATGAATATGACACCGGCGACGTAGCGCGGCGCTTTTGTTTATGTAAATCGAATGTATTTCATACAAACTGTTTTTTGTTTCGTTCATTCACCGGTTTATGTTTACTTCAAGTATTTATTTAAATCTTTTTATATTTTATTCTATGAGACATAAAGTGAAATAGTAAAGTTAATTAATGCAGAAGCAGAAGCTATATTATAAATGTGAATAACCCTCTGCTATTATATGTATATAGATTGTGCATCTAATAGGATTGTGAATCTTACTGTAATGACTGTGAATCAATCGAAAATTGTATGCGAGGTGACCTTAATTTTGACTAATATGTTTCTTTTCAATAATCTTTTTTTTATTTTAAAATTCTGGATATCCACACTATATGTAGATATTTTTTTCTATAAGATGTACGCAATATACTTATTTCTTTGTTAACAATGTTTTGTCATAAATGAAGATACAAACTCAGCAGATGTTACATAACAACGTGAGCCCCAATTAAAAATAATAACATAATTGATTTATACAAAAACAAACATCTTCTGTCAAAACAATTGATTTGACGTCTTATTTTCGGTTCTTTCAAATTACATGTTTCACTTGGTAGCACTTTTTATTTTTGTCTATTAACTACAAGTTGCGTGTGGTATCTTTCCTACCCACCTTATTTATAGTAATAGTTCTGTGACATTACGTATTAATAATAGTGAACAGTATCCCGATAGGGATTGAAAGAAATTAACAACTCTGTTTACCGTCCCATTTTTTATCGTACAGAGATAATCGCATGCCTTAATAATAATTTGTATCAGACTATCAGTGTATCAGCCCTTTCGGATGTCGGTAATATTTTTTATAACTACGATTCACGTAGCACTGATTGGAGATCAGTTAAACAGTGACAAAATACTCGGGACAATGCTCCTTTGTCGTGATGTTCGGTTTTGTTCCCGAGATGTGTCTCACGATATTTAACCTCATGTCATTATTAAGACATCACTTGCCCGGTGGCAGGGAGATCTTACAGATAACATTTCGGTCATTTATATCGAGTTCAGATAAATGAGTGGAGTGAACAACGAATAAATGTATTGTTATACTATAATACTTAACTATTTTAATGAGAACGAGATGTTCGAAACATTTTTGTAGGTTTTTGATGATTTCTATCGGGTATTTACTATTATGTTTTCATTACAAAAAACTGTTTAAAAAAAAATCACGCCTTATTGAGCAATGGACAAAAGCTTAAAAACTTTTGTCACTCAAAAGCCAACAAATCGTTGCTCAATCGTTCGTGAACAACCAAGAGTTTCTAAATGTCGGCAGAGGAAACATTAATTAGGAGGTCGCCCTTAATTAAATTGTGACGTCTCAGCGAATTTCCCTTAGATACCCTTGCTTGGTGGTCTGCAGGTAAACGTAGATCTGTATGTAAACTTTATGGACACTAGCCGTAAATGTAACATTTTAACGATTTTCAATTTAAGAGCAATCCCTTACAGCACAGCCATTAACCAAGCAGGTTGTACAAGATCGCGACAGTTTGATACTTTGGGAGTTTAGGAATTGGCTGTTTCTTTAATAACTTTCATTGAAATAGAAACTTCTCTTTAAGAAGCATAGATGTTCATTAAAAATATAATGGACCTGTTGTAACTAAGGTTGTGATTTTTACAACGAGCAGTAAAAAACATGATAGGATACAAACAAAAAACAGATTATTACACATCAAAAAATAAGTTATTAAATTGACGAGCGGCAATACCCTTTAACAAAAAAGGCGTTAACCACAAAGAATAGATTCATATTCGTTGTTTAATTAAGAAATTTTTACGCTATAAAAGATTGTTTAAAAACATAGTTAAAAAAATAAAGACTGTAGGTGAAGAATACGGGAGTTTAATAAATTAGAAGCCTCATTAAATTATACACCTATCCGTGGTACTAAGTTCTTGGAGTTGATCTAGTTTTAAAAATAACTTTAAAACCGGTTCAAAACTCAATGAAATATATACAATTTTGGTAATAACGATATGACTCGCTATATCTTTTTGTTCCTGTAGAAATACGAGTTTTTTGTAAACTTTTTTCATTGATTAATTACAGTCCTATGAAGGATGCAATATTATAAGTAGGGTACTTAGGGAAAAAGTTACTGTATTTGCAGGTAACGGAAATAGAGCTTCGTCATTAGTTGCAATTAAAGCAATCCATTTAAATTGGTTAATATTTGTTGTGTGTGCATCTGTGGCTAAGCCTACATATTAAAAAACTGTTGTTGCCAATATTATTTGATTGATCTCAACAAGGTACTCGTACATTCGAGATCATGAGAACCCAAAAATTCCGATACGATTTAGAATGACATTTATGTATCATCACGCTGCCTCCGTTTGGGAGCTTCACTATGTCTAATTTTCTCAGCAAGCGGTCTCTCGTGCTGGGCTTTTGTCATTACTGGATCATTAATCAAGGTCAAATCAACGTCTTGGCCACTTTTATTAACTTTGATTCGCTGCCGAATGTCTGTCTTTGATACAGCTGTTGGAGTTTAGTGGTTTGTAAACCGCAAGGTTTGAAACCGGTGGATTCCAAATAAGTGTATTTGCTTTTTAAACAGTATTGAATAATCATTAAATCATCCACGTGTTACAAATAAATAAATCTGGGTCAATGTGACATTATGTCGTCTTCTTAAACGAAACTACATTCATCAATTTTCTTAATGATTTTATAATAATAGATTACACTAAGCAGTTCAAACTATGTATAGTTTAGTCACAAGGAGACTGTTTAATTACAGGACAATACTGATTGAATTCGATTTCAGACTACTATCTAGATGAAAGAAATATTAACCGCGCGATCAATTGAGTGCCGCGACAAATACTGAAACGACTAACCCGTGTACCTATATTCCGAAGTATGTTGTTAAGTACTAAAACAAGTTCCCAAACATGTTCCAGACTGTAGTATTAAACATGGTCATAGACTACGTGGTGGGATTACTTGCACATAGAATACTAATGAGTATAGATAACTATTTTAGAACCTATTATTAAGAAACAAGTCACATAATGTAATATGCAGTGACTGTGATCTTTGTATCGCACTTACATTGCCGTTTTCGATTTAAAATGCAAGAATTAAGCGAGACGGGTATACAGTAATAAGAGTGCGTGAGGGGATAGACAGCCATCAAAGCAGGCGCAGATGCAACATACGTTACATCTGCGCGTGCACGCTAACCGGCACGTGCGCCTCCACTAATACTTTCAGGTCGAGACGACTGGATTAGATGGTTCTACAAGAGCTTAACCATCCAGCACCTATCTTAAATTATTGACAAAAACACCATAACACTTGTAACAGTAACTTTTTTAAATACATTATTTGTTTTGGTGTACATTAATTGAATCCTACAAGTTTTTTAATATTACATATACAAATATTCCACAATACGAAAAATACATTCAAAAAGATCATAAAGTATAAATCATATGATTGTTTTTAACATACCTGTAAATACGGATACGCGATCTTAAAAAGTATAGTTGGATGTAAAGATAAATTGGTCTCTATATGTCAATCTTGAATTATAATTCAAAAGTAACGTTTTTGTGTCATTAACCACAATGTGTACGGCACGAGCGGTTGCCAATTTTATAACCAATTTAAAAAACAGGAAGGCTGCGCGTGCGCCGGGTTGATTTCAATAATAAATCGATGCCTCTACAACTCACCGGTAGACAGCGTTCGTCTGGAGCACTAGCCTGAAATTATCGACATTGCACAAAATGTATGGGGCGTCGACCAACGGTTTCTGCTGGGCAGGCGAGTTTTTATAGCGGTAGCAGGAATGGTCGATTAGGGGATTATTAAGCTTTGCTACTTCAATTGCCTGATCATCCTTTAATATAACATCTTAGCTATACTAAATTGAGCCAATATTTGGTTTGACCAACATATTAAACTCCTATTTGTTCTCAATTGTAGTCTCAACTTATTCTAATTTTAAAAATTAGCTGAAACAAGCTTTCAAATATTACAATGTATAAAAAAGCGTGAAATCAGATTTATGCCATAACTTTAACTTAAACGATTTTTGTTTAAATGAGAAAAGACACCGAATTTGCGAGGAGCCTTACATTAAGGTCGATCAACCTTGATCATCAGAGAGTATAATAATAATTGAATAACAATCTGCCTGAGAATTTCGATTGGAGATTTTAAGACAAAAAACTTTAGGTTCACACCTAAAATGAGGCGTCGGCTTGTTAAAAAGCTATTAATAATATTTTAGACGTATTCCAATAAACGTTTTAACACCTTTTCTTTAAAGGTATCATTAGCCTTATTATTGTACACCTCGCTCGAACCTTCTATCTGTAACGTCGCAACGAGCTGGTTCCATTTTGTTTCAATATTAAATGACTTGTTTGTTAGTCTCTGCAATTATTTTACTTTGTACTTTAGGGTTGTGGTATAAAATGCTTTATATAGATCTGTATAATTATATACTCAATATGCTTTAATTATCTCATACTATATGCAAATTATTCAGAGCTTTATGATAGTTGCTTCAAGAAACATATTAAAGGATGCCAGGCCGAATTGATGTTATCATTATTGGGACATGCACATGAATAAAAAGAACATTCCTACTGTGTGTATAGAACCCCGAATGTTTATTAATCTCGAAGTAAATAAAGCAATCTTGGAGTTCATTAAAAGGTTTAAATTTTATCTGTGCAGTTAATGTTAACCACCGCATGCAAGGCGCGCAACGCAGACGCATCCGATTCCGAATCGTACTAATTGGAACTTTGTACCAACTAATTAGAATAAGTTGTAGCCGTGCAGACTTAAATTTATTTCGCACCCGTGCTGCAGTGAAAGTTCCTCCTTATTTTTCTAAAAAGTCAAATAACATCCGATTCGATTATTAAAATTGATAATTTTTGTGATGAATAAGAATTTAGAAAAAATTCTATGATTCTATTTTTTTTTTTTTAATAGATACGAGTGACGAGTGAATCCTAATATTGAAACACGGTGAATAATAAAATGCATTTTATAGTGTTTAAGAAAATACAAACTCTATACTAAAAAAAAATCTATAAATATACAAACTATATAAATTGAAGATAAGAAAATACTGGATGATGTATCCCAAGTTAAGAATGAACTGAAAGGTCAATTTGCTGTAGAATAGGCATATATGCTACGCTAAGGACGAATGATTTTAAATAAATTATGTGTTTACCTGTCATCATTTTCTCACGGCCTACTGTCATTAAATCACGCATGAATCATTGTCATATTGGCCTGTGACAGGGTCAAAGGGCGCTAACGGACATTGAGTTCCTGTGCACATTAGCTACACTGTGTTTATGATCATTAGCTTTCACGCCAGAGTTTGTTTGCGGAAGTCAAGATGTTTGAATATTAGTTTGGTGTTAAATGTGTAAAGTGGATTATCTGAGTACTTACTCTGGAAATGCAGCATTCCGTCTGGGGATGAATCTATATGATAGAGTTGGTCGTAGTAACACAGCGCTTATTAATGTTATGTGTTCTTTTTAACCGACTTTAAAAACCAAAAGAAGAGGTTCTCAACAATTCGTCTGTATGTTTTGTTTTTGTATGTTAGGTAGGTAGTCCCATTATCACTAGATCTGACGATTTCATCCCAGAGAAATCGAGAGCAACCCTCAAATTTTACAGCCCTACAACGTGTTTTAACTGTTTTCTCTAGCCATACAGGTATTTGTGTTTGGTACTCGTTATCTCATGTCGCTGAGCTGATGATGAAAGGGTCCTTCACCTTTAGAAGTTAGAGGATACTCTTTTAATAATATAATTATGTATTATCTTGTTTTACTCTTTTAAGATATTTATTAGGTGTTTGTGTTGAGTTACAGAGATATGTGTACAATAAAGTAATAAATGAGATTACAACAATTATTTTCATGTTTGTTACCCCAAAACTCTTACATTTGTAAACCGATTTGTTTTTTTTATTTCGAATGTTTTGTTTGGAGGGACTTCAAACAGAATAGAATGCATTTACTATTAAAATGCTACCTGTTATATTGAGAGTGCACTTATTTTGGTTTTTAAATTAGATTTGTAATCATTTCTTAATTAATTAGCTCTTTAATTAGAATTTTTTGAAGTCGGTTCAAGTTTTTTTTGAAAATGATATTTTCCTAAGTGAGTAATGTTACCAAACCTCCGTTACGAGAACTGCCAGGCGAGAAAAAACCCAAAGATAAGTTCATAAGTACCGATTTTCACTATCTTACTTACCGATTACTGCTGGTTTAACTAATATTTACCCAAATACGTTGCTAATTGCAAAACCCACTTCTGACTTATTTTATGTTTTAAATATTATTTGTAGTTCGAATAGGGTTTTGAAGTCAAGAAAACTTATAAGAGTTACTTAGAAAATGAAATACGGAGGATACAAATGACAAACATTTTTAAAACGAAAAAATCTGTCGGGACAGCTAGTTTACTTTAATGAAATTGATTGAATTTGATTTTTGTGCTGTTACTGTAATAAAACTATTATTATTATCTAGTAAAAAAATATCCAAATATAAATAAAATCATAAATTATAATGAAATAGTGAACAAGAAATCACCCTTTAAGGGGGTGAAAAGGGGTATGGCAATTTGTATGGGGAATTAGTAACCGCTAAACCGATTTTGATTAAGTTAGAAATTGTATTGATTTAATTAAATTAGATAGCTGTTACCGGGATTAAGTTAGTATTAAATGTAAATTGATATTAAATTGAAAGGTATATTTTGTGCAAGAAAAAGTAAATATTACGCTGACATGAAATACAGTTATTTTCGACTCAGAATCATGGTCTGAATACACTGTTTCAGTATTCGTTACGATGTCCCTATTTGATAAACTATTTAATTCATTTAATCAAAAAATAATAATTAGGACACTCAGGTACCCTCTAATCTATGGTTCTCTTTATTCTGGTTCTTCGTAGGATTCTTCCAAATTCTCAGAATGCTCTCATACTTTTTAAATGTATACGTATATATGTGAATACATATATGTCCAAAGCGTAATTTTGTCATCAGGTTTAAGTTACTTTGGGAATGCTATGGTGGGATATACAGAGAGGCAGCAAAAACTATTCTAATTTCCCTGGAGATAGCTCCATACCAAATATTGCTACATGTGTCTAATCGAAACAAACAAACTGTACAAATCGTCCATTTTTGTTTATGATAGTTATGTTAAAACATCATCGTATTAAGTCAAATGAAGAAATAAAAAAACCTATTGTAAATATCTTATTTATTATAGATTTTGCTATTTATGAAGGTTCATCTATATACAATATAAATTGCCCTTCATAGTGTGTCTTCCTTCATATCGAAAAAACATTATCACCAAATTAATAGATATTAATTTCAACTTATGATGAAACCGAAAGACAAAAATTCCACATAAACATGAACACAAATAAATTAAAACTCAGACAGTCTCTTATTTTGTTGGTTCAAAAGTATACATATCCGCTAGAAAATGTAAAAATATTTCTTAAAAACTGTTGAAAACTATGATGTGACTGACCTACATAATGGATAAAAAACAATTTTTCAAAAGCGACATTTAGAAGGATCAATAATAGTGTGATGCAAGTCAGAAAGGAAACTAATAAAGGAAGCAAATATTCACACCGCCTGGGGAATGTTGTTTCCGTGATAATTTATAAATTCTCATGTTCAAATTGTCACGTGATGATTTGCCGGTTTGATTAACCGTTTAGTCATTATCACTGAACAATAAAATCTAAACATATTATTGTCACTATACCACAAAGTGAGGGGCTGTCGTAGCAGCAATTAAGGGTTAATAGCTTTTTGTGTGTTTCCAACACTGTGGATACATTCCCACGGATAATATTATTATGTTTAAAGTAATTTGGTATATGGGTAAATAGCTACAGGCACATGATTATTCTTTCAGTCTTTACACTCCATAATACTAGACTAATCTAAAAAATAAAAAGAGCATTTATTGTAGGTATTTCTCGGCAAGGGCTCTAACGCTCTGTTTTTTGTTTTTTTAAAGACTACTCCCGCACTAGGAATATATCCTGTGTCGCGGGGGACTTTACAAACATTCATGAAACGGACACAATGACTCAGAGTAATAATTTGTGGATCACACAAACTGTTGCCCCATGTGGGGATCGAAACCACGACACTCAGCGAAGTAGAAAGAGGCGACGTAACCGCTTAAACCACTTCGCCATCCGTGCAGTCATGCCATCGTCGCCATTGGATGAGGGTTTACTTTTGAATTTCTATGTATATATATATATTTACCCTAAAAATAACCCTATTAGATGATGTAGTATATAGTATTTAATGTTTAATGCTTATTTTTCCAAATATCTTTAGGTAACCAAAACAGATGTCGCCGTCGGTTCTGAAAATAATTTGCCTTTGAAATTACCGGCGATCATCCTTTTATCAGTGCATAGAAATGATAAAATCTCCGCCTGCGATAATTTCATCACTGTCCCGCCGATTAACGCCCATTAAAATTCCAATCAACACGCACTTATTCATCTGTCGAGGACGCTACGGGAACATGAAGACAACGTGACGTCACTTGCCATGTCCCGGCGTCTCGCAATGAGAAATTACCTGTTTAATTACCTGGCTTATTGTCACAGTTGAATTAATTGATGCCACCGGTAACATAAAAGGACAGCCGACATCAAAAAACGATATCCTCTTCTATGACCCAATAAACTAGAATCAGTTTCATTTTGACTGTGACTAATTTTGTTAGTTTTAACACAGCGCTCTCGGCGCCGGCTGTTGTAAAAAACAAACAAACATTCCGTAGAACTAATGAGTGTGTAATTTTGTTAGTGATGCACCATGCATTCGGTCCCCGGACTATAAACACGCAGAGCTAGATAGGGAAATTACTATTTTAGTGAAATCGAACAAATTGTTTAATAATAAATTTGATAAGAAAATTAATAGATTAACTTGATTAATATACACTGGAAAAACCGTTGTAGATTTGTACGACTAGAGAAAAACTCAGCCTATTTACTGTATCTTTTTAATTTGTTCCTAGGAAGGAAGCCATCATTCTTATAGATTTAATTTTAAATTTTCCATAATAGCCGTAAGTATAAGATGCAACCAAGATTAGTTTTAAGAATCATTCAAGAAATTACTCGGCCTACTACAACTACACTTGGAATTATTAGAGATCACGAACATACATGTATTGAGAATGTTGGGGCATTAATGGCATAATAGCTGCATTAATAATAGTGACAATAAAGTCTACTCCATCGGTACTTAAGGCGACTAGAACTGTAAGTACCTTAGTATTTAAATATAAATACTCTTGTACCGTTGAATGAAAACTGGGCGATCGTATCTTCATTTAATTTAGAGCACAGTAACGTTTTGAAGATAGCCTATAAAAGCCAGAATTAAACGAGACTGTAAAATGGTTACATTAACCTTTCACCGGGACTATTTAAGTCGAGTAATTGATTTCTTTCTCATGTACAAGATCATTTTCGTGTTCATTGATGCATTCTTTTTGTCTGAAAATAAAGTTGATCATGTAATTGTTTATTGAACTTTTTGGTGTTTAATTTTAAGTTTCTCTGAGATCAATAAATTCTACAATTTATTTTATTTGTTGACAATTTATAGATATATAATAATATAAAAGTTAAAGCATAGGTACTACATTTTTATTAATATTATCTAATAATGTTATACAAAAAATGGTGTAAGGGGTCTATGGACCTCCGGTCAGAACGAAGTATAGCAAGGAGTGTCGCAAAAAAGTCTAGTTACACATTTTTCGGTCTAGCTTCCATCCGCCCAGAGAATGTAACGTGAAAAAACAACAAACAAAAATTAATTTAATATACTGCACCGTTATATTGGATTTTTTAAATTATCCATTAACAATTAATAATTCGTTTTTAACACAATCAATAATCAAAATTTTAATGATACATAGATGCTTTTGTTAGATTAAACTCTTCTTAATGCAATACAACTATGAAAAATATTACTAAGTAAACCATTAAGTTTAGTATCATGCTTTAGCCTCAATGCAATCTCTCCTGAATGCAGATGTGAAGGCCCCTAATACTGTACATTAAGTCATTGTTTTATTGAACGAAACCTACTCTTGTAAATAATTAGTATTATAAACACTACTTTGGTTAAAGTCGAAGAATTTATCAAGGTATGCAAATTCTTATAAAAATAACTAAGTTTCCAGCTGTTTGATATTCAATCGGTTTTACGACACGGCTCTGCACTTATTTTCGGGAACACATTTTGTCTCCTGTACCTTAGTGCAAGCGATAATCGTTTAAAAAAAATTAAAGCACTCAGACCTTAATACTCATTGCTTATAGCGGCTGAATCTTTGAACAGTTATGAGAAGAGTTACAGCATTTATGGTTGCGTTGCGACGTACTTAAACAGAAGAGGTTCGCTTCGGCAATGAAATGTTTATTGGCTGCCGATGCCGTCCGTGGGTTTCGCGCCTCGAGCGTGGATAACGAGCAGTAAATGGCGTTTACAGACATTCAATCAAACCAGTGATTGGACGATTGATAGTCACAGTGAATATTCAAGATGCGTACGGCATCAAATAAAATTTAAGTAATTAGCTTTTAGGTTTATATCCTTGTATTACTAAATCAAAGACACTACAAAATTGACTTTACTTTCAAATAATGTAGTAATTAATGGTTGTTAATTAGTTTTATTAAACGAATTATTTTACAAGGAATGTAACAACCACTTCACGAACGTTTCCCCAAAACAGATTTCGTGTATGTTGAAGAAATTAGAATTAAACTGATGTTTCAAATCTGACTTGCATAATTTATCCAGTAATGTACGAAAAAAAAACAGAAGAAAAAAACAGCCATCGATTCGTTAAAATACTGAAGTCATTATCAAAAGCTGCTAAAACCCATTGCCAAAAATGTAAAAATTAACGTCTGATAAGGTCTGTTTAAAATTTATGAACATGATATTGAATGTAAACCCTTTTTATACTTTTTAAAATCATTAGAGTTTATTAAGTACATATAAGGTATACAGTCTACATGCATTACAGGGTAAATAAACATCAAATTCGAACGTTTCAACGTGTCTCGGTGTGGAACAATCAGTTGCGCGGACGGGTGTCATTCAGCGCAGCAATGCGTTAACGAGCACATGCAAATACTGGGTACCTACTTTGTGCTAACAATATCCTTGAAGTATTGCTAGAGGAATAGTTGCCTATACTTTAATATTATTGAAATTTACAAAATACTACCTAATTTAAAAATATGTTAAATCTACTTCATTATATCCATTCAAACCTATTCAATTATAGGTAATATGTAAAGTGATTAATGAGGAATGCACTTGAATATGCAACTTTATGTAATGTTGTAGTCATTTAAAGTAATTGAAAGTTGCGGTAATATTTAAAAAAAAACAGTGCAATATAAACTTATGTATGTTCTGTTCTTCCTTCCCATTTAGGCTATAGTGACTGCTGATAATGATTAGCAGAGGAACTAGGATGATCAGCTCTCGCATGTACCCTTTGATCGCTACAGTATCCAATCCCGTGAGTAAACGTGCGCGAGCATTAACTGCACGTAAGTATCCGTATTGTAAAAATTTCTGAAAAGATTAACTTGCAGAAATAAATATCATTTATCATTTATGACACCGCTGACAAAGTTATTAAAGATGGGTGCTGGTGGTTTAGTTCTGATTTTCTCTGCTCTTCAAGTCAAGGACTTTGATTTTCACGAAACTTATGAGTATATTGTTAGTGTATCTACTATGTAAAAGTGGTAAATTTTAGAGTGATTCTCACTCTTTTTTAGGGTAACGTTCTAAGGTGGCATAAGTTTTCTAACATCAGGCAGTTTAGATTTGATTCATATTGAAATAATAAACTGTTCCCAGGTAAGAGATTGTATTTATAAAACAATTGCCAGGTTACGACCCACACTGCAGTTGTCATTTGTGATCATTAGATTATCAAAATAACACTTGTCTTTAAAGCAAGAGGTCAGTATGTAGAATATAACAATAGTAGAAGAATACTAATGACATACCTGCCGACTTCACGGATGGCGGAGTGGTTTAAGCGGTCGCCACGCCGCTTCCTACTACGCCGAGTGTTGTGGGTTCAAACCCCACATGGGACGACACTTTGTGTGATCCACAAATTGTTGTTCTGAGTCTGGGTGTTCTTTGTGTCCGTTTCATGTATGTTTGTAAAGTCTCCCGCGACACAGGATTTATATATTCCTAATGCGGGAGTTGTCTTTAAAAAAAAAAAAAAAAAGAAAGAAAAAAAAAATTAGCACAACCTACCGAAGAACTTGCAACTTCTGAAGAAGCAGATAACCTTTGCTTCAATATGAAGTACTATGACCGCTAGCTTAAACATCATCGTCGTCATCAACAGCCATTACTAGTCCACTGCTGGCCATAGGCCTCTCCTTAGAAATTAGGTTTTGGCTTACTTTAAGTTTTCCTTCTTTTTGCAGTGTTGTCGTCTTGCGTAGTTGGCTCCCTTAGTCGGCTCTTACGACACCTACGGGATGAATAGGGGTGGTCACATTTTGTATTCTTAATCCGTCACCACATGGACAACTTAGATTGAGCAACCAGTTTTATTTCATGCCGAATTTCATTTTAAAATATTAGACAAGGAATTGAATTTACATTTAAGTGCTTTATCCTTAATTGTGATGAGAGACTGAGATTGGGCTTTTTTATGGAAGGGAATGGAGAATGAGTAGACGGATCGATCGAATTGGATGGTAAATGACTAACGCCACCCGCGGACACCTATAACTCAAGAGACACTAGCGCATTGCCACCATTTAAGTGCACCCAAACCACTATCACTCACTCTGTGATAAGCAGGGAAAGAATTGCTTAACATTTTCTACAAGGATGTGGTACTACCCCGCTAAAAAACCCCGATTGGTTGACGGTCCTTTGCATCACACTTATAAAATAACGATCCGTTTGAGCTGGTTCATAATTATGTGCCGAAGCTTGAATCTCCCACTGTTGCATGAACTAAAATAAATAAAGTATACTTGGCGTACCAACAATCATATGAGGTTTAATTGAAATTAACTACTTTTCCTATCATGCCACTCTCGTGAGAGCTGATCATTTGTTGAGGGTGATCATCCACCTAACTAGTAATAAGTTTAAGCGAATGTACGAACATATTATGATATCTAATTCAAATGTATAATTTTGAAACATATTTTACTTTGTCCTCACGCTTAATTTGGACATACAGCAATAAAAAACTTATAAAAAAGGTTTGATAAAGAATTTCTGAGTGTCCTTCTGCATACTAAAAAGTGCAACTAGTTTCAGGACTTAAGTAAATAAATAAAGTCCCAGCGGGAATTTTGATCTTATTTGTTTCAAATCATCATAAATAATGTGTAAGAAAGGAATTCCAGAGACGGCGTGTTTCTACTAATGTACACATGCGACAAGGATCCTATAAAAATGATTAACGTTCGTTGCTGTAGGCTGCTTAATGTGGAAAAAATAAGAGATTGCATAAACAGTAGGATTAAGTCGTACGTGAGTAAGCAATGTTTCTATACGTATTTCATATTGTTTTGGACACACTGGCATTTAACATCTTAAAGTTTTGAGGAATAGCGTGGGATACTTTAAAATTAATTCCATTATAAATGTTCTAATCAATGAGACCATATATATGGTTTATGGTGTTCCAATACGTTTAATCTTCCACGGTTTACTTATTCGGATAACCATGAAATGTTTACATTCAATTGAAACTTTGACAAACGATTTTGATATCTATTGTATTAGAGTAATACTGATGTTAGTTTCGATTACCAGTAATAGTTTTTTGGGTTGGTTTATAATTCGATTTGGTTAGAGATGTCCACACCTCTGGGTGGGCGCCGGCCTCCCGCTAACTCCAGATTAAAACTCCAAATGCATAGCGTGGGCAATAAACATTTATTAATCGGTCTTAGATATTTGTTTGAACACCATTTTTCTATGGATTAAGTGAATTAATTCGATATAACATATGTACAGGAAATAAGTTAAAACGTCTTGACATTTAGATTTCGTCGTGTACCTATGTACACGCAAATGTAATCATGTAAATGGTTTTATTCAACATGTTATTTATCACTTGTTAACAAATGTTTTACAACATTATAGTTAATAAACTTTTTATTGTCCAGAATGGAACAGGCCTGATAGTTTAAGAAATGTATAAACTGCTTAATAAGGTCAAACATTACGTTTACAAGTTTCTTAACATTCTAACAACCTTAAGAGTGTGTTAGAAAAATATTAAAAGTGCTAAAGATAGATAGATAGATATGTGCTAGATATAGATGATAGTTGTAAATATAGAAAAATAATATGATAGATAATTCTTATATATATATATATAGATATATATAAGAATTGGATCACTTTATTACTTTGGTTATGTTAAATGTGACGATGCTTACAATTACTTTTACTAAATGGTTTACATAGGCCAAAAGATCGGAATGGTCGAAAATTGAAAAGGACTCCGAAGTTTATTTAACCCAGCTTTAATAATATAAACGGAATAAATACTTGCATATCTATCAACTTCGTCAGATTTTATTAAATAAATAGGCTTAACAACTTGTTCTATAGGAGGTAAAAGCACGATACTAAAACAAGAATAAAGAAATATAAAGTAATACGAGCATTTTACTAGTTTTTGTTTTGTCAAGCATTAAGCAGTACTTATGTACATAAGTAGTATTTACCTATTAATAGGAACCAGAAACATTTTTTATACTTTTTATTCCTTCTTTAATAATAAATATACTTTTGTCGTTTTATTTATGGTACATTATGTGGTTGGATAAATTGATATTCCCTGTTGGTGGGTGCATGGGTCAGCAAGGACTAGTTTGTTTCACAGAAATGTCTTTTTCGTTAACGAGGCGTGTAAATATGCTAATTAATGGCACAAAAGCAAAAAACATGCATAGTAATCGTTTTTCTTTGACAACTATCTCGTTAAATGCAATCGCACAATAAAATGGTGTACTCATAACGTGTTAACGTTTACGAGTGAATGTAAAACAACTATTTAAGTGGGCGTGAGCACCAGTAGCCACAGACGCTATTGTAGTCGAATGGAAGGAGAAACAAGGATCACCTGTACCATTTTGCGCACGAGTAAGGAGTAGTAAATATTTATAGGTCCAATTTTCCATGTATGGCATATTGCAGTGTAATCAAGACTACATTTAGTCCAACATTGTATTAATATTGGCTTTAAATAGTTACAAGAAAACGTCTAAGCTATTACTTAAATATGCCTCTACTTAGTATTCCATACATGAAGAGCACGCTTCATTGGAATTAATTACAAGCGTAAACTGGTAGATTTCAGATAAAATGCGATGTACAAATTTGTAAAACTGTAAATATATACATAAATACTTTCATTGATATGAGTATTTCGGGGTTGACCAATAGTTTTTGACCCTCTTGAAAGAACTGAAGCATTGTGATGTCTACCAACGTCCGTATTTTTCAAAAACAATCCTAAATTTGCACCCCCTAATATAAGTTGGTAGTTTTTTTCAAATTATTATATTAAGAAATTAATTGTCTAATTAAACTTCCTAAACATTTGCTCCCTATTAAAATATCACTGTAACGCAGTGACGAGTCATGACTGCTTGTACGAAACGAGAACATGCGACAGCACATCCGAGTCCATTATCTTTGACTCGGATGTGCTGTCGTATTATCGAAACTTCCTCGTGTACATCACCGCGAGTAAGTTTTGTACAAACAGTTAAGTTACTCTGATCTTTTTATAAAGAGCGAATGTATAGGAAGTTTAATAGACAGTTTTATTGTTTACTAGCTATTTATTGTGCGCTGCTTCCCTAGTGTCATGGTTTCTTATTTCGTGTTTCACCATTTGTAAATGGGTAACTTCCATACAACCGTTCATCTCTTATTTTATCCCTTTCTGAATGAAATTACCAAAAACTCTTTCTTAGTGGGTGCTTACAACATAAAAAGTATAAGCTGCCAAAATTTTAAGTGTGTAGCCCCAGCGGTTTAGAATAGAATAGACCAGAATAGACCCAGTGGTTTAGGCTCTACGTTGATGAATCAGTTAATCAAGGCAAGTAATTTTATTAAACCTTTCATACCACGGAGACTCTTCATTAATGATGTGGCCAAATGTGGATTGATAACACCAAACGTTGATGTTTAAACGATATGGTCATTTTTTTATTATAGCATTATTATAGCTGACTATATCATGATATACGACCATTTCATGAAATACGAATATTTTGTGGACTCATCATGAACTGATCATTCCTATGATCTGACCACGACATATTTTTTAGTCAATTTGATAAGATATTGACGAGATGAAGCTTTAAACTTCTGTGTTGATAAGCTGAGCTGTGAAGATAAGAAGTTTGTTAATATTTTTGCACTTAAATTAATTGAAAATTAAAAAATATATATATCGTGCATGAAATTACGAGATAAAAAAATGTTATGACTACGCCACTACGCCCGTTTACAAAGAGGTTTACAACATGAATGTAAGCGCTACAAAGTGTGTGCAATATAGTGTTTTGAAACCGTTGTGGAGGTAAATTAGGGCCAATTAAGCTACAAGTAAATTACTTTAGGTTGGAATTTGTAACATTTATAACCGTTTTTTTAAACCTCTATAACAATATTATCTTTTTTATAAAAGTAAATAGTTATAAAGAAATACATTTTCTTTATATATTTTAACAAACAAAAACAAAACAACAATATAAAAAAATTCATAGAGAACAAGAAAACAATCAAACACAAGACAAAGACGGATGCTAAGTTTTTTTTATAAGTAGACACTTTCTTGTCAATGTAAACGGTATGTATGTGTAAACAAATAAAACAATACTAATGTGTAGTAATAAAATACGAGTATATAGCAAAATAGAAGAGGAAGGATTTATAGTCGAAAAGTCATGCTTCTCCATATATGAGCCAGGCTCCACCGGAGTGATATCACGGCATCACAGAAAACCTGTGTTAAGCAGGGTGAGGGGGAGCCTGAAGGTCAGAGCTGAATTAAACGACTCCGCTCCCACCCAACCAAAGTATGAGCATTTAAATATGGACTTAACACCGTGCTCTGTACATGCAGTTTACAGTTAAAAAAAACGAAAAAAAAACACGCTTTTGTAACTAGCCGAACTAAAAAGTAGAAAATAAGTTTATATAAACTCTAAAACAAAGATCATTTTATCGTAAAAATGCGTGGGGTGCTAGATCTCAATTGTTGTAAAAATATTTTATTGACAGATATTGGTAAAAGTAAGGTTATTATATTATAAAATATCTTGAAAAGCACCCCACGCTTTTTTTCACGATTAAATGATTTTTGTTTTTGAGTTTATAGAAACTTATTTTTTTCTTTTTAGTTCGGCTAACTAAAAAGTAGAAAAGAGAGTAAAAAGCACGCTTTTTACTACAAAAGCGTTTAACTATAAAAGCGTGTTTTTTAGTATTTTTATACTATTATTTATTTATGCTTGTTTAGTCATTAATGATAATTATTTTCTCACAGTGTATAGTATATATAGTACAAGTAAGTCATATATGCATAAGCATACGTCTCTTAGTAGGTAGCATAAGACACTATCGTTATTTTACGTATGGAAAAAGCTGTTAATCCTGAAGATCCTGATAAGGATAATCTTTCAAATTTATCAAATTATTGTATTGTCATCGGTCTCTAATACGTGTGCAAATTTTCAAATCAAAATTGCATTGAAAGATTTCGTTACATAGATATATACAGGTCAAGCTAATAAAAGCGTGTTAAATAAAAGTAGATTTAAGTAGTAAAACCTAGCGTGATCTACTAGTCTTTTTCGGATGCAGATAACAACAATGAATGAACTGAGCTTCTCATAGCCACGAATGCCATCTATTGATCTTTTTATTTGTACACTTCAAAAATGAAGGTTATTTAAATAAGACATGTATAGGTATAATAATAACTTTACACATCTCACACTCAGTCTGATCCCAAACTAGACCGAGCCTTTTTTTTTTTTTTTTTTTTTTTTTTTTTTACGTGTGGAAATCCCCTCGGACCGTCACCCCGCCGGGGCTCTCGTTCGGCGGGGCGGTGTGTCGGACTCGAACCGACTAAAACCACACGGTGTGCCCTCTTTGCGCTTCCAGTTTAGGAGGGGTCCAGGTAGCTATCTCCTTCTGGACCCCTCCCAGCGCCGGCCCGCTCCTGACGCGGGCTCCGTCTCAGTGGACCCTCTCTTTAGGCGGCGTCCGGCACACACGGACGCCGCCCCCTCGCGGCTGGCCAACTAATGCGGGTGGAGGGGAGAACCCATCCCGTCCACCCGCGGCCACACTCAGGGCGGCATGAGGCGCAGGTGAGCGCGCCTCCGCCGCCCGGTTCGCCGGCGGCGGATCAGGTCCGAGTGGAGGTCGTCCTCCCGGGCCTTCTCCGCCGCCTCCTTCTGCGAGATTACCTCCTCGCAGAAGGTTGCGACCGCGGTAAAACAACTGTCGCTACCGGCCATGGAGCGAATTACGGCCGGTAGCGAGAGATCTGCTCCGATGACTGCAGTGAGGGCCCGGCGCTGCGTCGCCCATGCGGGGCAAACCGCCAGCGTGTGCTGGGCCGAATCCTCACCGCAGTCGGCAGGCGGGACTCGATTCCCTCCTAGCGACCGAGTACAGGTACTTTCCGAAGCAACCGTGCATGGAAAGCACCTGCGTCAGCCGGAAGGAAAGGGTCCCGTGCTGCCGCCCTGCCCACTCGGCGATGACCGGCTGGAGAGCCTCCACGGCGGCGAAGCCAGCGCGTGGAGTCTCCAGCCGGAACGACCATCTCACCATAGTGGCTCGGCGAGCGGCTTCGCGCCACTCGCGCACGTCTTCGGGCGGAGGGCGAAATCCGCTCTCCGCCCGGAAGTCAGCCACTCGCCGATAAACTTCGGCGAGCACTTCCGCCTCCAAATCCCACGGGGGTGTTCCGGCCAAGGCGCAAGCCGCCTCGGTGGACACCGTGCGGTATCCGCGTATGGCTCTGACCGCCAATATCCTCTGGGGGCGCCAGAGGCGCGCCCTATTCGGGGCGGTCAGAGCCGCCACCCACACCGGTGCACCATAAAGCGCCATGGACCGGACAACCCCCGCGTACAGCCGCCTCGTGGGAACACTGGCCCCACCCAAATTGGGCAAAAGTCGCCCTAGGGCGGAGGCAGTGTCCACCAGCTTCGGACCAAGCTGTCGGAAGTGCTCGTCGAAGAGCCACCTACCGTCTAGGACCAGACCCAGGTACCTCATCTGGGCCCGGACCGGTACGAGGACCGAGCCGACCTCGATTGAGGCGCCGGCGGGCGGACCACGACGGGGCCCATGAAATAATAGGGCCTCCGTCTTATCCAGGGCCACCCGCAAACCCAACGCCTCAATGCGCCCGACCACCAGGGAAACTCCCGTGGCGGCCAGGCGCGCCGCCTCCTGGAAGTTAGCCCCCCGGGCCGTGAGCAAGGTGTCATCCGCGTAGCAGATTACACCCAGCCCGGGGGGGAGACGCCCTCGTAGGGCCCAGTCGTACCCGATGTTCCACAGGAGCGGTCCTAGGACAGACCCCTGCGGAACACCGCACGACATGGCCCTGCGTCTCAAGACGCCATCTCGGTCCTCGTACATGACGGTTCGCTCCTCAAGATAGTCTGCCACCAGCCGCCTCAGGTACTCCGGCACTCCGTGATAGCGGAGCGCTTCCCTGATGCAGCTGAATGGCAGACTATTGAAGGCGTTGGCGATGTCCAAAGACACCACCAACACCACTCCGCCGCAGCTCACGGCCTCCTCGGTCACGGCCCTAAGGCGCATCACGTCATCGATCGTCGAACGCCCCTCTCGGAAACCGAATTGGGCATCCGACAGATCAGACCTCGCAAAGGTGCCGGACGATGCGGGCAGAGAGCACCCTCTCAAAAAGTTTGCCCGCCTCGTCCAGCAACACGATAGGCCTATAGGCCGCGACCGATTCGGCAGGCCGTCCCGGCTTCTGCAGCAGGACCAGCTTCCCGCATTTCCAGCGCTCAGGGAAGCGTCCGGACGCCAGGCTAGCGTCCAACACCCCCCTGAGGTGGTCCGACATGTAGTCGAGGGCTCGGGCCATCACTCGGGCTGGAACCCCGTCCGGCCCGGGAGCGGTGTTCTTGGATCGAATCCGTAGAACAGCCGCCCCCAACTCCGATTCCCTGACGGGCGGAACATCAGCCTCGCTGCCCCCGTCGTCTCCGGCTGATGCAGCCATCGACGGGGGTGTGTGCTCCGCCCTCTGCGGGAATAGGCCCTCGACCACTTCCTGCAGGAAGCTGGGCTGGAGAGTCTCCGTAAGGGGGGGGGCCCGACGTGCGGAGCTTTTGACGCACCGCACGATAAGGGCGACCCCAGGGGTCACGCTCGAGACTCTCCAGCATCTCCTCTCTACACGCATCCTTGGCGCGGCAGATGGCCAGCCTCAGAGTTTTCCGAGCTTCTCGGTACTCCTCATGAAGCCGGTCCACCTCCTCACCGACCCCGCGGTGACGTCGCCGACTACGGTTGAGGGACCTCCGGGCACGTACACAGGCCGCACGGAGGTCCGCCAACTCCTGGGACCACCAGTAGACCTCCTTCCTTGGAGGCCGACAACCACGAACGCGGGGCATGGCCGCATCGCAAATCTGCGTAATCGCATTGCAGAAGCGACCAGCCCCCATGTCGACCTCCTCGGTCGGGGCCTGCGGAGACAGCCAAGAGTAAATAATGGCCGCCTCCTCTAGTAGGTCCCTGTCGAGCTTGGCGATAGCCCACCGCGGGAAGCGGGAAGGGCGCCGCGCCGCGTGACCCCTACTGGGGTCCTGGGACCGGGAGAGCTCAATCGGATGTACAAATGATCCGAGAGCGTCTCGACCTCTTCCAGGACACACCAGTTCCTTACTCGTGCGGCGACTGCAGGGGTAGCGAACGAAAGGTCCACTATCGACCCCCCCTGCTGTCGCACGCACGTGTTGGTGGAGCCCCTGTTCAGCAAACAGAGGCCCACCGACGCCGCCCACTCCTCGACGGCTTCGCCCCTGGCGTCCGTCGCAGGGGAACCCCACGCAATGGACTTTGCGTTGAAGTCCCCCAGCACGAGGACGTGCCCAGACACTAGTCGCCGCATCGAGGCCTCCAAGTTGTTAAGGAAGACCTCGAAGTCGTTCAAGCTCCGGTTGGGGGAGAAATATACACCATAAATGGTGATTCCCCCCCAATCGGCGGCAACATATCCAGTACCCTTGTCTCTTAGCGACAAGGGCGGGGAATGAGCCGCCGTGGAGCCGACGACTGCCACGGAGCCGTCCCGGTCACCCATCCAGTTTGGACGGGGAGGGACAAAATAGGGCTCCGCGACTACGGCAACACCTATCGACCACTGTGCCATGGTTTGCAGAAAGAGATCCTGCGCCGCAGCACAGTGGTTCAGATTCGTCTGGACCAGGAGGTTGGAGACGTGATCCATTACTGGATCGTCTCTACAACCTCCTCCATAGGCGTCGGCGTCGACGCAATATTGACGTCGGGGGTAGCCTGGGTCGGCAGGCTAGACCCCGGCGTTTGCCGAGAAGCGCGGGGAGGCTTGCAGCCCCCCTGCCCCATCTGGTGATTGGCGGGCTTTTTAGCCGCCGCACACACGGGGCAGTGAGGGGCAGCAGAGCACTCTGCCGCCTTGTGCCCGGGTTGACCGCAGCGGAAACATAAACCGCTGCAGTCAAAGCAGCTCTCGCACTTGGTGCGAGTGTGTCCCGCGGCTAGGCACTTGAAGCACCTCATCGGCCTCGCGGCCAGAACCGTGATTCTGGCATTCACGAAGCCGACGAGCATGCTTCCGGCGTCGCCCAACGCTTTGGCCGACGCCACGGGACAACTTACCCACACCGCACCGAGGCCTCCCGGACCCGGACGGACGGTGCCGACTCTGATGGTGTCCGCGGTGCACCCAGTCTTCTCCATGACTGCATCGCGGACATCCTCTGACGTGATGGAGTCGTCCAGGCCCGAGATGCGCAGTTCTGCGCATTTGGTGGGCCTGGCGATCTTCACACCGTCCGTGCTGGCGAAAATCCCCCGCAGCTTCTCGGCGAATTTATCGGCCGTCGCCGCGCCTTCAGCCCCAGGGAACTCGAATACTCGAGCCCCCGTCTGTGCGCGGCGCAGCCTCATCCCCGCCGCCCCGAACTCAGTGGCGAGACCGGGCCTGGCCCCCTTGAAGAGGGCCGCATACGAGAGCCCGCCACTGGCCGCCTCCGGCGACAGCGTCACTACTACAGCCGCGGTTTTGGGCGGCTGCAGCTTCCGCGGCCTCTTAGTCGAGGCCGCTGTCACCGGTGGTGAAGGCTGGGCTTGGGCCGCTTTTTGGGCAGCCCTTCTAGCCCGCCTTCGGGACTTCTTTGAGCCCCTCGCCTCCTGCCAACCCTCGTTGGAGGGGGCAGGTGCGGCAGGGATGTCGGAGTGGGGAGCGGAGGGAAAGCCACTCCGCTCCTCTTCGCCGCTTTACTCTGGGCCGGCACCTGGGCCGGCGCCTTGGCCGGTGCCTGGGCCGGCGCCTTGACTGGCGCCTGGGCCGGTGCCTTGGCCGCTCTTCTCGGCCCCTGGGGAGCCGGTGGTGGAGTCGGGGCCGACGCCGACGCCGCCGCCGCGTATGACACGCGGCCTCCCATAACAGGGAGCGCAGTCGGAGCAGCAGCCTTAGGCCGCTGCGACGACGCGAGCGGGGGGCGCACGACCGGCGCAGGAGGCAATCTCGCCTCCAGACCGGCCAGACGGCCGTCCAGCATACGCCCAACCGCGTCAAGAATTGACCGCAGTTGGGCGTCAGGCACCCCTGAGGTCGCGGTAGGGACAGGCTGGGGCGTGGACGGGGCCCCCCGCTCGGGGAGGTTCGCCCGGAAGCGGGCGAACTGAGCGCTCAGTGCGTTCACCTGCTCAAACTAGACCGAGCCTATGCTATGGTAACCAGATTGCTGATAAACATATTTAAATATTTCTAAATACATACATGTTATAGATAAATTAAACCCAGACACAGAACAAATTACCATGTTCATCACACAATTATTTGTCCAGGATGGGAATCGAACCACTAGACCATCAGGCATATGTTTCTCAAGTGCTTAAGAGGCAGTCTTTTCCGCTAAAGGTTTCTATTAAATGCACTCCACAAGAAAACAACGCATGCATTTAAATTAAGATATGTAAACTAGACTGTCGAGCTTTCTACTACTCCTAAATCAACCTTGTATCAATCCTATATATATATTTTTTACATTATTACTATTATATTAACAAACATCTGCATACTATATTATTGGCATCAATGCTTTAGATGTCCTCAAGGTACGAGTAGAACTATTTTTAGTAAAAAATAACGTGTAGATCTTCTACCTTTAACTATGAATAAAATCTTAACCACACAACATAAATCATTAACATTTCACGTAAGTATACAATATTTGCATCTACACGTATTTCATCGAGCTATAAATTAAAAGTTATGATCATTAATGAACCAGTTTTAATTTACGATCACACTACTGATAAATAATCAAGTTGGTCGGCAAAAAAAATTAATCAGATGAAGTGCGACGTTTATCCGAAGTCTAGACGCATTGCTTTAATGTGTCCATTTAACGTTATAGTAATATAAATTAGAATTCGAATTACTGTTACCATTATTCATAGAGGGTAAAAGTAACCCAGGGCTCAGTAACGCATGCTCTAAATATCGTTTGATGGTAGAATGGAATGAAAGATGCCGTGCTGTGCCATGGAAGAGCCATGCAGCCGTGAGAGAGTCACGCTTGCCATAGGAGGGCCATAGGTGTTAATCAATTCTTTCGTTTCTTCTCAAAAAGTGAGTGAGGTAATCAGAGCTCTGAACTCCCCTCCCTTCCCCTAATTCTGAGGTGAGGACTCAGAAGGCGGGAATATACTTGTGACTTTTAGTTGCAAGTAATCGCGGCCAAAATCATTTACCATTACTTTAACAGGATACAATAAAAAAAAATAACAATTGTGATTAACAAAATTTTGTAACAATAGTAAGTACTCGTATAATATCAGAGGTAACATGTTATCACTCAATAACATGATCTGCAGTTGTATTCTTGTTGCTAATTATGCATAATTTATAAAACATATTGATTAGTTAAACTTTCTGCAACTTTTCTATATAATATAAATACACAAATATATTAAGTACTCAAAATTTTCAATAAATTAATACTAAATATTTTTTTATTTACTACAACTATTTACTGATTATTTTCGCACTCTAACAGACTAAATAATATATTAGAAATTATAACATGGAAGAATAAAGAAGGACGTATAATCTACACAATAAATTAACATTTCCATGATGAGATCTCTAGTAATTTGTCATAACCTCTTTATCTTGTCAAATGAGGGAATGTAATTCGTAACAATCAGAGATCGGACGAATCCTTCGCTGTCGGCACCGCGCCATTCACCAGTATCGATGGTCCGTCACCGCTCTGTCATTTCAAATATTGAATGATGACAGCCACAAGTCAGTATTGAGATGTGCTCAGACCCACAGCATTTAAAAATATAAAATAGGTTACCAATTTAATATTTCATTGAAATATTACATTAGAATTTTTTTTTATTTTTCAACTCATATTTTTTAGCTATTTCATTGAAATCCAACAATATACTTATAATATAAACTTGACTCTTAGCATTTTAGTGAAAAAAAAAAATAGTTTTATAAAATATTTGTAGCGGAGCTAAATTACATCAAAATTTTCTTAAAAAATATAAAGCCGGACTCCAATGGACTTAAATTTCATTGCAAGAGCTGATTAAAAACTCTTAACTTTTATATGTTGCAAATGTTATAATACATAATTTTATAGTTTATTGCATTTGGAAAAAACCAGCGCTCACATCAATACAAGTTACAATTATAGAGCAGAGGAAATGAACCTAATATCGTACAGACGATGATATTAGTAGAACGAATTGTATCTATTCAATCTTATGACAGTCATAAATAAAACATAGTATTTTATTATATCGCGTAGGTAAGCTATCATAGAAATATTAATTAAATTTGTATATTCTACTATCATTACAATTAACTCAAACTGTTTTTTATAAAAGTGATCAGTGTTTTTTTTAAGGAAACAAAAGGACACTTTTGTTTTCGTCGGTTGTCCACTGATCACTTTTGATATATTATTTATATACCTACTTGACAAACGCTAAAACATTTTCAGACTACGGTTTTTGATAGCATGCCTACTATATCATCTAAAAAGTTTTAGGATTTCATACCAGGGTAGATTACGTCAATAAGTTTCCACGAGTAATGGATCGGTGGGGGATCAAAGTGCGCGGACAGTCGCGAATATCGCATTTAGTGCGATGGTCCGTGAGCACCGATGTGACAGCTCTGCCTGTTAATGTAAACGGACGCGATCAATATACTTGGCTATCGATTCATCGACATTGAGGCATTAAGGCTTTAGATAGAGTGCATGTTAGTGTAATGTCTTACTCATACTAGCTCAAGCCGAAGAAGAAAAATGAAAGGAAGTAGTTATTAATAACAAGACATTATTAATGATGTGCTTTAATTTAAAAATTATTACTACGATTTTAGTATGTAATATAAGAAACATCTTAATAACGAAATGTGATAACTAATATCTACAACACAATATTATGTTGTCAAAGGTTTGCCATGTATAAAACTTTTACCTGTTAAAAATGAATGAAACAGTCATGTCTGACGTGGGGCAATTTTTTGAAGAATTATATCCATTATTTTCTGATCTTTAGCTGTTTAAAAGTTGTACAAGAAAAGGTTATGTATAAATACGAATTATGATCACAGTGTTTCGCCTAATTTAAAATATACTTGAACTTGATACTTTAAATGATTTCGGGTTTATCTGAATTTAATTAACTTTATTTGACTTATTTGTGACATTAGAGACATCAGTCATGATGTGTAAGCGCTTTAATTATGCTAACAGCACAAGAGACTTAATAACTCAATAATTTATGTTGATGCCGTTATTCGTGCATGTACGTTCTCCATTCATTGCACGGAAAAAAGTAAGACTAGCATATAAAGCAAAGTAAGGATAGCATCCGATAGCTGCATCAATACAATGAGCTCCTCTAATCTTGCAAATGCAAATGAATCATTATACATAAGAACAGCGACGACTTTAGTTCATAACCACGACATTCATCAAAATCTAAAATTACATTTATGACACAAATCTGCGCATTGAAATCAAACAAGTGATAAAAAGCCATGCTGCTGACAACATCATTCCGCCAACGAGCGTACCTAATGTTATTTAAGTCGAAATATTGGATTTGAAGCATACAAAATTAATAATTACAGGGTTACAATGCGGCATGATTTGGCCATACTTATTTATGTATTAAATTTGGAGGGGAACAAATCGTATTCATGTTCAATTTTGATGTTTAAGTATCAGTTTCAAGTAGTCGCGGCTTGTTAGATTTAGATTAGAGGTAAATATTAGTTTGTGTGAGAATTAGCATGAATGCACATTACATGCAAGTGTAGTAGTATACTTACTACTACTACACTAATTAAATCTGATATCTGCTGACAAATTTCTCTAATTATATTTTTTAATCATAAAACTATCTCATTATGCAAATCACTACTACAATTTGATAATTGTAGTAGTGATTAGGGTAGGACTAGGTGATCCTAGACCGTGGAAGATCCATGTTTCGGCACTGTAAGCGACGCAGCATTCAAACATTATAACATATTTGTAAAGATTATAAGGCAGAATAAGTCAGTCGTCCTGATACCTTCGCCGCGATAAGTATTCATCTTTCACTTCTAATCTGAATAAAAAAAAAGCAATTGAAAGTCGAAAATTTTAAAAGAAGAACCTCATAGGTATCATGTGAAAAAAGAGAAAATCTCACACCATGAAGGTTTTATGTCAATTCAAAGTATCTATTACTACTCGTATACAACCCGTCGTATAATATATTGTGACGGAGTAATAACAATGACAGCAAACTGTATGTTTAGAAGCACTAGAGATCATGTTATGATCTCGAATGCTTCTTAAAATTTAGTCTATAATTTGGTTAACATAATTATATTATAATTGTGTTGACAAATACAATTTTATTGTAAGATAACATGTACAGTTACTTAAACTTACACACGATTTTTTTTTTATATACCCAGTGTCAGTGATCGTACCTCCCAAGCTAAAATCTATAAAGCCGTTAAGACTACAGAGCGTATCAAAGAAATATGCATACATCCATAATAATATGCTCGAAAACATGACCGTCTTTCTGGCACAGTCTGGGTAATTAAAAGATCACGTAATAGGTTTTATGCCTAACGTGTCGTTTTAACCACGTGTCACTAACTACTGACTTTACAAATCAAGTTGAAATATTACATTTACGTAATTTCAAGAGAACAACTAGCATATTTTCTAAATTAAATTATTGCCTTATTATTAGATTCACTTCTTCACGTCATCTTCAAAAAGAATTTAATTTGCTTACGTATGACAGAAATAAGTGAAACAATCATTTGTTAATTTACTACTCACCAGTGGCAAACAATAAACGCACGATAACTAGTCCTCTAATTTAACGTCTCGCGCACGCAAGAACTGTAAAGTCCAATGATTGGTGCGTTAGATAACCACGTTAACTGGTGTTTAACTGCCGGTTAATAAACCGGATGATTCATACTCTTTTCCCTCACTAGCGTGCCATTAACGTTCGCTTTAATTGAGTTACTTCAAAATTTATAAACCACAAATTTAAATTGCTGGGACTGCCGATTGGACGCAAAATTTATGCGCTCTATTGTGGGTTTCTAGAAGAAGCTATAGAAATTAACCATTTATTTGTTATATATAATACTGCCTGTTTACTGCAATCCGTTTTATTATATCATTTATAGATACAATCCATTTCCTTAACAAATTACTTATAAAAGTAGGGGGAAGTCCCCTAGTGCCGGACACATAAGGTTTTCAGGAAATAAAATTAAAACTACATCGAGAAATATGTATTTATTTATGAATTACTTAAATTAACAAAACATAAAATCAAAATCAAATAACAAAAATACAAATTCTGCGTAAACATAGTTTAGGAATGTTAAATAAGTTTTGGTAAAAAAATAAAGGACTTTGACATTGGCACCTAGTACCGGACGGGTTAATCTTCAAACCCCAAGCGCCGGACATTCTAAAACTTTTAGCATCTATCACATATGTAGGCATCTCCACATTCTGGAACGTCTGCACATGCTTCATGAGCCCATTATTGGCATCTGGAGCATTGTATCCAGTCCTCGTCGTGGTCTTCTAAACACACTACACAAGTCGTTTTTTCTATATTTGATACTTCAGTTACCGGTTTTGTTGTCGTTATTGCCACGTTTGGTTTGTTTACTCATGGGGAATCTTCATAGCTTCAGCCAAGTCGTAAGCTAACTTCAAAAACTCCTTTTTCATCAGGGGCAGACATCTATTAGACAAATCTCTTATGTGGTCCACTAAAACTTGCTCATACTCGGGTGAGAAGGTTTTTGTGAATCTACCAACTTTTGGTTGCAACGTGACTTCTTTTCTACTGCTCAATGTCGTTATTTTCTCATGTAGAGTACTTTTTGGAACATTGTAACGTGACGAAGCTGCCCTCAAACTCATTTTTTTGGACAAAATCTTGTTCATCGCAGTTTATAAACTTTGCTGATCCCATTTTCCTTTTATTTTCTCTCTTGCATTTTCAAATATCTCTCTCCTTCTATCCTGTAAAACAACAAACAATCATCATTACAATAAGTACAAATGCTTCATAAAAAAGCTAACCTATAAACTGTCCGGTGGTAAGGGACACCTTTGTGTCCGAAAGTAGGGGACAGGAAACGTCCAAAATTACGTATTTCATACTAAAACTGTTTAGGTATTTAATAAAAACTTTCACAATATAATAATTATAGTGAAACACTGTCTTTATTAACAAATAACAAAAACAATTAAGGATAAAACCATAGCAGTAATACTTACTTGAAATTTACATGACGCAACGCTTTCCCACCAAAAACAGCAATTCACCGCTTCCACCACGACTGTGCGTCTCACTGGCAAATCGCGTTGCGTGATCCTGTCTCGCTACGTTCCCCCGCACCCCTTTCACCGATTTATAAATAGATCGCGTTGACGTTTGTCAAAATAGTATGAGTGTCCGGCGCTAGGTGCCGTCCGGCGCTACGGGACTTCCCCCTACGGAAGTTTCCCTATTTAACAAAACTTGAGGTACTTGTGAATATTATTTCTTGAGTTTAGACACTACTACTACTAAAATAACCCATTTTAAGAATTGAAATACTTATTTACATTATTGACATACAGTTAATTTTAATATTAATGAAAGCTACCGTCTCCTGTAAACGTATTAATTCATTAAATTAAACCACACATAAATCTAAAAAAGCACATTTTTATGTCTTTTCATTAAACAAAAATAAATTTCGGGTTCTTTTAAGGTAACCATAAACGTAAAATACTGTCTTTAGTTATTTGAATCCAGTCGGAACCCACCAGCTCTATACAATTAAAGGCACGATAACCAAATGTAATACGCATTAAGACCGGCACACATAAAAATCTTTCAGCGTCGTTACATCGACTGCAACATGTTATTAAAAATAATATCCAGTGAGCTCTTATCAGATGTTAAAGATTTTAGTAGAAAATAATTAAATATAAATAAAAATGGGTGTTAAAGTTCTGGCTATATTATTTACTTTTGAACAACTTAAGGTTATAATTGAGACGTAATTATTGATATATCGCATAGAATCGTTTAATGGAGTGATTATTAGAATAATAAACTATGAGATATTTTTTGTAGCATGTGTTTATAGGCACTTACAAATGCATTTAAAAATACTTAATGGGTTATATGGCTGTCACAAGTGTTGATCAAAAAACAATGTATTGTGTAATTGTAGTTTATTATTTACTGTTCTAATTATATGTATTTTACTTAAATACTTAGTTAGTTAGAAAAAGATTACGAATAATATAAAAGTATGTACAAAATTGAGAATCGACTATTTGTTAAGATGCTTCATAAGAGTAATTTGGTTGAATTAATTTTTAAAGTACAAAAGTTTTTAGTGTGTACTTTTCACCGGCAACTAGCTTAATTCGCCTACCATTTAACAGCGTAGACTTTGTTTTAAATTCACCAACCGAAACTTACATGCTACTCAGTCATTCATATAAAATTTTGCATGTGCGTATTATTTATATAATTTGTTGATTTGATCGTTTTAATTATACAAACAATTTGAACCAGGAATAGTTGGAATATTTTAGTGTCTATTAATTACATCAGTAACTTATGTAAATGGTATGTAAATAAACTCGTAGTGAGTTTATGATTATGTCTGGTTAACATTTTTATTATTTAATGATCATTATTATAAGATTAATACCGTAAAGTTCCTTTAAAAAGCGCGACAGGAGTTAAAATATTTAAATTACATGTCACTTACATAAATATCTTTATAAAGAATAACATCATAGAATGATTATAATGCAATGTTTAAGTACCTCATCCTCAATCATCAAGACAAAATATGGTGGATGGGGATTAAAATTTCTGAAGCAGTAAAGCGCAAACGCAGCCAAAAGAAGCCGGAGCGCCGCCGACTTGACCAGATCAATGCGCCGCTGTACCCGTGAGTGGTGGAAATTCAGTTACAGGGCAGTAGGATGCGTATGAGAAGGCGGAATAACTTGAGAAGCGATATATAGAGAGATAGCTTTTATTATATACCACAGAAGGAATTTAATAAAATGCAATTTAAAGTTTAGGTCTGAAACTAACAAATTGTGCAGAGACCTGGTCTAAATTGAAGGACTGATAATATAAAGATGAAATAAGAAGTTGCGATGTATAATAATAACACTAAGATATAGATAAAATAAAAGCAAATTTTAGATTACACATTTTGAGAACGACTTTTAGAATCTACCTATCTAGTGAACTGTTTAAAAGGTAATTTGTAGTGTTATCCTAAAAGCAATCAAAGTTTCGAATCAAAATTTGATCTTAAGATAAAATCTTAAATTTTTTTTTGGTTATTAACGTGTCACCTCATTTTAATACAATTGACTCGGTAATCATTTAATTGTAATCCAGTTACATATCTATACCATGAGCCTTAACAAATATTGGAATATTTCATATATTCTTTTATTTATAAAATATTGATAGTTCCAACATTCCTACCAATGATTTATATTACATGCCAATATATTTATTTTTAAAGGACCAACAGCCTATAAGAATGTAAATAAATCAGCTGCCTTTATGTTACTCCTAAAAATAGTGATGAAAATTAATTCTACACCAAAGCCATACAACTCGTTAGTGTTCAAAATATCCATATTTCACTTCAGTATCGGGAGAGATCAGTAAGTAACCCAGTGCATGGTCACCTTAGCTATGTGAATACTTGTGCTCATCTCTCTTTAATTGATGTCGGTTTTTGAGTGTAGCAATAAGCCGCCTGCGCACGTCGTTCCCGCACCTCTGTTCAGCCGCAATGTATGGAATTTGTATTCAATAATTTAAATAGCCGCTTGCTTTTGAGCATTCACAAGTTATTTATTTAAGCGCAATTTATTTTACTGATAAAAAATAGATTTTATCCTTACACGGTCTCATCGTAACGTTAATGTTTTATGGTGTATAAGTGACATTACACGCTTGGAACCGTTCAGTTCGATCTCAATGTTTGGGCGTTATTTATACGATAGTATGCATTAATGCCATATCTCGGCGATTCGTTATGATCGTGTGCTCTTGATGTTACACGAGTAAGATTTTTTCTTGTTTTTCCTTGTCATAATTTTGCATGTATATATCTTTAAAACTAATAATCTTTTACAAGATAATCCTCACTTCGTATGAAAGAAAAGGGTGCATTAGTTTAAGCGCCGATTAATTAATTCATGAATGACACAAATTTTATTACTGTATGTGGAAATCGAAACCACAACGGCAAGATGGCTAGCTAACCAATGCTCGCTTACAAAATTAGGTAATTAGAAATTCAATCTAAGCATGTGTAATACGAATAGTTAGTTTATGTCTTCTGGAGGCTGATTCTCCAGCCTAATTGATTCAGGCTAAGATTATAAAAAGTCTTCATAAAAATGGTTTTGTTAGATTTCGTCAAATTAAAAATAAAAGAAAATTTATTCCAAGTGTGTTCAGTTGTTCCAGCTTAGCGATTTAATTTATTAAAAGTACCATGTACCTACGAACACCTTTCAATATGGTCAGGTCAGATAAATATGCAGATAACTTATAATCAAACGCGGTAATTTTCCTGTTTTTATAGCTTTACTTAAATGTACTATATATCTTGTTCTAATTAAAGTACGCGGTTTGAATTGGTGATCTTAAACTTATATCACTGGAACTAGTTAATTAATTTCAGCTTTTGTCTCCCTAATTTTTTTAAGTTGTAGGAAAACTGGGTGTCAATATTCAACTTAAACTTGCTTTACATTTCGTATACTCCTCATTCATATTAAATTTATTTTTACAATAACAGAATCGGTATTTTCACTACAGTATGTACGAGTATAAATAGAGTTAAATGAATTGGTAGCACATTGGTACCAAGTTATGATAGATGTTACTACGAGTACACAACCGAGACAAAGATTCAACGTCGGATATTTTTTGTTTGCTTCCCGTGTCCTGTGCCAAGGGGTACTGGGTACGGCGGGTACTGTATTGTTTCACTTGTGTCGTTTTACTTTGAGTAAATCAGTACTGGCAGCTCGTCAGCGGACGCAGGTGCAAAAGACGTGAATTTTTCTCAACGCACTCCAAAATTGATGATTACCTACACTAATTTCAAATGTTGGAGACATTAGATTATCAAACAATTTTAAAATTAAGTTTTAATAATTTAGATGATATGAATAAACTATTTTTAGGTAGTTTGAGTGATTGAGAGAGCATATTGAAGTATCCTGAAATATAAAACAGAAATGAGAACTGTATGAATAAAAAACAAATTTCTATATTTTGTTTACTTGCTATTTCATTTTCTATTTCAAAAATGAAGAACTTATTCTTGTTTGTTTATTTTAAATTTATATTTATGTAACCGGTTAAGATAACGTTAAATTTAGTAAAAAAATAGTATGTAAGTTATTTTATTACAGTATCCTACTAATCTCAATTGGTGTTTCTATATATCATATGTATGTATTTACAAAAACAAGTATATATATTTATATCAGTTGTCTAGTACCCATAGTACAAGCTCTGCTTAGTTTGGGCTAACTAGCGTTGTGTGAATGTGGTAGAATATTATATTATTACTTATTATATTATATTATATTATTATATGTAGTTTAGTGTATACTACACTTTTACATTTCAAGTTGAATCCCTGGATGTAATTATGTAGGGGTAGTTTCCCTAACATTACTGATAGATTGCTGGTTTGATAAATGAGTAGACAACTTTACCGAATGATGATTTTATTGCTACTAAATTATGTACAAAAATTATGTATGTAAAGTAAGTGCCTATGTAATACGAGTGCAATACAAATGAGTGAACGCAAGCTAATTTCATTAACTACTACAAATGTGCGGGTTTGCTCGTACATGCTCCCACACAGGAGAAAATAACTATGTAAAATGATAGCTTATGAAATAAACTAGAACAATGTTAGCAGTTCAATATCTGTAGTAAATAACTTCTAAATTAAAAACATAAAAAGTAAGTACGAGTATATGAAAGGATGGAACATTATTACATTAACATTTAATGTCCCTAGTTACTTTTTCACTTTATGGATTGTTCACCTTAGTTTATCGCGCGCACTAACGAATAAGAATGGGCGACGAGGCTTTATTTAGTACACGTGCCCTAGAACTAGCCAGATTCGATCTGACACACGGAACACTGTCGTTTATTTCACTAACACAATGGAAAAACACTTTGTCACTACTTCTCTGCTGATCCGCCGATGTCGGTGCGCTCGCGGGCGGTACGCGCCACGCGCGCACTCGTCGCCACGCGAACATCAAACCGGCTATCCCTGCGATTCCGACGATACAGTAGATCGCTGTGTAGTGGTGTATGTCATGATACGAGATGCTTTCTGATAAATGTGCATTATCTTTCATGACTTTAATTTTCTCGCCGATGTTAGACAGTTCTTTATCATAACTTTCCACTTCCGATTCGTTCAGTGAAACTAAGTGTGGGATAGGGATGTTGATAATCTGATTTATTGGTGGTATTACTGGAGCGTATACCTCAGGTTTTACGTTCAACTCACTAGATTGCATTTTGTGCGCAATCACAGTAAAATATTGTGTTTTGATAATAGATGTTTGATTCTGCCAGTATGACGAAATATGCCGTTGGTTGTCACGCAGTAACCTGATATCCTTTTGATATTGTTGGGCGAATCGGCTATCTAATACGCCGAACAGACTGTTAGCGAGATATCCTACGCCGTCTACAAGACCGCGTCGCTGCCTGGCCAGAGAGTCCAGTCGCGCGCTAGAATGCTGACCGAGCAACATCTGATTGTAATATTCAAGTTCAACAACACCTTGATTCAATTGTAGTAATATAATATCGCAGTTAATTGTATGATTTATTGTATTACACATTTGTTCGAGAGACGTATAGTATTTATTGAGAGCTTTTATTCCCTCCCAGTAAGGTTGCATGTCGTAGTAAATAATTAATTTCCAATCGTCCCTTATTATCTGCATATCGGATAATTTATCGAAATAAAGGCTTTGCTTTTGACCAAATTTCGTAAAATAAAACTGCTTTGTACAGTTGATATGATAGTCATAAAAAATATTAAGGATGTAAGCAGTGATACGATATTATAACTTCTTACATTTCTCTTGTGAGTGGGGGAGGAGTAGTGTCTGATACAACTTTTTTATCGTTTTGAAATATCTCCGATTTGGAAGGGTTAATTGGCAAAATTGATAATTTTGTGATGGGTCTTTTGAGTACTCCGTTTTTCGTTTTTAGACTAACAACCCGGACATATCCGTCTGTACCCGGATGCAGTTCTATCACTCTACCCATTGACCATTTTCCCGTTGGTAGGTTGTCGTCGTGCAGAAGGACTACGTCATTTAGTTTGATATTTTCATGAGGCTTTCGCCATTTGCTACGTGTTGTTAATTGTGTTAGATACTCAGAACGCCATCGTTTCCAAATGTCACTGAAAATTCTCTGAGTCAGCTGCCATCTGGTTCTCAAGTCTCTTTCTGTTTCAACCAATGTAAGTGCTGATCCACCAGTCAAGAAGTGTGACGGTGTCAGATATGCCAAATCTTGTGGATCTTCAGTTAGTGGGCACAGAGGTCTAGAATTCAGGCACGCTTCGATTTGTGCTAATACCGTTGACAACTCTTCGTACGTTAACTTTTGTTCACCAATCACTCTTTTAAAATGATATTTAAAGCTTTTAACGGCCGATTCCCACAGGCCACCTGCTGAGGGCCAGATTGGCGCGTTAAAATGCCAACTGATTTCCATTTCTGTAACTTCAGCAAAAAAATCCTTGTTGAATATTTGCTGTAGGTCATGATATTCTGCTTGCAATAATTTGTTTGCACCGACAAAGTTTCTACCGTTGTCACTGTATATGTGAGTAGGCGTTCCTCTGCGAGAAGCCATTCGTCTTAAAGCTGCAATGAATGTCGAGGTACTCAGGTCTGAGGCTAGCTCTAAGTGTACCGCTTTAGTACTCAGGCAAATGAAGACGGCCACGTAACCTTTGGTTGTCTTAATCCCACGGCCCTTGTTGGCTTTAAGCAGGATATGTCCCGTAAAGTCTACCCCAGTGTGGGCAAACGGACGTGATGGATTACACCTTGCCTCGGGTAAGTCTCCCATGATCTGTTGGTGTTTAAGGGGACTTATCTTTTTGCATTTTAAGCATAAACGTATCCTTTTTTTAGTGGTGTCGTTACCGCTCACAATCCAATATTTTTGTCTTATGAACGCCAACGTTAATCGAGCACCGCCATGAAAGGTTAGTCGGTGAGCCTCTTCTATGATCAACTCTGTTAGTCGTCCTTTGTGCGGTATGATTATGGGATGCTGCATATCAGCATGGATGTAAGCATGTCGTAATCTCCCTCCCACACGTAAAAGACCCTTACTGTCTAAATAGGGATTGAGATTTAGAAGTTTACTTTTACTGCTTATCTTGCCTTTTTCCTTGAGACTTCTTATCTCTTCTGTAAACTCTTCTTGTTGCACATGCTTGATAATCGATAATTTGGCTTTTCTGATTTCTTCTAAGGTAATCCGGCTCGAAGGACCATTAATGTAGGGGTAGTTTCCCTAACATTACTGATAGATTGCTGGTTTGATAAATGAGTAGACAACTTTACCGAATGATGATTTTATTGCTACTAAATTATGTACAAAAATTATGTATGTAAAGTAAGTGCCTATGTAATACGAGTGCAATACAAATGAGTGAACGCAAGCTAATTTCATTAACTACTACAAATGTGCGGGTTTGCTCGTACAAATTATAAATTTGATTACCTAACTTTCTATTAATGGTGACCAATTTAATTATTATTATTATACGGAGTGTCACCCCTATTCATCTCGTGGGTGTCGTAAGAGCCGACTACGGAAGCAAACTAGGCAGGACAACAGCACTGCAAAGAAAATGAAAACTTGAAACAAACCTTATATCAACCCGCCAGCGTGATATAGTAGGCAAAAACCTCCGTTCTAAGGAGAGGCCTTTTACCAATCCAACTTCTGACAAGTTTCTAAAACTATCATTACTATTATTAAGAGAGATTAATCAAACTATAGGTATGTGTAACATTTCCTTATAACATTTCCTCCAAATATACATATATTCTAGCTTCTGAATGTTAAGTCAAAACAACACAATCTATGCACTACTCTACTCAGTTATACTCTGTAATTTTCTGTATTCTCACTCTAAGAATGACATTAACACTAAACTGTTTATATAAATCATTATTTTCAATTTATCTACTAAATCCCAATACACTTTCCCACTTAATTGCTGGAACTGTCATAAGTAAAATTGAAGTTACGCCCTGTAACTATTTTATTTATGTTCTTGTTCATCTTGTTTCCATGTATTTAGGGCACTATTTAGGAAGCCGGTTTTTCGGTTATCTTTAAAGTACCTTTTTATTCTTAATGGGAAAATGATAAGCCCTTGATCAAATAATTGAATTAAATAATTATAATTGAATTGATCAAATAATGATATTTTAACAAATAATTTAAAGTTAAGCGGTAAGGACTCAAAACAGCACTCATGTAAGTAACCTATGAGAAAGATATGTTTATATAAATAACGTGCTTAGGTACTGTAGGTAGGTGTGGTGGTATTATTTCAGAGGTGGGAGACTCGTACTTTAAAATAATAACAGTCCATTACTTCGAACTTTGAAGCTAACTTCTTTGTATTACTTTCTCCCGAATTCAAACTGTCACGTAATTATCATTTCCATCAAAGCAATAATTACGTTTTTATTAATCAATATCACTTTTATTTATTACAACATGGACCAAATACAGCCGGACGCAGGTGTATGGCAATACAGATGTTACACAGGGCCATTATAAAAGAAAAACTTTTTAAGAAAATAAACACTGAAAATTAAAATATTAAAACGTTTTTTTATAGATTGTAAATGATTTAATAGTATATAAAAATATATTAAACCTAATTTATACCTATTGGTAACCTGTATTTTCTTTAAAAAATCGGAGATTGTCTAAAGGTCCGTAGCTTATTTACTTCCAGTGAAAACTTCATATAAGTAATAGTTGAAGTAGTTTTTTTAGTGACTTCTTTTTCGCACTAAATATAAATTAGCCGACTCTAAAAGTAACAGAGTAAACTTAGCCGAGGTGCTTTTCCTTCTGAATCCTACTTACCATACATACACCATCAGGTTTTTTTCCAGAATTTTCAAGCTTACGTTTTAGCTTATACTTGTAATGCCTACGTAAAGCTAAAAACTTCTTCTAATTCCATATAAATCTCATTAACTTTAAATTTTAAGTTATTTTAAATATAAGGAATATTTGGTCTCTGAACAAACTTGTAACATAGTTTTGCTACAGAAGCATAAAATAAATTTAAAAAAAATCTACTGTCTGTAAGATTACAATATTATTAATAACTGCTAAACCAAAAAAAATATCATTATAAATTGAAGAACAAAATATGTGTCATCTAATATAAGTTAATATAAAAAGCTTCATAGAATTATAAAACAACAATCTTTCGTTATTTTCTTTATAAAAAATGTCTCTAATGACATAGAAAGGTTAGGCAATCATCATAAATAATACGAAATTAATCACACGGAATTTCTATAATAAGTATTAATATTGTGAACTCTTGAGCCCTTTACGAATATACTGTTAAACATCATTGTGAGTTGGTTTGTTACGCTTAAGTCGATTTAAAAGTAATTTAGTTATTTAATTATGTTTTGAATTTGTGTTTAGCCAAGTTCATTACTTATAAGTAGTATAACAATGGCTCACCTATTTACACAGTGCTTAAATGTAATTATATGTACAAATATTTATTTTAGATTAAAGAAATTAATCTCATTGATGATTTTCATAACATCATAATACTTGATTGATACTTCTAAAAATAGTGGTCATATATCATTCCCCTTTGCCCCATATAGGTCATGATTATTTACCCTTCTTTGTAATAATATTTAAATGATCATTAAACAAACATAATTTTACTAATAACGCAGCAACAGCCGTAGTATTCATTTCGAAGGAAATGTTTACTCTCAACAGTTACTGCTGTCATTAATCAAAGATGAATTACTATTCAATCATGGTGATTCCCCATCCCTTTCATTACATTAGGAAATATAGTTTAAGGTACGAGTAAGATAGAAGTTTTAAATTAGAAACATTGAATAGAATGCTGCTAACACTAACCCTTGGTTCACACGATAACCTTCAGGAAGGGTCTGAAGTAATGAATTTTATTGAATATGAGTGTGATCGATTTTCTAACTGTTAACGACCTTCCAATCAAATGTCCAACTGTGAAATGCTGCCAACTGTTTGACCATTATTATTAAATTAAAATAAATAGGTAGAACTTATTATTTTCTTATAATTTAGGAATACTCGGCAACTTTTTCACTAAAAACTATACTACTAGTATAGAACAAAAGAACACAAAACTGTTAAACTTTATGAGACAAACAGTCAAGTATATAAAGATTTTTTTTTAAATATTAATCTAACAATATTATTATAATAATATTTTCAGATATCTGACATACATCGCCATCTAGTTTAATTGAACGTAAATACTTTTTTGTAAAGACATACATATTATGCATAGTAAATACCCAAACTCGGAAACAAATATTTGCAGATCATACAAATATTTTGTCCGACCCGGGAATCGAACCCGAGACCTCAGCACAGCAGTCCCATTCGCTACCACTGCACCGAGCCAGTCAATTTTATGTTGTTAGGCAAACAACAGTAAGAGTAATGCCATTCTACGGTTTAAGTCCACCTCGCGGATGGATAGATATGGGCCGTGGACACGCCTTTCGATTTTGGTGGGGAAGACCGAACCGTAGTTAATTATAAAAATTATAATTTTCTTATAAACATAATTCTTTAAGTAGATCATGTGGTACTGTAGGTGTACCACGTGTCTTTCATAAACAGTTATTATCATATCTTATCATTCTAATAAAAATCCAATGGGATCCGCCTACTAGCGGAAGTCCCATAAAAGTACAAGTCCAAAAACACCTTTGAGTTTAATATGACTACGCTACTGCATGTAGTAACAAAAATAAGTGAGACAATTATAGCGTTAGCAATTAAGTTCAGGAAGTTTGCCATAATAGGAGTAATAGCTGCTTGCGTGGTAACAGATGAGAAAGATTCATTAATAATATTAATTTTAATTAAATCATTTACATATTATTATTGCCATTTATTATTTCTGGAAATATACATCTTCGGGTTTAGGTTTAGTCTCGATTACACATTGTTTGCTGTTGTTAACGAGGAGTTGTTGATGTATATTTTTCCACACACTAAAGGATTTCTTCGCATATAGTTTTATACGCACATGTAATAGATAGTACCAGAAATTAAACATTAAACTGCAAATATCCTAATTACCGTACATGGCACACATTCTATTAGCGGGGAGCAACGATCATTGTCTCCACTTTTAGTGATTAATGCTGTATGAGTGCTATATGCACTCAAGTAAATTATTAAACAAAATTAGCGATCGTCAGATACGAAGCCAAGTTTCATTAAAAAGTAATGAAAACTTCGTCGGAATATTAATCGAGTTATAAAACGAAGAGCCGGATAAAATACTGCACTCCCTTTGAGTTAATTGCGCTGCATCTACTTTAGAGTACAATCTACACTATGCTGACAAGTTTATATTTTAATAGTTATATAAATGTAACGTTCGCAAATATAAAAGTAATATTAATAATTTGTAGCTGCATATTTCTTAAGAACACTTCTTGTTACCACGTCGATAATTTAATAGCAAACACAAACAACGAACAACAAATTATTGCCAAGACGATATTTTGTATCTTAAGTACTTACACGCTTGACCAGTTATCGTATTTCGTTTTATTTTACATGGGTGGTTAAATAGTGACTGTAGATGTCAAAACGTGGAATTACTCGACGATGAATACATGTTTTTAAAGTCAAGCAAGCAAACAAAGCTGTTCCCTTAGCAATTAGCTTTGAGGACTGAAATAACATAATAGCATAATTGACTAGTTTGGCGCGTGGTCCTTCGTCAGTTCGCTTGTTTTAGTTACTTGTAGTGTAGATTAAATTAGGAATACAAAACGTTTTAAAACTTGCACTGTAACTACTTTGTTTACTACGTTGTTTAAAAACATTTTCTTTAAAATTATGTTCATGGATTTTCATCTTTATACCTATTGGTCTGTTTATATTACCCTGATAATATTCTCGTTGATGAAATTCTACGAAGGACCCCATACCAGGTCCGACAATATTTGGAACACAGCGTTTATAGCGTTTATTAAACGCTAAATAATTTGCATGTCATTAAATTCGTTATTCTATTCCACGCCGGAAATACTAGAATCAAAACATAAGCGAATCTCGAGTCGCACATGATATGTGTAAGTCGTCTCACCCACGCTACGTTATGCCGCAGTTTACCTCGCCCGCCTGTTGATCAAATCAAACAGCGTTTCTAACCCTTTTTCTTTTTCTTAACCTTTAAACCCTCTTTAACACAACAGATTTTACTTAGATGGAGGAATTAACGATAAAAAGGAAAAATGATTTTGTGTCATCTGTTGAATTTAACTATTAGCACATTTCTGTTTCTGGCACTAAATAGAGCCGCTAGAGCTTGATGATAAATGGGTCCACGAACAACAAAGTCACAAGTGCAAGTGTTAAAGCACCATTTGTTGTAAAAAAAAAAGATTCTAGTCCGAAAATATAAATTTTTCAAATTCTAATTATTATGACGAAATTAAAACCAGTCTAATTAAATTAATGTATAAAATAAATTATGGTTGATGGAAACAGACAGATGGTAAGTGACTACCCCCATCCCATTGACACCTGTAACGTAAAAGTCACAAATGCATTGCCGGCTTTTAATGTGGAAGAACTTTAGAAGGTTCACAGGTTGAATCGACCCTGTAATACGAGTATATTATGTAACAGCAGACATTTTTCGCATAGATCAGTTATGTGAGACATTTTTTTCTTAAAAAGCGTGGGTAGTGGATTGCCACACATTTTTAATATGTGTGGAGATTTTAAAATTTAACGGCAGTCTTGAACTTGGAACATACTGTGTGGTTATACACATAATCCTAGGTCAAAGTTATAAAAACGTAAAAAAATGCCTTACTTACAAAATTGAAAAACAAAACAATCGCAGGAGCTGTGGTGTATATCTTTTTCAAATTTATTGTTTTTTACTAAAAATGATTTATATGGACTCCCGCTATTCTTGTTTACGAACCGATAGCCGAACAAAGGCAACAGATCGATATCATTCGCCGTAAATGCGTTCGGCATGATGCGAGAGTTTTGACACCAAACATTAGCGATAACATCTTAAAACATCTAATGTTTTAAACAAACTCTTTTATGTGGGTTAACTTAATTTTGTAAGAATAAAAGAGATATTGGCATCAAATTGTTTGATATATTGATACAATACGTATTTTGTTGCTTTTTTGTATGCGTTCATCAGTTTTTGTTACGTAACGATCAGATAACAACTAATACCGAAAAAATCGAAATTATCATTCTAAAACTTACCATTGAACATCGAGCTAAACACCGTTTATATAGTTAATCAATGTTCCTGTCGAATATTTCACCAGTTAGGTCTAACAGCTTGGAATGAAGGAGTATTATTATAAGGCCAAATTAGTCATGCATGTTTTGCCATGATCTAGTGTTCTTATCTGGCATGCATGGATATGCAAATATTGTCTATAAACAGTCGTCTGACTGACCGATGCATAACAGGTGTGCGCCTAAGACTTGTGTGGAATGAAGGTCCAAGACACTTTCGCTTACAAAGTGGGTACGTTTATTAGACTGCTAATTATAGTACTCTGATAAACGACGATTTATCAAAGATTTCTATGTTTGCAGTGGGAAGAAACAGTGGAATGTTTGATTCATTAATGTAAGACTCTGATAAATCTAGTGTTTACTATACTATTAACAATGTTTTTACACTCAGCTATTAATAATGGCATCAGAACAAAGTTTGAGTGATAGTAATATTTTTAATTAATGATTTCGTAGTCTATTTATATTAGACATAATATGTGATATTTTTTTTTTACAAATAATATGTACATAACATGAAGTAGATTTAGTAAGTAAGCTTTATTTATTTTTCATAAATTTATATTTTTAGTTAGTAGTTTATTTTTGCAGCTGGTGCTGATTTATGAAATGTTTACACATTTATTTTGGTATTTTTTTTCTTTTTTCAAATGTATTATGTTTGTTAATTATTATTAAGTAATTTTTGAATTTATAAACCCTGCAAATCCTGAAATTCATAAACAAAAAACAAAATAAATTTTCATGAAAAAATCTATTAAAAACAGCCGGCATCATACTCAAAACATTACTTGGACAACAAAATAATCAACAACAATAACTGTTTCGCTCGGTATAATAAATTGGTGATAAAGCAAAATACTAAATTAGAATCATTAACCAATTACTAAAGTGGTCTCCAATCGAACCACGATACATTCTAGCTAGCACATTCTTCAAGCGACATTAAAAATGTGGGTAATGGCAGGTTCCTCAGATGGCCGTACCTGCATGGCGCATGCATTAGGATTCCGCAAGTCACTTACTAGACTCACCTACAGACCCGTTGCCCGTATTCCCATTTAAACATAAAAAATAGACGCTGAATAATGTTAGGATCTAGTCCTGAGTGCTATTAAAGAAAGCTAAAGAGTCGATTTGTACATATAAAATTTACTTAAGATGAGTCTTCTCCGTTATTCGTTGCAAAGTTATCAATCATAACACAAGTGCTTTTTAAAATGAAGTTTTCTATTATTCCTTTTCAAATAGATTTGTAAATAAGAGTATACATATAGCACGATGTACAGACGCTAGTTGTTAATTTTTTTATTTTCCAGTTTTATTTTAAGAAAAAATATATAAAGTTTTAGGGTAAGGTGTCTCCACGACGTATTTTGTCATGTATATACTTTGTTAGTAGTGTAAGGTGTATTAGTGGTCGGTGTGGTCAGTACAGTAGCAAACCAGTTGGCAGCTGACACTAGACTAACTAGTAGATGCAGCACTATACACATGCAAATTGATTTTAGTTCTATTGCGGTATTTATTGAGCTATTTAGACTAAAACTTCAGTAAAACAGTAAAACGCTAACAGATGGAACTAGGCAAATGTTATTAAAACCTGATGAATAATAATTTGTTTAAATAAATGGATGTCACAGGTAACCAGAGTTCTTCAAAACATGACCTGACAAGGACATATGGGAGTCTAGCTGGATAGTGAACGTGGCATATTCTCGGTGAGGGATACGAACCTCTGTAATCATGGACCATTAAAACATTAAGCACTACAATTAATATAGTTTATAATAGTTCATAGTCGGGCAAATTGAGTAGGAAACCTTTTGTTATTAGTTTTCTGGAACAAATTTGATATTAGAGTATTCTAATCTCAGCAATTATTGAAGGTAAGCTTTTGTATTACAACAAACAAGGATACACACAGTGTAAATAATGTGAAAACAGTTAGTTAGCATTTCTGCATAATTAAAAAACTTCTTAAACGTAAAGTAGAACATTTGAAATGTTAGCTCGGCTTGTGTGTCACTGTCACTAGTCTTTTTACTTTCTGTATGACTATTGTATCGAAATTTACCAAGTTATAGTGCTTTAATTATTTTTTCTGATGAATTTGAGCTTAAACATTTATATGCATGTAGGTAAATTACAAATAAGTAAGTTTTTTTCTTTATAAATTATAAGAAATGATAGTTTTTAACGTTTTCATGTTTTTTTAAAGTTTTTTTTCATAGCAGACTCTTACCAATAATTGTTATATACTTAGTTTATCTTCATAAATGGATTGGTGTCCTTTTGATGCATTTAAATTGTTTTGTTTTTTCGCCCTGCGTTATGTTTAAACAACGCATACTATCATTAACTCCCTATAGAGAGATGGCGTTGTTTTTCTATGGTGCATAATGTGCACGTATGATGGCCACACGGGCACAATTAACTCGTCCTCTAAAGGAATTGCACCTGCTAAAACTTTAATAATTGCACAAAGTTAATTGTTCAATGCACTAGTTTTAAGAAAACACTGTGTTCTAATAAATATGCGAGAGCAACGTACTATTAATCAAATTAATCATACTCATGCGTATACACTGTAACGCAGGCATAACAAGCTAACTTATTTAATATCATGGTGCAATTTACGTCAAAAAAGAATTCTCGAGAAATGTAAAATCTTAAGACGTATCACATGTAATACTAATACCATATCAATAGTAATAAATACGTAGGTGCTTCGATTACTAAACGAGAATGGTTAAGTAGCATTTGTTTTAGTGGATGTTGACAAAATAGCAGATAAAATTGAATTAGTGTCGCGGCCGTCCTTCGTGAAGGCCGCATGTCGAGTGCGTGTGAGTGACCTATCAGCCAGTCGGCAGGAACAGGCCGCGGTCGCTGCCACTCGCTGCACGCGCGCCTCGTGTTGCGCTTGCGCCATGTTAATTGCTACCACCAATAAGCCGCCCGCACCGAGCCCGTCAACATATTTATTTTTATATCTTGACGTCGCTCGGCGATAATCGCTTGCAAAACTCACTTCATTAAAATAGGATCTATATCACCCTTTTTTTCAGATGCACTTTAGGCACAACAACAAGCTACATGCGCTGGCCCTGAACAAAATGCCAAGATTAATTCTCAACTACACGTTTTATGACAAAGACGTGCTTCGGCACGAGCACTCAATAACTCGAGACCTCCTTTTTCGGTGCGATCCTTATTGGTATTCGCAACGTTCTATGAAAATAAAAATCCTAAGGTGGACACCGAATACCTGATCCTTATATTGCAAAGACAACATTTAATAGTGAGATGAAAAAATATTATCGAGTAGTGGTTAAGGTCTATAAACTAGTATTAAGTTTTTATCATTCTCGAGCTTACAACTTTTTATAAGTTGATTTTTTTTTCGAATAGCCAATTAATTTAGTGCAACCTTAGTACGCAGTTGTGAGAACAATGTATGAGTAACCATAAATGGTGCAAAATAAAGATTATAATTTTGCCACAAATATTTTGAATGGTCGTCGAACCTGTCAATAGAAGAGATCAAAGAAGACCGGCCGTCGCCGTTCATAGCTTGCGCATATCGTACACTACATCTTTGTCATTCGCTCTCAAGTCAACGCGGAGCGACATTGCGGTAACACAAGCGCCGCCGCTGATGGCAATTAATGTAACCAAAGATCATCAATAAACATCTTTATCACTTGATCGCCTCTGACACCGAAGGTACTTAAAAAACTAGGGACCTGTACGTTATAAGGTTTTTAATATTCAGTCACGCACATATTTCAACGTGCTCCAACCACAGAAGTGATCTCGTCTGTATATGTAGCGTTTTTTTTATTATTTTGCAACCGAACAGGACAGGTATTTACTTAAAAATAAAACCATTTTATTACACAGTTAAGAGTTAGTACAGGCAAACAAGACAATTAGGGAGATGGCGGCTTCTAAGAATAGTGTTTGATTCTAAAGATTGGATGAACTGTTTTTTAATGAATGCTATGTTTCAAAGTCAGTTTGACCAATTATGACCATTTAAACGAAGCCGGGGTATGACGAGCCGCCGTGCCAGACGTCATGCCATCTATGGCCATCCGATGTAGGATCTGCGCTACTGTTTTAGTATTGTTTTCCTTAGAAAATACTCAATTTGATATCATGAAGATAGTGTCAAATGTGAAGAAATTCAATTTCAAAGCATAATTGGATGTATATATTTTACATTTGTATTCGTTAAAATGTTGTTTTTTTAGTTATAATTCTTGAGTTAAACAGTCTTTTTACCCTAATATACCTATTTTTAATATCAAAAAAGAAAAAAGAATTTATAGAGGATTAAATCTATACATGTCACTCATTGCAGAATATTTTGAGCTGTCTGTTTATATTGCAGAGCTAGCGGCAAGTCGAGTTTGAGGCCGGACTCTGTATGCAACGAGTTTTTGTATTTTTCGTTATTACAAGAGTACAATAAATCAGGTGGTCATGTTATTTTTGTTATTTCACATCAAATCTTCAGTGTAAAGTACAGAAAGCTGTCATAGCTTTCTGACATACCCGTCATTTTTATGGTAACAAAATATTTTAATCGTTGTAAAACCTCTTTTCTAAGGAGAGGCCTATGTCCAGCTGTATACTAGTAAATGATGATGATGATGAAACACATTTAGAATTAAGGGTAATATAGCCTTGAACATGGTAATATTAAAATTCCTAACATTAAAATGTAACTTTGGTACTAAACTTGAAGTTATTTATCTATACTTCGTTTATCAGACACAAACAAGATCTAGAATCGAAGCGATCGCGTGGTAAGATTCAGAATTCAAGTTGTGAGACTCGCGTGAGCCACTCGAGCAGACACAAAGAGATACGCGATTCTGATCATGCGCATTGATAAATTGATCACATGTAAATCGGTTACCAGTTCGAGTAGCGTGGGATTATGCCTTCTCAAGCGATTAAATTCACAATTTTTATAAGCTAAAAATCAATGATTAATTATTTAGAGTAGAGTGAATAAGTTTTAAAGCGAGTGAATGAAGCGAGCACCATCATCGGATTCCCATTTTCCATTAGTTGCGTTGGAAGATAATCGTCTTTTCCATTACATAATAAAAAAAACATTGAGTAATACACTTAATTATGATCCTGTTATTAAGTTTTCTTTGTTTGTAATTCACCATAGGGACATTGAATCTGCATTCAACAAAAATTTACTAAACAATATGTACAAATAATCAATCCATTCAAGCGTAGATCTATCACATATTTTCGAGCAAATCAGGGACAAATTAGTCCATGGTTATCAATTACATCAGGACTACTACTATGGGCTACTAAAGGCGGTTGATGATGATGAGAAAAGCAAAGCAAACATTTGAAATCAGTTAACTAAATGCTAAAATAACATTCACCCTTGTACATCGATATTGGTATATTCACTGTAAACAATAATTATGACAGTAAAATAACAAACAGCCATAAAACAAGTAATTAAGCTCATCACATAATTACTTTTAGCTTCGCTGTCGGGATCTCTGACCACTAAACAAACACAAATTATTACTAAACCAGTGAATTTTTCATCAGGTTTACTTTTGTTGGCAACTTAAAATATCAGGTCTGAACTGAGTAGACTAATACGGGTTTTTTATAACACAAACGTATTTACAAGGTTATACTGCTTGTTACTTCGACATTTGAAAAGTACATTTAAATTGTTTCTAACCTAAAATATTTATTTTACTGATATTATGCGTTAGTCGAAACCGGTCAGGTCAAATTAAATTAAATAGTGGAATATAAGTACAAGTCAGTTTGATTTCATAATGTATTTCAACAAGTTCCACCAAGTGCTAACATAATACGAGTATAAGTTATATGCAGTAAGGATTACATAACCTTTGTTTCCGAAAATTCGTAAATGTAATGCATGCCTGTACTTTTATTCTGTTTCACGGTGTTTAGCCACGAGGCCCCCTTGGGCGTACTCCTCCCCCCATTGTGTTGGACAATACGCTGTAACTTCTCACTAACGAGACGTAGAAGTTTAACAAGTGATGAGCATACAGCGATTTTTTTAATTAGACTTTTCATAATTTGTAGCTAATTATTGCTACGTGTTGAAAATGAATCCGATAACTATATTAGAGTGATTGTAATTTTTCTCTTTTTTGTAATAGAGTCTAATGTCAATTTTGAAGTGGATTGAGTGTAAATATAAGTACCCTAGTTGTTTTATAATACCAGCTTCAATTTAGTAATAAATTTTTGCAGCATGTTTGAAGAAAGAAATATGGTGACAAGCCAATAGTAACACTTTAGGTTATGATGAACATAATTTACCCCAATAACTACTTTCTTGATTAATCAAGAATACAGTACGTGATTGTAATTTGAGTATTACAAACAATCCAAGGAAATTATTAAATTATCACTTGTCAACGTCTATACGTATCTCTTTGATGATATTAAATGACAATAGACGCCAAAGAAATTGAGAGAAAAGATAATTGTAAGTCAAATCTGTATTCCTCGTTGTATATTGATTCTTATACCATCTTCAAGAGTTCATTAATGCTTTTCAATTTGAAATGAAACGCTATGCCAAAAGCTTTTCACTTAGACTACAAGCAAAGCCTGCAGCGTACGCACATTTGTAAAAACCATAATAAGCGCTCGCTTTTGGCATATCGTATTGACATACGATAAATATTTGTAAGATTACGCTGAAGCAAGATTGCGGCTGAGATCAATAGTCACAGACACAGCCTCAAGATATCCAGTGCTCTACCCCGTACATTCAGTAGATAGTTATCCAATCGTAACTAGTTTTATTCAGATTTATATTATATTCATTTAGTTATTTGATGCAAAGCACGAGGTATGGCACCATACGCTTAGTCAGAAATGCCGTTATCAAACACAAAAGAGCTGCACAGTAAAATATATATGGTCAGTCTTGGTTACCATTCCGTCGACTTACTTATATTTTCTTAGTAAATACACCAATATCAATTTCCCTCTGATTTCTCGTGGCTTTCCTAGCAAAAAAGAGCCGCACAGTAGTGATGTTTAACTGTACCTTCTTCTGTAGGTTAGGGCTACTACGAAAAATAGCAACTCCGATTCGATCAGAAATTTGATGTAACAATGCTGTAATAAAAATGTCTCCAAAGTATTATATGTTGCTTCAATTCATCTTATCAACAGCCTTTACTGTGTGGTTTAGTGGACTGTCCACTGCTGGACATAAGCCTCTCCTTAGAAAGGAGGTTTTGGCCTACTATACCACGACTATGCCAGACGAGTCGGTATAGGGTTTGTGTCAAGTTTTCTTCTCTTTGCAGTGCTGTTGTTCTGCGTAGTTTGCTCCCTTAGCCGGCTCTTACGACACCCACGGGATGAATAGGGGTGATGACACTCTGTATTCTTAATCCGTCAAAACAAGGACCATCTAATTAATTTAATTTAGTTCATCTATTTCTTTGGATCTTAAATAATATTATAACGTACGTGAGTTAAGTTAATCGGGTGTAGATTACACACCTAAAAAAAATTAACAACTTTAAGATAACTGACCAAAAGTTATGATATTCACTACAAACTCCATTGAACTAGCTGACTAGACAACATCCAACAATTTTATAATAATAAATAATATTATAAAGTTATTAGATAATCCCCAAAGGCAAAAAATACTTACACACAGCCTTACCGCAAATAAATAAAGGAATTTAATTATTATGAAGAATCTGCATGTTTTGATAATTATTAAGCACACCAACCGATAAACTTTCTCAAATAATCACAAAGATTATTGGCTGTTTCTTTTTCAAAAGTCAAACTTTACCGTTTTAAAAATGTTCCCCCTTTCGTCGATGTCGATGAACCGATGAAGATCGATGAATTTTCCAAACTCTGAATATAAGTTTATAGTCGTAAAACATGTTTTATGTGATACGAACCTATTTGTGACTTTTAGATTTATCCTTTTTGTGAGAGGTTACATCTAACTATTTTTATAAGATGGTGAAGGGGGAGGTACGGTTTTAAATACCAAAAAATGACATATTTTCACAATTTTTTTGGCAATATGAATGATGTTGGTTTATTTATATGATATACATGTTATAATATGACATCTAAAGTATTTTGTAAAAAAAAGGGGCGCCTCGAAAAAAAGTTTAAATCCGGTGAACACGATAACTCGTTCTCTGAAATGTTCTTTAAAACATTGAGTTGTTATTCGCACTTTTAATTTGTTTATAAGTTTCATATTTATTTTGCAGACTTAATGCCCAGGGCATTCTCTTCCAGTCAGTCCTTTGGAGTAGTGTAGAAATCTTGTAAGTTAGATGCACAGAGGTTACATATTTTGTTATCAATACAGTATACACACACACACATACACATTATTAAGTATGCACGACAATATTTGAATATTTTCTTAAAATTTTAGTAACGACATTGAAAGTTATAACTTGAAGTATTATATTTCTTGGTATTTAGGTAGAAGTATTTAGTATAAGCTTAGTCATAGTAGCAAAACCACCACATACCAGGAAACTAGTATTCTCCAATATACAATATTTTGACTAATTAACGTTGTTAAAATGTAAATAAAAAATTATTTCAATTAGTTTTAAAACACTACACAGCTCTTGTCTTTTTATGTGTTTATTAGAATCCGAGACAAGAATAAAAAAATCACCTCTGCAGCATCATTAACTTTCAAGTAATTACTTTTAGTCCAAATTTATTTTTATAAATACCGCCAAAATGACCTTAGCTTCTGTTCAACAGTAAACTTCTAATCTAATAAAATTTAGAGAAATACCAAAGCAGTGTAATCCATTAAAAAGGCAGGAAGTCGTTGTGTATTTATGTAATTAAATCATTAATAACTCCCGTAAATAAAATAGTATAGTTCAGAACACGAACATTAAAATTCACTCGGTGTAAATCTTGCCTATCTTTTATACAAATTAAATTAAAAGGAACTATAATCATTAATGTACAATCAGTCGATAATTTAATAAAAGTACGTAATAAATAACTAATCAATAATTTTGTTCGTCCCTGTATTAATGTGATAATCTTAAGTTGAAAATCGTATTGAGTTTGTAGCAGCATTCCTACCACCCAACAGAACTCATAGGCGGGTAATACATACAAAGTGAATGAAACTTGTAATAATAAAAAAGAAATAATCATAAAAACCATTAACACGTGAGCGCCTCCGTAATCGATGAGTCGGTAAATTAATACTTTCTTGTTTCTTTTTTAACTTTGTTTAATTCCAAGCAATGGTACCAAGGAATGTTCAACGCCACCCTTAAAAAGCCTAATTTAATTTCACAGGTAGGCAGCGTTCTTTAATCATAGGTCTACCTCTAAATTATACACTACGATAATAGCTGGGCAGCAATCAGCAATACTTCATTTTTGCTACTGTTTTTTTTTGGCATCTATAAAAACAATTCACCCAACCCCGCTACAAAGACTTGCTACTCCTTCCGTTTAGTGGGTTCTATCATTAATGAAAAAACTATTTTTTTCTATAATAATATATGATCTTTTATGCAAAGATCCTCATACTACTGGGCACATTTGCGAGCTTAGATTGACCCCGAATTAGATTTAAAGTACATATTAACAAAATGAGTACTAAGACTAATGTCACGATCAATCGGTTTGTAGTTATATCTTTTAAGGCTTTACATTAAAATCTTCAAACTAACGTATTATTAAAATATATTTTTGTATGTGTAGAGCTTTAATTGGCTAAATGTTTACGACTGTATTATTTCGATTTTAAACATGATATCAAAATCCTTGCGGTCATACTTTGTATAGTATATGTATGTCGTAATATTGTCAGTGCTTTTATGTAAATGAAATCAAATAAAAATGTTAAATGACGAAACGGCTAATAACAGACAACTACACATTTAACTTCAATTATTTTTAAATATGAATTTTCACATCATGTTTCAAAGTCAGTTATTTTATCATGACTGCTTATCACAAAAATATTACCTTTTTGTAACTTCTACCTTTTTATAAAAATTATAGAGCGCTAGATCGTTGGAGAGTATGATAAGATTGGGTGCATCATTAAAATCGAATGACTATGCACAATTTCAGTATTATTATAAAACATGAGAGTTGTGATGTGGGAGCACTTCTCGAGGGCACGTAGTACACACAAAGTTTTTCACCTTCACAAACCCACGTCTTTGTAAAATTACAGGGGCAATGAAAACTTAGCACTCGTTAGGTGTCAAAATTGCCTTAATTCTATAATGCGGTGTGTGCCCCGCCTTAGTAAAGCAAGCCGACTTTTTGCCCATTCCGAAAATTCAAACTCAATTTTTTTAATGATTTGTGGCCGCAACCGATATTTCGAAATTGGATGATCGGATACGAAAGCCAAATCGATCGTGTGAAAATAATACTGGCAACAACCCTTACACAAAAAATAGACGTTATTTGAAGATATAACTGTAACTTATGAGTATGAAGATAATATTTTAAACCACTAAGGAATTCATTAACGTGCTTATCAGATATGTTCAGGTTTAGTATCTGAATAGTTTCAAAGAATTTGAAAGCAGCCAATATTTAAGGTATTATAAGCTATCGCTAAATAATACAAGGGAATCGTTTATCTTTCTCGTAATAATATATTCTCTCTTTCTTTGTTTATTTGTTCATGCGATGACTAGCTTTTGGAATGGTTTTAAACATTTATTGTTGTCTCTCCTATCTCTCCTCGATTGCTTTTAGTACATTACTTTCAATTACAAAATGATGACTTTGCAAAATCTGATTTGATATTTCGATATCGAAATTAAATAACTACATTTCATAGAAAATACTCATAGTTAAAAACCCATAGAATAACTTGAATATATAAAAATACTACACAATATCTTTATCATTTACAAAAACTAGGTAAGACTGTATCCTATTTTGGTAGATAGTCATCAGCGAAGAGTAATGTGTTCTTAGTAAAACTATAAACATATTTTTAATGGATCGCTCTTCTATTTCCTTTTAGCTTATGATCTTCACAGCGCTACATGACAGCTTGTATAATGTCTGGTAGCTGCTATTTCACGCCGGATTACTTGTGTTACAAGCATAGTAATTATAATATATCATCTGCTTTGATAGGTATTGATACACAAAATTAGTTACGTCTATTGAGAAGCAAACCAAACGTGAAATTTGAAGTGTTTGATGTGCGTCCGCGCAGACAAGTGTGGCGACAACAACTCTGCTACGCATTGTTATAGGTTACAGCGAATTGTGCAAAAAGGGTTCTACCTGCCACGTAAGATCACGGTCAAACGTTTGTACAAAGCTCCAACTAATAGTGCAATATTGTGGCGAGACTTTTTGGGTAAACTAGTCCCGGTGTCGTCTCGCTACATTACACAATATTCACAATAGAACCCTTCGTTCATTCTGCTTAAGGACCTTTGAATTTTTTTTCTTATTTAATTTCGTTTCGCGTGGAAGTCAACAAGATGGACTTAAGGGTTCTCGGCAAACTGCTAAACAATGTTGCGTCACGGTCAACAGAACATGGTTGGTTTTTCTGTATATTTTTTTTCATCTAGTTTTTGAGGAGACCGTTATTGCTTTAGTATATCTAATGAAAACGGCGCCATAGAAAGGATTTAAGAATTTAGTAATCTGCTTATATTTTAATACGATTCTCCTCAAATTCTATACTTTGCACAAGCCTCTTCAAATTGAAAAACGACGATGCGTAATATAATTTAATAAATATTACTTCCTGTGGCAACTGTTACTTGTCATAGATAGAGATGTAGTTTGGATTCCGTAATGTCATATGTATATATAAGCTAGAAAAAATGGAGTTCATTTATTTCTTTTCTACTATTGAAATTTTTGATATTTACTGTAACTTGATCATTAGAAGCAGTAAGTTCTCTTTTAGATTAATTTTAAACGTTACCCATACTAAGTATTTGAAATTATATAGGTCTATTAAACAGGCTTATTAAATTAAAGTACTATTATTATCAACCAACACTTTTGGCAGTAGCATTTTAACTAACCTAAAAATTTATGAAATACGCACACATTTACAATAATGCCAAATCATTGGCTGATGATCTACTTTTTAAAGTCGTATTAACAACAAAGAGTGTAACATTAAAGAATAGCTTTTTTAAATGAATCGGTTCTCTATTTTAACGCCTATTGTGTAAAACTGATTTTTGCAATAGGTTATTAATTGATTTCGAGGATATAAAAAATGAACATCAAAAAGGTTCTTCCTCCAGAATTATTGCTATATTGCAGATACTTAAAGCACAAAAGAAGATCCTTACGCAGAAGTGTTAACAAAATAGTTGACACCCATTTGGCAAAATAATTCTGCAACTACAATACTTATTGAAAGTAATTGTAGTAATCATAAGTACCCTAATAAATCTGGCAATCCAAAATTTAGCAATTTATGTCACACATACTTGTGGGACAATAAACAGCGTTACAATGGTTCACGCCTAAAACTCGTGCCATTAGAAAGATTTATATCGTAGCACAATACAAACCGTAAATTTAAATCTTACACAAATTCCAGCAGTAGGAAATAAATGGCGCACCAATTATACAGAGAGCAACTAACCGGAAGTTTTTGAGTATTTTATCGGATCTTTTGAACACAGTGGTGATTTTAAACAAATATGGAACGCACGAACCGACGCCTAAGCTGAGAAGAATAGAAGATTACACAGAAATCCTGTTTTTGTTTGTTTTCTTTGCTGTGTAATTCTTTTGTATCCAGTGGTACGAACGAAATTCATGGAATAATGCAAGTCGGAAAAGATATATGCAGGCAATTATGTATCACTCAGATTTGGAATTACAATTTCATCATATTTCAAAAGCAGGAAACGGCAACTTTCTCGTGTGCAAATTATTATGTAAAAGAAATAGTTTATTATCTTCAGATTTACTAGATCACATCTTTCATCTTTTGAACTTTACACACTTTGAACAGTCTGTTATCGATATGGCTACTAGTAAATGATAAATATTAAAGGTTTTTGTAATTTTAAACAAAAAGTAAGAATTAGCTCAATGTTTACTTTTATGTAGCCACATAACTTATACCGTTACATTGGGTTGAAGCAAAATCAATAACAAATTAATTAAACTGCAGGCAAACCATAAGTTTTTTAGTGTTTACAGCATGTGACAACTTAATTGGCGAAACAAGATACAAGCTTTGGTTAACAAGAATAGATTCTTATCTGTCAATATATGACAGGTCCAAAGCCGAAAAAAACCGCCCACCGAAATTAGTTGACAGCTTGTAACACCTTTCCGATTGGAAGTATCGGGAGACAGTTCATTTTTCAAATTGGTTCAGTGTAGTATAAAGTAAACTGTGAGATAGAAGCTAAAAGCATCGGCTTCTGTATCTGCGACTAGGCGTCACAGTTATCGAAATTAATTCTATGAATGATTGCTATTGGTATACGTGAGAAAAGATAATATAGCTCATTTCAAAGTTACTTTTTGTGGTATCATGGCTTGGGCAAGATCCAGTAGTGAGAAGTAACACATTTAGTATAAGATTTTTCTCAAATCTAAAGTGGCGATATTATTTTACGAGCCGTGATAAACCTTGAATTCTCATTTTTAGTAAAAAAGCGGCATTTATTTAATGGATGAAATTATTTTCTATCAGGCGGATATGTTAAGTAACGTCTACATTTTGATCAAACAAGTCTATTTAATTGGCGTCATCTAGGAAATCTCATATTCAATTAATAAGTCTACGGTAATTGGTTCACAGAGTGTCGGAGCTCTTTGGTGCTGATAGATGATATCAATTTTCGTACCGTTCCCTATGTCCTCAGTAATTAGTTATCATAGTAATATTCTCTCTCGGAACACTATTAAAGTAATCTCATTTAGTAGTCACTCTTTATTAATTTGTTTATTTAAATTTGTTTCAGAAGCGAAAGTACGTAGTTAGTACTTTTTCATTTTACTTTTTAACATCTTTTTTTTAATGAAAAAAACAAAGAGAACTGCAATGTCCTAATCTTATCTAATATTTGCCTAAACTTACTTATATATATACTATTTATGGCAAATTGAGTTTGTCTGTTAGTTGCTTTATTTGTGAAGTAAGCAATCGTGAAATTTGCATATATGTTCTTAAAAAAAAAATACTGCTCAGAAGAAATAGAAAAATAACTTTTACGAGAGTGCCTTAGTTTTCTACTAAAGAAATTTCCAAGCTCTAGCTAAGTATGTACTTTGTGAAATGAACAGTAAAGAGCAACCGTTCTGCAATTATTACAAAACGTAACCGTAAAGCTTGCGGTCAGATAAGGCTACAATTGACCGGATTTCCACCTGACCGATTCTTACTTCGGTAAATTATTCCTAAAGGATGTCTTTTGCAGCCACATCAAAGAAACTGCCGACAATGTTATATACTAATCTTCAGTGCAAAGACGCGTGCCTCTAATCTCTATTGATATAACGGAACGAAAGAGACTTTGAATGAACACCTTACACTTTTTTACCCCGCTTCTTTTGAGAAACATCCCTATAAAACGATATACCGCTATTTTTTGTGTACTTTTTGATATAAGAAAACGGTACTGCACTGTGCCGTTATGATAAACAAAAACTGCTTGCTATCAAAGTGTTACAGTTTTTCGACATAACTGTATCGAAGCCCTTGTTCGCTTCCGCAGTTAGGTACCTTCTCAAAGGTGGAAGGAAGCAATATATTATTTTTACTGAGATCAACATTATGTTATTGAATTACTTTTAAAATTGATTTGGTGCCTTTAGTGTTGTTTGCAAAGCGTTTGCATCTGCTAGGGGCAATACTTCATTTTTTGTTCGCTTTATTGTACAGGACTGTCTATATGTGGGCGCTTAATTACGGATCACGTTTATAAAGATAATGTAATATAATCCTTGTTGCGAACAATCGCAAAGCAAGGTGGCGTTACAAGACTTAATTTTAAAATGTGTTTGAAAGACGATATTCAGTTAAATTAATCCAGGTGAATTATTTTGGCACGCTCCGTGCTAACCTACATCTTATCGTTCGGTAGCACCTTGTGTCTCAAAGATAGTATTAGATACCTTCCCTTATAATATAGATCAGTATATAATGATTCTTATGGCAGATGTGAAAAGGGTTATTGTGTGTGTTATTATTGTTATGATTTCTATAGAAGCGATGACAAGGTGTACTTGAATTTTTGGCATGTGCTATTCCTTTCGGGGACACATTGTGTGTGCGGTAGAACTATTTGCCTTGTCCAGTCCAAATCCAAATGAAGACCAATTTAAGTAACGATATTTGAAATAACATTTAATTTCACATTGATTAAAAGAGTTGCAAAAAAGTTTAATTTAAAACCTGTAACAAGATACTGTAAGACTATTTATAATTTAACAAAGTTTAATCGCAATATAAATCCGAATATGTCTTTATTGCGATGACTGTCTGTCTGACTTTTCATAATCATTTAATGGATTAAGTACTTTTATCTAAACTATCTAAAGTAGCATGAGAGCAAAATTCACATCATTAACTTGTGTAACAGTGCAACTGTGCGTATGTCTCGTCGGCAATCTTCAAAGGTTGGACGCCGACGACAGATGACGTATCGCTTGCACAATACGATAAAATGAAAGGGTGGAGTGCATTGCAATGCGATTCATAGGGGTACTTCATGTTAAAAATGTGTAACCCAACACTACAAATTTTGCACGGTGAAGCCACGTGTGCAAATCAAGCTGATGTATTGTGATATAAATGATAGATGGGTCCTCATCTAATTGTTAGTTTGTCCTAAAGCGGTGCTTGGGGAACTATATAGCCAAGATATTTATATCATTTATGTTTGAGGTATCATAAAAATCAATCACGGTCAAAGGCACTAATTCTGTCACTAGGAATAAAACAATAATACACAAAATTTACCAGTTAAATCAAAATGTTTACATTTACAAGTAAATTAAAAACATGACATCTACTTGAACATGTTAAAAATTCTATTGAATGTACTGGTTGAGAAGATTACCAAGAAACCACTTTAGTATAGTCTAGCAACTATTGATGACGGATTTAAACACATAGGCTTAGAACTAAATTTCGACATCCTCTCGACGCTACACAAATTAAATTCATTGGCACCTATTTAATATTGATCTTATAAGGCAAATTAATACAATTAGTGCAGTAATATAATAATTTTACTGTACTCTGATAAAATAACAAAATTTAAAAAAAATATAACTCAATTTCTTGATTTACGTATGCAAAGTGATATAGTATTTGAAAGAGTAGTTAAGGAGTTATAACAAATTAACAAACTCACATCCGCATTTACAAAATATTAGTTAAGATAGTAAAAATATATCACTCTTCTACATTATTTGATTGCCAAAAATAAACCCTTCAAATTATTGTCAATACGGGGCACGAGAACCAGTTCGGGGCAATAGTTTATGTCTCGGACGGTATTGTGAACTATCATTGTCATATAAAGTGGCCCTGGAAAAAACTGACCCAAGTAAATATTGCAGTTTGTCCACCGGCGCCTGTAACCCGATAGCTGATCAAATATAGAACTGTTTTGTGTGTAAAGGTGAAATTATTAAACATACCGTACCTACAACTGCAATATTTTATTTTAAAGTTCAATTATTTGTTAGATATCTATACCAAATAAACAGATATTAAATTTATGATGACATTAATATTCAAGTTAAGAACCGCTTTCTTGGTATAGTTATTGTAATATATGCCTCCCGTTTCTCGCTTTTACTTGGTTCGTAAACGTAAGTCGTGCAACTTAGAGGCATTTATCCTCTACATCTCATTTTATTTCATTTGACGTGAAAATGGAAACAAACATTTTTGCGAATTTACATTACATTAGAAAGAAAAAAAAAATTGTTTGTGTGTGACTTTTTAAAGTTTGCCTTAATATTGTTTTGCAATAATTACTTCGACAAAGGATGATATTTACTTTACAACGCGTACTTATGAGCTACCTGTTCTTGGTATTTAATTTACTTCCCGAAAGGCCTTTTATTTTATTTTTCCGTGCAGAACTCCCCTCGGATACTACCCACCAATGGGTCCCTAGGAAAGCCCTGGTACCCCGACTTGCCTCGGGCCATCCGCGGCACATAGATGACCTCTCCCTCATAGGGAACCCCCAGACACCCCTAAAATTATTTATTACAGTTTGTCTGCACTGTTTTATTTTATTCGACAACCCTTATGTTGTAAATGCAGTACTCGTATTCTTTACTCTACCGATTCTAAACTAAAATAATAAACAGTGTATAAGTTACAAAATGTGCCGGCAGCTAACTAATTGATGTATTTTTTTAACTGAATTGTCAACTTCGATATTGCAAATCGATTTCATACATATTAATACCAGTTCCGCCAGAGAAAGTAAAATACAAAGAAATCTATGCAAGCGTAAAACGTAAAACTTAACTTCCCTAACACACCCTTTCGTTCCTTTTCATTCCTTTTTGCAATAAAGACATATCCGGGTTGCGAATGTTCAATCGATGCACAGGAAGCAATGGTTCATTACCTGTTTATTGTGTTTTACTAAAATTGAATATGAACCCTTTTAGTCATGCCGACAGTATGCATTTCATTTTCATAACACCTATAGTATAATCGAAAACATAATTCGTTGATACACTTTCAAATATATCGTTGCGGGCAAATATTTAAAACATATTGATGAAAAAGTTATGCAGCATTTTATTGATCAAAAAGAAAGAAAAAAGTTATAAATCCATAGTAAGCTGCCAAATCCACCTAAATATTTAATCTAAACAAATAGTTTTGAATCCGTCATCATCAATTAGCCTTTAATAGTCCACTGCTGGACATAGGCCTCTCTTTAGAAAAGAGATTTTGAAGCTTGAAATATATATAAAATTCTTATCATAAATTAATCATTTTTGTTTGTATCAGTATTTTTGTTTAATTAAGTTGTTTTTAACTAAAACAAATAAAAAACTCTATTAACTTGTTATCTTCATTATAATATTTCTTACAAATAATGACTGCTAACACCTACTTATTGCAAATTAACTTTCATCCATAGTCCGCAGCCCATATTCATCACTGATGTGCATCTATAAACAAAAACATCAAAAGACTGCTGCAATAAGACTAATCACATAAGTTTTTCAGCAGAGGACGTTTCAATCGCAACATGTTATCGTTAATTAAAATGCGAAGGCAGCATCGTTCATCTAGTTCTGTTCATTACTCTTTTTGTTGGGTGACTAAATTATGTCTTTATGTGACGGTGTGGTGTTATCGATGACCACCATCTTGGTGATCGAGTCCCTTCTACAGTAATTTGTACCTGCTCTATGTTACCGATGCGCCGATCGCCATTGCCGTGATATTGTTGTTGCGTAAGTTGAATGACATACGGATTTTAACTACGTAGAACAAAACAAGAATAAGTTGTTCTATTTTAGACATTAACGAGTACTAGTTTTTTACCAAACAGTAATTTTTACCAAAATAGATAATATTCTATTTTGGACAACATTTTTGTACTTATTTTACGTACTTACGAATATTTTAATTGTCGATTGTGAGAATGTAGAATGAAAAAAGTGAATGTCATTTTGTATTTATTTTGCGTATGTCAACAATGTAAAGACTTAACTATATTAAAATTAGGTAAAATTGTTTAATAAAATATTGTTCAATGTAACAAAAAATAGTTTCAAAAGATATTTAATTCCCATTTAGAAGATTGTAAAGATTCTCGTCTGTGTGTCACGAAACATCCAAATAAGAAAGTATTTTAAATAAAAATTATTGGGCTTTTTGAGGGTTCAATATTTTTTCCTGCTGTTGATTTGGTTTGGTATCCGGAAGCGGTGTTCATTTTAGTCTTTCGTGATTAATATATTGTCTCTTTTTGACTTTGATTAAGATTTTATGGGTAGTATTACAAATAGGGCAAGAGTCTGTAGATGGATAGATAAGTAGGAGCAGCACCAACCATTCACAAATATTTTTTAAGTAATTGAAATTGGTTTTTATTTATCTATTTAGGAATAATTGGAAAGTTTTTGTTACTCATTTTATTTAGCCAAAGGTTTAAGATAAATCACCGTGCAGTTAAGAATGAGAAGAATCAATGTAATTGTAACTGTTCTAGATTACTTACACTAATGCAAAATTTACAATAACTAATTTAAATATTATAATGTAATTTTTCTCATACAAGGGACCAGAGAAAATGTACAAATGTTTTAATCTCGTAAATTACATTGTACCTTAAAAGTCAGTTAGTTGTAAACTCGAAGCATTGCGGGATAGCGGCCACCCATAGGTGAGGACAGGTCGGTCAAAGGGTCGCGACCAAGCACTAAATCAACCAAACGTGCTATTTGTTTAGTCAGGCATCGATTCCACTGCACGCGATCTAATTTATATGAATTAAATAAAAACCATTAATTTGAAATATGTTTGTTTAACTATTTTTTTATAAATAGAGTTGTTTATTAGGTGCACAAAACTCATTATTCTGTTTTCATAATTTACCTACGTAATTCATATGTATGTAATTTCTCCTGTATCCTATACAATCTTTTGATATGTTTTGATATCTGGCTAAGATGTCTTTTTCCAGGCGATACATGTCTTTTTTGTTTATACTCTGCGAGGTTTCTCTCAAAATATCTTAAATCAATCCTGAGTCCTAAATATTGTGATATTTGTTTTAAGCATGTTTAAAAAAAAAATTCGCCATAAAAAACTATCGTATCAGGAATAAACTTGCGGTTGATAATTTGTTCCTAACCATAGTCCGTCTAAGTATTATCAGTGTCCATAAACATAGGGAACACACAGTTTCTATACTTTCAGTTACGTGTAGAAACCCCCTCGGGCCGTCACCCCACTGGAGTTTACGGCGGGGTGGTGTTTCGGAATCGAACCGACTAAAACCACACAGTGAACGACTGTTATTAAGGCCAGCAACACGATGGGCCTGTAGACCGTGACCGGACTGGCAGGCCGTCCCGAATTTTTTAACAAGGCCAGCTTCCCGCTCTTCCGGCACTCAGGGAAACGTTCGGACACCAAGTTACCGTCAAATACCTCCCTGAGGTATCCCGTCTGGCCCGGCGGCGGTGATCTTGGAGCGGGTCCGTAGAACAGCCCTTACTTCCGAATCTGACATCATCCTCGTTCTCCCCTCATAAAGCCGGTCCTCCTCACCGCCTCCGCGGTGAGGCCGCCGACTTCGGGTAAAGGACTTCCGGGAATGGATGCAAGCCGCGCGGAGGTCCACCAACTCCTGAGACGACTGGTAAACCTCCTTCCGTGGAGGCCGACGACTTCGGATGCGGGGCATGGCCGCATCGCAAATCAAGACGGAGGTCCACCGAGGCCGCTAACCTTATAACGGTGCATCGGTATAAGTGATATCTAACGAGCTTCTATGTGAAATACATTAAGGTTAATTTATTATGTAATTAATAGACATAAATAAGATACTGCAAAACAAACAGATCCACAAATGAATATATTAGTAAACACAGTACACATCGTTTGATAATACATCGTCTAGCAGAATTGGCCTTAACAGAGATAAAATAAATAAATATTTCGCATGTATCAATTGAAAAAGGCACATTCTCCCATCGAAGACGGCTCTTGTAAATCTTCGATAGCAATCTTGATGTACGAACGGATGCAAAACGGGATCGTCCGACTCCAAAGCGGTTTGATTTAAGGAAATGCATCTCTGATGAAACGAAGTAAGTATCGTATGTAATATCGAATAATATCCAATCTGTTTGCATATCCAATCGTAATCTCAATTGTTTAGTTCAATCATTGGACTGATATGTAGATTTAACGGAATACATCGAATTTAACCGATAGGGAGTGCATTATAGCTATACCCAATGATTGAAAACTTAAGAGTAAAAATGGGTATAATCTTTAGAAATGTACATAATTTAGTTTTTTGGGTTACGAATTTTAAATTGTACAAATAACGCAAGTCTATTAACACTTGTTATTAATTTTAATAAATATTTAGTGAGTCAAGTTGCACATGATTCAAAGCTATTAAATATTGTATAACTCAGGATGCTAAGCGTCGAACTGTTGAAGTAATGAAATATTTAAGTTCATATTTAATATTATGCATAGATATACACAATACTTAATGTCGACCAACCCAAAATTATTTTCATACTAATTCATAAAAAGTATGACTTAATTGTAGCTGAAAGTTTTCGAACCGTATACAAAATTCAACACTGAGTAACAACATGTATGAATTTGTAAAGGCTGATCTCCTCACAGAAGAAACAAAGTATTTACATTAAATGCGCAATGTATCTAACGTATTTAATTGGATAAGGAACAATAGTGTATTGTTTTAAATAGCTTCGTAAATTATTTTTTTGTAATATTTAAAAGATAAAAATGGTTTCTGTGGGTTAATCCTTAGGAGATAGACATATACCATTCCAGACTTTTTTGTAGATATTTTTAGGATAAACAATACCGTAATACATTATTTTGATTTATCTCGCAAGGTTTAGCCAGCGTTTGCAATGTAAGCGCATAAAAATATAATTTTTTCAACAAATCTTTGAAATTCTAGGATTTTCCAAACTATTATATACATGAATTATACATAATTGTAAACCTTCTTCCTAAATCGATTTCTTTATTGGTGAAAATCGCATTAAAATCCGTTGCTTATTTAAAAAAATATAAGTGTACACACAAAAAAACGACTTTTTTTGATACTGTGTATAGATATACAAAATATCGCCAAACAGGCAACGCAAAGATAAATAGAAAGAAAAAGGAATATTAGTCATTTTATAATTAGTCTTAGAAAGCTTCGCTTTCTTATTACTTTGATATGGAAATTAGATTAAATATAAAGAACCAATTAATCACGATAGAAACATTTGTAGATTAAT